>CM022300.1:484572984-485172984 GCA_011799875.1 Thinopyrum elongatum | reverse complement strand
GATTTCTTTGCTTTCTTCCTGAGCAGACTTCTTTCCTGGCCACTCTGACGCCGCCAACCAGGCTATTGAGGCTTATCGTAGAGAACGGAGAGTGGAAGGCGTGCAGATCGCTGCCAATGCCCCCCGGACTCTTAGCGAACAGCTCCTCAGCATCCAGGCCCGCCTCTGACCGGCTCATCGGATGCTGCGCCGTCTTCAGTGTGTCAGGGCCCAAGCGATCTCCGCTCTTTGGCCGGACATGCTGGCTCCGCGCACTCCCAGTCGGACTGCCGACTGGCTGGAGGTGGCGGCCGGCCGACTTGAGGCTTGGAAGGGTTCCTCAGCCCGGGCTGGTGCGCGCCGGGCTTTGGAATTCGTCAAGGCGTGGTACCCTGGGCTAAGTCTAGCCCAGTTGACCACGTTTCGGTAGGAGGCCCAAGAGGAGCTGGAGGCGGTGGAGCGCGATCTTGTCAGACGGGCAGCGGCGATCGCCGAGTACACCAACACCAACACCAACATCTTTGTTCCCGAGCTGGCTGAGGATGGTGCCGAGGCGCCGCCGGAGTGGTTCGGGCTGAACCCGGAGGACGACGAAGACTCGGCTGAGATGATCGACTCTAGCGACGAGGGGGAAGGCGAGGAGGACGGGGAGAGCGATGAAGATATGCCGGAGGTCGGGGCGGACGACCAGTCTCCGCTTGATCGTGCCTCAAACAACGAGCCACGCTCGAGTGCGCCGACTACTGCTGGAGGTGACCAAGCGGAGACTGACCAGCAGTCCGCTCCACCAATCGGCACTACTGACTCAGCCAACCTGTCGGACCCCTCTGCCGCTCCCTAGGCCGCCAACTTGTCTTTTATTTTTCCTGTTTTATCAGTCTCGACAAACTTTGTTAAATTCGCACAATTCCACCCATGGGGTGTATTTCAAACTCTGTTAAATGCTGGCCAAGGGCCTATTAACATGCAGATATTCTTCTACATAAGTTGCGCTCTTGCCGAGCTCTAACTTTCCTTGCTTTCTGCTCCTTGGCTTTTTTCCTTTGCCACCCTCCCTTGGCTGCTGTCTTGCCAGCCAAACAGCCGCTCTGCAGACTGCGGCTGGGTCAAGTACTTAGCTACTTTCGGGAGAGCAAGTACTTAGCCGACTAGAGCGTTAGTAAGATAAGTAGAAGCCGGCCGCACGGCTGCTCCGCAGCCGGTCAATGAGGCGGAAACCGGCCTGAACTATGTGCATGCTTTGGGTCCTTAGCCATTTTTCATGCGGACACATTTTCAGCCTTTAACCCCTGCCCACCCGACAGTCGCTATGCGAACTGTGGCTTTGGCAGGAGAAACTTGAGGCGCCAACGCATTACTTGTCCGGCTGCAGGAAGCACCACATAGTACAAGGCGGCGAGCCCCCCCCCCCCCCTCGGGCCGACTGGTCGAACCCGATGCAAGGCGGAATAATGAAATGACACAATTATAGGCGTAATACTAATACGCAAATCAAAGAGGGTAGCCCCCGCGTTCTTCTCGGGGAACCCGGAGTCTTCGTACTTAATACAAGGGGTAGCGTGATACATACTGTATCAACTGTAAAATCTTTGAAGGAGGTTTGCATTCCAAAACCGCTCTGTCTCCTTGCCGGAGTCGTCTCTCTTGCGTGCTCTGCGCTTTTGAGCATCGATCAGGTAGTAGGAGTCGTTGCCCAAAACTTTGTTGATGATGAAGGGGCCTTCCCAAGGTGCCGAGAGCTTGTGCTGGCTGGCTGTTCGCTGAATCAGCCGGAGCACAAGGTCTCCCTCTTGGAAAGATCTTGGCTTGACCTTTCGATTGTAGTATCGGCGTAGATTCTGCTGGTAGATGGCGGACTGGCTGAATGCCAACAGCCGGCCCTCTTCCAGCAGATCGACGCCGTCTTCTCGTGCTTCTTTTGCCTCTTCCTCAGTGTACATGGTGACTCGAGGGGTGTCGAATTCTATGTCCGTCGGGATGACGGCTTCGGCACCGTAGACAAGGAAGATGGCGTGAAGCCGGTTGACTTGTTTGGAGTTTTATGCAGGCTCCAGAGGACGGCCGGCAGCATATCGAGCCAACAGCCGGTTGAACGCTCCAGAGGCTCGATCAGTCGGGGTTTGATGCCAGACAAGATGAGGCCGTTTGCTCGCTCCACCTGGCCGTTTGACTGCGGATGGGCAACGGACGCTAAGTCCAGTCGGATGCCCTGCGTCGCGCAAAAATGAGCCAAGGCGCCCTTGGCGAAGTTTGTGCCGTTGTCGGTGATGATGCTGTGTGGTATGCCATACCGGGTGGTGATGTCTGCGATGAAAGTCACCGCGGTCGGACCATTCAACTTCTTGATTGGTTTGGCTTCTATCCACTTGGTGAACTTGTCCACGGCGACAAGTAGATGAGTCATGCCGCCGCACGCTGTCTTGAATGGTCCCACCATGTCCAACCCCCAGACGGCAAAGGGCCAGGCAATGGGGATGGTCTTGAGTGCAGAAGCCGGCGAATGTGGCTTGGAGCGGAACTTCTGACACCCCTTACATTTCTAGACCAAATCTTTGGCGTCTTCTAGAGCAGTTGGCCAGAAGAAACCATGGCGGAAAGCTTTGGCAACAAGTGATCTTGAAGCTGCGTGGTGACCACACTCGCCTTGGTGGATATCTTTGAGGATTGCTTGGCCTTTCTCCGGCTCCACGCAGCGCTGGTACGCGCCAGTGACACTACGCCTCACAAGTTCTCTGTTAACAATGGTGTATGCTCCTGCCCGACGTTGCACTTGTCTGGCCGAGATTTCATCAGTCGGCAGCTCCTTGTTCACCAGAAAGTTGAGGACGGGCTGTGCCCATGAAGGTGCTGCTATTTCTTCGACTGCCAGAACTGCTATTTGCACGAGGGCGGTTGGGAGGGGAGGCGGTTGGGTGGAGCCAACGGCGTCTTGCTGTGTTGTTGAAGTCCCCGGGCCGACTGTTGCGGCCCCCGGGCCGGGTTGTGGAGTCCCCGGGCCGGGTGCGACTGCTGCAGTCCCCGGGCTGCTTGGTGAAGTCCCCGAGGCGGCTGCCTCAGCCCCCGGGCCGGGTTGTGGAGTCCCCGGGCCGGGTGCGACTACTGCAGTCCCCAGGCCGGTTGGTGAAGTCCCCGAGGCGGCTGCCGCAGCCCCCTGGCCGGGTTGTGGAGTCCCCGGGCCGGGTGCGACTGCTGCAGTCCCCAGGCCGCTTGGTGAAGTCCCCGAGGCGGCTGCCTCGGGGGGAGCTGGTACGAAGATGGAGTCTGATTCTGGTGACGGCCTGATAGACGGCTTGAGGAGGCGTTGCAGGGCGACGCCGGCTGGTACTGCTTGTCGGGTGGAGCCGATCCGTGCCAAGGCATCAGCTTGCTCATTGTCATTTCTCGGCACATGGAGGAACTCGCACCCTTCAAAGTATCCACTTAGTTGCTGGGCGAGGAAGCGGTAGCTTGCCATGTTTGCATCCTTGGCGTCCCAGTCGCCTGACGACTGCTGGACCACCAAGTCGGAGTCACCGTAGCACAGGATCCGGCGAATGCCGAGTTCCTTGGCAAGCCGGAGCCCGTGTAAGAGTGCTTCGTACTTGGCCACGTTGTTGGAGGTGGCAAAGTGGATTTGCAGTGCGTATTTGAGCTTGTCGCCTTTGGGAGAGGTGAGGACGATGCCAGCTCCCAGACCGGAGTGCATCTTCGAGCCATCGAAGTGCATCCGCCAATGAGTGGAGTCTGGAGCTGGCGGCAGGTACTGGGTCTTGGCCCAGTCGACGAGGAAGTCGGCCAGCGCCTGGGACTTGATGGCGGTGCGAGGTTGGTAGAAGATGGTGTAGGGGGCCAGCTCGATGGCCCACTTGGCCAGTCGGCCCGATGCATCTCTGCTGCCTATGATCTCCGCAAGCGGGGCGGTGCAAACAACCGTGATTGGTTGCTCTTGGAAGTATGGCTTCAGCTTCTTGGCGGCGAAATGCACACCATAACACAACTTTTGATAGTGGGGGTAGTTCTGTTTGGAGGCTGACAACACCTCGCTCAGGTAGTACACCGGTCTCTGGACCGACTGTGCCTTGCCGTCTTCTTTGCGTTCCACAACTATGACTGTGCTGACCACCCGGCTGGTGGCGGCGATGTAGAGAAGCATCGGCTCCTTAGCAGTCGGAGCCGCTAGGACAGGCGGAGTGGTCAACACCTTTTTGAGCAGGAGAAAAGCTTCATCCGCCTTGTTATTCCACTCAAAAAAAGTGGTTTTCTTCATAAGCTGGTACAGAGGAAGAGCCTTCTCGCCCAGCCGACTGATGAAACGGCTGATGGATGCCAAGCAGCCGGTGAATTTTTGCACATCCAGCAGTCGGGTGGGCACCTCCATCCTCTCGATGGCCTTGATCTTCACAGGATTGCACTCTATGCTGCGCTCTGAGACCAGGAAACCAAGAAGCTGGCCAGCTGGTACTCTGAAGACACATTTCTCCGGGTTGAGCTTGATTTGAAAACGACGCAAGTTTTCAAAGGTTTCCTTAAGGTCCTCTAGCAGGGTGCCACACTTCTCCGTCTTCACCACGATTTCGTCCACATAGACATGGGCGTTCTTGCCGAGTTGCTTGAGGAGACACTTCTGCATGCAACGCTGAAACGTGGCGCCGGCATTCCTCAAGCCGAATGTCATGGTCAGGTAGCAGAAGGCTCCGAATGGTGTGATGAAGTCGGTCTTCAGCCTGTCGGCTGGGTTTAGTTTGATCTGGTGGTACCCTGAGTATGCATCCCAAAAACTCAACAGCTCGCATCCGGCTGTGGAGTCTATCACTTGGTCAATTCTTGGCAAAGCAAATGGATCTTTGGGGCAAGCTTTGTTGAGGCTAGTATAATCAATACACATGCGCCACTTCTTATTCTTTTTCAGCACAAGGACTGGGTTGGCTAACCACTCTGGGAAGAATACTTCCATAATGAAGCCCGCTGCTAGAAGCCGGGCTATTTCTTCTCCAATGACTCTTCTCTTTTCTTCTGACAGGCGGTGCAAGGGCTGCCTGACTGGCTTGACACCAGGTCAGACATGTAGCTTGTGCTCGGCGAAATCCGTCGGAACACCCGGCATGTCTTTAGGACACCATGCAAAGATGTCCCGATTCTCACGGAGGAAATCGGCGAGCTCGCTTTCCTATTTGCTGTCAAGGTTTGCGCCAATGACAGCGTACCTCTCCGGGTGCTCCGGGTCCAGGGGTATCTTCTTTGTTTCTTTCGCGGGCTTGAACGAGCCCTCAGCTTCTGGCTCCTTAGGTTCTGGCGGCATTTCCGGCTGCTTGCCTGCCATTGCCACAACCTGGTCAAGGATCCTCCTCTCGGCACCAATCACGAGGGACTCGGCCAGCCGACTGCTGGCAGCGGCACAAGCGACAGACTTCTGGTAGTCACCAGCCACGGTGATGATGCCCTTGGTGCTCGGCATCTTCATCTTGAGAGAGGCGTAGTGGGGGACCGCCATGAACTTGGCTAGGGCAGGCTGGCCAAGCAGCGCGTGGTAGGGGCTTTCAAGATCAACCACCTTGAACAAGATTGGCTCTCGGCGGAAGTGATCGTTCTCTCCAAAAAGGACATCTATCTTGATCTTGCCGATCGGCGAGCAGGACAGGCCAGGCACAATGCCATGGAAGACAGTCCGGCTGGGCTGGAGCTGTTTCTCTTTGATGTCCAACTTCTCCATGGTGTCACGGTAGAGGATGTTGATGCTGCAGCCGCCATCTATCAGAACTCAGGAGAAACGAGCAGCCCGCCTCTCCGTAGCGAAGGTCGTATCCAGCACCAGGGCATAAGAACCTGGAGCAGGCTTCACCTCCGGGTGGTCAGATCGGCTCCAACTGATCGGCCTCTCCGACCAATGCATGAATTCCGGGGCTTTAGAAGCGACAACGTTCACTTCCCGGCGTTGTTGACGCTGGCTGCGCCTGTCGTCAGTCACGCTTGTGAAGACAACGTAAGCTCCGTGCTCTTCAGGGAACTCGTCCTGGATCGCTCCGACTGGCCGAACCGCCAGCTACTGGGGCGGCGGAGGCGGCGGGCCAGCAGGCGGAGGAGGCAGGAGCCCGTCGCCCTTGGCGATCCTGGTGAGCCAGTTGCACTTCCGAGTGGCGTGGTTGGACGGCTTCGCACCGCTGTGAAACTTGCAGGGTGCATCGAGAGTCTGCTCGTATGAGAAAGCGGGCAACCAATTGGGCTTGCCGCCCTTCTGACGCTTGGGAGGAGGCTATCCTTCCGGCTGCTGGTCTTCGACTGTCGCCACCTGCCGGCTTGTGGAAGCCGGTTGTGGCGTCTTGCGCTTGTTGTCGTTTTGCTGCTGCCGCCGACTGGCCTCTCTAGCCGGGGCCCGAGGAGCTTGAGGAGCCACTTTGCCGGATGCATAAACTTGAATCTCCGCCTTCATGGAGGAATCGGCCGTGGCGTACTTGTCCGCTATGATCACCAACTCGTCGAGGGTGGCCGGCTCGTCGCAGAGGAGTTTGTGCTTGAGCAGAGTGCCTTCTCTGCACCCGGCTGTGAAATACTCAATGGCCTGCACCTCGTGCACGCCCTCGCAGGAGTTGCGCAGCTCGGCCCAGCGTGTGAGGTAGTCGCGAGTCGACTTGTCGGGGCCTTGGACGCACAAGGAGAGCTGGCGAGGCTTGGGTGGCCGCTTGTACGTGCTGGTGAAGTTGCGGTTGAAGGCTTCGGTGAAATCAACCCAGCTGTTGATACTACGGGGCTTCAGGCTATTCAGCCATGTCCGGGCGGTGCCTTGGAGCATGAGCGGAACATACTTCACGGCAACGCGCTTGTTGCCCTTCGCGATGCTGACAGCCGTGGAGTAGTCGACCAGCCAGTCTTCCGGCTTCACGGAGCCGGTGTACTTGGGCGTATCTCTTGGGAGGGTGAACCATTTGGGGAAGGGCTCGTCACGGATGCGAGGGCCAAAGCAAGGCGGACCCAATGCGTCTTCTTCTTCTAGTGCTAGGGACCGGTTGAGGCGGTCGATCCGGTGGCGGGCATCATTCTCCCCGACTCCTTCTCAGCGGCCGAGGCGGTCGCCGAGTTTCGGGTGGTCAACAGGTGGCGGGGAAACGCGTCTCTCCCGGCGCGGGGGAGGCGGACGACCGTCCCACCGTTCCACTGCTCGTGGGCGGCCGTCTTGGTCGCGCTCGATGGAGATGCGTGTGTGGCTGCGGCTTGCAACCGGCTCTGGGCCTCTTCCGTCATGGGCGCCGTCTGTTGGCGTCCGGGAGGTCGCGCCGTACTCTCGGCGAGGGGGAAGGTTCCCGGCTTATAAGCCGGGTTCCATCATGCGGCGGCTGCGTCGATGAGCTGTTGGACACGCTCCATCATGCAGCGACGCCCGTCGCCCTCCAGGAGCTCCAGTTCTTCCGCCGCCGCTTGGGCGGCGCGCAAGTTCTCCATCGGCGTGGCGTAGACTGGGCGGTCGGCCCCCAACATGCTGGCGATGGCTGCGCCACGCTGTCGGACCGTGCCCGCATGGCTGGGCTCGCCAGCAGCCGGCGTGCCGCAGACGGCGCGGTCGACCTCGCGGTGGTAAGCCTCGGTGAGGCGTCTCATGGCCGCTAACTTGTTGGCGCTGTCGAGAATTGCGACACGGCATGCTTCCAGCGTTTCACCGTTCGCACCAGGTGCTATGGGCGCGGACAGGTCCCGCATTGCCGCCTGCAGCGGATCCTGGCCAGCTCCGCCAGAGTGCTCGCCATGCTCGATGACAAGCACCTCCGTGACGGTGCCTCTGCCACCGTTCGCGTGAGGGAGTAATTCGTCGTAGACCACCACGCTGGTGGGGAATGTGTCGAGCGACGCCGTGTCGGAGTCGACAAGCATTGGGTCGGTGGAGCCAACCGACTCCAAGTCTGCAGCAGGCTCGCTACCGAGGTGGAGCCGGTCGAGGAGGCCGATGAGGCGGCTCTCGGGGTCATCTGTGCCCGTGTCGGATACGGGCTTGTCGGGAAGGCGAATCTCGCCAACAAGATCGGCGAGGCGACCTACCGCGCAGACGACCTCCACGCCGTGCAGCGCGTCGGCGCAGGCGCCGTCTGGCGTGCCGGGCTGGCTGCGCTCGTCAGGAAGGAACAAGGTTCCCGTCCAGAACAGGTCTCTGGACGGCGGTGCACCTAGCCCCACGGTGGGCGCCAAATGTCGGGTGTTGGATGCGACATATGCCAAAGGATGGCTTATCATGGTGGGAGCTAGTAGAACGTCGCCGGTGCCTGGAAGCGGGATGAGGCGTAGACACGAACGCCGGTGTACTTTACCCAGGTTCGGGGCTCTCCTAGGAGATAACACCCCTAGTCCTGCTCTGCGGGGTTTCCGCATGATCACTAAGGCGCTAGTGAGTACAAGGTGCTCCTTGAGCTGTATGCCAGAGGTAGAAGAGAGCAGGGCCGACGCTCTCCTCACTCTGAATGAGTCTAGGCTTTACAGGTCCGAACCCTTTGCATGGGTGCCCTGGGGGGTTTATATAGGCCTACCCCCCAGGGGTACAATAGTCATCTGGCTGGGTGTAGGGTCCGGCGGTCAGCGTCCCTGGACGCCGGCTTCTTTGTCAGCTGCTGGGGCCCGCCTCCTGGTGGGCCCCGCCGACTGGTCTGGCTCGGAGTCGACAGGCCGCTCCCGCCACTTGCGGGTCTCATCAGCTGCTTGTTGCTATAGCCGTAATGCAGATGACGCATGCTTGGTCGGGGGTGGGGTGGGGGCGTGGCTACAGTCCCGCCGTCGGGTGGGAAATCACTGTAGCCACATCGTGTCTTTTCTGGTTTAATGGCGCATGGACTTCGAGGGAGGAGGGGCCGCTTGCTAGAGGCCGGCCTCCCACCGGTCCGACTGGTCAGGCTCTGCCGCCTTCCAGTCTCTCGTTGCCTGGTAGGGCCTGCCGCCCGCAGGCCATACCGACAGGCCGTCGTGGGAACAAGGCTTCGCCTGGTAGGAGTGACGTCAAGGGTGGGGTGGCCACAGTGCCACGTCGTGGGGAGATCTCTGCCTGTACGGAGCACTATGGCCGCGCCGTGCCCTGGATATGGGGGAATGGGCTATACTGTAGCCACATCCTGTCTTGTCTTCTTAATGGGGGCGTAGACTTTGAGGGCGTCGTGGGCCGCCTGTTCTAGGAGCCGGCCTCTCTGGAGGCCGCTTGCCAGGAGTCGGCCCGTCTTGGGGCCGTCTTCCGGTGCTTGGCCGTCCTCTGGCATCCGGCCTCATGAGCCAGCCAGCCACCAGAAGGCGGCACTTCATCCTTGATGCTTGAGGGGCGCAGCCGGCCCAATGTCTTGAAATGCTCAGGGACCCGGGTTAGGCTACCCGTGGCCCATTACTCCGACAGGTTCAATACTCTACCCTCGAAAACTGTTGCGATCCCCTATACTTGTGGGTCATCAAGACCTTTTTCTAGCGCCGTTGCCGGGGAGCATAGCTCTATTTGTTGAGTCACTTAGGATTTATATCTATTGATAACTATGAAGAATCTTAGGGATGATAGAACCAAGATCGTTACCTCTAGGTTGAGGGTAGGTAAGGAACTGTTATCTACCTCTGCACTTGATTCACCTTCTGTTTTGAGTAAGGTTCCAACACCACCACCTGCTATTAATTATGATATGTCGCAAGTAATTGATGATGCTACTTCTGCCATGAATGATGCTATTGATGATGCTAGTTATTTACTTGATGATACTGTGCCACTAGTTGAATTTCTTAATGAACAACTTGCTAAAGCTAAAGAATTTGAGAATGCTGAAACTGATGAAATTACTGAAGCTGATGAAATTATTGAAACTTAAAATTATGAAACGCCTATTTGACCTAGCTCTCCTGGGTATGAATTGCCTAAGATACCTGAGGGATATGTTATGGATGGAGAGATAGCTAGGGAATTTCTTGCTTGCAATGATAGAAATAATATTAAGAAATTACTATGTAAGCTGAAAGAGAAATCTCTGATCCTTTCCATGGTTATGAAACTCAAACCGTTGTGGCACACCTTACTAAGTTAAATGATATAGCCACCCTATTTGCTCATGAGGAAAAAATCCGCTATTACTATATCCTCAAGTTGTTTCCTTTCTCGTTAAAAGGTGATGCTAAGATATGGTATAATACTCTTGCTCCTGGTTGTATGCGTAGTCCCCAGGATATGATATATTACTTCTCTGAAAAAAATCCTGCTCATAAAAAACAAGCTGCCTTACAGGAAATATTTAGCTTTGTGCAAATTCAAGCAGAGAATCTCCCTCAAGCTTGAGGGAGGCTTCTCCAACTACCTGATGCTTTGCCTGATCATCCTCTTAAGAAAAATGAAATACTTGATATCTTCTATAATGGACTAACCGATGCTTGTAGGGACTACCTAGATAGTTGTGCTGGTTGTGTTTTCAGGGAACAAACTATTGAACAAGCTGAAGGACTATTGAATAATATATTGAAGAATGATAATGATTAGACACCTCCTGAACTACCACCTTAACCCACTCTGAAGAAGAGAGGTATTCTTAATCTCAGTCCTGAAGATATGCAAGAGGCAAAGAAATGTATGAAGGAAAAAGGTATTAGAGCTGAAGATGTTAAGAATTTACCACCTATTGAAGAAATACGTGGTCTTGACACACCGCCACTGGTGGTAGAGGTAAATTCTTTTATAAAGTTTGATGAAGGTGATATTCCTTACAATAAATCTCCAAGCCAATGCTTGTATGCATTTGTCATTTACATTATTAAGCAAGATCATTTCAATGCAAATGTTATGAAACAATTGAAACATAATGCCTACATGATTAGTCGCTTGAGGGACTTGTTGTTTAGAACTGGTAATGATGTAAAAGGTGTAACCAAACATGCATCTATGGTCCAAACCCATTTAGAACAAATTGCTAAATCTCAAAGTGATTTGCTTAATGAAATGAATAACAATATGAACGATCATGCTGTTAGAGTAATCACAAGTCTATGTAGAATGACTCAGCAACCACTATATCCTGAAGATCACCCTAAAAGAATTGCACAAGACTCTCAAAGAATTAATGTTGATGCACCTAGTCCATCTAAAAAGAAAAATAAAAAGAAAAAGAAAAATGATAGGACTTTGCATACTTCTATTGAACCCGAGATAGAAAAACCTTTTGACAATAGTAATGATGTTTCTATTTTTGATGCTGAAACACAATCTGGTAATGAACATTCACCTAGTGACAATGATAATGATAATGATAATGATGATGTTCATGTAGATTCTCAACCAGATCATGACAAAGAGCCTGATAATGATGTTGAAATAGAACCTACTATTGATCTTGATAATCCACCTCCTAAAAATAAACGCTATGATACAAGAGGCTTCGTTGCTAGAAAACATGGTAAATAAAGAGAACCATGGGTTAAGAAACCCATGCCCTTTCCACCTAAACCATCTAAGAATAAGGATGAGGAAGAATTCGAACGCTTTGCTGGAAAGCTTGGGCCAGTCTTTTTGCGTACTCGTTTGACCGGTATTTTGAAGATGGCCCCATATGCTAAATACATGAAAGATATTGTCACTAATAAAAGAAAAATACCTGAAGCTGAAATTTCCACCATGCTTGCAAACTATACTTTCAAGGATGGAATACCTAAGAAACCAGGAGATCTAAGAATACCAGCTATACCTTGCTCTCTTAAAAGAAGTTATGTCAAAACTGCTTTATGTGATTTAGGAGCCGTTGTTACTGTTATGCCTTTCTCTTTATATAAAAGACTTGATTTGAATAAACTCACTCCTATTGAAATATCATTGCAAATGGCTGACAAATCAATTGCCATACCTATCGGTGTTTGTGAGGATGTGCCTGTTGTAGTTGCAAATATTACTATCTTAACAGACTTTGTTATACTTGATATGCCCGAGGACGACAACATATCGATTATCCTTGGTAGACCCTTTTTGAATACTGTAGGAGCTATTATTGGTTGAAACAAAAGCAAGATCACCTTTCATATCAATGGTAATGAACACATGGTGCAGTTTCCGAAGGAACAATTTCAAGTGAATGATATTCATGTTATTGAAAAGACTCCAACAATTACTGTCGGAATCGGGGCTCCACAGACCCAACAAGGTTCAAACTTTGGGGTGTGTATGAAGATCTAGCCAAGACACAGCCTCAAGCTCATCACTCCATGGCTTGGCCTCGTCGAGTTCATGCGAGCGGGGAAGGAAGGACACGATAGTTTACCCAGGTTCTGGCCACCTTGCGGTGTAAGACCCTACTCCTGCTTTGTGGTGGATTGGCCTCACGAGGAGGTTGAGGATGAACTAGTACAGTGGGTGAGCGACCTCGCGAGGGCTCTGTGGGTGAGGATGGTTCCGCCTAGAGAAGACCAGAATCAGATTTGGATCCCCTCTATGGTGGAGACTAGCCTATATTTATAGTGGCCTTTGTCCTCTTCCCTCATAGCTTAGGCGGGAAGGGATTCCACAATAGCCAATTTGAAAGGGAACAAGAGGTACATCTTATCCTGACGATAGGTGGTCTTCTCCTGCAAAAGTTCTGGCCATGATGCGGTGGTGGGCTCGGTAATGACATCCGTCCTGCCGAGCTCGTGGTCTTGGTCTTGTTGCACCGTAGTCGAAAGCTTTGGGGGATCCCTTGGGAACCCGCGCTGGTCCTTGCCTCCTTAGCACCAAACAGGAAACTGTCCTCCTCTACGCCCGATGGCGCCCACCTGGCCTTGGTCGTCATGGCTCACGTCACTATGAGCCTCGTGAGGCGGGGTAATTGCATAGAAATCTCTGCTCCTCGGGAGGCAGGCTCGGGGAGCTGCCCCTCGGGAGGTCTTGGCGTCGTTCGCCTCGCGAGGGTCTTGCTCGCAGAGTCTTGTAGCTAGGCCATACCAGGCCGTCGACGGGGCCACGCGCTGGGCCGTAGGCAGGCAAGTCTGGGTACCCCCGATCCCAGAACACCGACTGTGGCCCCCGGGCCCAAGGTGCGCTTGTCCTGGCTTCGAAGCGAAGGCAAGAGGCGAAGGGCGAAGCAACGCGGGCTCCAATCGCCTGCGGGCCAGGCTTGATGCGTGGCACACGATAGGATGCAGATGCCTCCACTTCCCCATGTCGCCTTGGCAACCGCCACGACTAACAAAAGTCTGGACGTGCATGCTGCGAGGCCATCATTGCGCGAAGGTGGAGGAGCACCGGTTGGCCCACGATCACTTATAGGAGGGTGAGGGGGTAGAGTACCATCCCATCTCTGTCTTCTCGCCCTTTCTCCTCCAATCTCCGCCACAGCCACCATCTCGTCAAAGCAACAATGGCGCCAATGAAGAGGTTCACCGCCGAAGAGTAGGGCAAAGCCGCCAAAGAGGGACCGGAGTCGCCGCCGCTCAAGAGGGGGCGCGGCCACCCCCGCAAGTCCACGGCGATGCCCGGAGCGGTTCCCTATGGGCGGGGACGCACACCACCGGGGGTCCGCATCAGCTCCGGCAACCGCGAGATGAATCCTTTCCGCGGGCGCGGCCGCGGAGGCCGAGGGGGAAGGCGCGCGGCGGTCGCCCGTCCACTCCGCCCGTGGGCCCATTCGGACGCCATGGCCGCGAGTTTGTGGTGTGGATGGAGAGGCCTCCGGCCATCGTGCACCTGGATCCGGCTCCTGCACTCCTTCACGGAGGAGCTGCCGGTGGGAGGTCCCTTCGGGCTGTGGCTGTAGCCTGACGGATGCTGCAACCGGTCTTCATGGGCGGAGGTAGAGGCCACCCCTTCAGGGTACGTCTACCTGACCCATGGGTGGCAGACGCTTGCCCGCGCCTGTGGCTCAACGGGGAGGCACGCCCTCCACTTCAAGTACGATGGGGTGATGATGCTCTTTGTCAAGATCTTCGGAGCAGACGGTAGGTGCCTGGAATGCTGCCCTGAGGGCAACGACCGCGACGGTGACCGCCACTCCGACAGCGACAACGCCCTCGGCGGTGAACTTGACCTTGGCGAAGGCCGCAACGCCTCCAGTGGCGGTGACACCACCTCCGGGGGAAGCTCGGGCGACGATGACCACGACAAGCTGCCGCATAGACGTGCCCCAATCAAGGAGGAGGAGTACTCTGACTAGGCGCCGCAGCGCCGGAGACAGCGTCTCAGAAACTGCAGCCCACAGGAGGCTGCTCCTTTTGTTTTTGCTTCTTGCATCAGAAATCATGAAAGGCCCCGCGGGGGAGTGTAAGAAATCGCGATGAACTCGCCTTTTATCTTAATGTTTTACTGCATTTCTAAGTTGTGCTGGCGTCTATCGTTTAAGCTCAAGCCCTTTCCTCATCGCGATAGCTTAGTGCCCTGCGTCGTCGGGACCCAGTCCCCAGGTAAGCTTCTACTGTCGCTGGTATGCCAGGTCGTAATGTCGTGCGCAAGGCCAGAAGGTGACCGATCCGATGTCCGGTAAGAGCTCCTGAGGTGTGATGCTCAGGTGGTCCCCCTTGACGCGCAAGCAGCTTTCAGACGGGAAAGGGTTTTTACCCAAACAAGGTCGCGGAAACAGAGGCATGGTATCAATATTAGGGCTCGCGCCTGGCGCGGAGAGGGTGACTTAGCTCTGGGTGCTCACGCTCCACCAGGTGCTCCTGTTTCGTAAGGGTGTGCCTTCCTGGGGCCTGATCCTTCGCTTTCATCCTGAAACGCATCAAGGCAGACCCCGCTAGGGGTGCGTGAAGGGAATTGATGTACTTTAGCATTCGAGTGGTGCCTACGCGGCTGGGCTGCGCCCCACTTTCCGTGCCCTCATGCGTGGTTTGCCCCTCCTTTTATTGCTTACCAAGGTGCTCTATGTTTTCGGGACCTGGCCCTCAGGCGAGCTTAGCCGCCGCTGGTATGTCCGGTCGCGATGCCTGGGACAAGGCCAGGGGTGAGGGCCTGAGAGCCAGTAGGGGCTCCTGAGACGCGGTGCTCAAGAGGCCCCCTTTTAACGTGCAAGCGGTGTGCACGAAAAAGGAGTGGTTCGCCCCGTGGAGGCGCCCGAGAAAGAGCTTTAACCAGCGACACGCGGTGTGCGAACCAGTTTACTTAGCCTTTCGCAGGCAGAACTGCCGCCCGACGAGGTGGGCCTTCCTGAAGCAGCAAGGCATCGTCAAGGCCACTCAAGCGCCAATCTCCTGAGGTTCCTGCATGTTAGCCAACTACAAAATACAGGAGGCAACGTGCATTTGCCGATCTGCACATGATCGTTCCGTGAGAAAGACGAAGGCACTAAGGACTGGTGAGGTGACGTGCACGGGGTCGGCCCGCGAGCCAGAGCTCAGTTCCTTAGGTTTTTCACCGCTGCAGGCACGGGCCCGAGCACAGGCACCGTGCCGGTAGCCCCCTCTCATGGAACATTCAAGGGCAGAATTGGCAACGCGCAAGGCGACTCCAGTAGCGATATACACCGGCCACAGGGTTAACAGCTACAGAAGCTCGTGAAAGCACAATTGATTCAAGCTATATGAACGAAATGTCATGACTGCAGGGGCGCACCCTTCCAGTCTGAGGGTGATACAGCCCGGGGGCGTGTCGGGGTACGACACCTTTGGGATCCCGAGAGACCCCTTTACGATTCGGCGGGGGGAGAGGTATACACAAAGAGCAGAACCAATGATCGACGCGGGAAGTTTTTACCTAGGTTTGGGCCGCTGATCAGCGTAAAACCCTACTCCTGCTTTGTGTTCTTATTGACGTTCTTGAGCCCAGCCTTCAGGAGCACTTGCAATGAACCATACGTTCAAAGAGCAACTACGCATGCAGAATGGGCCAGAAGTTCCCCTCCTCTGTAGTAGTTGCCTTGGGCCTCCTTTTATATCCTCAAAGGGGTCTCCACAGTGGCAAAATGTACATACATCGCGGTGTAAAGTAGCTATAGGGTATCATACCTAACCCCTGACGGATTAGGACAAGCGCATTTAATGCACCATGAGGTGTCCGTTTAGGTGTCCTCACTTTCTTGGGGATGGAAAAAGGGGCCATCCCATCAGCACCGCTTAAGCTCTCCTCCACTGGCGCGTCGCCACGCATCCAGAGAAGGACCCAAAATGTCAGACTTGTTACTGTGCCGAAGCGGTGGCACAGTGGCAGAATCTCGCCAGGCGCCGAATCTTGCCGGGCGCCAAGCCTTGCCGGGCGCGGAGCCTTGCTGGGCGCCGAGCCTTGCCGGGCACCGAGCCTTGCCGGGCGCCGAGCCTTGCCGGGCGCCAAGCCTTGCCGGACGCCACAGGCCATCCCGGCAAGGATCTTGCCGGGGAACTGGCCTTCGGATTCCAGCTTCGCTTATCCATTGACCCTCAGATCTTTGAGTTGATGACTTGAATCGACCTCGAGCTGTTCCCGGCAAGCCTTGCCGCGAGGATGGCTACAACTGCCCGTGCACAAGTACGGGGTACTAGGGGCCCAATACTTAGTACACCGACAGGAGCCCCCGGGCCTAGGCCATACACGAGTGCGAGGCGTTGTTGGGCTAGGCCCAAACAGTGCACGGGCACGCGTGGCAGGGAATTAACCGCTCGTAAATATCTCGTTTTACTGCGCCCCCCACTACGCGCACGGAGCGCGCGACATGGGAAGCGTGCCAAAAAGGCTGCAGCTGCCTCACGCCTATAGATGCGCATTCACATTGGGGAATAAAAGGGGCGGCCCCGCTCCTTCCCCATAAAAAGGAGAAGTCGCAGAGGCACAAACCTATTTACCCCCCTCTCCTTCTCAATCTGGCCATCGCCATCGCCCTCCTTCTCTCGAGCTCAGAGCGAAGCCTTCTCTTCTTCCGTCTGCTGCTTCCGCATTCGCTCCATCCCCAGCTTTTGTTCTCACCGTCGCCATGGCGCCCAAGGCTAGCAAAGGCAAGGGCAAGGAGGCGAAAGCCGATGTTCCGGAGAGCGAACTGGTGAAGATGCGGAAGAGGCTCGTCGTCTTCCCTCCAACGCTCGATGCCGAAGCTCTGAAGGGGTGATACCAATGCATGTGGGCGAAGGGGACGCAAGCCCATCCCGCCACACACGTAATCCCAGGTGCTTGTTCTGAAGGCGGATCGGACAGATACCCTTTCTTCACTGCATATTTCTATTGCGGGCTCTGTCCCCCCTTTTCTGACTTCTTCAATGATATCATGTACACATACGGCTTCCGCCTTCTCGATTTCACGCCGAATGCAGTACTTTGCATGTCTATCTTTGCCCATCTCTGCGAAAACTTTGTTGGTGTGACCCCCAATTCTGCTCTTTTTCGCCATTATTTCTTCCCTCGCATCCAAAAAGGAGAGGCCCTCTCTGGTTCTATTGCCTGGATCCCAAAGGCTTGGAATAAGGAAATATATCCAGAGGGAGTTTACCGCGAAAAGTGGGACGAGTGGCGGGCTGAATGGTGCTGGATCCAGGAAGCAGATCCCCATCCATTTTGTCATCCCTGGCAATAGAAGGTGGTCCGCGGCAAGGATTGGAGCGACCCCGTAGCGGAGGACGAGAAGCTCACAATCACCACTACCAGAATCCTTCGCCTAAAGGCTGCCGGACTGACGATGGAGATGATCGGCTTCGACTTTCTCCGCCGCCGCATGGCCCCTCTGCAGAATAGGGGAAGGCCAACTTGGGAATACAAGAACGCGGCAGATGTCATGAGATTGCGCCCCGGGCTGAACAACAACCTGACCGCTATGCAGCTTGGCGCTCTCCGTCAGAAATTATTCCAGCGCGAAGACAAGCACCGGCTGCCGGCAAGGATTGTCCCCTTGTGCAACAATTCTGCCTTGGGGTCAATCATTGCCTTCATGCCGATGTTCAATGCCCACGGCCTCGACCCGACGTGGGTCGAGCCAAGCGAGGAGGAAGCGCAGAAGTTTTTTGACAACTTGACGGAGAAGCCTGTCCGGAAAGAGTCAGATTTCATCGGAGCCACCACTGATCAAGAAGTAGCTTATATTGCTACTAGAGTGGAGGAGGCAAATCTTGCCGCAGAGGCCGGCAGCGTCGGCTTCACAGAGTGGGAAGCCAGCGACGCAGAGGTGGTAGTGGAAGCAAAGCCTGCCGAGGAGGACAAGGTTGCTGGGGAAGAAGCCAGCACAGCCGCTGAGAGCTCATCCGGCGAAGACACGGCCGAAGAAGAGATGCGAGAAGAGCCCTCACCCCCGAAGAAGACGAAGCGTGTTCTTCGGAAGGCTGCATCAGGCATCCTGGCAAGCCAGCCTTCCTCGAGCGGCGAAGCCCCCGGAAAGAAAGTGGCTGGCTAGACTGGACCGCGACAGGGGGCTCGTCAACAGCTTGCGCGGCGCGCGAGACCCACACCAGCGGCCACTGCTGGGGCGGCAGGAGGGTCTCGTACTACTGCACCGGAAGCTGCCCCGACACCTGCCACAGCCAAGCGGCCTGGGACTCCTCCTCCGCCTCCCCACTCAGACATCGCGACGGAGGTCGACTTCGACATCTCCGGCTTTAGTCCGGAGCGAGAAGAAGAGTGAGTACTTTGCCACAGCTTTCACCTTCCAATTTTGGATCAATCTTACTGACTTGCTTGTGTTGTTTCTGCAGTGACACAGAAACCTTGCTAGAGAGGATGGCGAAGAGGTCAAGGACTTCTACGGGTGACGAGCCCCCGGCAGGCTCCATGAGCGTGCCAGAAACTGTCTTTGTAAGCCCGGAGTCCAGTCCTCAATGCAGCCCCCAGCGCAGCCCCCAGCACAGCCCCCAGCGTAAGTTCATTGTCCTTTTTCTGCTGACTGGTGCCGAGGCTTTCATTTTTGCCGCTGATATCTTTGGGTTCGTAGGAGAAGAACGGCAACAAGGAGAAGACATCCCCATTGTGCCTCCTTCATCGACCGCTCCGCCCACAAGCACATCCCCGGCAAGAGATCCTGCCGACGAGCCCGTCCTGATTGAGGAGGAGCCGGCAAGCACGGACTCCGGCAACCCACCCCCGGCAACCGGAGTTGCCGGGAGAGGCGAAGCCACCTCTCGACAGCTCGACGCCGGTACTCGATCACCTCAGATTGCTTGTTATTCTTTTCTCTTATCTCTCTGTCTTTAGTGACTTCAAACTTCAACCTCGATCTTATTCTGTCTTCTTCCTTCGCCCTTCAGAATTCCCTGTGATGGAACACATGGACGTCGACGTCGTCATCGAGGAGACCGCCAGGGATGCCGCCGCTGAACCAGACAGGATCGCTTCCAGCGAGGCCACCAAGGATGACGTTGCCGAGGCTGGTGGTGCTCTTGACGGGGAGGCCGCCAAGATAGCACAAGAGGAAATCGCCGAAGAACCTGCTGAAGAGGGCGACAGGGGGGCTGAGGACCGCACTGACAGCATTCCTGCCGCAGGAGCGCCAGGCGCTGCACCGGCCACAGAGCCCCCTGTCACTGGTGAGGCGGCCACTGAAGACCAGCCATCAATATCTGGAGGCCCCTCATCCAGCAAGTACCTCAAGGTTGGCGAGAACCTGTTCGTCAACTTGCCGGGGACGGCAAGCACTGAGGCACCAGCCGAAGGAGAAATTTTCGAGGAAATCATTGCCACTCCCGGGCTCAAAGTTGTTGACGACCCCAGCACTAGCAGCGGCAAATCTGAAGAGGATCAACTCCTTCAGGCCATGGGCGAGAATTTCCGCAAACTCCAGGCTCTCCATCGCGCCCGAAAAGAGAAGGCGGACTCCAGAATGGCAGTTGTCGAGGCGGCTGAAGCGGATTTTCAAAGGCGCGTCGCACAAATGTAGATCTGGCACGCCGAGGCCCTCCAAGAGTTGGTTGCCGGCCGGGAACAAGTGAGCCAGCAGTGGAATGAGATCCTCCTGAAGCAATCCGATATGGAGAAGGCACATGATGAAGCTGTTCAAAGGATTGCTGCCGAAGATGCTCTCCAGACGGGGCGCCGCGTTGCTCTTGATGCTCACGAAGAAGATCTCACCGCACGTGAGCAGGCGCTCGCCGCCAAGCTTCGCTGCAAGGATGAGGATATCGAGAATCTTGTCGCGCGTCGGACCCAAGAGCTAGAGCAAAAACATAAGGAGGCTCTCGAAGCTCTGACTGCAAGTCACGCCGGCAAGCTCAAGGAGGCCGTCGATGCTGCCGAAGCTGCAGAGGTCGCCAAGAGCGAGCTGAGCGACAAAGTGAAGAGGCTGGAAACAGATCTCGAAGAGCACGGCAAGGAGCTCTCGACGCTCAAGGGGGACAGGGAAAAAACCCTCCATTCCTTGGCGGAGATGCAAGTCGCCCTGTCCGACAAGACCAAGCAGCTCTCCTCTGCGGCTGATAATATTGCGGTTCTGGAGCTGAAGCTGACCACGCTGCAGAAGTCTCTCGAGACCGGCAGGGCTCGTGAGAAGGCTCTACTCAAGGATCTCCAAGGAGAGAGGAACCTGCTCAAGAGTGCCGTCGCCGCCCAAACCGAGTACGAGAAGGGAGTGGAGATCTGGACTGGACGCCTCATCGCCACCGCGGAGAAGCTTACCGCAGAACTGTCAACCATGGGCCTGTCAAACTTCAGGTATTCTTCCGAGGAAAGAATATCTCCAAGTGCCAGGTTGACGATGTTCTTTGAAAGCATCATCAACGCGTTGAGGGCGCTCCAGTCTAGCCGGGCGACCCAACTAGCCAACGAGACCCGCCAGCTTTGCCGGGCCATCCTCCGCAAGGTGCTCATCAAGGTGGTGCACAGCAATCCCGGCATCGACCTCTCCAACGCGCTCGGCCATCTGCCAAAAGATGCAAATGTTGAGGTGCTTGAAGAGTGCATCGCGCCTATCCTCGAGAAGGTGGACTCCATCAAAAGGATTGAAGGCCAGCGCAGGGATTGAGTGCTTCCCTTTTATTCTTGCCGTCGTCGTCTCATGTAAAAGACAATTAAGTCTCAAGTTAGAATCGCGGCAACTTATGGATGTAATACAATTTGCCTATGTTTAGGTCCATGCTTGTTATTTTCCTTGTCTGATTCCTTTATGTATGGAGTTCACCCTACGCTTACTGAAAAACTTGCCGGCGCGCAACCTGCCGCGAGCGCTGGGTGCGGGACTTCAGCAGCCTGCTGGAGGCGCAGCGGCCGGCAAGACTCCTTGGCGTTCTCAGTGCAGCCACTTAAATTGCTGAGCGAGCTCGAAACAGAATAAGGGCGCAACCGATTACGGCAAGGGTTCCTTCGCGTGCAGATTTTCCATACAAGAGTCGGAATCGTCCAAGGAAATAACTTTGTAATAAAAGAGAAACTTGCTCTGAGTTTTTAGGACTTTGCTTTCTATCATTGTCCTTCCTCCGGCAAGCATCGATTCCGAACGTCGCCAACTGGTATTCATATCTTCTTCCCCCCCCCCCCCGGCAAATGTGCACGCGAGGAATCCTTCTGTCTTTTGAGAAAAAGAAAGAAGAGAAAATAGAGACATGAAACCTTGGCGGTTCATTAGAACTTACCGGGATTAGGTGTCATACAACATCTTAGACAATCATGCGTATATATAAATATGAACATGGGAATCCATAAGGGAATGTACAACACTTAAATTTATTCATCTGTGCCCAGGGTCTGCGCCTGGTTTTGTACAAAGGATCACATGCCTTGCCGACAAGACTTGTACAAAAGGGTGGTTGCCGGGAGCCCCCGGCAACCACGCCTTATGGATAGAACTTGCGAAGATGTTCGATATTCCAGGAATTGCTTACTGGAATGCCATCTTCGGTCTCCAGGCGGACAGCGCCAGGCCTAGTGACTCTTACTACCCGATAAGGGCCTTCCCACTTTGGCGTCAACTTGTTTGAATTCTTGGCGGACTGAATTCGCCGAAGAATAAGGTCGCCTTCCTCAAGGCTTCGGGCATGAACTTTGCGGCTATGATAGCGGCGCAAAGCTTGCTGGTAGCGTGCAGCTCGCACAGCAGCCTGAAGACGATTCTCCTCAAGGAGCACAGCGTCATCTTGCCGCAGTTGCTCTTGCTCGAGCTCATCATAAGCGAGCACTCGAGGAGATCCGTATATGAGCTCCGTGGGGAGAACTGCTTCCGCTCCGTAGACCAGAGCAAAAGGCGTCTGGCCGGTGCCTCGATTTGGTGTCATTCTGATTGACCAAAGAACCGCCGGCAACTCATCAATCCAGCGTCTTCCGCACTTTTTCAGCCTGTCAAAGGTTCTGGTCCTGAGACCGCGCAGCACTTCAGCATTGGCCCTCTCTGCTTGGCCGTTGCTTCTCGGGTGAGCAACAGAGGCAAAACAAATCTTGCCGCCAAAGTCTTAGACGTACTGCATGAAGGTGCGACTTGTGAACTACGTGCCGTTGTCGGTGATGATCCTGTTGGGCACACAGAAACGGCAAACAATTCCCTTGAAGAACTTGACAGCTGATTGCACTGTCACCTTCCTCACTGCTTCCACCTCCGGCCACTTTGTGAACTTGTCGATAGCAACGTACAAGTACTCAAAGCCCCCGGTAGCGCGGGGGAAAGGGCCCAGTATGTCGAGCCCCCAGACCGAAAATGGCCAGGAGAGAGGGATTGTCTGAAGAGCTTGAGCTAGCTGATGTAATTTCTTCGAATGAAACTGGCACGCTTCACACTTGGTTACTAGTGCAGTCGCATCTTGGAGAGCGGTAGGCCAAAAGAAACCTTGCCGGAATGCTTTTCCGGCAAGCGCTCTTGACCCTATGTGAGAACCACATATGCCCCCATGTATCTCCGCCAACAGCTCTAGCCCATCCTCCCGAGGAATGCACTTCAATTTCACACCGTTCGGTCTCTTTCTGTACAGAACGTCATCGACGAACTTGTACATAACAGACCGACGGGCTACTCTCTCTGCTTCTTCCTGCTACTCAGGGAGTTCACCTGTCTGAAGGAAATGGACAATGTGCTGTGCCCATGCTGGAGCCTGAGGCTCGACAACCAGGACTAAAGGCATTTCCTCTGCCAGGGAAACGTTCGTCTCGACAGCAAGGGCCTGAGGCCCTGCCGGAGCCTGTTGTTCCCCGGTAGGCATGTCGATCCCGGCAACTTCCTTGCCGGCGGCTCGAGGGAGCTCTGCCGAGAAGTACTGGCCAGAGTTCAACTTCCTTCTCTTTTCTTGCCGCATCGATGGCGCCACGGATGGTTGAGTCAATTGGAGCACAAAAGTTCCTGGTTCCACAGGCAACTTGAGGGCAGCACGCTTTGACAGGTCATCAGCAATATTATTCTCGGCACGAGGAACGTGCCCCATTTGCAGACCGTCAAAGCGCTCTTCCAATTTCCTCACTTCATCTACGTAGGCCTGCATCAATGGACTTTGATAACTCTTGTTAACTTGCCAGACGACAAGTTGTGAATCGCCCTTGATGACGAGCTTCTTGATACCAAGGTCTGCCGCGATCCTGAGACCTGCAAGCAAACCCTCATATTCTGCAGTGTTGTTGGTCGACCTCTCCCACGGAAAGTGCATTTGGACTATGTACTTGGGGTGCTCTCCGGTGGGTGCAACAAGCAGCACATCAGCACCGGCGCCTTGCAGCGAGAAAGCCCCGTCAAAGTACATAACCCATTGCTGATCGATTTCCTTGCCGGGGAGAGTTGTTTCTTGAACTTCTTCGTCTGGCGTTGGTGTCCATTCTGCAATGAACTCCGCCAAGGCCCTGCTCTGGATCGTCGAAGTGCTTTCAAACTTAAGGCCAAAGCTGGACAACTCCAACGCCCACTCCACGATCCTGCCGGTTGCCTCTGGATTTTGCAAAATCTGTTGCAACAGAAAGCGAGTGACGACGGTGATCTCATGTGCTTGAAAATAATGGCGCAGCTTTCTTGAGGCCATAAGGAGGCCAAAGAGCAACTTCTGCACACCAGAATATCTTGACCTAGCTCCTTGTAAAAGAGAGCTAACAAAATAAACTGGGCGCTGCACCACCTTCTTCTTCTGCACGGGTTCTTCTGTTTGCGCAGATCCTGTCTTGCCGGGATCAACCCTTGCCGGGGAAGATCTTGCCGCGTCATCCGGCGGTCCTGCCGCTGGTATTGCTTCCTGATCAGCTTCTCTCTGTGACACTAGCGCAGCACTAACCACTTGATTTGTTGCTGCCAGATACAGCAGCAACGGCTCTTGTGGTTTAGGCGCGACTAGCGTCGGCGGAGAGGAAAGGTATTTCTTCAAATCTTGCAGCGCAGCCTCCGCCTCCGGAGTCCATTTGATTGGACCTGCCTTCTTCAAACTTTTGAAGAAGGGCAGGGCGCGCTCAGCAGATTTGGAAATAAACCTGCTTAGAGCAGCAACACAGCCGGCAAGACGACGCACATCCTTGACGCGTCTCGGTGCTTCAATTTGCTCAATAGCTTTGATCTTGTCGGGGTTCGCTTAGATTCCCCAGCAAGATACAAAGAATCCGAGGAGCTTGCCGGAAGGAACACCGAACACGCATTTCTCAGGATTGAGCTTCAAGTTGATCTTGCGCAAGTTTGCAAATGTTTCTTCTAAGTCTTGAATGAGCATTGCTTTATCCTTGGTTTTGACCACTATATCATCCATATACGCCTCCATATTTCTATGGAGTTGTGGCTCAAAACCAATCTGGATTGCTATGGCAAATGTTGAACCAGCACTTTTCAACCCGAAAGGCATTTGTATAAAACAATACGTACCACATGGGGTGATAAAGGCGGTCTTCTCTTCATCTTCCTTTGCCATAAAAATCTGATGATACCCTGAATAGGCATCAAGGAAGGACAGGAGATCACAACCAGTGGTGGCGTCCACAATCTGGTCGATGCGCGGCAAGGGAAAGGGATCTTTTGGACAAGCTTTATTGATATCTGTATAATCGATACAAAGCCTCCATTTCCCATTCGCTTTCCGCACTACGACCGGATTGGCCAACCAAGTTGGATGAAGCACCCCTTTGACCAGTCCTGCCGCCTCCAGCTTTTTAATCTCTTCGGCAATGAATTCTTGCCGCTCCAAGGCCTGCTTCCTGACCCTTTGCTTGACGGGCCGCGCATGAGGATAGACAGCAAGGTGGTGCTCAATTACCTTCCTGGGAACACCGGGGATGTCAGATGGTTGCCATGCAAACACGTCGACATTCGTCCGCAGGAAAGCAACGAGCGCGCTTTCCTATTTGTCATCTAGGGTGGAACTTATGGTGAAAGTTCCCCCCGTTCCGTCGTCTCTGACAGGCACCTTCTTAGTCTCCGACGAAGCAGCCTTGGACTTCTTGTTCCTGCCGGTGGAACTCTCTGGTACGTCCTCGATGGAAGCGCAGCACTCCGAGGAGGTGCGCTTGCCGGAGTTCGCGCCAAGGTTCCTGCCGGTCTTCTTCTTCCCTCCGGGAGTTCCAGCGGCAGGAGCAGATGCCCCGACGATAGGTGCTGCAACTGCTTCCCGATAAAGTTGGTCGGCACAGATGAGCGCATCTGTCTTATCGGAATGGATAGCGATGACGCCCAACGGCCCAGGCATCTTCAAGACGTTGTACGCATAGTGTGATGCCGCCATAAACTTAGCCAGCGCTGGCCGACCAAGGATCCCATTGTATGACATGGGGATCTTGGCAACATCAAACACCACCTTCTCGGTCCTGAAGTTAAGCTCGCTGCCAAATGTTACTGGTAGCGTGATCTTGCCCTTAGGCTGGGTTCTTCCCGGATTGACCCCTTGAAACGTGCCCGTTTCCTCGAGGTCCTCATCGGGAATCTGAAGCTTTCTGAGCACATCCGGTGAGATTAAGTTTAGGCTGGCCCCGCCGTCAACTAACATTTTCGTCACCTTGAGGTTGCGAATCGTTGGGGAGACCAACAATGGCAAGCACCCGACCGCAGTTGTGCGATCAGGGTGATCCTCGGCGTCGAAAATGATAGGCGTGCTGGACCACTTCAGGGGCCTACAAGCATCTGGAGATGGCTCCGCCGCATTGACTTCCCGCACCCACTGTTTAAGTTGGCGGTGGGAAGAATGCAGTGAGGCACCCCCATCGATGCATATGGCCTCCGTGGCCTTCTGGAATTCTTGCTCACTGGATTCATCATCTTCCTCATCATCATCTCCTTCTTTGTCTCGGCCCCGAGCGAGCCGATCCTTCTGCTGCATGGCCTTGCCGCGGCGACCTCCTCGGCCACCGCGCTTCTTGCCGGACCCCTCAGCACCATCTTGGGCCATCTCCTTGTCTCGCCTCTCATATTCGGCTCTCTGCTTCTCGGCAACCTGCTCAACTTGCC
Organism: Thinopyrum elongatum; assembly: GCA_011799875.1. Taxonomy (NCBI): domain Eukaryota; kingdom Viridiplantae; phylum Streptophyta; class Magnoliopsida; order Poales; family Poaceae; genus Thinopyrum; species Thinopyrum elongatum. Next base: position 485,146,882 of record CM022300.1, on the reverse strand, counting down.
GGCAGTTCTGGAGATCGTGGCCCTTGGTGCGATGGATCTTGCAATACTGCTTGCCGGAGTTCTCCGACTTGTCGGCAGCCGCCAAGGCCTGACAAGAAGGGCACCCGGCAAGATCCTTGCCGGGGTCGCCAACCTTGGCCTTCTTGGCGGCGCCGGGGTTGTCGGATTCCTCGACAGCAAGCACGGCCTTGCCTCCGTGTTTCCTGTTCTGCCACCGGCCTTTCCTTGACGGGGCCGCGGCGTCTTCATCTTCGTACTCGCCCGCCGTGCAAACAGCCTCACCAGGGAGTTTCCTCCCCTCTTTAGCTCGAGCGCACTTGTCGGCCAGAGCGTAAAGCTCGGCAATACTCCTGACTTTGTTCATTGCCAGCTCTTCCCTCATTCTGCGGTTACGCACGTTCTGGTGAAACGCGCTAATGACAGCGGCAGGATGAACGTCGGGAATGTTGTACTGCACTTGGCTAAACCTCTGCATAAACTTGCGCAGGGACTCGCCCTCCTTCTGAGGGATGATGTGCAAATCGCTCTCTTGGCCAGGAGCTTGGTGGCCTCCAACAAATGCGCCAACAAACTGATGGCACAGATCTGACCAGGAAGAAATGGAATTCTCCGGCAGATGCATCAAACACGACCTGACGTTGGGTTTGAGCACCAACGAGAAGTAGTTGGCGAGTATCTTGTCATCTCGGCCCCCGGCAGCCTGCACCGCAATGGTGTAGATGCTCAGGAACTCCGAAGGATGGGTCTTACCGTCATATTTCTCCGGGACCTTCCTAAGCGGAAGGCCGTAGGTTCGACCCCTACCTGGCGCGCCAAAGATGTCGGGGTATGACACCTATGGGATCCCGAGAGACCCCTTTACGATTCGGCGGGGGGAGAGGTAAATGCAAAGAGCAGAACCAATGATCGACGCGGGAAGTTTTTACCCAGGTTCGGGCCGCTGATCAGCGTAAAACCCTACTCCTGCTTTGTGTTCTTATTGACGTTCTTGAGCCCAGCCTTCAGGAGCGCTCGCAATGAACCGTACGTTCAAAGAGCAACTACGCATGCAGAATGGGCCAGAAGTTCTCCTCCTCTGTAGCAGTTGCCTTGGGCCTCCTTTTATATCCTCAAAGGGGTCTCCACAGTGGCAAAATGTACATACATCGCGGTGTAAAGTAGCTACAGGGTATCATACCTAACCGCTGACGGATTAGGACAAGCGAATTTAATGCACCATGAGGTGTCCGTTTAGGTGTCCTCACTTTCTTGGGGATGGAAAAAGGGGCCATCCCATCAGCACCGCTTAAGCTCTCCTCCACTGGCGCGTCGCCACGCATCCAGAGAAGGACCCAGAATGTCAGACTTGTTACTGTGCCGAAGCGGTGGCACAGTGGCCGAATCTCGCCAGGCGCCGAATCCTGCCGGGCGCCGAGCCTTGCCGGGCGCCGAGCCTTGCCGGACGCCGCAGGCCATCCCGGCAAGGATCTTGCCGGGGAACTGGCCTTCGGATTCCAGCTTCGCTTATCCGTTGACCCTCAGATCTTTGACTTGATGACTTGAATCGACCTCGAGCTGTTCCCGGCAAGCCTTGCCCCGAGGATGGCTACAACTGCCCATGCACAAGTACGGGGTACTAATGGCCCAATACTTAGTACACCGACAGGGCGCCCTCAACGGAACAAACCAAAAAGTCACCTGGCACCGGTGTCGTAGGAGCGTGCCGTGGAGATTGCTCCTCATGAGTCGTGCGGCTCCGGAGGCCTGTGAGACCCGTGAGGCCCAGTGGGCTCACGAGGGTCAGAGGTGTCCTGAGACGCGACCACCGAGCGCCTGGCCCCGTGAGATGCCATAGCACGCTGCGCCAGGTGTTGGTACCAGGCGCCCATGTTGAGTACGCCAAACGGCATGTAGATGTAGGTGCAGGGGTAGCCCCCACTCCGGCCGACGCGTGACAGCCAGAAGAGGTCCTGCGAAGCGGCCCTGTTGAGGCCCGGGATGTGATGCAGACACGTAGCTCGCCACCCGCGTCGGGGGCGGCAGCTGCACTGGCGGGCAGTGTGGGGCGACGCTCGCCACACATGGCTTGCGCCTCCTAAAGCTACTCGATCGCCTTGGTGATGAATTCTCGTGCTCCTGGCGCCTCGCGCTGTGCTCCTTGCTCGTGGGGGCGCGCATCGAAGCACGCCTCCAAGTGGTGCCCGAACACCTGCCTCGTCACACTGGTCAGGTCAGAGGCTCTCCAGATGGAAGCCCTCGAGCCCATCCTGAGGGAGGCGCCGGGCGCGCCTTCCTATGCGGGAGGAAGAGGCGCCCCAGCGGTGGGTGCAGAGCCTGAGGTGATGCCAGCGGGTTTCTTGGTCTCCATACGGCTCTTGGGAGAAGCTTCTTCTTCTTCACGGTGGTGGCCTCGGGAGGCAGGATGTCACCTTCGTCATCAGAGTTCTCGGCCGCCACGGCACGGTAGGCATGCTCAAGAGAACAGACCGCGTCCTTCTCGTCGCACGCTACCATGATGACACCGCTGCACCCTGGCATCTTGAGGACATTGTAGCCATGGTGGGTTGCCGCCATGAACTTGGCGAGAGCAGGGTACCCGTGGATGGCATTGTACGAGAGGCCGATGTGGGCGACGTCGAAGTCGATGAGCTCGGTGTGTTAGTTGTCGCGCTTGCCGAAAGTGACAGGGAGACGCACCTACCCCAGGGGGATAGTGGAACCGTCGGTTACCCCAGAGAATGGCCTGGTGGGCAGGAGCTGGTCATAGGGCACCTGAAGTGTCTCAAAGGTCTCGACAAAGAGCATGTTGAGACCAGCGCCGCCGTCAATGAGGGTCTTGGTGACAGAGACATTGCTGATGGTAGGTGAGGGAAGGAGTGGCGGTGCGGCCATCACGCTGCACAGAGGGTGGCAGTGAAGAGTCCTGCCGCTCATGAGCAGCAGGCTTGGTGGCAGTGTTAGCTGCAGGAGAAGCGGAGTGGTGTGGAACACCGCGGCCCACGGGCACTGTCTGGGCGACGCTAGCAGCTCGGCGCTCGGCGCATACTCGGCGGGCGTCGTCCATGGAAGCGACGAAGCAGATACAAAGCCAAACGGAAGTGGGTTTCGACACGCCCCTACCTGGCGAGCCAAATGTCGGAATCGGGGCTCCGCAGACCCAACAAGGTTCAAGCTCTGGGGCGTGTATGAAGCTCTAGCCTAGCCGCAGCCTCAAGCTCATCATTCCATGGCTTGGACTCGTCGAGTTCGTGCGAGCGGGGAAGGAAGGACACGGCAGTTTACCCAGGTTCGGGCCACCTTGCGGTGTAAGACCCTACTCCTGCGTTGTGGTGGATTGGACTCATGAGGACGTTGAGTATGAACTAGTACAGTGGGTGAGCGACCTCGCGAGGGCTCTGTGGGTGAGGATGGTTCTGCCTAGAGAAGACAAGAATCGGATTCGAATCCCCTCTTCGGTGGAGACTAGCCTATATTTATAGTGGCCTTGGTCCTCTTCCCTCATAGCTTAGGTGGGAAGGGATTCCACAACGGCCAATTTGAAAGGGGACAAGAGGTACATCTTATCCTGACGAAAGGTGGTCTTCACATGCAAAGCTTCTGGCCATGATGCGGTGGTGGGCTCGGTGATGACATCCGTATTGCCGAGCTCATGGTCTTGGTCTTGTTGCACCGGGGTGGAAACCTTTGGGGGATCCCGCGGGAACCCGCGCTGGTCCTTGCCTGCTTAGCACCAAAGAGGAAACTGTCCTCCTCTGCGCCCGCTGGCGCCCGCCTGGCCTTGGTCGTCATGGCTCACGTCACTGCGAGCCTCGTGAGGCAGGGTACCTGCATAGAAATCTCCGCTCCTCGGGATGCAGGCTCGGGGAGCTGCCCCTCGGGAGGTCTTGGCGCCGTTCACCTCACGAGGCCAGGGGGCCTCACGAGGGTCTTGCTCGCAGTGTCTTGTAGCTGGGCCGTACCGGGCCGTCGACGGGGCCACGCGCTGGGCCGTAGGAAGGCAAGTCTGGGTACCCCCGAACGCAGAGCGCCGACAATTACTATTGGAAGTTTTCAACTCCCTCTTCCTACAGTCAAAAAGAAATATGAAACCCTTATTATTGGGGAGATGCATATCCCCATTGAGGTAACCTAGTGTTGTACGAAGATTCTTCGGTTTCATGTTAATCGAAAATAGTTTGTTAATAAGACTTGATCAACCTTATTAATGGACTCTTTTTGAGAGGCATGTGGTCGATGAATTTAGTAAGCACAACCTTGTTTACTCACTTTTTGTTCTCTATAATTTTTAGTTAAATGCAATAAAATGCCATGATTATCCTGTTTTCTGAATTACCCGTGCAATAAAAAGTAGCCCAAAAATGAAAGTGCTCAAAATGCTCTAAAAATTTTACATGAGTTTTTTATAGAATATTTAAGAATTTTGGGCACAGTAAACATCCCAGGGGGATGCCCTTGGTGCCCACGAGGCCCCAGGGCTCGCCCTGGTGGCTTGTAGGCCCCACAGGGACCTCCCCACTTATCCCTTCAGACCACTTCATCTGTTACCTCTAGAAAAAAATTCCTGGTAGCTCTCTCTCGTGTTCTTGCTCCCAAACCTAAGATTTTTGATCTCTTTTCTTGGAGCTCCGATTCCTAAACTATTTTGGAGGATTTCTACTTGGTATGTGACGCCTCTAGTGCTCCAATTAGTTTTTGCTTTAGTAGATTATATTTTGCATAATTAGTTGTTCTTGGTGCGACTAAAAATGAGCTTGCATGATGAATTCCTTGAGTTCCAAGTAGTTTAAATGCTTTATATAGCCTCTAGACATCCATTGGAGTAGTTGCTATCAATCTTGTGAAGTTTTATTGACATCATTTTGTGGCCCAAAATTTTTGGGGGAGTTCTTTGAAGCGGAATGCCCAGGGAGTCCTTGGGGACTCCTCGGACAGCGACCTCAATATTCCGCGTAGGACGGAGGTCCGGCCGTGTGATACGTCTCCAACGTATCTATAATTTTTTATTGTTCCATGCTATTTACCAACCTTGGATGTTTTGTATGCATTATTATGCTATTTTATAACATTTTTTGGGACTAACCTATTAACCTAGTGCCAAGTGCTAGCTGCTGTTTTTTTTCTTGTTTTTTTCTTTTACAGAAAATCAATACCAAACGGAGTCCAAACAGAATGAAACTTTTTGAGGATTTTTCTTGGATCAGAAGACACCTTGGAACCTGCGAGAGGCGGTCAAGGGGCTGCCAGTTGGTGACAAGCTCGGAGGGCGCGCCCTAGGGGGGGCAACCCCCAGGCTTGTAGGCCCTCTGATGATCCTCCAACCCTACTCTTTGCTCTATAAATACCCAAATATTCCCCATATAACAGAGGGCACACAAAAAATACTTTTCCACCGCCGCAAGTTTCTGTTCTCGCGACATCCCATCTGGAGGCCTTTTTCGGTACTGTGCCGCCGGGGGATTTGACCATGGAGGGCTTCTACATCAACCTTGCTGCCCTTTCGATGATGTGTGAGTAGTTTACCACAGACGTACGGGTCCATAGCTCGTAGCTAGATGGCTTCTTCTCTCTCTTTGATCTTCAATATAATGCTCTCCTCGATGTTCTTGGAGATCTATTCAATGTAATCTTCTTTTGTGATGCGTTTGTTGAGATCTGATGCATTGTGGGTTTATGATCAGATTATCTGTGAATATTATTTGAGTTTTCTCTGAACTCTTTTATGCATGATTAAGATAGCTTTGTATTTCTCTCCGATCTATTGCTTTCGTTTGGCCAACTAGATTGATTTTTCTTGCAATGGGAGAGGTGCTTTGTAATGGGTTCAATCTTGCGGTGCTTATTCCGAGTGAAAGAATGGTACATGACATGTATTTGTATTGTTGCCATTAAGGATAAAAAGATGGGGTTTGTTCATATTGATTGGATCTATCCCTATACATCTTGTCATCTTGTTTAAGGCATTACTCCGTTCTTGTTAACTTAATACACTAGATGAATGCTAGATAGCGGTGGATGTGTGGAGTAATAGTAGTAGATGCAGGCAGGAGTTGGTCTACTTGTCACAGATGTGATGCCTATATTCATGATCATTGCTTTCTTTCAAGAGAGAAGTCTCTGGTGAAAACTATGGCCCCCGGGTCTATTTCTATCATATTATTTTCAGATCTATAAAACCAAAAACCCAAAAATACCTTGCTGCATTTTATTTACTTTTATCTTCTTTTGCACCTTTGTTTATCTTTTATATCTATCACTATCAGATCTCATCCTTGCAAGTAACCATGAAGGGATTGGCAACCCCTTTATCACGTTTGGTGCAAGTATTTGTTTGTTTGTGCAGGTGCTATCATTGGAGACTTGTGTGTTCCTCCTACTGGATTGATACCTTTGTTCTTAACTGAGGGAAATACTTATCTCTACTTTGCTGCATCACCCTTTTCTCTTCAAGGGAAAAACCAACGCAAGCTCAAGAAGTAGCACTGTGCGAATGGCCGCACAATGCCTTCATGAACGAAGCCGGATTCTACCAAGAGTTCATGAAGTTCATTGCAAATGTTGGCTTGACCGATTTCCTTGCAGATGAGTGTGACCAGCACCACATTCTTACGAATTCCTTTGTGCAAAATTTTCATTTCTTCAATAGGCTCGAACCCCCCATGGTGCGCTTTGATTTGTATGCTGAACATCATCAAATACCACTTGCTGAATTTTGTGAGATATGTTTGATTCCCTTTGATAGGGAAATGAGAGAGCCTCGGCCGGAGGAGTTTGAGGGTTTCCTCCACACTTTAACTGCGGGTGAGGAAAGGGGCGTGTCAAAAGCCCGAGCTACTAATTTGCATTTTCCTGCTGTGCATTACTTTCACTACTAGGAAAGGCTTATAGGTGACCTCAAATCAGTGGCGGGCAGGGCCAGGCCCCGGCCACAACTAGTTTTGAAAGTAAGCAACGGCGGGTGACAAAACACTCCCGCCAGTGCTGGTAGCATAGCAGTGGCGGGTGATTCCCAGCGACCACCACAGATGGCCTCGCAAAAATTGTGATCCTGGTAAAACCTGGCACTGGCGGGCATTGCCGCGCACCCGCCACTGCTACATCATATTACAATGGTGGTCGTGGAATACACCCACCACAGAGATAGTGGGGTGACCCTCTTAAATTTTATATTTTCCATATCCAGATGTTTGTAGTGGCGGGCAATAGAGGTACTCGCCACTGCTGCAATGCAGTCGACAGTGCAAAATAAAAAGGGTTTGGAGCGGCTGGCGCTGTGTAGTGCCCGCCACAGATGTTTATTGCCTTTTTTTCTTGCCCTAAATTCAGTTATTACCGCGAATATAGCAAACCAACTCCAAAAGTTATCAAATTTTAGCACAGGGGTTTTGATGCGGTATATTACACATGGAAAAAAATGTTTAAAAATTGAGTTCTGTGTGTGAGGTGGTCGTTTCGAAACCCTATACACTTGGCAGGAGAGGGTCCTGTTTTCACATGATGTGCATCAGGTTTTTGTCATAATGATCTCTAATTCTTATCACACCATATAGGTGTTCCGTGAAGACGGCCTGGAAAGTTTCAAATATTTTCAACATCGTTAGCACGGCCAAAGTTTGTTTTGCATTTTTTACTTGCCAAAAATTCCGTTAATTCCATGAAAGTCGCAAACCAACTTCAAAAGTTGTCAAATTGTAGCACGGGTCTTTTGATGGCGTATATTACACATGGAAAGTGTGCTGTCGTATTTGTACGCAACGAATATTTGTAAAAGCAGATTTTACGTACGTAGGCTTCTGGCTGGCGGGTGGCCCTAGCCGTTCGTTGTAGCTAATGTTAGCAGTGGCGGGTGCATCGTACTGCCCGCCGTGTGTTAACCGAAAACACGCGCCCCACCCGTGCATTCTTTCAAAACTTACCTAATCCGTTCCCTCTTCTTCCCCTCTCGTGCGCTCGTCTACCGCAACAGCCGCCGGCTGCCGCGCACCTCTCTCTACTCTTGCGCACTCCGGTCCGCCGCCGCACACCTCGCTCTACTGTCGTGTGCTCTGGTCCGCAGCCGTTGCCGGTGCTCGTACTCCGTCGGCACAACAGCTGCAGTTTTTTCCCCGCGGGATCCCATGGGCCGGCACCTTGACAACTTCGCTGCTGTCGCAACGAACCCTGCCGTCTCATCAACGCCGTCGTCGGCATCACAAATTTCTGATTCACATATGAGTCAAGGTATAATTTCACTACATTTCACATATATATGTTCCCCTATTATAGATGATTGTAAGGTGTTCGATGAAATGCCACACAAAGGATTTAGATCTTAGATGTTCTTAGATGTACCTGTACAAACACATGGATGGGGTGGTGTCATTTGATGTAGAATCAGATGGTTGTGTTTGATTTCTAGGACCTAATATAAGTGCCAATGTTTTGACGAAACGTTGATTCATTTCTGTTTCGTCAAATTTATGGTACTCAGTATGCCCTACTTTTAGCAACGGTCATGCCGAATTTTCCATTCGCCATTTTCTTTCTATGTTCAATCATAACTTTTTGTTACTATATTGAATTTGGAAAAATGGATCCCGACACCGGAACGTCATCTCAGAAGGAACCTGAGTAGACCAATCCTGACGTCGAGATGAGCACCCTAGACGTGGATCATTTGGCCATCCCTGACGTCGACATGGGCAATGACCAACAGGTAGAACTGACCACCGGGGCAGGGAACACGAGCCACACTGACGGGACTTCATCCAGCCTGGCCGCCACAAAGAAGAGCAACAGAAAGGCAAGGGATCCAAACAAGCTTCACAAAGGTAAAATTGCAATCACCGTAGATGCCACGAGTGGCGAGCCCGTCACCCCAGAGGATGCAGCAAAAAGGTATAGCAAAATGCTTGGTTGCATCTTGCGAAAAACCGTCCCGATCAGTAGCAAGGATTTGGTCGGACACAAGGAGAATCTACTACTAGCGTTAAACCGTAGTTATGAACTTCTACCTGATGTCAAGAAGTTAGCCGAAAATTTTGCTATGTCAGGCCAAAGATGTTAATGGATTGGAAGAGGAGTGCCTGTTGCAATCTAGTTGGTAAGAACTTCGAGACTGTTAAGCGGCTCAATCCAACTATGGATCATGAAGATTGGACGAAGTTTTGTGAATCCTCTGGCAGTGAGTTAAGCAAGGAGATAAGAGATCATTTCTGTAAATTGCGGAATAATCTGCCAGGTAACCACCATTTGGGCCCTGGTGGTTACAAAGCTGTAGAACCCAAGTGGGAGAAGGAGGTCGCACACTGTATAGCCGCGGGTAAACAGCCTCCGTTTTGATCATCGAGATAATGCTCGAGACTTCCATTTTCTAAGGGCTAGTGCAGTGCAAGACCCAGACCATAAGGAGTTGGTCCTCCCGGCGCAGGAACTTCGCTCGACGGAGGAGAACGTGGTAACATCAATCAACACTAATAATTTAGAACCCACAACTTATTTATTACGTATCATAGTAATATATGTATTTTTTGTAGAGACAAATAAAGCAGGAATTTGGACCGGGTCCTCATGAATCTCCCCAAGGCTATAGGTATGATGACCCTCTTACCAGTGAAGTGAACATGGGTTTTGGGGTTAACAGGAAGCCCAAGACTTGGCATGCATTGGGAGGGGGTAAGATGTTGTGGGACGGCACCTACCTCGAAACCAAAGAACTAAAAAAAATACAAAAGGAAGTACATAAGCAAAACCAAGTTAGATGCAACAGTTGAGAAAAGGTTCATAGAAATGTTTGCGCACAGCGCGCCAACTCCTACCCAGCAGCATACACCTATCATCACCCATCAGCCACGTGCATCCCACTTTATTCCATGCTGGCTACAAGCCAACAAGGACGGGGTGAAGACAAGGGTAGCCAAGGGTCAAATCATCCCATTTACCATTGGTAGCAGAATGATGCACGGGGTCGTCCTGCCACTTGGCATGACGAGGGTGCAGGTGTAGGAGGTAGTGAGGGGCTTAGAATCTTGGTCGTTGCCTCACCCCCCTAAAGGCGGCGTCACTATGTTATGGCAAGTGGCCCAGAGTCACCTGCTTAAGTGGCCAATGAATGATATAGAGGAGATTCCCCAAGGATATGCCTGCACCGGAGATGTGATACGTCTCCAACGTATCTATAATTTATGAAGTATTCTTGCCATGTTTACAACAATTTTATATGGTTTTGGTATGATTTGGATGGAACTAACCCGGACTGACGCTGTTTTCAGCAGAACTACCATGGTGTTGTTTTTTGTGCAGAAATAAAAGTTCTCCAAATGCAACGAAACTTTTTGATGATTTTTTTTGGAACAAAAGAGGCACTAGGAGCTTCGTGGGAGGACCAGAAGGTGAAGGAGGTGAGCACAAGACAACTGGGCATGCCCAGGTGGGTTCTACCCACCTCGAGGCCCATCTTCGCGTGATTCCAATGCTGAAAAATCCTATAAATAGAGAAACCATCAGAAATAACCCTAGATCAGAAGTTCCACCGCCGCAAGCCTCTGTAGCCACGAAAAAGCAATCTAGACCCTGTTTCGGCACCCTGCCGAAGGGGGAAATCATCACCGGTGGCCATCTTCATCATCCCTGCGGCCACCATGATGAGGTGGGAGTAGTCCACCCTCGGGGCTGAGGGTTTGTACCAGTAGCTATGTGTTCAATCTCTCTCTCTCTCTCGTGTTCATGAGATGTCATGATCTTGATGTACCGCGGGCTTTGTTAATATAGTTGGATCATATGATGTTTTCCCCTCTCTATCTTGTTGTGATGAATTGAGTTTTCCCTTTGAGATTTTGTTTTATCGAATTGAATACTTTTATGGATTTGAGAGCACTTGATGTATGTCTTGCTATGAATACCCGTATTGACAATGGGGTATCATATTGATTCACTTGATATGTGTTTTGGCACTCAACTCGCGGATTCCCGAGGTGACATTGGGGTAATCTATGCATAGGGGTTGATGCACGTTCTTGTCTTTGTTTCTCCGGTAGAAATCTTGGGGCACTCTTTGAGGTTCTTTGTGTTGGATTGAGTATTATGAATCTGAATCTTTTTGATGCATATCGCATAATCAACTCACGGATACTCGCAGTGACATTGGAGTATCTAGGTGACATTAGAGTTGGTTGATGTGTATCATATGGTGTTATATTAGCACGAACTCTTGGTTAGATCGATCGGAAAGAATAGCTTGGTGTTATTTTAGTACGAACTCTAGGATAGATTGATCGGAAAGAATAGCTTTGAGGTGGTTTCGTACCCTACAAACAATTTCTTCTTATGTTCTTCGCTAGATAGGAACTTTGGAGTGATTTTTCATCGCATGTTGAGGGATGGTTATAGGATCCAATTATATTAGCATTGTTGAGAGATTGCACTAGAGAAAGTACGAACCCTAGGTCTCATTTTCAAGCATTGCAATACCGTTTGTGCTCCATTTTATCAATTGCTACCTTGCTATTTTTTATTGTTCCTATTACAAAAATCAATATCTACTATCATTACTATGCTTTTATTACCATCTCTTCGCGGAACTAGTGCACCTATAAAAATTACCATTGTATTTGGTGTGTTGGGGACACGAGATACTTTTTATTATTTGGTTGAATGGTTGTTTGAGAGAGACCATCTTCATCCTACGCCTCCCACGGATTGATAAACCTTAGGAAATCCACTTGAAGGAAAATTGCGACTGTCCTACAAAACTCTGCGCTTGGAGGCCCAACACGAGTCTACAAGAACAAGTTGTGTAGTAGACATCAAGCTCTTTTCTGGCGCCGTTGCCGGGGAGGTCAGTGCTTGAAGGTATATCTTTAGATCTTGCAATTGAATCTTTTAGTTTCTTATTTTATCACTAGTTTGGTTCGTAAAAGAAAACTACAAAAAATGGAATTGAGGTGGCCTCATATTATTTGTCTTTATCATGTCTTTCTTGAAAATGATGGAAAGGAAAATTGTGCTCAATTGATAGAAGAAGAATTCAATAAAATGTTTGGCATAAAATATTTGAATGATGAGCATGATTGCAATGTTGTTAGTATGAATTCTTTGAATATTTATGATGCTAATGATATGCAAAGCCATAAGCTTGGGGATGCCATGTTTGATGAAGATGATATTTTTAGTCCCCCAAGTTTTGATGAGAAAATTTATTATGATGATAGCGTGCCTCCTATTTATGATGATTATATTGATGAAAGTGGGTTTGGAAGAGTGTCAACTCTAGGTACTAATGATCCCACTATTCTTGAGGGTGTTGAATCTTAATGTTATAATTATGAAAGTGGATTTGGAGAGGTCGTGACTTTATTTAATGATGAATCCACTATTTTGGAAGAGGTCTCAGTTGATTATGAAAACAAAGTTCCTATCTATGATGATTATGGTGATGACATGTATGCCATAAAGAATAATGATAACAATGAAACTTGTCATCATGATTTTAATGCTCCATATGATTATGCCAATCAAGTGTCACATGGTAGTTATTTTGTTGAGTTTGCTCCCACTACTATTCATGAGAATAAATTTGTTTATGTGGAGAGAAATAGTTTTTTTATGCATGTGGATCATGAAAATAATGCTTTATGTGATAGTTATATTGTTGAATTCATTCATGATGCTACTGAAAATTACTATGAGAGAGGAACATATGCTTTTACATATTGCAATAATATCAAGTTTTCTCTCTATGTGTTGAAAATTATGAAGTTTTGCTTGTTTTACCTTCCTATGCTAGTTTATTCTTGCTCCCATAAATTATTTGCTCACAAAATCCCTATGCATAGGAAGTGTGTTAGACTTAAATGTGCTAGTCATATGCTTCATGATGTTCTTGTTATGTTTCAATTCATGTGAGCATCCTTGAAATCTTCATGCCTAGCTAAAAGGCATTAAAGAAAAGCGCTTGTTGGGAGACAACCCAACACTTTTACCTACTTTTTTTGTGTTAACATCATTAGGATACTGTAGTAATTATGTTTTATAGGTTTTGTTTCAATAAAGTGCCAAGTAAAGCCTTTGGGATAGTGTGGATGATAGTTGACTTGATTCTGTACAAAAATAGAAACTTTTGCATCGAGTAAAGAAATTCCTATCTTTTACTGGAACGTGGAAAAATTCTGAATTTTTTACAGTTGATGAGTATACAAATTTTCTATGTTTTCCTGATTTTTCATAATTTTTTGAGTTATAGAAGTATGATGTTAATTCATATCTTTACATACTGTTCTGTTTTTGACAGATTCTGTTTGCAATGCATAGTTTGCTTGTTTTATGGTTTCTATGGCTTATATTGCTTAATAAAAATTGTGGAAATTATATAGTACAGTAGTAATTATGTGGAAACAATTATGAATCTTATCTTGACAGTACAAAAGTGAATGATTTGTCTTTATCATACTAACCTATCTCACGAAGTTCCGTTAAGTTTTGTGTGATTGAAGTTTTCAAGTTTTGGGTGAGATATCGATATGAGGAGAATAAGGAGTGACAAGCCCTAAGATTGGGTATTCCTAAGGCACCCCAAGGTAATATTCAAGTAATATCCAAGCAACTAAGCTTGGGGATGCCCAGGAAGGCATCCCCTCTTTCGTCTCCAAAATTATCGGTAACCTCACTTGGAGCTACATTTTGATTTGTCACATGATATGTGTTTTTCTTGGAGCATCATTTTATTTTATTAGGATTTTCTTTCTGTTATTTAGAATAATTTTTATATCTTTTACTTCAATAAAAATTTCAAATATAGCCTTTGCCATGCTTATTTTGCAAGTCTATGTGTTGCTGTTTCAAAAACAGAAAGTTGCACGCTATTGCATGAATTCTTGAGAAAATTTAGTATGTGATAAAATGTTGAATTTTTTTGCAACAAGCTATGATAAATTTTATACAGTGTGGTAAATTTTCAGAAATTTTGGAGTTAGGGAAGTGTGAGTAAAATTGCACTCTTTACAGACTGTCCTGTTTAGACAGATTGCTGTTATGTTTGCATTGTTTGCATATGTTTGCTTGTTTAATGATTCTATTTGAGGATAGGAGTATTAAATATGCAAAGGAATTTAGTATGAAATGTTAAATAATAATTTTAGATTTAGCGATTTGTTACAGTAGAGAATGATAAGGTGTTGCATTGATTTATAGTAACGTATCTCACAAGTTCTTGTTGAGTTTTGTGTGGATGAAGTTTTTATGATTTAGGGAAACCGTGATATAAAAGGAATTAAGGAGACACAAAAGCTCAATCTTGGGGATTCCCAAGGCATCCCAAGATAATATTTCAATAAGTCTCAAGCATCTAAGCTTGGGGATGCCACGGTAGGCATCCCACCTTTCTTCATCAACAATTATCGGTTAGTATCGGTTGAGCCTAAGTTTTTGCTTCTTCACATGAGTAATGCTATTCTAGGAATGTCATTTTATTTTCTTTTATTTTTTTCTGTTTTTCTTGCTGTTTTAATAAAATACTTAGATCTGAAGGTTTTTAAATAAGAGAGAGTCCTCAATTAGCTACCCCTTTACTAACTACTCGCTTGATCTTCACTTATATCTTTTTGGAGTAGTTTGTCATTTACTCTTATGCTTCACTTATATCCTATGAGTAAATTGTTGAATGAATTGAATACCATGAAGTTGAAATTATATGTTCATATCATGCCTAGCGGTAGCTTCACATTGGGTTTAGAATGTGAAATCTTTTGAAGCTTGACAATCACAATATTGGTCATACAAGCAATTCATGAATGATTAGTATAAGGAAGAGAACTGTCACATACAAATATATTATCTTGGACATCTTCTATGATTGTGAATACCCATTAATTATTTTCAAACTTGAGAAAATTAGTTGAAGTTGGACAAGGAAGATAACGTAATGAGTTATGGTTGTGTATATTTGCATAGAAGTTATATTGTTATGGATCCTCCAACATGTGGTGTTTGCTTAGGATCTTTTGCTAGCCAAAAATTCGTACTAAGTAGAGATACTAGTTGTGCATCCAAAAACCCTTAAACCCAGTTTCTTCCCATGACTGTCCACCATACCTGCCTATTGATTGAATAATATCCCTCAAGTAAGTTGTCATCGGTGCATAAAGCAATAAAAATTGCTCCTAAATATGTTTGATCTTTTATTGTAAGGGAAAATTGAGCGTTGTACGAACTTGTGATGGCAAAGTAATAAAAGCGATGGACTACATAACAAAGGTTGCTATCATAAGGGGCAATATAATGTGATGTTCCTTTGTATTAAGAGCTTGGGCATCCAAAAATAAAAAGCGCATGACAACCTCTGCTTCCCTCTGCGAAGGGCCTATTTCTTACTTTTCAGTATTTACTTTTATGCAAGAGTCAATAGTATGCATTCTCATTTCAACCTCAATTATTCCCTAATTGGCAAGCATCATGTGGTGGGTAAAGATCTAGGCACATATGGCCAGTCAAATATATTTGATCATGATTGATTATTGTTGACAATTATCTCTATGATAAATGAGTTGGGAGGCGAAACATTAAGCCCCTATCTTTCTCTGTGTTCGATGGATGCCATTTGTTCTAAAAATATGCTTTGTGTACTAGCAATCATAGAAGACTATATGATGATTGAGTATGTGGAGCTCTTACTTAGACTCTGTTGAATAAGTTGAATTGCAATTGTTTGGTGACTAAGAATAATGGTTGTTGAGTTTCAAGAGAATTCATTGCTTGAACCTTAACATGTGAATTGGTTGCTACTTTACCAGGATGAGTTTTATGAGAAAGAATTGCTGTTGTGATGCTAGGAAAAGTGATTGAAATTTTCATTAATCAAACATATGCACTATGCTAGCATTCACACTTCATAAATTATTTCTTTTATCATTTACCTACTCGAGGACGAGTAGGAATTAAGCTTCGGGATGCTGATACATCTCCAACGTATCTATAACTTATGAAGTATTCATGCCATGTTTACAACAATTTTATATGGTTTTGGTATGATTTGGATGGAACTAACCCGGACTGACTCTATTTTCAGCAGAACTACCGTGGTGTTGTTTTTTGTGTAGAAATAAAAGTTCTCCAAATGCAACGAAACTTTTTAACGATTTTTTTGGAACAAAAGAGGCACTAGAAGCTTCGTGGGAGGACCAGAAGGTGAAGGAGGTGAGCACAAGACACCTGGGCACGCCAGGAGGCCCAGGCATGCCCAGGTGGGTTGTGCCCACCTCGAAGCCCATCTTCACGTGATTCCAACACTGAAAAATCCTATAAATAGAGAAACCATCAAAAATAACCCTAGATCAGAAGTTCCACTGCTGCAAGCCTCTATAGGCATGAAAAACCAATCTAGACCCCATTCTGGCACCCTGCCAGAGGGGGAAATCATCACCGGTGGCCATCTTCATCATCCCGGCGGCCACGGTGATGAGGAGGGAGTTGTCCACCCTCGGGGCTGAGGGTTTATACCAGTAGCTATGTGTTTAATCTCTCTCTCTCTCCCATGTTCTTGAGATGTCACGATCTTTATGTATCGTGGGCTGTGTTAATATAGTTGGATCATATGATGTTTTCCCATCTCTATATTGTTGTGATGAACTGAGTTTTCCCTTTGAGATTTCATTTTATCGGATTGAATGCTTTTATGGATTTGAGAGCACTTGATGTATGTCTTGCTATAAATACCTGTGGTGACAATGGGGTATCATATTGATTCACTTGATATGTGTTTTGGCACTCAACTCGTGGATTCCCGAGGTGACATTGGGGTAATCTATGCATAGGGGTTGATGCACGTTCTCGTCTTTGTTTCTCCGGTAGAAATCTTGGGGCACTCTTTGAGCTTCTTTGTGTTGGATTGAGTATTATGAATCTGAAATTGTTTGATGCATATCGCATAATCAACTCACAGATACTTGCGGTGACATTGGAGTATCTAGGTGACATTAGATTTGGTTGATGTATATCATATGGTGTTATTTTAGTACGAACTTGTCGGATTCAGGGCTCCGCAGACCCAAGAAGGTTTGAACTCAGGGGCGTGAACGAAGGATCTCGCTTCACAACGATGCTATGTCGCCATACCCATGGCCTGATCTCGACGAGTATGCTGGATCGTGCGAAGGGAAACAACACAGAGATTTACCCAGGTTCGGGCCACCTTGCGGTGTAAAACCCTAATCCTGCTTTTGGTGGATTGGCCTCGCCAGGAGGTAGAGGATGAACTAGTACAGTGGATGAGCAGCCTTGTGAGGGCTCGAGTGGTGAGGATGGATTGGTCATGGGTCTGATCCGGGATCCCTTCTACGGTGATGGCTAGCCTATATTTATAGTGGCCTTGGTCCTCTTCCCTCATAGCTTAGGCGGGAAGGGATTCCACAACGACCAATTTTAAAGGGGGACAAGGAGTACATCTTATCCCCATGAAAGGTGGTGTTCACCAACAAAGCTTCTGGCCATGACGCAAAGGTGGGCTCGGCGATGACATTCGTCCTGCCAAGCTCGTGGTCTTGGTCTCATTGCACCGGAATGGAAAGCTTTGGGGCCTTCATCGGGAACTTGCGCCTGCCCTTCCTCCCTTAGCACCGAAGAGGAAACTATCCCCTCTGCGCCCGCTGGCACCCGGCTGGCCTTGGTCATCATGGCTCATGTCATCACAGCCTCACGAGGTGGGAGGCTTGCATAGAGATCTCCGCTCCTCGGGAGGAAGCCTGGGGAGGCCGCTCCTTTGGAGGTCTTCGAGTCGCTCGCCTCGTGTGGCCTGGGTCCTCATGAGAGTCTTATCTTGGGGGGTGTTGTAGCTGGCCCGTACCAGGCCGCCGATGGGTCTGCGTCCTGGGCTGCAGGCAGGCAAGTCTGGGTACTCCCGGTCCCAGAACGCCTACAGTAGCCCCGGGCCCAGGCGTGCCCGGCCTGGCTTCGAGGCGAAGGCAAGGAGCAAAGGGCGAAACGCCGCGGGCCCCCAATCGCCTGCGGGCCAGGCTCGACGCATGGCACATGATGGGACGCGGATGCATCGACTTCCCCACGTCGCCTCGGCAACTGCTCGGGCTGACAAAAAGCCTGGCGCGTGCCACCGGACCGTCATTGCCCCGTAGCGCACCCCCCTTCTGCTCCTCCCTTCGTTCGCAAGCTCGCGTTTCACCCTCTGGATCCTTTGCCCGCTTCATCCCGCCGCACTGCCATGGCTCCCAAGAGCAAGAGGGGTGAGACCTCGTCAACGGCGAGTCGCCAGGTGGGGCCGGAGCCCGCGTTGGGGCAATCCACCATGCTCAATCCTGACGGGCTAGACAAGGTCCGACTGGTGATTGCCGCCGACTCCAACGAGTGGAAGGCGACGAAGATCTGGCCCGCCTCTAGGCCTGCAGCCGATCTGGAGGTCACTAACATCTCCCTCCACCTTCATGCCATCTTCGCCGGCCTGCTGCTGCCGTTCTCGGATTTCTTCAACGCCGTGCTCACGCACTACCAGGTCCACGTGTTGCATCTCGAACCTGAGTCGATAGTCCTCCTCTCCGCCTTCGCGTTCTTGTGCGAGGCCTTCGTGGGCATCACCCCATCCGTGGCACTGCTTTGCCACTTCTTCTCCCATCAGATGATCGCCGGCGAGTGGTGCTCGCGGTGCGTTTCGCTCCACGCGGTGGACGCGATGGCAAGCGCGGGTGTTGATGTCGAGCTTAATCCGAAAGCGGGGGACTTCTGGAGGCAGTGGGTGTACGTTGACGCTGCCGTTTACAACCCCCTACTCCAGACTCCGACGGCCCCCGTGAAGTCGAGCTCCGGCTGGGAACACGCGAAGCTTCCTGACCCGTGGCTTGCGCGAGTTATGGCCAGGCTGGCAGACCTGAGGAAGGCGGGCGTGACGATGGCGATGGTGGTGAGGGAGTTCGTGCGACGACGAATCGCTCCTCTCGAGCGTTATTTCTTCCCAATGTGGGCCTTCATCTGCCGCGAGGACCCCATGAGGCTTCAGGAGACTTCCCTTCCCTCCAGTGCGCTGCACAGAATACTCCACCTCCTGACCGACGGAGAAGCAGCCGCGCTCCCTCAGGGAGGGCTCCCCCTGTAAAATTATCCAAACGGGGAAGCCTTTGCCAGGGCGATGCCGCGGTTCGACGAGTGGGGGCTACTCCCCAAGGGCCACGCAGGGCCTCATGAGAACTCCCTCCTGGTGACCCTAGGAGCTGGGGGTCCTAAGGTCGATGTCCCTCGAGCAACTGCGAAGGAGCGCGCTGTGCTGCGCGTCCCTCAAACGTCCGCTTCCACCCCTCCAAGTAGCGGAGGAGATGCCTCACCCGGAGGTGCGGCCGCCGCCTCTGACACGGAGGGCCGCGCGACGGACTTCAGTGTGCAGTCTCCCAGGCCCTGCGCACACCAGAGGAGGAAGGAGACCAGGGGCCACGACAGCCCTACCCCGAGGGCCCTGAAGAAGAGGAAATGGGTTGCCATGGATGAGTAAGCGCCCGGCCTTGCTTAATTTTTGCATGGTGTGCCTCTATGAACTCTTGCTCCTCAGGACCCTTTCTGGCGAGGAACAGGCGGATGTCCGCCACCACCTCCCGAGGGTGCCGGGCCCATAGTGGCCTTGCGCCACGCGAGCCATGCGGCTGCGCGTAAGGAGGCATCCGTGCCCGGGCCGAGGCCACCCCTGGGGGGCCTCGGGTCTGCATTTTCGGCATCCTACTTCAGGGGTGGCCTCCAGCTTGCAGGGGCAGTGCCGAGGTCTCCCCGCTGACTCTCGCCAGTGACTAGACATCTCGCATGCCGACGCCTTCTTCGAGCGGGGGTCGAGTTAGCACTAGGCCTTGCCCCGAGTTGGAGGGCCGGACGATGGAACCCCAGCCCCCCGGTCCTCGTCGGAGACAGGCAGGCCTTCATGTGCCTTCCCTGCCGACCGGGGCGTGGAGGAAAACCCCGGTCTAGCGCTGGAGCTCGCATGCAGCTGCAGCGCCGTCCGGCACGGCCTTCTTCATGGTGCGGTGAGCGCACTGGGTGCCTCGGGGCGGAGCTTAACGACATCGACTCGTAAGGGGCTTCAAGCTTATAATGCCATCCTCGAGCGGCAAGTTCAAGCGCTCAAAGCCGTCCTTGCCACCTCGGGGGGCGGGCCATCCTTGGGCGAGGCGAGACTCCACACACTCGAAGACATGCTGGCGCTGGAGGCATTGGAGCAAAGCCTAGAGCGCAAGCAGCTGGAGGTGATGGAACACCAAGTGACCGCTGCCGAGGACTCTCTTGCCTCCCGAGAGGCGAGGATCTAGGGAGAGGCCGACGAGAGGGTAGCGGGGGTCCGCAGGGCTCTCGCCAAGGACTACCACCAGAAGCTTAAGCTTCAGGATTCCCGTTTTTGCAAACGGCGCGACGAGCTGATGGGCGAGGCTGATGGCCTCAAGAAGAAGTTAGCCAAAGCAGAGTGGCGAGAGAAAGCTGTGGTGGACGCCCAGGCCGCAGCCGTGGCCGAGCTGTCTTTCCTCTACAAGCAGGTGGAGGACAAAACCTCCCTCGTGGAGCAGGCGTCGGATGAGGCGAACCGAGCTCGAGGGCTGCAGCACACGCGCTCCTAGATGTTCCAGACCCTTGAGAGGAGGGCCTGCCAGGCCCTGAGCAGCATCTACAACGAGAGCGTCTCCATCCCTCTCGTTTCTGATGATGCCGGCTACCTCTGCTTCTTCACCAGGATTGTGGAGCACCTCGAAGGAGGCGCGGAGAAGGTACGCCAGCTCGTCAAAGAGAAGAGTCGCGACCTCCTTGCGCGGGCGTCTACATGCGTCTTCAGCCACCTTCGTCACTTCGACCCCGACTTCGACTTCGAGGTCGTGACAGCCCCCGTGCCTGAGGTGGTTCAAGGCGCCCTGGGGGACTGGGTAGAGGAACACATGGATGACCTGATTGCGGAGTTTGTCCCTGCCGGAGGCAAGGGCCAGCCTGTGATCGAGGGGCGTGGGGCTGATGGCGGCGATGACGACAGCAGCGATGGCGATAGCAGCGATGGCGACAGTGCATCTCCCTAGGTTGTCTTTTTCCTATTTGGCTGTTAAGATTTTGAATATGACCCCGCGGGGATGTGAAAGTACTTTGGAAAAAACTCCCTTATGATGTATCAAGTAATGTTGTACTCCCTTGTGCAGCCTTCCCTTTGCTTGTTGTGCGTCCACAGCCCCCGAGAAAGGGGGATCGTCGCCGTTACGCTAGGTCACAATGCTTGGCCAAGGCCAGCAGACGAATGCTCGTTGGGGACCCCGGGAAATGCGCGCCTGCTGGCCCGCTCGAGAGTGTCGCGCGAGGACTCAGGCACCAAGGCCTTGGTGAGGTGTGCGTAGAGGTGGGCCCGCGGCCGGATGGCCGTGCTCGGGCTGACTTATACGCAGGCACCGACCCAGCCCCCGCTCGCGAGACGGCCAGGAGGCGGGCACCAGCGAGCCGTTTTTGCCCTTAAAAATCTCAAGGAACAGAAAACAACGCAGAAAAACCCCATCCCCTTTCAAATAAAGAATCAAAACTTCAAATTTCATTTCGAGAAGTGGCAAATTGGTTACAAGAGCGAGCAAGAGATAAAAGCCGCATCCAGCTCCTACTCTAGTCTTCCCACCAGCGCGGAGGATGGGGCCTCCAGTTGGCATGGGAATAGTCGCTGTTCGACCGTGTCGTCCGCCAGCACGAAGCATGGGGCTTTCACTTGGGCGTGGGTGGGAGCTCCCACGGGGCCGAGGAGCGGCACACCCCGAGCTCCGGGGCGTGTACAGCCCCACTCATTATTACGTGAGAGTATCACAGGTAGATCCTGGGGAGGCATAGGGCGCTCAGTGTTTTCTGGGCGGGGACCCTGCCCTCCGTCTCCGGGCGTGCGGTGCCGGGCCCGGAGACGCGAGTGGCTTTGAACGGGCCCTCCCACCGGGCGAGAGCCTATGGAGGCCCTCCCTGGAGAAGACCCGCCTCAGGACAGGATCTCCGACTTCGAGGGTCCGGAGGCGGATGTTGCGGCAATGGCGGCGCCACAGTGTCTGCCGGCACCTCGCGGCGCGGAGCGAGGCTTGGCGATGGCCCTTCACCCTGAGCACGAGACCTGTTCCCCGCGAGGCATCCTCACGCGGCTCGTCGAATGCCAAGGCACGTAGGGGACAGGGTTTGACCTCACGCGGGAGGACCGCCTCAGCCTCGGAGAGGAGGAAGAACGGGGTCTTGCTGGTGAGCTTAGTCATAGTGGTGCGGATGAACCACATCATGGACTGAAGCTCACCGCGCCAACCCCTACCGCAGGCCTCCGGCTTCTTCTTGAAGCTCCTTGGCTTGAGGTCCATCGGGACCTCTGTGTTGGCGTGCTTGGTCTAGCCGTTGCTCTGTGGGTGCGCCATCGAAGCGTGATCCACCTGCATTCCAAGGTTAACACAATATGCTCTGAAGAGATGGGTTGTAACTAGGGGTCATCGTTTTTAATGATGCGGTTAGGGGCACTGCATTGGCTCATGAGGGACCCTGGTCTCACGAGGCCTTGACAATCTTGATGACCGAGCCGGCGGGGATGGTGCGCGCGGGTCTTACTTCTGCCCACTTGGCGAACTTGTTCAACGGTGACACGCTGGTAGTGGGGGCGCCATGCCCCCTTGTGATATCACCTGCTTCCTTGCCCATGCGCCTGTGCTTGAAATCAGCCCCCGGGTTCCTCCGCCTTGTCGACCGCCATTGCCGCCGCCGGATCACGCCGGCCAGGAGGTGGCCCGCCGTGGCGCCTTCTGCGGAGGGCCACTTACTCCGACTGAATCCCGGGAGAGCACCTCCTGGGCTGGAGGGGGCATCCTGTCCGCAGCTTCGCTGCTGCGGGGCTCCTCAGGTCCTCCCCGGACCCAGGGCGGGGGCCGCGACATAGGCCGGGGGCGAAAGGGTTCAACTCCCCCACAAGCAGCGTCTAGCAGCTCAGCGACCCTGTTGAGCCAAGCGTCATAGGAGCAGACGCAATAGGGGCAAGTGCGGGCCCAAGGCGGGGGCCGCGACATAGGCCGGGGGCAAAAGGGTTCAACTCCCCCACAAGCAGCGTCTAGCAGCTCAGCGACCCTGTTGAGCCAAGCGTCATAGTCACCACCGGCGGGGCGGTAGCGCAACAACTCACGTGCCACAAGGAGCACGGCATGCGCGTCTGTCAGCCCGCGATGAGTGCGGGGGAACGACACCGTGGTGAGGACGAAGAAGGGCATGGCGGTGCAGCCGTTGCACTGCGCGAAGAGTGGTGTTGATGGGTTCTGCCGCTGACGAGTGGCAGCGCCAGTGGCCATGTTAGCCGTGGGGGGAACGGTGTCGTGAGGAGTACCACGATTGAGGGGCGCCGCCCGGGCGACGCGAGTGGCCCATAGCTCAGCGTGAGCTTGGTGAGCTTTCTCCATGAACGCGGTGGAGCAAGAACGGAGCATCGTTGGTGAAGAGGCGGAGCTTCAACACGCCCCTTACCTGGTGCGCCAAATGTCAGATTCAGGGCTTCACAGACCCAAGAAGGTTCGAACTCGGCATGAACGAAGGATCTCGCTTCACAACGATGCTAGCTCACCATACCCATGGCCTGATCTCGACGAGTATGCTGGATCGTGTAGAAGGAAACAACACAGAGATTTACCCAGGTTCGGGCCACCTTGCAGTGTAAAGCCCTACTCCTGATTTTGGTGGATTGGCCTCATGAGGAGGTAGCGGATGAACTAGTACAGTGGATGACAGCCTTGCAAGGGCTCGAGTGGTGAGGATGGATTGGTCAGGGGTCTGATCTGGGATCCCTTCTACGATGATGGCTAGCCCATATTTATAGTGCCCTTGGTCCTCTTCCCTCATAGCTTAGGCGGGAAGGGATTCCACAACGGCCAATTTTAAAGGGGGACAAGGAGTACATCTTATCCTGATGAAAGGTGGTCTTCACTTGCAAATCTTCTCGCCATGACGCAGCAGTGGGCTCGGCGATGACATCCATCCTGCCGAGCTCGTGGTCTTGGTCTCACTGGACCGGAATGGAAAGCTTTGGGGCCTTGCTCAAGAACCTGCGCCTGCCCTTGCTCCCTTAGCACACAAGAGGAAACTGTCCCCTCTGCGCCCGCTGGTGCCCGCCTGGCCTTGGTCATTATGGCTCATGTCATCATAGCCTCACGAGGCGGGAGGCTTGCATAGAGATCTCCGCTCCTCGGGAGGCATCCTGGGGAGGCTGCTCCTTTGGAGGTCCTGGCGTCGTTCGCCTCGCGAGGGTCTTGTCTTGGGGGTGTTGTAGCTGGGCCGTACCAGGCCGCCGAGGGTCTGCGTCCTGGGCCGCAGGCAGGCAAGTCTAGGTACCCCCGGTCCCAGAACACTGATAGAACTCTTGGTTAGATCGACCAGAAAGAATAGCTTGGTGTTATTTTATTACGAACTCTAGGATATATTGATCGGAAAGAATAGCTTTGAGGTGGTTTCGTACCAAACAATTTCTTCTTATGTTCTCCGCTAGGTAGGAACTTTGGAGTGATTTTTAATCGCACGTTGAGGGATGGTTATATGATCCAATTATATTAGCATTGTTGAGAGATTGCACTAGCGAAACTACGGACCCTAGGCCTCATTTTCAAGCATTGCAATACTGTTTGTGCTCCGTTTTATCAATTGCTACCTTGCTGTTTTTTATGGTTCTGATTACAAAAATCAATATCTACTATCATTACTACACTTTTATTACCATCTCTTCGCCGAACTAGGGCATCTATACAAATTACCATTGTATTTGGTGTGTTGGGGACACAAGAGACTTTTTGTTATTTGGTTGCAGGGTTGTTTAAGAGAGACCATCTTCATCCTATGCCTCCCACAGATTGATAAACCTTAGGTCATCCACTTGAGGGAAAATTGCTACTATCCTACAAATCTCTAAGCTTGGAGGCCCAACACGAGTCTACAAGAACAAGTTGTGTAGTAGACATCAAGACGTAGTGCCAGATAATCCGCATTCAGGGGAGATGAATGCACATGATAGTTGCAGACCATCGCAGACATACCACCTATGCCTGTTGTCATCCCCCAAGGGCGGAAAATGAACATGTATAAGCCCGGGGAACCGCTTCTATCGGACTCTATGTTGGAGACCCTCTCAATTGATCTTCAAATTCTACATGCCCATGTGGTAGATCAATCAAAAAAGGTCAACATGGATACACGGTGATGGTGATAGAAGGTTATAGTTTGGTCCAGGAGTCTCCGGCAGACAGAATCAATCTCGCCTTTAATGAGGTCATCCATTCAAATATCTTCTCTAGCAGTGCAGTCTCCCCAGAGTTAATGAGGTTCTTGGTACTTCATCGAGCTACAAATCCCCTACTCCTGCATGGTAAAGTTTCCTTACCTGATCCTTTTTACATGCACTGCTACAACCTGGAAACCACAGAAGGGCACGAGGTCATCTCGGTCTACCTGTTCCCGTTCTTTATTGTCAATCATCCACATGCGGACACCTTTCTACTGCCATACTGTGACAAGTAAGTCGTTAATGTTTACAAATTTATTTTGAAATATATAAAATAGCCTTGTGGTTTGATCTCATCAATGCTAATTTCTTCATTGTTTTGTGAAGCGATTGACATTGGATCATAATCGCATTATTGCCGACGCAGGGCTTGGCTTACTTCTTCGATTCGAAGAGACACCCTAAAAAGAAATGGACCAGATTGAAGATGGTTCTAAATGATGCTCTCGCCAAGTGTAAGAACATCAGAGAGACTATAACATAACTTTCAGAATTCAAGTTCTTCACAATCGCTTTTTGCTATCAAGAACAAAATGTGGAAACCTCTCATAGGTCTAGATACTATGCCATGGCTATCAAGGACGACTTTTTGAAGAAAAGCAACTATTTGCATAATCGTAACTGGTACGTCCATTTTGCATCATGCTTTCATACTATTATTTATATTGTTTTTATGCTTAATAACACTTTATGGAGTAATTCGAATGCCTTTTCTCTCATAATATGCAAGGCTTACAAAAAGAGGGAGAATGCCGACAGCTGGAATTCTGGACCTGAAAAAGCCATGTCAGAGATACATATTCTGCACATCTCCAAATGAGCTAAATTTTACGGAGAATTATTTTGGAATAAATAAAAAATACTGGAGAAAAGTGCTACCAGAGGGGGGCTACCAGGTGCCAACAAGACACCAGGGCGCGCCACCCCCTCCAGGCGCGCCCTGGTGGGTGGTGTGTACCCTGGCACACCTCCGGTGCCCATCTTCTCGCATATAAGCTCTTTTAACCTAGAAAAAAATAAAGAGAGGACTTTCAGGACGGAGCGCCACTGTCTCGAGCCGGAACTTGGGCAGGACAACTTTTGCCCTCCGGCGGAGCGATTCGGCCGGGGGAACTTCCCTCCCGGAGGGGGAAATCGAAGCCATCTTCATCACCAACAACCATCTCATCTTTGGGAGGCCAATCTTCATCAACATCTTCAACAGCACCATCTCATCTCAAACCGTAGTTAACCTCTTGTGTTCAATCTTTCTACCGGAACATCAGATTGGTACCTGTGGGTGGCTAGTATTGTTGATTACATCTCGTAGTTGATGCTATATGCTTTATTTGGTGGAAGATTATATGTTCAGATCCATTATGCTATTTCATACCCCTCTGATCTTGAGCATGAATATTATTTGTGAGTAGTTGCCTTTGTTCTTGAGGCCACGAGAGAAGTCATGTTGCAAGTAGACATGTGAACTTGATATTCGTTCGATATTTTGATGATATATATGTTGTGATTCCCTTAGTGGTGTTATGTGAACGTCGACTACATGAAACTTCACCATATTTGGGCCTAAGGGAATGCATTGTGGAGTAGTTATTAGATGATGGGTTGCTAGAGTGATAGAAGCTTAAACCCTAGTTTATGCGCTATTTCGTAAGGGGCTGATTTGGATCCATATGTTTAATGCCATGGTTAGATTTTATCTTAATACTTTTCTGGTAGTTGCGGATGCTTGAGAGGGGGTGAATCATAAGTGGGACGTTTGTTCAAGTAATAACATCAACCAAGCACCAGTCCACCCACATATCAAATTATCAAAGTAGCGAACGCGAATCAAACCAACATGATGAATGTGACTATATGAAATTCCCGTGTGCCCTCAAGAACGCTTTGCTTATTATCTGAGACCGTACCGGCCTATTCTTTGCCATCAAAAGGATTGGGCTACCTTGCTGCACTTATTGTTACTATTGTTACTTGTTACAAATTATCTTGCTATCAAGCTACCTGTTACCGACTATTTCAGTGCTTGCAGAAATTACCTTGCAGAAAACCACTTGTCATTTCCTTCTGCTCCTCATTGGGTTCGACACTCTTACTTATCGAAAGGACTATGATTGATCCCCTATACTTTTGGGTCATCAAGACTCTCTTCTGTCGCCATTGCCGGGGAGTGAAGCGCTCTTGGTAAGTGGAAATCGGTAAGGAAAAATTTATACTACGTGCTGCAATTTATTGTCACTCGCTACTATGGAAAACAATCCTTTGAGGGGTTTATTCGGGGTATGTTCACCTCGACCGAAAACACAAAGAGTTGCCCCTTAACCTACTGCACCTACTGAAAATATTAGTTATGAAATTCCTTCGGGTATGACAGAACAACTGCTAGCTAATCCTTATGCAGGAGATGGAACAGAACAACCTGATATGCACTTGATACATGTGGATGGAATTTGTGGATTATTTAAGCTTGTAGGTTTACCCGGAGATGAAGTTAATAAGAAGGTTTTCCCTTTATCTTTGAAGGGAAAAGAAGTGACGTGGTATAGGCTATGCGATGATATTGGATTGTGGAACTGGAATAGATTGAAATTGGAATTTCACCAAAAAGTTTATCCTATGCATCTAGTTCATCGTGATCAGAATTACATATATAATTTTTGGCCTCATGAAGGAGAAAGTATTGCTCTAGCTTGGGGGAGGCTTAAGTCAATGCTATATTCATGCCCCAATCATGAGCTCTCGAGAGAAATTATTATCCAGAATTTTTATGCTCGACTTTCTTGTAATGATCAATCCATTCTCGATACTTCTTGTGTTCGTTCTTTTATGAAGAAAACTATTGAATTTAGGTGGGATCTTTCAGAAAGAATTAAACGCAACTCTGAAGATTAGGAACTTGATGAAGGTAAAGAGTCAGGTATTAAGCTTGAGTTTGATTGTGTTAAATCTTTTATGAACACTGAGGCTTTTCACAAGTTTAGCAGTAAATATGGACTTTACTCTAAGATAGTAGCCTCTTTTTGTGAATCATTTGCTACTCATGTTGATCTCCCTAAGGAGAAGTGGTTTAAATATCATCCCCCTATTAAAGAAGAAATTAAAGAACCGATACTAGTTAAAGATGAAACTATTATTTATAATGTTGATTCAGTTGTGCCTACTGCTTATATTGAAAAACCACCTTTCCCTGTTAGGATAAAGGAACATGCTAAGGTATCAACAGTGGTTCGGAAAAGTAATATTAAAGCACATAAACCCTCTAAACAAATTAAAGTAGAACCTAGTGTTGCTATGGTTAAAGATCTCTGATGGGCATGTTATTTCCTTCTGTGATGAAGCTGCTAGAATTGCCAAACCTGATACTAAAGATAAGAACAAACATGTTGTTGGCATACCTGTCGTCTCAGTTAAAATAGGAGATCATTGCTATCATGGTTTATGTGATTTAGGTGCCAGTCTGAGTGCTATTCCTTTTACCTTATACCAAGAAATTATGAATGATATAGCACCCGCTGAAATAGAAGACATAGATGTCACTATTAAACTTGCAAACAGAGACACCATCACACCACTCGGGATTGTTAGAGATGTTGAAGTCTTGTGTGGGAAAACAAAATATCCTACTGATTTTCTAGTTCTTGGTTCCCCACAAGATGACTTTTATCCTGTAATTTTTGGTAGACCTTTGTTGAACACTGTCAATGCTAAAATAGATTGTGAGAAAGAAACTGTCAGTGTTAGTTTTGGTGATGTGTCTCATGAGTTTAATTTCTCTAAGTTTCGTAGACAACCTCGTGATAAAGAATTACCTAGTAAGGATGAAATAATTGGTCTTGCTTCTATTGCCGTACCTCCTACTGATCCACTAGAACAATATTTGCTAGACCATGAAAATGATATGCACTTGCATGAACGAAATGAAATAGATAAAATTTTCTTTGAACAACAACCTCTCCTTAAAAACAATTTGCCTATTAAAACTCTAGGAGGTCCTCCTCCACCTAAAGGTGATCCTGTGTTTGACTTAAAGCAATTGCCTGACACTTTGAAGTATGCTATTCTTGATGAGAAAAAGATATATCCTATTATTATTAGTGCTAACCTTTCAGAACACGAAGAAGAGAGATTATTAAAAATTCTGAAGAAGCACCATGCTGCTATTGGATATACTCTTGATGATCTTAAGGGCATTAGTCCCACTCTCTGTCGGCACAAGATTAATATGGAACCTAATGATAACCCGTTGTTGATCACCAACGGCGATTAAATCCCAAGATGAAGGAAGTAGTAAGAACTGAAATACTAAAACTTTTGGAAACAAGTATAATCTATCACATAGCTGATAGTAGATGGGTAAGTCCTGTTCATTGTGTCCCTAAGAAAGGAGGTATTACTGTTGTTCCTAATGATAAAAATGAACTAATTCCAAAAAGAATAGTGATTGGCTATAGAATGGTAATTGATTTTAGAAAATTAAATAAAGCTACTAGAAAAGATCATTACCCTCTGCCTTTCATTGATCAAATGTTAGAAAGATTGTCAAATCACACACACCTTTGTTTTCTTGATCGATATTCTGGTTTCTCTCAAATACCTGTTTCACAACCTGATCAAGAGAAAACCACCTTTACTTGCCCTTTTGGTACTTATGCTTATAGACGTATGCCCTTTGGTTTATGTAATGCACCTGCTACCTTTCAAAGATGTATGACTGCTATATTCTCTGATTTCTATAAAAATATTGTTGAGGTTTTCATGGATGATTTTTCCGTTTACGGAACTTCTTTTGATGATTGCTTAAATAACCTTGATCGAGTTTTGCAGAGATGTGAACAAACTAATCTTGTCTTGAATTGGGAGAAGTGCCACTTTATGGTTAATTAAGGCATTGTCTTGGGGCATAAAATTTCTGAACGAGGTATTGCGGGGGATAAAGCCAAAGTAGATGAAATTGAGAAAATGCCAGGTCCTAAAGATATCGAAGGTATTCGTAGTTTCCTCAGTCATGCTGGTTTCTATAGGAGGTTCATTAAAGAATTCTCTAAAATTTCTAGGC
This sequence comes from Thinopyrum elongatum, assembly GCA_011799875.1. NCBI lineage: Eukaryota > Viridiplantae > Streptophyta > Magnoliopsida > Poales > Poaceae > Thinopyrum > Thinopyrum elongatum. The sequence continues at coordinate 485,116,616 of CM022300.1, read as the reverse complement.
GTCTTACTAATCTTTTACAAAAGGATGTTCCATTTGTTTTTGATGATGATTGTAGAAGCCTTTGAAACACTTAAGAAAGCCTTAACTTCTGCACCTATAGTTCAACCACCTGATTGGAACTTGCATTTTGAAATCATCTGTGATTCTAGTGATTATGCTATTCGTGTTGTTCTAGGACAAAGAGTTGATAATAAATTAAATGGTAACCATTATGCTAGTAAAACTCTAGACAGTGCCCAAAGAAATTATGCTACTACTGAGAAAGAATTTTTAGCAGTTGTGTTTGCTTATGATAAATTCCGATCTTACATTGTTGATTCCAAAGTAATTGTTCACACTGATCATGCTGCTATTAAATATCTTATGGAAAAGAAAGATGCTAAACCTAGACTCATTAGGTGGGTTCTCTTACTTCAAGAATTTGACTTGCATATTACTGATAGGAAAGGAGCTGAGAACCCCATAGCTTATAACTTGTCTAGGTTAGAAAATGTTCTTGATGACCCACTACCTATTGATGATAGCTTTCCTGATGAACAACTAGTTGTAATAAATGCTTCTCATAACACTCCTTGGTATGCTAACTATGCTAATTACATTGTTGCCAAATTTATACTGCCTAGTTTCACATACCAACAAAAGAAAAAATTCTTCTATGACTTAAGACATTACTTTTGGGATGACCCACATCTTTATAAAGAAGGGGTAGATGGTATTATTCGACGTTGTGTACCTGAGCATGAACAGGAACAAATCCTTTGAAAATATCACTCTGAAGCCTATGGAGGACATCATGCGGGAGATAGAACTGTGCACAAGGTATTACAATCAGGTTTTTATTGGCCTACTCTTTTCAAAGATGCCCGTAAGTTTGTTTTATCCTGTGATGAATGTCAAAGAATTGGTAATATTGGTAAGTGTCAGGAAATACCTATGTATTTTTCACTTATTGTTGAACCATTTGTTGTTTGCGGTTTCAATTATATGGGACCTTTTCCTTCCTCTAATGGGTTTACACATATTTTGGTTGCTGTTGATTACGTCACTAAGTGGGTAGAAGCTATTCCAACTAGTAGTGCTGATCATAACACTTCCATTAAAATTCTTAAAGAAGTTATTTTCCCAAGGTTTGGAGTCCCTAGATATTTGATGACTGATGGTGGTTCACACTTTATTCATGGTTCTTTCCGTAAAATGCTTGCTAAGCATGATGTTAACCATAGAATTGCATCACCCTATCATCCTTAATCTAGTGCTCAAGTTGAACTTAGCAATAGAGAAATACAATTAGTATTACAAAAGACTGTCAATAGGTCCCGAAAGAATTGGTCTAAGAAACTTGATGATGCACTTTGGGCCTATAGAACAGCTTATAAAAATCCTATGGGTATGTCTCCATATAAAATGGTTTATGGAAAAGCTTGTCATTTACCTCTTGAGCTAGAACATAAAGCATATTGGGCAATTAGAGAACTCAATTATGACTTCAGACTTGCCGGTGAAAAGAGGTTATTTGATATTAGCTCACTAGATGAATGGAGAACCCAAGCTTATGAAAATGCCAAACTATTTAAAGAAAAAGTTAAAAGATGGCATGACAAAAGAATCCAAAAGCGGGAATTCAAAGTTGGTGAGCATGTTCTATTGTACAATCTCGTTTTAGATTTCTTGCTGGAAAACTTCTTTCCAAATGGGAAGGACCTTAAATCATAGAAGAAGTTTATCGCTCTGGAGAAGATTAATAATGCCGAAGTTGCTAATCTGAAGGTGGTCAATGGACAAAGAATTAAGCATTATATTTCAGGTATGCCTATTAATGTTGAAACTAACATCATCCAAACCATGACATCGGAGGAACACATAAAAGAAACCTTCGAGAACACTCCGGAACCCTGAAAATGAAGAGGTATGTGATACGGTAAGTAAACAGTCTCCAAAAAATCCGCAAAAATATTTTATGTTAGTTTTGGAATATTAGAAAAAAATAGGAAAATACGAAACAATCGGGAAGGCAACCTAGGTGCCCACAAGACACCAGGGCGCGCCTGCCCCATCTGGCATGCCCTGGTGGGTGGTGGGCCCCTCGGGCACCTTCCCGACTCCGTTTTTCTTCCGTATACTTGTTTTCCAAGATAAAAATCTTTATATACTCCCCCGGATGTATTGCCCACCATATCACGGAGAAATCCTCTGTTCTTGTTTCGTGATGTTTTTCTGGTAGATTTGAAAATATGTCGTCTCAAGATTCAGATGGAGAGAGCTATGTCGCTGACTATATCGCAAACCAAAAGGTTTATGGGGATGTGGAGCACTACGGCTGGACCACAGAGGAAGAGGAAGATTATGACTTGAAGGGAACGGAGGAGACAAGCTCAGATCAAGAGGAAGTTCCACTACCTCAACCTGGGGACGTGCATGTGGAATTCAAGAAGTCAAGTCTCCCTAATAAAGCAAAGAAACCTAAGATCCAGTTTATCCCTTTTCGTCTTCTGCAGGAAAACAAGCAGGCATTATGCGAAAGGATATTAAAGCTTGAGCAGGAGATCGATGGCTTAAGGGAGGAAAATTTCATCCTCAAGCGTAAGCTGAGGAAGAAGAATACTACCACCTCATCACCACCTCCATCATCTTCATCACCAAAGAAGGAGATTTGAGTACACGGGTATGGGCACTCTCCTTGGCTTGTGCCAAGCTTGGAGGAGATGCCCCGGTATCGTATCACCATCAATTTTATTACCTTTACCAATCTTATTTTGATCCTTAGTTATTTCAAGATTTAGTTGAATAAATGTTTAGTATGATCTATTTTCGAGTGCTAGTTTCATGATCTATCTATCAATATAATCGAGTGAGAGTTAGATAATAAATTTTAGTTTGAGTTTTTGCTTCTTTACTTTTCTATTTCAATCAAAATAAAGGAAATAATGAAAAAGATCATATGCTAATCTTATGGTAAGTAATGACATCACATAAGGAAAAGTATAAGTGGTAAAATTTATTGAAAGTTGACAAATATAGCATTAGTCATTGATGCAATTCATGAAAGAATTAATAAGGGAAGAGAAGATTCCCATGCAAATATACTATCTTGGACATCTTTTATGATTGTGAGCCCCCACTAAATATCTTATGCAAAAATTGTTGACGTTGGACAAGGAAGACAACGTAATGATTTATGTTTGGTCATATTCACATAGAAGTTATATTGTCATGGATCCTTCAACATGTGGTGCTTGCCCAATATCTTTGCTAGCCAAAAATCCGCACTGAGTAGAGATACTACTTGTGCATCTAAAACCCTTAAACCCAAATCAATGCTTTGAGAGTCCACCATACCTACCTATGGATTGAGCAAGATCCTTCAAGTAAGTTGTCAACCGTGCAAAAAGGCAATAAGAATTGCTCCTAAATGTGTTTGATCATTTAGTGTAAGGGAAAATAAGCGTCGTACAAACTTGTGATGGCCAAATAATAAAAGTGACGGACTGCATAATAAAGGTTGCCATCATAAGGGGAAATATAATGTGACGTTCTTTTATATTAAGAGATTGTGCATACAAAATCAAAAAACGCATGACAACCTCTACTTCCCTCTGCGAAGGGCCTATCTTTTACTTTTATGCAAGAGTCAAAGTATTTTCTTCTATTCCTTTTCATTTTTCTCTTTCGCAAGCATCATGTGGTGAGGAAAGATCTAGGCACATATACCCAGTTGGATATGAGTGAGCATGAGTTATTATTGTTGACATCACCCTTGAGGTGAAAAAGTTGGGAGGCGAAACTATAAGCCCCTATCTTTCTATGTGTCCGATTGAAACATTTTGATCATATATATGTTGTGAGTGTTAGCGATCATAGAAGATTAAATGATGGTTGAGTATGTGGACATGCCAAAAGGCTCCGATACGAGAGCCTTCCTGAAAATATAATGAATTGTAATTGCAAAGTTGACTGAGAAGATAGATTGTTGGTTTTCAATAAAGTTTATGCTTTCTACTTCAATGTTGTGATGAATTGTTACTTATTCATGAGAAGTTATCTGATAAAGTTATGTGATAATGTTTCTTGCTGTTATAATAATATGCATGTTGCTACTATGTCTGTATTTTGTTTTTATTGACACCTCTCTCCCTAAACATGTGGACATGATTCTCGATATCGCCTTTTGCTTGAGGACAAGCGAGGTCTAAGCTTGGGGGAGTTGATACGTCCATTATGCATCATGTTTTCATACTATTATTTATAATGCTTTTATGCTTAATAACACTATATGGAGAAATTCTAATGCCTTTTCTCTCATAATATGCAAGGTTTACACAAAGAGGGAGAATGCCGGCAGCTGGAATTCTAGACCTGAAAAGGCCATGCCAGAGATACCTATTCTGCACATCTCCAAATGAGCTGAAATTTTACGGAGAATTATTTTGGAATAAATAAAAAATACTAGAGAAAAGAGCTACCAGAGGGGGGCTGCCAGGTGCCCACAAGACACCAGGGCGCACCACCCCCTCCAGGCGTGCCCAGGTGGGTGTGGGCACCCTGGCCCACCTCCGGTGCCCATCTTCTGGTATATAAGGTGTTTTGACCTAGAAAAAATAAAGATAGGACTTTCGGGATGGAGCGCCACCGTCTCGAGGTGGAACTTGGGCAGGAGCACTTTTGCCGTCCCGCGAAGTGATTCCGCCGGTGGAACTTCCCTCCCAGAGGGGGAAATCGAAGCCATCGTCATCACCAACTACCCTCTGATCTATGGGAGGCCAATCTTCATCAACATCTTCAACAGCACCATCTCATCTCAAACCCTAGTTCACCTCTTGTGTTCAATCTTTGTACCGGAACCTCAGATTGGTACCTATGGGTGACTAGCAGTGTTGATTACATCTCGTAGCTGATGCTATATGGTTTATTTGGTGGAAGATTATATGTTCAGATCCATTATGCTATTTAATATCCCTCTGATCTTGAGCGTGAATATTATTTGTGAGTAGTTGCCTTTGTTCTTGAGGCCACAGGAGAAGTCATGTTGCAAGTAGGCATGTTAATTTGATATTCGTTCGATATTTTGATGATATTTATGTGGTGATTCCCTTAGTGGTGTTATGTGAACATCAACTACATGACATTTCACCATCTTTGGGCCTAAGGGAATGCATTGTGGAGTAGTTATTAGATGATGGGTTGCTAGAGTGACAGATGCTTAAACCTAGTTTATGCGCTATTTCGCAAGGGGCTGATTTCGATCCATATGTTTAATGCTATGGTTAGATTTTATCTTAATACTTTTCTCGTAGTTGTGAATGCTTGTGAGGGGGTTAATCATAACTGGGTGGCTTGTTCAAGTAAGAACAGCACCCAAGCACCGGTCCACCCACATATCAAATTATCAAAGTAGCGAACGCGAATCAAACCAACATGATGAAAGTGACTAGATGAAATTCCCGTGCGCCCTTAAGAACGCTTTGCTTATTATCTGAGACCGTACTAGCCTATCCTTTGCCATCAAAAGGATTGGGCTACCTTGCTGCACTTATTGTTACTATTGTTACATGTTACAAATTATCTTCCTTTCGAACTACCTGTTACTGACTATTTCAGTGCTTGCAGAAATTACCTTGCTAAAAACCACTTGTCATTTCCTTCTGCTCCACATTGGGTTCGACACTCTTACTTATCGAAAGGACTATGATTAATCCCCTATACTTGTGGTTCATCAATAACCAGATCATCGAGTGGTCTGAAGAGATGGAGAGGGACATGGACATAGGGGAACTATTAACAGAGCATGGCCACCTCCAAAAGGTGTTGTCCAGAATCATCAACAAATAGGTTGTAAATGAGGATTGGAAGTTTCACTTCCAGCTTGAGCGAGATGAAGAACGACTTCACCAAGTCGAAGACATATTGCTGTAATCGATCGCGCGTGATACAGTGCTTAAAAACATCTAGATTCGTTCTTCATTTTATGAGTTGATTATTTTACATGTTTATTTGTTGCCCTACACTATTTATAATGTATCTTTGCTTCATTAATAATCTTAATTGTTGTAACACCGTTGTAATATGATTGTTTGAATTCAATGGGATGATTGAGTGCAAAATACTGCTTCAGCGCCATAATAACGCTACCGCGGCAACAATTTCTCTATATGCCGACATCACTACAAGTGGCGGGCGGCAAAGGTTCCTACCACTGCTAATACGCACAATAGTGGCGGGTAGTGATTGTAGTTGTGGCGAGCGGTAACTTCTGCCTACCACTACAGCGCTGTCATCAGTGGTGAGCAGCGGCCCACCACTGATGCCATAATAGCAGTGACAAGAGGTTAGTGGCAGGCGGCCCTAAGAGCCTGCCCTGCCACAACTAGGCTCTTTGCTCCCGCCACTACTGGGTAATCCTATAGTAGTGTTCACTTTATTCATAGGGAAATGCTTGACTGCTAGAGAGCAAGGTGGCGCATTATGCGCCCCTGACTTTCCATTTTACGTCGTGCACTCCATAACGACAACACTTATAACCTTGGAGCTATAATTGCACGCTGCCTGTAGAGTAACAGGATCAAGGGTAAAATTCATGGCGGTATTTATGCTACTCGCCTAGCAAGACGTTTCAATGTTAACATACACCCACATGACTACTTGTTACCAGAGTTTACTTAGATCACCAGTCTATGCGGGATCACCACTTTCTTGATGCTCCTGAGCATTCTCACCACATTCGTTATAACTTGGTTTTTAGTGAGGATACTCATGATATTATCCTGTTGCCTGCACCTAATTTGTTTGACTCTCATGACTGCAACATATACATCTTTCTGCCAGCAGACATCATTTGTTATTGGAACACGTTGGCAGCAGCAGAGGATGAGGCCCAGGATTGGGACGCTCAGGTGTCTCCGCCTTAGCACTTCCATATGAGACCATATGGCTACTACGGATGGTGATTACCAACCTCGGCAAAAGCCTAAGCTTGGGGGAGTACGTATGATACGTCTCCATCATATCTACTTTTCCAAACTCTTTTGCCCTTGTTTTGGACTCTAATTTGCATGATTTTAATGGAACTAACCCAGACTGACGTTGTTTTCATCAGAATTGCTATGGTGTTATTTTTATGCTGAAATCAATGTTCTTGGATTGGCCTAAGAATTTACGGAGAATTTTTATGGAATATATAAAAAATATTGGCGGAAAAAGATACCAGAGGGGGGCCAGCCAGGAGCCACAAGCTCTGGGGGTGCGCCTACCCCCCAGGGTGCGCCTCCCAGGCTTGTGGGCCCCCTGGACCTCCGGCAACCCTAACTCCAACTCCATATATACCTATTCACGGAGAAAAAATCAGGGAGAAGGATTCATCATGTTTTACGATACGGAGCCTCCGCCACCTCCTGTTCTTCATCGGGAGGGCTGATCTAGAGTACGTTCGGGGCTCCGAAGGGTGGAATCTATCGCCATCATCATCATCATCAACCTTCCTCCATCAGCAATTTCATGATGCTCACCGCCGGGAGTGAGTAATTCCATCGTAGGCTTGCTGGACGGTGATGGGTTGGATGAGATTTATCATGTAATTGAGTTAGTTTTGTTAGGGTTTGACACCTAGTACCCATTATGTTCTGAGATTGATGTTGCTATGACTTTGCTATGCTTAGTACCCAAAACAAAGATATTTCATACTTAGAGAGGAGGCAGAGGTGTACGAGAGGGCAAGGGAGACCGCCCGCCTCAACGAGGCTGCCCGCCAAGCGGTGGCAGCTGCAATCGAGTTCAACCCCAACTACAACTTTGGATATCAGCCTGGCCACCTGTGGCCATAGACCAACTTAGGCCAATAGCCTAAGCTTGGGGGAGTACGTATCTCTCACCGACCTTACATTCATGTTCACACATTCATTCCAGTTGTCGGTGTTCATCCGTTTCCATTGTATAATCCATGTTAGTTTATTTTTCTTGCTTTCTTCTTGTGTGTGTGAAAAACTTTCATAAAATCCAAAAAAAATTCATGCTTCTTTTTTGTTTTTCTTTCAAGTTTATTTACTTGTAGTATTAAAAGAAAACCCAAAAAGATTTTTCATTCTTCTTTTACTTGTTGGGAGTTCTCCCGTGTAAATAGTTTTTCTCATTTTTGTTTTTCCGTTGTTTTACTTTCTTTAGAAATACAAAAACTCAAAATATTTCAGTGTGTTTCTTTGAAATTCTTTTCTTTTCTTTGGGTCATAAGGAGAAGACCACGATGAAAATTTTGAGTGGCTCCCATATGCATTATTGTTGATCTAACAAAGAGCCCATATTACCTTGTCTTCTGCATTGAATAAATGTTTGCAGATTCCAGCTTAGTCCATGACACATGCACTCTTATTATTATTCACATCATTCGGTCCTGCAAGTGAAAGGCAATAATGACAAAATTTGATGAAATGATTGCGGTGGAGAAAATCTGGTATGAACTCGATCTATTTTGTTTCTGTAAATATGTTTAGCTCATTGTTCCTGATTTAGCCTATTATGAATGAAACATGTTTGCAATGATAATTAGAGATCATAGTTACTCATGCCATGCTTAAATAGCTAGAAGTTGATAATGGTTTGTTTTGTGTGTCAACATGCATTTAAAATGGTTATGATGTAGTATGATAGGATGGTATCCTCTTCTGAATGATTCAAGTGGCTTGACTTGACACATGTTCACGCATGTAGTTGAATCAAAACCAACATAGCCTCCATGATATTTATGTTCATGGTGTTTTATATCCTACTCATGCTTGCATTCAATGTTGATTAATCTCAAAGCATGTTTATAACTGTTGTCGCCCTCTAGTTGGTCGCTCCTCAATCTATTTTCTAGCCTTCACTTGTACTAAGCGGTAATACTTCTTGTGCTTCCACTTCCTTAAACCCAAAGTTGTTCCATATGAGCCCACCATACCAACCTATATGCGGTATTTACCTACCGTTCGAAGTAAATTTGCATGTGCCAAACTCTAAATCTTCAAATAATAATCTGTTTTGTATGCCCGAATCGCTCATGTAGCAACAGGGGGCTGTCAGTATCTTCCATGCTAGGTGGGTTATTCTCACGATTAGTGTTTATTCGCTTGTCATTCACGAGAAAGTGGCTGGTAATCTAGATGCCCAGTCCTATGATCCAAATCAAAATCAAAATATAATAATGAAACAAAACTCCCCCAGATTGTTGTTGGTATGGAGGGTACCCGAGGATTCGGCTAGCCATGGCTTGTGTTTGTTGGTGGAGGGGGAGTAAAACTTTACCATTCTATTTGGGAACCGCCTATAATGTGTCTAGCATGGAAGATAATGAGATCTCTCGGTTACTCTATTGACAATGAAAGCATATCTCTCAAAATTATATTCATCTCTGTTTTAAAAGCTTCGAGCTCTAGCACCTCTACAAATCCCTGCTTCCCTCTGTGAAGGGCCTATCCATTTACTTTTATTGTTGATTCATCATCTTCTCATCAAATCACCAGTTAGAGAGCACCATTGTCATTTTTATGCTTTGTTTTTAGTTGATGTTGAGTATGAGTGTGACTGGATCTTCTTTGCCATGAATTAGAATGTCTAGTCAGGGCTTGATCTTCAGAGGTGCTCTGCATTTATGTTTTGCGGTCTCAGAAAGGGCTAGCGGGATACCATTTCGTCATATTATATCATGATTGTTTTGAAAAAGTGTTGTCATCCGAGACATCTTATTATCGCTTGCTAGTTGGTTATGCTATTGACATGAGTAAATGTGAGACCTAAATGTTATTGTGAATATGGTTAGTTTATAATCTTTGCTGAAAACCTGAACATGGTTAGTCATTTTACAACAACGAGCTCAAACAGAGTTTGTAAAAGTTTTTCTTGTCACTTTCAGTTTGTCTCCATCGTATCTACTTTTCCAAACTGTTTTGCCCTTGTTTTGGACTCTAATTTGCATGATTTTAATGGAACTAATCCGGACTGACGTTGTTTTCAGTAGAATTGCTATGGTGTTATTTTTCTGAAAAAATCAAAGTTCTCAGATTGACCTAAAAATTTACGAAGAATTTTTGTGGAATATATAAAAAATATTGGCACAAAAAGATACCAGAGGGGGCCACCCAGGAGCCACAAGCTCTGGGGGCGTGCCTACCATCCTAGGGCGCGCCTCCCAGGCTCGTGGGCCCCCTGGACCTCCGGTAACCCTAACTCCAACTCCATTTATACCTATTTGCGGAGAAAAAAATCAGGGAGAAGGATTCATCATGTTTTACGATACGGAGCCGTCGCCGCCTCCTGTTCTTCACTGGGAGGGCTGATCTGGTGTCCGTTCGGGGCTCCGGAGGGTGGAATCCGTCGCCATCGTCATCATCAACCTTCCTCCATCACCAATTTCATGATGATCACCGCTGGCAGTGAGTAATTCCTTCGTAGGCTGCTGGACGGTGATGGGTTGGATGAGATTTATCATGTAATCGAGTTAGTTTTGTTAGGGTTTGATGCCTAGTATCCATTATGTTCTGAGAATCATGTTGCTATGACTTTGTTATGCTTAATTCTAGTCACTAGGGCCCGAGTGCCATGATTTCAGATCTGAACTTATTATGTTTTCATGAATATATGTATGTTCTTGATCCTATCTTGCAAGTTATACGCACCTATTACGAGTTATGATCCGCATACCCCAAGGTGACAATAATTGGGATTCTTTCCGGTGATTACCGTAGTTTGAGGAGTTCATATATTCACTAAGTGCTAATGCTTTGTTCTGGTTCTCTATTAAAAGGAGGCCTCAATATCCCTTAGTATCCTTATGGACCCTGCTGCCACGGGAGGGTAGGACAAAAGATGTCATGCAAGTTCTTTTCCATAAGCACGTATGACTATATACATAATACATGCCTACATTATATTGATGAATTAGAGCTAGTTCTATGTCGCCCTAGGTTATAACTGCTACATGATGAATATTATCCAACACAATTATCCATCGCTGATCTAACGCCTACGAGCTTTTCACATATTGATCTTCGCTAAGTTACTTTCGCCGTTACTACTATTACAATCACTAAAAAACTGCTACTGTTCCTGTTGCCACTGTTACCGTTACTATCATACTACTTTGCTACTAAATACTTTGCTGCAAATATTAAGTGTTTGAGGTGTGGTTGAACTGACAACTCAACTGCTAATACTTGCGAATATTCTTTGGCTCCCCTGGTGTCGAATCAATAAATTTGAGTTGAATACTCTACCCTCGAAAACTGTTGCGATCCCTATACTTGTGGGTTATCAATGTATTTCTCACCGACATTCCATTCATGTACACACATTTCATTCCAGTCGTCGGTGTTCATCATTTTTCATCATATAATCCATGTTTGTTTTACTTTCTCGCTTTCTTTTTGTGTGTTTGAAAAACTTAGAGAAAATAAAAAATATTTCTCACTTCTTTTCGGTTTTTCTTTTTAGTTTAATTAGTTGTAGTATTAAAAGAAAACCCAAAAAGATTTCTCATTTCTTCTTTTGCTTGTTGGGAGCTTTCCCGTGTAAATTGTTTTTCTCGTTTTTGTTTTTCCTTCGCTAATTTACATCTTTCAATAAAAATAAAAAAACTCCAAATATATTTCAGTGTGTTTCTTTGAAATTCTTTTCTTTTGTTGAGTCGTTGTAAGGAGAAGACCACGATTAAAATGTTGAGTGGCTATCATATGCATTATTGTTGATCTGACAAAAGAGCCCATATTACCTTGTCTTCTCCTTTGAATAAAATATGCAGATTCCAGCTTAGTCCACAACACTCTTGCACTATTATTATTTTCATATCATTCGGTTGTGCAAGTGAAAGGCAATAATGACGACAATTTGATGAAGTGATTGTGGCAAGGAAAAGCGGGTATGAAGTCAACTTATTTTTGTTTTTGTAAATATGTTTAACTCAGTATCCATGACTTAGCATATTATGATTAAACATGTTTATGATGATAATTAGAGATTATAGTTGCTCATGCCATGCTTAAGTAGGCAGGAGTGGATAATAGTTTATCTTGGGTGTCAACATGCATTAAAATGATTGTGATGTAGTATGATGATATGGTATCCTCCTTTGAATGTTTCAAGTGGCTTGACTTGGCACATGTTCACGCATGTAGTTGATTCGAAACCAACATAGCCTCCACGATATTTATGTTCATGGTGCTTATATCCTACACATGCTAGTATTCAATGTTAATTATTCACAAGGCATGATTATGACTGTTTTCGCTCTGTAGCTGGTCGCTTCCCAATCTATTTGCTGGCCTTCGCCTGTACTAAGCGGGAGTACTGCTTGTGCATCGAAACCCTTAAACTAAAGTTGTTCCAGATGAGTCCACTATATCTACCTATATGAGGTATTATCTTGCCATTCCAACTAAATTTGCATGTGCCACCTCGAAATATTCAAATGAACAACTGTTTTGTGTGCCCGTATGATAACCCACAAGTGTAGGGGATCGCAACAGTTTTCGACGGTAGAGTATTCAACCCAAATTTATAGATTCGACACAAGGGGAGCCAAAGAATATTTGTAAGTATTAGAAGTTGAGTTGTCAATTCAACCATACCTAGAGATTAAATATCTGCAGCAAAGTGATCAGTAGCACAGTAATATGATAGTTTGATAGTAGTAGTGACAATAGTAGTGGTAACGGTAACAGCAGTAACTGTTTTGTAGCAATTGTAACAGTAGCAATAGCAATAGTAACTTAGCAAGAACAATATGTGAAAAGCTCATAGGCATTGGATCGGTGATTACGTTGGATAATATTCATCATATAACAGTCATAACCTAGGGCAACACAGAACTAGCTCCATTTCATAAATATAATGTAGGCATGTATTCCGTAAATAGTCATACGTGCTTATAAAGAAGAACTTGCATGGCATCTTTTGTCCTACCCTCCCGTGGCAGCGAGGTCCATAAGGAAACTAAGGCCTCCTTTTAATGGAGAACCAGAACAAAGCATTAACACATGGTGAATACATGAACTCCTCAAACTACGGTCATCACTAGAAAGTATCCCAATTATTGTCACCTTGGGGCTTACGGATCATAACACATAATAGGTGAATATGACTTGCAAGATCGGATCACGAACATAGATATAATGGTCAAAACATAAATGGTTCAGATCTGAAATCTTGGAACTCAGGCCCTAGTGACAAGCATTAAGCATAGCAAAGTCATAGCAACATCAATCTCAGAACATAGTGGATATTAGGGATCAAGCCCTAACAAAACTAACTCGATTACATGATAAATCCCATCCAACTCCTCACCGACCAGCGAGCCTACGAAGGAATTACTTAATCCTGGCGGTGAGCATCATGAAATTGGTGATGGAGGATGGTTTGTGATGACGGAGACCGAAGATCCCCCTCTCCGGAGCCCCGAACAGGCTCCAGATCTGGCCTCCCGATGATGAACAGGAGGTGGTGGCGGCTCCGTATCGTAAAACATGATGAAACTTCCTCTCATATTTTTTTATGGAAAAATAGGATTTTATAGTGTTAGAATTAGGGCTAGTGGAGGCTCGTGGGCCCCACTACCCACCAGGGCACGCCAAAGGGGGGTGGCGTGCCCTGGTGCCTTGTGGGCAGTTGGGGCCCCCCTCTAATGGGTCTTGGTTCGAGAAATTATTATATATTCCAACATAATTCTCCCAAAAGTTTTGTCCAATTCCAAGAACTTTTATTTCTGCACAAAAACAACACCATGGTAGTTCTGCTGGAAACAACGTCAGTCCGGGTTAGTTTCATTCAAATCATGCAAATTAGAGTCCAAAACAAGAGCAAATGCATTAGGAAAAGTAGATATGATGGAGATGTATCACCATACCACTCATGAAGCGACAGGGGGCGGTCAGTATCTTCCATGCTAAGCGGGTTATTCTCATGATGAGTGTTTGTTCACTTTCCCTTGGACGAGAGGGGCTGGTAATCGGGATGCCCAGTCCCATGACTAAAATTGCAAAAATAATAAAACAAACTCCCCAGAAAAGTTGTTAGTATGTAGGGTACCCTAGGATTCAGCTAGCCATGGCTTGTGTTTGTTGGTGGAGAGGGAGTAGACTTTACTTTACCGCTTGGGAACCACCGCTAATTTGTTTAGCATGGAAGATATTGAAAACTCTCTGTTGTGACATTGACAGGAAAGGCATACCTTCCAAAATTACATTTATCTCTAATTTGAGCTTCGAGCTCTGGCACCTCTGCAAATCCCTGCTTCCCTCTGCGAAGGGCCCATCTATTTACTTTTATGTTATTTTACTTTTATTGTTGAGTCATCACCTTCTCAAACAAGCACCGGTCCAGAGAGCAATATTATCATTCTTATGCGTTGTGTATAGTTAATATTATATGCATCATTAGTGTATCTCTTCTACAATGAATTACAATGTTTAGTCGCTGCTTGAACTTTGGAGGTGGTCTGCATTTATGTTTGGTTGTCTTAGAAAGGGCTAGCGAGATACCATGTTTTCATATTATATCATAATTGTTTTGACAAAGTGTTGGAATTTGAGATATTTTATTATTGCTCGCTAGTTCATTATGAAATTGATATGAGTGAATATAATTTCTAAGAGTTATCATTTGCATGGTTAGTTATAAGCTTAGCTGGGTACTCCCTCCATCCCAAAATAAGTGTCTCAACTTTGTACTAACTATAGTACAAAGTTGTACTAAGCTTGAGACACTTATTTTGGGACGGAGGGAGTATTATTTAAGCATATATATATATATATATATATATATATATATATATATATATATAATTATATAATATAATAAATATAAAACCAGACACAAAACAGTCTGTAAATTTTTTTCTTTTTCACTTTTAGTTTGTCAACTGAATTGCTTGAGGACAAGCAATGAGTTAAGCTTGGGGGAGTTGATACTTCTCCATCGTATCTACTTTTACAAATACTTTTGCTCTTGTTTTGGACTCTAATTTTCATGATTTGAATGAAACTAACTCGGATTGTCACTGTTTTCAGCAGAACTACCATGGTGTTGTTTTTGTGCAAAAATAGAAGTTCTCGGAATTGGAAAAAACTTTTTGGAGATTTTTTATGGAATAAATAAAAAATACTGGAGCAAAAACCCACTGGAGGGTCCGAACCTGCTGCCCACGAGGCACCAGGGCGCGCCCACCCCCCAGGGCCACGTGGCTCAACTGACCCAAATCTCAAGTCTATAAATTCCTATTCCCCGAGAAAAAAATAAAAGAGCAAGTTTCATCGTGTTTTACGATAAGGAGCTGCTGCCAGCTCAAGTTCTTCACCGGGAGGCCAGATCTGGAGTCCGTTTGGGGCTCCGGAGAGGAGGATCTTCCGTCTTCATCATTATCAACCATCCTCCATCACCAATTTCATGATGCTCACCGCCGGGAGTGTGTAATTTCTTCGTAGGCTTGCTGGACGGTGATGGGTTGGATGAGATTTATCATGTAATCAAGTTAGTTTTGTTAGGGCTTGATCCCTAGTATCCACTATGTTCTGAGATTGATGTTGCTATGACTTTGCTATGCTTAATGCTTGTCACTAGGGCCCGAGTGCCATGATTTCAGATCTGAACCCTTTATGTTTTCACAAATATATTTGTGTTCTTGATCCGATCTTGCAAGTTGTTTGCGCCTGCTACGTGTTATGATCCGCATACCCCAAGGTGACAATAATTGGGATTCTTTCCGGTGGTTACCATAGTTTGAGAAGTTCATGTATTCACAATGTGTTAATGCTTTGTTCCGGTTCTCTATTATAAGGAGGCCTTAATATCCCTTAGTTTCCTTATGGACCCCGTTGACATGGGAGGGTAGGACAAAAGATGTCATGCAAGTTCTTATCACATGCATGTATGGCTATATACGGAATACATGCCTACATTACATTGATGAATTGGAGTTAGTTATGTGCCACCCTAGGTTATGACTATTACATGATGAATGTTATCCAACATAATCACTGAGCCAACATTGATGAATTGGAGTTAATTCTGTGTCGCCCTAGGTTATGACGGCATTGTTGTTAATGCTCGAAGCTACGGGCTTGGTGTATTTGTACCCAAGTGATCATCACTACGGTTGAGCTATCCGACCAAAAACAAGCGCTTCGTGGGAGGTAACCCATGCAAATAAGGTAGAAGATTAAGTTTTGTTTTATGTCCTTTTCATTTCAATTAGAGAGTGTTGAGGTTTTTGTTGTGGAGGATAAGTTGAGAAGAAGTTGTGCTAATGAGGCCTTCGTCATGTGCAAAATTGTTGTATATCATACTAACATCTGAAAGCCTAGATAAATGCCTATAGGTTGTGTCGGAATCGGGGCTCCGCGGACCCAAACTAGGTTCGAACGCTGGGGCGTGTATGAAGGATCTCGCTTCACGACGTTCACTACTCGCCGCCCTCATGGCCTAATCTCGTCGAGTACGCGCGAGAGGGAAGAAGAAGTGGACACGGTGGTTTACCCAGGTTTGGGCCACCTTGGGGTGTAAAACCCTACTCCTACTTTGTTGTGGATTGGCCTCGCGAGGTGGTTGAGGATGAACTAGTATAGTGGATGAGCTGCCTCGGGAGGGCTCAGAGGATGAGAATGAATCGATCCCTCTCTACGGTGGAGGCTAGCCTATATTTATACTAGGCCCGGTTCTCTTCCCTCATAACTTAGGCAGGAAGGAATACCACAGTGGCCAATTTTGAAGGGGGACAAGAGTACATCTTATCCTATCGAAAGGTGGTCTTTTTCTGCAAAGCTTCTGGCCATGACGTAGCTATGGGCTCGATGATGACCTCCGTCCCGCGGAGCTTGTGGTCTTGGTCTTGTTGCACAGGAATGGAAACCTTTGGGGGATTCCTCGGGAACCCGCGCTTGTCCTCGCATCCCTAGCACCGAAGAGAAAACTGTCCTGGTCTGCACCCGCTGGCGCTCTCCTGGCCTTAGTCGTCATGGCTCCCGTCATTGTGAGCTTCATGAGGTCGGGTACCTGCATAGAGATTTCCACTCCTCGGGAGGCAGGCTCGGGGAGCTGCTCCTCAGGAGGTTTTGATGTTGCTCGCCTCGGGAGGGTCTTGCTCGTGGAGTCTTGTAGCTGGGCCGTACTAGGCTGTCGATGGAGCCACGCGCTGGGCTGCAGGCAGGCAGGTCTGGGTACCCTCGATTCCAGAATGCCAACAGTAGCGCCCGGTCCGAAGGCGTGCTCGGCCTGGCTTCAAAGCGAAGGCAAGGAGTGAAGGGCGAAGCGACGCGGGCCCTAATCGCCTGCGGGCCAGGCTTGATGCATGGCGCACGATGGGACGCGGACACCTCCACTTCCCTCACGTCGCCTCGGCAATTTATTAGGCTGCCAAAAAGGCTTGACACGCGCCAAAGGGCCATCATTGCCCCGCTGCACACCGGCCTTCTGCTCCTTCCTTCCCCTGCAAGCTCGCGCCTTGTCTGCCGGATCTTGCACCGCCTCTAGCTCACCGCGTCCCCATGGCTCCCAAGAGGAAGAAGAGCAGGGCCACGACGGTGGCGGACCACCAGGCGAGGCCAAAACCCGCCTTGGGCCGGTCCATGGTGCTCAATCACGAAGGGCTGGACAAGGTCCGCCCTGTGACCGCTGCTGACTCCAACGAGTGGAAGGCGATGAAAATCTGGCCTACCTCTCGGTCCTCACATGATCTAGAGGCCACCACCATCGCCCTTCACCTCCATGCGCTCTTCTCCAGCTTGCTGCCGCCGTTCTCGGATTTCTTCAATGCCGTGCTCACGCACTACCAAGTCCACGCATTGCATCTGGATCCAGAGTCCATCATCCTCCTCTCCGCTTTCGCGTTCTTGTGCGAGGCCTTCATGGGCGTCGCCCCCTCGGTGCCACTGGTCCGCCATTTCCTCTCCCTTTAGTTGGTTGCCGGCGCGCGGCGCTCCGTCCGGCGAGCACGACTGCGGGCGAAGGTATCGACACGGAGCTCGATCCGGATGCGGAGGGGTTCCGGAAGCAGTGGGTGCATGTCGATGCTGCCATGCACAGCCCCTGCTCCAAACTCCATCGGCCCCAGCGGGACCGAGCTCCGGGTGGAAGCACGAGAAAGTCGTCGACCCGAGGCTCGCGCAAGTTATAGCCAGGCTGGCCGACCTGAGGAAAGTGGGCGTGATGAATCGCCCCCCTCCAGTGTCATCCCCGCCCAATGTGGGCTTTTACTGGTCGCGAGGACACCATGAGGCTCCAGGCGTCTTCTCTGCCCCAAAACTTGCTAAACGGGATACCGCCTCCTGGTCGGAGGGGAGGCTGAAGCGCTTCCTCGGGGAGGTCTCCCCTTGTATAATTATACGAACGAGGGTGACTTCGCCAGGGGAATGCCACGCTTTGACGAGTAGGTGATGGTCCCTGTGGGCCTCGAGGGACCTCGAGATAACTCCCTCCTGGTGGCCCCATGCTCCGGGGGCCCTGAGGTTGAGGCTCCCCCAGCAGCTGCGGAAGGGCACGCCAAACCACCTGCCGCACGGTAATCCACCCCCGCGCCTCCGAGCGACGGAGTCAACGCCTTCCCCGGGGGCGCGGCCGTCACGCCAATCATGGGGAGCCACGCGCTGAGTTTCAGCGTGCCGGCCCCCGGCCCCCGAGCTACCCGGAGGAGGGAATGGCTTGAGGGTAGCGCCGGCCCGACCCCGCGGGCTCTGAAGAAGAGGAAGTGGGTCGCCACGGATGAGTAAGTGCCCGGCTTCCTTTGATTTCCACATGACATGCTTCTCTAAGCTCTTGCTCCTCGGGTCCCCCTCCGGCAAAGACATGGGGGCACCCTTGCCACCGCCTCCTAAGGGCACCGGCCTCGTGGTGGCAACGCACCTCGCGGGTTGCGCAGTGGCGCGCAATGGGATAGCCATGCGCCGGTCGAGGCAGCCCCTAGAGGGCCTCGGACCCTCAATCCCAGTGATCTTCTTCGGGCATGGCATCAGGTTCGCGGAAGCAATGCCGAGGCTCCGTCTGCTGATTCTCACCGGCGATCGGGTCCCCTGCGAGCCGATGCCTCCCTCGGGCGGAGTGTCGTGTTCGCGAAGGGCCTTGCCCCAGGCTGAGAAGCCGGACGAGGGGACCACAGTCCGTAGGTCTTCATCGAGCGAGGCCGGGCCTTCCCGTGCCGCCACCGTAGACTGGGGCATGGAGCGAAGCCCTGGCCGAGTGCTGGAGCTCGCGCGTGGTCACGGCGCCGTCCGGCATGGCCTCCTTCAGGACACGATGAGCGCCCTGGGCCGGCTCGGGGCGAAGCTTCATGACGTTGAATCGCACCTTGAGACCGAGCACTTGCTCCTCGCGCGAGTGGCGTTGGCTCAAGGTCGCCATCAATCTTAGCCGCCTGCAGCGTGAGTCTGGTCGCTCAAAAGATGAAGAGTCTTCTGCCGCGGCGAAGGAAGCCCATGACCGTGCCTTCAAGGAGGCTGAGGCCACGGATCGCCAGCGCGAGTCCACGGAAAACCACGAGCGGGAGCTCCTTGCTTCAAATGCTACCCTCGAGCATCAAGCCAAGCCGCGCAAAGGCACCCCGGCCGCCTCAGCGGAAGACCCATTGGCACGCGAGGCGAGGCTCTGCTCGCTCGAGGACACGCTGACGCTGGAGGCGTTGAAGCAAAGCTTGGAGCATGAGCGGCTAGATGTGATGGAGGACCAAGTGACAGCCGCCGAGGCCTACCTGGCCTCCCGGGAGATGAGGGCCCAGTCGGACATCGACGAGGGGGTCGTGGGGGTCCGCCGAGCCCTCGCGAAGGAACATCACCGGAAGCTGAAGCTTCAAGAATCCTGTTTCTGTGAACGGCGCGACAAGCTGAAGGGTGAGATGAATGATCTCAAGGGGAAGTTGGCCGAGGCGGAGAGGTGTCAGAAGGTTGCGTTGGATGCCCAGGCCGCAGCAGAGGCCAAGCATTCCTTCCTCTACCAGCAGGTGGGGGATGTTACTTCCCTCACGGAGCAGGCGGCGGATGAGGCAAACTTGGCTCGGGGGCTGTATCACGCATGCTCCAAGATGTTCCAAGATCTTGAGCGAAGCGCTCGATCGCCCTGAACTGTGTTTGCAATGAAAGCGTCTCCAGCCCGCTCGTACCCAATGACGCCGGCTACCTCGCCTTCTTTACCAGGATCGTGGAGCATCTTGAGGGAGGTGTGGAAAGGGTGTGCCAGCTTGTTGAAGAGAAAAGCCGTGACCTTCTTGCGCGGGCGTCGACACACGTCTTCAGTCACCTCCTTCGCTTCGACCCCGACTTCAACTTTGAGGCCGTGACAGCCCCCGTGCCCAGGGTGATTCATGGTGCCCTAGAGGACTGGGTGGAGGACCACGTGGATGAACTGATCACGGAGTTCACCCCTGACGGCCATGAAGACCAGCCTGAAGGTGAGGAGCGCGAGGGTGATGGCAGTGATGACGACGGCGCGTCTCCTTAGGTTGTCTCTCTTTTGTTTGCCTGTCAATATTTTGAGCATGGCCCCATGGGGATGTAAAAAGTACTTGATGAAGGATTCCTTAATGATGTGTCAAACCGTAATCATGCCTTCCTAGGCCACCTTTCCTTAGTGCTCATTCTGCGCCTAAAGCCCCCGAGCGAGGTTCACCGTTGTTGGTTTGCTGGGTCGTGATGCCCAGGCAAGGTCAAGAGGCGAGCGCTCCTATGGTCTGGGACCGAACCCTACACGTGCCTATTGGCTCGCTCGAGAGTGTCGCACGAGGACTTAGATGCCAGAGTCTTGGCGAGGTGTGCGCACAGGCGGACCGGCGGCTGTTGCGGCCCGGGCCCTTGACACCGCTGGGGCTGGCCCAAGCGTAAACACCGTGCCCAGCCCCCGCTCGCAGGGCGCGCGAGAGGGAGCAATAGGCAGCCACCGTTGCCTCAAAAAACGAGATTCAAGAAGGGAACCACCGCAAGGAGAAAATCCCGACCCTTTTCGAACAAAGATGTAAAAATATTCAAACTTCATTCCAAGAAATTTCAAATTCGGTTACAAGAGAGGATGAAAAACGGCCGCGTCCGGCGCTTATACTAGTCTTTCCACCAGCGTGGAGCATGGGGCCTCCACTTGGGCGTGGGCATGGTCGCTGTTCGACTGTTTCCGCTAGCGCAGAGCATGGGGCTTCCACTGGGGCGTGGGCAGGAGCTCCCGCGAGGCCGCGAAACAGCGCACCGGGAGACTCCGGGGCGTGTACAGCCCCACTCATTATTACGTGAGAATGTCACGGGTAGAACTTGCGAAGGTGCTCGATGCATGGTGCCAGGCCTGGAGACGCGGGCGACCCTGAATGGGCCCTCCCACACGGGTTAGACCTTACGAAGGCCCTCCCTGGAGAGGACCAACCTGAGGACGAGGTCTCCGACTTTGAGGGTCTGGCGGCGGACGTTGCAGCAGTTGTAGCACCGCAGTTGCTAGTACCTTGCGGCGCGGAGGGAGGCTTGGTGGCAGGCCTCCTCTATGAGCACAAGATCAGTTCCCCGCGAGACACCCTGACGCGCCTCCTCAAATGCCAAGAGCCGCGGGGAATGATGCTTGATCTCGAGCGGAAGGACCGCCTCAGCCCCATAGACGAGGAAGAACAGGGTCTCGCAAGTGGGCTTAGTCGCAGTGGTGCGGACGGACCACAACACGGACTGCAGCTCGTCCAGCCAACCCCTGCCGCAGGCCTCGAGCTTCTTCTTTAAGCTCCTGGTCTTGAGGCCCTTCAAGACCTCCGCGTTGGCGCGCTCGGCCTGGCTGTTGCTCCGTGGGTGCGCCACCGAAGTGTAGCATATCTGCGTTCTTAGGTTAGCACAATATTACCTGAAGAGATTGCTTGTGAACAGGGAGCCGTTGTTGGTGATGATGCGGTTGGGTACACTGAATTGGCTCGCGAGGCCCTTTATGAACTTGACGGCTGAGCCTACGAGGATGGTGCGCACAGGCTCCACCTCCGCCCACTTGGTGAACTCGTCGATGGCGACGTAGAGGTAGCGGTAGCCGTTGGCTGCCTGAGGGAATGGGCCCAGTATGTTCAGCCCCCAGACCATGAAAGGCCATGAAAGTGGGATTGTCTACAGCCCCTGCGCCAGCTAATGAATTTGCTTGGCATGGAACTGGTAGGCCTCGCATGATCGGACTAGCTCAGTCGCCTCATGAAGCGCCGTAGGCCAGTAGAACCCGCTGCGGAACACCTTTCTCACAAGGGTGCCCGACGAGGAGTGGTGCCTGCAGTCTCCACCATGAATGTCGGCCAATAGCTCACGCCCCTGCTCTCTGATATGCACCGCAGTGAGATGTCATTGGGGCGCCTGCGGTACAGCTCATCGTCCTGCAAGCAATAAGCTGTGGCCTGACGAGCCACGCATTCTGCATCCTCCTCCTTCTCTGGCAAGGTGCCATGGAGCAAGTACGCCTTGAACTCCTCAGTCCAGCTGCCCGCTTGAGTTTCCAACGCCAGGAGCAGGCAGACTCCCGAGGTCGGGCCGCAGGCTGGGGCGCCCAAGGGCGGCGCTGGTGGTGGCTCTTCCGGGAGCAGTGTCGGGCCTGCTGCCGGGGGCGCAGCCGACTGCTTGAAGAGCCTCTCCTCGAAGAAGCCAGGCTTCTAAGGCTCGCGGCGAGATGCCTTCTTGGCAATGTCATCTGCTTCCCTGTTCGCGTCGCATGGGGCGTGCTGCAACTCCAAGCTCAAGAAGCGCTTTTCAATTTTACATACCTCTTCCAGGTATGCCTGCATGTGCTTGTCCTTTGGTTTGTACTCCTTGTTGGGAAAGTTGATAAGGAGCTGGGAATCGCCCTTGATGGTGAGGCGCCTGACCCCCAGAGCGGCTGTGGCCTTGAGTCCGGCGATCAAGCCCTTGTATTCCGTGATGTTGTTGGAGACCTTCTCACCACGTTGGAAGCAAAGCTGTACAGCGTAGTAGAGCATGTCCTTGGTCGGGGAAATGAGCACGACTCCAGCCCCCGTGCCTTGACGCCGTGCTTTCTGCTTCATCAGGCATGTGTTGGGGCATACCGCCAGGTGATGCTTGATTACCTCCCTCAGGATGCCTACGAGATCGGACGCCCCCCACGCAAACACATCCTTATTTGCCCAGATTGGAGGCACCTCCTCCTGCTCTGGGGGAAGGCCAGCGCGAATGGTGAAGGTGGGGCCCGAGTTGCTGTCGATAGGCACCTTCTTCGTCTCGGCGCGGTCCT
Organism: Thinopyrum elongatum; assembly: GCA_011799875.1. Classification (NCBI taxonomy): domain Eukaryota; kingdom Viridiplantae; phylum Streptophyta; class Magnoliopsida; order Poales; family Poaceae; genus Thinopyrum; species Thinopyrum elongatum. The sequence goes on along the minus strand of CM022300.1, from coordinate 485,093,441 downwards.
GGGAGAACAGTTGGTTTTTCTTTGCAGGCACAGCCTCTGGGGCACCCCAGGCATCCGGGCGTGAGGCTGCTGCAGCCCCGTAGGCAAGCTTGAGGGCCCGAACCGCGTCCTTTCGGTCCCCAGCCACGGTGATGACACCGCCGCTACCTGGCATCTTGACAAAATTGTAGCTCGGAAGGATCACCACCATGAACTTGGCGAGGACAGGGTATCCCAGGATGGCGTTGTACGGCCGGGAGGCCGATGCGGGCCACGTTGAAGTCGATGAGCTCGGTGTGGTAGTTGCTACAGGTGCCGAAGATGATGGGGAGGCGCACCAGTCCTAGGAGGGCGGCAGAGCCCCCGATAACCCCGGAGAATGGCCTAGTGGGCGCGAGCTGGTTGTGAGGCACTTGAAGCATGTTGAAGGCTTCCACAGAGAGGACGTTAAGGCCGGCGCCGCCGTCGATGAGGGTCTTGGTGACCGAGATGTTGCTGATGGTGGGCGTGCACAGCATGGGGAGCGCTCTAGCAGTGGCTGCAGACTCGAGGTGATCCCCGGAGTCGAAGGTGATGATGACCTCGTGCCGTGCGCGGCTCCGCGGGGTCTCAGGCTAGGGCCGAGTAGCGCCCGCCTGGCGGAAGAGCTGTTTGTAGTGGCGGCCGTGGGCCGGTGCCAGAGATCCACCGAGGATACAAACCACCGTGCGAGGCTACGGGCAGCTCCCGGCTCCATCGCCCTGCTGACTGTCGCCGCCCCCGCTGGATCATGATGGCCAAGAGGCGGCCCACCATGGCAGCTTTCATGGGGGGTTACCGTGGTTTACCTTGACCGGAGCTCGTGGAAGCGCCTCCTGGGCCGAAGGAGGAGCCCCGCACCCAGCCTCACCATGACAGGGCCCGCCAGGTCCGCCTCAGAAGGACGAGCAGAAGCAGCATGGGAAAGCACGGAGCCACGGCAAGGGTCGCGACATAGGTGGGAAGCAAAAGGGCTCCATGCCACCGCAAGCAGCGTCGAGAAGCTCGGCGATACTGTCGAGCCAGGCATCGTAGTCATCGTTGGTAGGACGGTAGCGCAGCAACTCACGCGCCATGAGGAGCATGGCATTCGCGTCCGCCAGCCCGCGACGAGCGTGGGAGGATGACGCCGTGGCGGGGGTGAAGGAAGGCCTAGCGGTGTGGCCATCATGCTGCGTGGAGGATGGCAGCGAAGAGTCCTGCTGCTCATGAGCAGCGGGGGCGGTGGCGGAGTTTGCCGTGGGAGAGGTGGAGTGGTGAGGAACACCATGACCCACGAGCGCCGTCTGGGTGACGCTAGCGGCCCGGCGCTCAGCGCGAACTCGGTGTGCTTCGGCCATGGATGCGGCGAAGCGAGGATGGAGAGTGGTCGATGAAGAAACGGAGGCTTCAACACGCACCTACCTGGCGTGCCAAATGTCGGCGGACCCAAACTAGGTTCGAACTCTGGGGCGTGTACGAAGGATCTCGCTTCACGATGTCTCACAGCTTGCACCCTCACAGCCTAATCTCGTCGAGTACGCACGAGCCAAAATAAGAAGTGGACACGGTGGTTTACCTAGGTACGGGCCACCTTGCGGTGTAAAACCCTACTCCTGCTTTGTGGTGGATTGGCCTCGCGAGGAGGTTGAGGATGAACTAGTATAGTGGATGAGCTGTCTCGGGAGGGCTCAGAGGACGAGAATGAATCCATCCCTCTCTACGGTGGAGGCTAGCCTATATTTATACTAGGCCCGGTTCTCTTCCCTCATAACTTAGGCGGGAAGGAATACCACTGTGGCCAATTTTGAAGGGGGACAAGAGTACATCTTATCCTATCGAAAGGTGGTCTTCGCCTACAAAGCTTCTTGTCATGACGCAGCTGTGGGCTCGGTGATGACCTTCCTCCTACCGAGCTGGTGGTCTTGGTCTTGTTGCACTGGAATGGAAACCTTTGGGGGATTCCTCGGGAACCCGTGCTTGTCCTTGCCTCCCTAGCACCGAAGAGGAAACTGTCTTGGTGTGTGCCCGCTGGCGCCCTCATGCCCTTGGTCATCATGGTTCATGTCATCGCACTGGTACAACGAGGTGCTATACATACGGTTTTTAACCCCTTTCCGCGAAGGCATTTGGATCCGTCGCCAAGTGTGTGACAAACCGTCAGGGATAGGGGCTCCATATCCTTGCAACTCATTTGTGCTCGCATTGCCATCGCAGTCGGTATTCTGTGGTTCTACATTTATGATGCGCGGCCCATCACAAACGGTTCACGATTATAGAACATGTACGAGAAGCAGACAATCACACACATTCACTTTTCCCAAACCGTTTGCGATAACTAATTAAGAAGATTAGCTAATTGTCGTACGAGTGTCAGATAGGATTACAAAACATGGGACCGTCGTAACATCGTCGTACATGACAACTATCGCACATGCTATTCTGTGGTGCAACATTTACGATGCGTACCCATCAGAAACAGTTCATGGTTGCAAATCGTGTACGATAAGGCAACTATCACAAATGTTTAGTTTGCCCGCACCATTTGTGATATTGTCTAACATCGCACACGCTTTGCAAACGGCAACTATGTGCATGCTTTCACAAGTTTCCTCTCTGTGAACCTTGTCAGATTATGGTGTATATCACTAATGTTTCGGTTTTAACGACCGTGTGCGCCGTAACGACCTGTAGAGCGTAATTTCACCGTAATTTAATTGCTGCTATTTTAAATTGTACCGGATTTGAATTTGAAAGTATGCTATAGCTTTATTCATATCCATCAGGTTAAAACAACCAATGCATTATTCGATTCATAGGTACATATGTTCAAGAATTACATAAGCACCAAATAAAGAATGATGAACCACAGTTGTATACTTGAACTATTAAAGACGGTAAAGAAAGAGGCGAAATACATTCTGGTTGCTGAACAAGGTGAAGCGGAATGCCCATATTGTGCCCTCCTCCATGCAGATGGCACGCACGACTCTAGTCCAACCCCTTGTGATGGCCGACCGCCCATTCTTCACGGTCTTCATGAAAACATCTAGATAATCATCGTGTTCTGGTAGAAATACTTTAACCTTTGCATGCCCACCAATCATGTAGTTTGAGAGGTAATCATGAGTAAACTGCTTTGGGAACCACTACTTAGGAAAAATATTCAGACATTGTCATCTAACACAACTCATTATGGGCAGTAAAAAGAAGGCCGCGGAGTTCTTACTTACCATCCTGCAGTTCGCTGTTGTGTTGGATAAAGTGTAAACAAATAATTTATTTGCCATCTTTTGACCCATTTTACTAACAATCTTTATCAGCTTCCTCACTTGATGCTGGTTCGTCGATATCTCATTGCCCCATACGCAGAAAGGGTCAAAGCGCGGATCTTTACCAATGACATATGTACCTAAAATCACCAATTTAATATTAGAAGCTAAGCAACAATTCCACAATGATGTAGTACAACACTCCTTTATAATATCTTATAACATCCAATATACTCACATATTAGATGAATTAACATCTTATATTATGGGCCGGAGGGAGTTTATTGCATTTTTACAAATTATCGGCTGATTAACTGCTGCTGTATCCATGGGTTAGAGTTAGTTTGATCGAGTTTGGGCTCAAATAGCCTTAAAGTATATCCAAACATGAGGGCCAGTTTGAGCTAGTTGCATCTAACCCACCCAAAAAAACTATCCCACCCAAGAGGTGCTAATTGGAGCTAGTTCTCCTAGTGCATTTATTGTCAATCTAACCCTGTCATCCAAACACCTCTTTGGCTAGAGTTAGTTCAGGGTTAGTCATGAGCTAGAAACTAACTCTTACCTCTAGCTAAGTTGAGTATCCAAACAGGGCTGTGTTGTTGTTGTTGTTGCTGCTGCTCTTCTACGTATATCTAGACATCATCAGAACATTAAGGTATCACTCTTCCTTGTTGCTATGTAGCCTAGGATTGCATATTTTGACATTAAGTACAGTGCATGTTGCTATGTAGCCTCAGATGTATTACATATGGCCCAAGTTAACCTAACGATAAATGGCTTACAGATATATTCAGTTAAAAGTCTGGTTCACCGATTAGTCCCTTATCAGCCCCCGGCCTATATGGTACCAGCTACCGATATCCTGAAGAGTGAGTATATATAAACCATGGGATGAAACTAACCTCGATGAAAAACAGCAGTCGTTCCCAAAATTGTCCTGTGTAAGTACATCGAGAGGCATGTTAAGCACAACAGGCTAAACATCAACCAAATATATCCATGGCAGACAAAATAATCTCCAAAAGATAGCTTCAGTGTGTAGGTTTAAGCACACTAGTAAAGCAAAACAAGTGGAAAGGTGTGTTAACCGCAGCAGGCATAACATTTAACAACAAGCAAACATAGTCATTCAAACTGGTATTGCGTCGGTCTAAGTACACTGGTTATTGTTAAATAAAAATGGAAAGGTGTGTTAACTACAAGATGCAGTAACCAAATGTAGTCATTCATTGTGGTATTGTTGAAACTGGTATTGATGAAATTGAACTACACAGTTCATACTTGCACATATAGAACATCACGTTGTGAATAACTGGAATAAACAAGGCATACTACGAACAACCAAAGATAGCATTTGAAACTGGACACATGCTAACTACAAACAACCGAACAATCAAAAAACTTTAAAAGAGGGATATGCTAGCTATAACAGGCTTAATAGCAAGCAAATATAAGCATTCCTATCGGTATGTTTAAAACTGGAATGATGAAAATCTACTGCACAGTAAATAGTTGCACATATAGAGCATCACATTGTGAACAACTGAAATAAACAAGGCATACTGCAAACAACCAAATATAGCAATTAAAACTGGACATATTCTCACTACACTACAAAAGGGACTCGACAAAACAAATCATGGTTTCCCCCCTGTGAAGAGGCACGGCAAAACAAAACATGGGTTTCCTCACTTGTCACAGATGCGCTCGTTCCCGTGGAAAGAGCACGGACCCTGGATGCGCTCCATGTTGTCCCAGATGGGCTCCTTCCCCTTGGAAGAGCACGGCTGTAGGGTGCCCTTCCTGATGTCGCAGACGGGATCTTTCACCTTGCAAGAGCAGATGCGCTGTTTCCCCTTGGAAGAGCCGGAGAGGGTGCCCTCCTCGTGGTCGCCGTCGATGAGGTCTGACTTGGAAGCTATGGATCCCAAGCCAGCGTCGCACAACGTGTCCTTCAGAAATGACAAAAGGGGATCAATGGCGATGTAGGATGGCAAATTCTTGACAGCGAGCCAGAGGAGATCAGCGGCGGGGCCATGGATGAGATCGACGGCGGTTGAACCCGAGGGGTTGGGGGTGGGCCACTTAACCTGTGACATAGCCCGCGCCAGGCCGTCGCTGTTGACGACCTCGATGTCGTAGCCGGCGTCCATGACATACCCGCATATTCTAGCCCATTGATTGAGTGCCTGTGGCCAGTAATGGTCGTCAGCTTCCTCGGTGGCCACCTCGGTGACATCGGGCGAGGAGACCGCGATACACCTCTTTTGGGCCAGTCGCTCCTTGAGCTCCACGGGAAGCGTAGCCGGGCTTAGGCTGCGACACTCTAGAGTGGGGGATGGGGATGGAGATCTATGGGAAAGGGGGCTTTTGGCAGGCGTCATCTAAGAAACTCAGGGCGGCCTGGTTATGGAGATCGGTGGGTAAGCTACACGGGCAAACCGGCAGATGTTGACAATAGAGGCCTTGCGGCGACGGCGGCAGCGACCTTGCTAGCGTTTCGAGCAGGGGCGGGCCCACCTCAATTCAAGGGTATTCAACTGAATACCCATTATTTTTGACAGAAAACTTGGTATATTTAGTGTATATACTTTGTTTGTATATGGACAAACGAAACTGATACACGTACGCCCAGAAACAGAGCTAGCCCAGCAGTCCACCCTCTTTTTCCCGCAAGGCCTCAACACCCATGGCCCAAATGGCTGGAGCACACCGCACATACACGTCCATCATCACAAAAAAAATTATCCCATCGATCCATCTGAGTTCAGACACAGAGACGAACCGGCATCCCTTCGACCCTTCGCCGCATCGATCGTTCTGTTCGCATCGCAGTTCGCACCCAAGCCTCCAGTCCGCCAGGCGACCGGTTAGGGTTGTTACCATCGCGTCACCTGATCGACGATCGCGCGTGCGCACGGCACGCCGTCGCATGAATCCATCCGTCGTTCCATGCCTCCCTCCGGTTTTGAACTTCTGATCCCTGAAGTGGCAGTGGGCAACATGCCGCATCGATTCAATCTCAAAGACACAACCATAGATTGAAGTATTGAAGGTATAATTGTTAATTAGATGTATTAATCCTTTGGCTTCTAAAATTGGGGTCTCTCCTCTGCCGATTCTTACTTGAACTGAATTCATGTATGCAAGTTAAGGATGAGGACATCCACTCATTTTCAAAGCATTAAGCATAGCAAGGTTATCTTGTACTCCCTCCATCCGGAAATACTTGTCGGAGAAATGGATGTATCTAGATGCATTTTAGTTCTAGATATATTCATTTTTATCCATTTCCCTGACAAGTATATTTGGACGGAGGGAGTAATTTGTAAGGTTTCTTATCATTTACTATCTTCTATCCTTTATATATCTTAGATTTTGCTACAATATGTCAAACAATTTTTACTTCTATATGTTGAAAAAAACCAAGTTATTATCAATTTTTATTAATATAATATATTATGCGATATCTTTTATATAGTTTACAAATATTACAATATGCTGCTATAATCGGTTATACTCGCCAAAAGAAAGACTATAGGCTCCCAAAAAACATTTTCAAAATTTGAATACACAGTCCTCGATTCTTGGGCCCGCCCCTGGTTTCGAGCGAGGGAGGGGTCGTGTGGTGGGGTGTGTGTGTGTGTGTGTGTGTGCACGCGCGCATGCCCGAGGAGGTTTTGGTGTGTGTGTGGAGGGGAGGGTGTGTTTGAGGAAATGACGCGGCTACTGAAAATTTTACTACGCGGGAGTCAAACGCGGGAATGAAATGTCGGGGCTATTGAAAATTTGGATGATGGTGCATCGCACACGGTTCGGAAATAACAACCGTGTGTTATGAAACAGAAAAACACTCGAGGCGTGCAGATATTTTCGAGGGATGCAGGCGGGAGCGGGAACAACAAACATCACACACGGTTGAAACATAATAACAGTGTGTTATCAAACAGAAAAAACCTGCAGGCGGGTAGATATTTTTGAGAGGGGAAGTCTCGTGGAGCCCAATGTACTGTGCGGATGTGAGTGACAGGGGCACCGACGTGGCACATGGTTAGTGTGAGTGAACCGTGTCTGTTGCGTCATCCGACTTGTCTAATGTTCATAAATTTGGCGAAAATGACACGGGAAAGGGTCAGAACATGAACACACTTGCATGTGGACCAAATATATGTATGAAAAGGGTGGTTTGTTGTTCAAATACCAAATGCAACTTCGATGTGGCACCTATCTCGCAAAGTGCACAGTATTGCTTGCCCCCCCCCCCTCATTTCGGCAGGAGGGGAATCCTAAGCTATGAACGCATGCCCCCCCACGGAGATTCACATAGCAAAGTGTGAAGTAGCAGCCACCCCATCACACACACACACACACAAACACGCGCGCGCACACACACACTTTCAGTCGGTAGGCCGGAGAGGGCATCTCACCAAGATGTATCGTAAAACGGACCAAGAATAATCCACCTTGGTCGTACAACCTCTCTCTTGTTGTTGGTCAAAGTGATGGTCGTCCATGCGACCCCAAAGATGGGCTAGCTCACCAATAATCACGCAAGTAGCTAGTCCCCGAAGACAACCACTGCCTGCACGTGGCCCAAACATATGTATGGAGAGGTGTTGATGTTTGAATACACAATGGAACAACTTTGATGTGGCACCGTGCTTTCGAACCAGAAATCCCCACACGGAGCAAGGGTTAGCTGACGATGCATATGTATGTCACACCACACTTCGAGCCGATGACAGGCATTCATGCATGCATGCGTGCATAGTATGCGCTCAAACTTAATTAGGTCTGAATCTCACCATGACCTATACTACGATAACACGAACCAAAGGAAGAATCCGCCATGGTAACATATCTTGTTGTCGGTCAAAGTGAACATGGATGTCCACGCGGGCCCATGAATATATAGGCTTGTCGCCGATAACCAACCGAGGGATTGTACCGTTCAAAGATAACCAGTACGTGCATATGTATGGAGGTGATGCGTGCATGCATGTTTGAATACCATTCACAACATTGATGTGGCGCATGCGTAAAAAATCATACAGTCCCCACACACAGAGCGAGATCGGTTCATGACTTGTCGTGGTACTAGCCACTTCGACTCGATGGGAGGGATTCATGCGTACACATGCATGTGTGTGCTCAAACTTTATCATGTCATCCCAGAGCATGAACTATATATATATTTCTTATTACAAACAAAAAAATAATCCCCTCCTAAGTCAAATTAACCTCTCTTGTTGTCAGGCAAAGTAGTGATGGACCAAGCGGGCCCACAGATGGAAAGCATCGATATCGCTGATAACCGCGTGAGTGGGTACGAGAGGACAACCACCATTGTTTTGCATGTGGGCCAAACATATGTTGAATACCCAAAATGCACAACTTTGATGTGGCACATGCCTCGAAAACCGTAAAGTCCCCACACAGAGCGAAGTTCATGAAGCGTACTACATATGATGGTCCCCTTCCCCCTCTTCGACACATACTATATGATCCTACCGTAATACAACCCAAAAAGAATCCTCCTTGATGGTGAAATTAATTAACCTCTCCCGATTTAGGTCAAAGTGATGCATGCATCGATGATGACCTCGCGGGCCCATAGATGGAAGCCTCACACGTGAGTGTCCTAGGATAACCACCGCCTGCATGCATGTGTCCCAAAGAGGTGTTGTGTGATGTTTGAATAGCCAATTAACAACTTCGATGTGGCACGTGCCTCAGAAACCGAAAAGTCCCGACACTGAGTGAGGTGTAATTGTTCACGGACGCGTACGTATAGTATATATGCTAGTCCCCTCCCACCTCTCCGACGCATACTATATACTCCCACCATAACACAATGAAAAAATATTCTACCTTGCTGGTCAAATTAACCTCTCTGCCGGCTGTTGGTCAAAGTGACGGCGACGACCTCGCGGGCCCGCAGAAAGCGTCACACGCGAGTGAGTGTCGTGTAGGACAACCACCGACTGCATGTGGCCAAAACATGTATGTATAAAAGGGTTGTGTAATGTTTTAAATAACGAATTCACGACTCTGTTGTGGCACCTGCCTCACAAAACGACCGCATGCTGGCTCACGACTCGTAGTGTACTGCCAGCCACCCCCACCCCCAGACGTGCACACACAAACACACACACACCGTGCATCCACCACAACTACGATGCATGTTAAGTTTTCCCGCGGTGAACATATGTTACCAAAGGAGGGACATTTTAATTTTGAAAAAAAAACAGAGATCATTAAGACGTTTTAGTACATTGATTGATTGTCTAGGGGTATAATGTGCAAAAATCAAATTTGAGCTACATGCACACGTGACAGTGCACCTAAATGGATTGGAAAAACACATGTGTCTCACTGGGTGCATGTTTACTCCCCGTGCAAGAAATTTCAAACATTGAGAATCTTGATTTTTAAATTCTAGTACATCCAAAACATATTTGAAATTCATGAAACTTATCGTGTTGTCATATGGACACCAATACAAAGTGGCATTGTACTTTTTTTGTCAAATTTGAGACCAGTTTTGATGTAATCTTTATCTTCTTACAAACGGGAGATTATTATTAATTGGGAACCAATATTGCAAATGGATTATTTATTCGAACCATGGGCATTAGACCAACAATGGATACATGCCATGCTTCGGTTAAGCAATAAAGCGGCAGCATTAATCATCAAAATAGAAAAATAATATACGTGCTGCCATGCGACCCCTGTGTCGTGCGAGCAGGCGTGAGTTAACGGGACGCATGCGACCAGTCTGCTGCGCAGGCAGACCGGGAGGCGTGCATGCAGGTGTGTGAATTGACGGGAGGCGTGCTCGCTGTGCAGTGTCATCGGGAGGCGTGCGAGTAGCTGTGTGAAATGACGGTTGGCATGTCAGCAGTCCGGTGTGAAGGCTCATCCAGAGGCAAGCCAGCGGTTTGACTGCCGCCCGCCTCTCTCCCACTCCTCCATATTAATCGCACGGTCGAGCGGCCACACTTGCCATCTTCACCGCACACACAATCCTCTCTCTCTGCCTGCATCCTCGATGCCGCTCTCAGTCCTCATAGCCGTCTGTGTGTGAGGATGCCGCCGAAGCGCCCCATCGAAGGGAGTGCCGATGTCGGCACTACGGAAGCACCGGAGCATGGCGTGAAGATGGAGACAGAGGTTGCCGTCACCGCCGCCGAGGTCTCGCTGCACCCTGATGTTGTCGACGGCATCGTGCTTCCACAGCCAGAGCCAGAGGTCCACACCGACTCCGGCGACGACCCTGGTGACGACTCCGACGACCAATCCGGCGATGACTCCGACGACGACGGACAACCGGTTAGTCATCTATACCCATTTATGTGTCAAATACATCCTAGGGTTTCTCTGGTTACTCCTGCCTCCCCCTTTTTGAAATAGAAATCCTATGGTTATGTTCTATCAATCCATGAAATCTGAGTAAGTTTCGTTAGATCCGTGTAAGGTATTGATTGTTTGAATGGTCGAAATGATAAGTGATTAGTTGTTTCATCTGTACAAATTTTTTTTGGTAATAATCTGACTAGGGTTAGTGTTTCGTGCTAAGAATTCCTAGCCAGGGCTTGACAATTGATTTTTGAATGACCTAAATATATGTTTGTGCCATTTTTTTCAAGATTGGTCTGTACATAGACGATTGTGCTTAAAAATCGAACCATAATCTTTGGATATGTCTAAAAAATAGCCATAAATTCCATAAATTCCTAATCCTACTTCACGGCATGTAAACATTGATGTTATGCGAAATTTTGGCAACTACCAAATGTTCGCTAGAGATTAGTTTGTAAACATTAATTTGACGCCACATTTTTTTTACTATATGTATAGGTGCTGTCTGACGATGTCGACAGCGAGGATGAAGATGGCCAGAGGACGTACAAGAGGCAAATCCTCAGGGAGCTTTATGCAGGAATGCATAACAGGCGTATTAGGACCTGGGACGACAGCTATCGATATCCATTTTGCAACCAAAAGCTTCATGACGCGTATCAAAGTGTTCTGGCGCATGCAAGAGGACGAGCCGTTGGCTCCTTCATGCAGAAGTATTCTCGCAGGGTGGTGCACGCCGCTTACGCTGAGTACCTGGAGAAGCTTCAGGATCATGCCGGCAGATGAGATAAGATGTGGGATCGAACTATGTACACTTGAGTATGCTTAAGGATGGTTGAACTATGCTTGTGTATGCATATTATCTATGTCTGAGTATGCTTAATCTATGTTTACTTATGTCTAAATGTGGGATATGGATGCAATCAGTTCAGTTGATGGAATCTACCTCCGTCCTGGTTTATTGGTCCCCTTTGTAATTTGTGTTAAATTTTGACCAAAGATTTAACTGACAAAATGTTAGTGCAGGTCAGCAAAAATTATATCGTTGGGTGCGTATTTGAACATAGTGTTCAATGATATAATTTTTGGTGACATGCATAAACATTTGTTAGTTAAATCTTTGGTCAAAATTTGCAACAAATTACAAAGGGGACCAATAAACCAGGATGGAGGTAGGACGTCAATCACACATGGTTCCCAAAATTGGAACCGTGTGCAATGACTTTCATTTTCCCTGTTACGTCAATCACACACGGTTGGCTCTAGCAAACCGTTGCCTTCGAAACTCTTTGTGGGACAGAAAACCCTCAACACCCAATTCAAAAAATAAAGAATAAAACCCTCACCATCCCCACGTCACAAAAACCCTCACCCCGCCCGCCACCCCCTCCGGGCCCCATTCACACCTGCACAAGCTCCTCCACGTCTACGGATGGCACCGCCTATCGCCGCGTGAACCACTTAGCTCGACGCCTGTCGCCGCCGCCAGGCTGCCGGCAAACCCCACCGCATTTCGCCACTTCCGCTTGCCACCGCCTATCACCATTGACTTTCTCGACGCTGCTCGCGGTCGACCCAGCTCCGCCCGGTTGGGGAATCCGCCGTATTGAGGGTTTATTCTCATGGACAACAAGGTAACTAATTTAATGAGATATTATCTCATCTCTTATCCCAGTTCATCTTCCTCCTTTAATCACCCGGCCGAAATCGCCCTGAATTCATTTTTATTCGAGCTGATTTGAGGATTTTCTTTCATTCATAGAGTGTACAGTGCATGGACACATCAAGACTTTGCGGCCTCGGCCAGACATCCATGGAGTTCTATCTCACCGTACTAGATGACTTGAGGATGCGCGCGGTATGTTCAATCTCGCCCTAAATCGGTTGGCATGGCCTACTTTCCTGAACATATACTATATATTGCTGCATTTGGATAATAGGTGCCACATGCAGCATATACGTTAAAGGGGATTTTTTTCCTCTTCTTTCTATATTAGGAAAATTAATGATGTATTGTTCTTTCAATTACTCTCATATTTCCATGACATCATGGTTACCGTATCTGTTTAATTATAGATTTTTGTCCTTTGATTTCAACTGCTGTAAAGTTCTTTCAGTTTCGCCCATATTTGCATGTTACCATATTCTTTAACAATCCTACCATTTTCTGCAGCGCGTCCCTTGCTATGCAACAGAATTTGTAGTACACAATCTTTGCCTTTACATAAATCAAGACTGCAGGGATGTCATACTGAACACAAACCATGAATTTACAATCGTTGCTTCTGTAAGACTTGATGAATGTAGTCACTCCTATTTTGCCAAGGGCCTTTGGACAGAAATTTCTAAGTTTTATGTACTGAAAGCTGGCACTAAAATGGCACTGCACATAAAAGAGCCTGGTCATGAGATATATGCTAACTTCCCCGATGATATCATCTGTCCAGACTTTGTTCGAAGTAAGTGTTCTTTTCAAGTATCTGCATGTTGACTTACCCAGCAATATCAAAGGAATTGTGTAGTATTTAAGCAACCAATTGTTATTCCATTTTATTACTCTATTCCTACCTACTAACTTCTAGTTACCAATAGACTTTTCGATTGCCCTGTTTTAACTAAATATTCACTGTACTCCCACTTCTATTAGAAAGCACTGCTGATGAGGAGACTCCGGAGGTGGAGAACGGGGCTGCCAACAAGCGGAGGTGGGTCGAGCAAGAACCGCAAGCGACTCCAGCAGGACTAGACTTCATCAGCAGCCCCCCCGATGATATGTTGACAGTCATCATCTACCTCCTCCCAATCAAATATGGGGCACGAACAATCGTCCTTTCCCGGTGGTGGCGCCCCCTATGGAACTCCACCCCTCTCGACCTCATCGACACCCACGAGCTCTGCCATGGCTATCGCAAAAGCTTGTATGCGTTCTCCCAGATCCTCGGCAGTCACCCTAGCCCAACCAGAGGCCTTAGCATGGGCAAGTTCCATTCCAACGGCAAGGACCGAGCCAAGCTTGACGACTAGTTCCGATCTCCTTCCCTAGATCAGCTCGAGGAGCTCACTTTTGATGATGGGCATATGCGCTCGCTGCCAATGTCCGCGCTCCACCTCGCGACCACGCTACGCGTCGCCAAGTTCAGGAACTGCCATCCCCCCCCCTTAATGACACGCCCGCTCTTATTCTACCATGACTGAAGCACCTCGAGCTCGTCGTCGTCTGCATCCCAAACAATGACATGGAGCGCCTGCTCCATGGCTGTACTGCACACGAGTACCTTCGTCTTCAGGCGATCAATGGGTTTAGTAGCTTCCACATCACCTCCATGACTCTCCGGACTATTTATGTGTGTTGCTGGTGCTGCAACCAGACATCACAAGATGTGTATCATGGTATGGTCATTGAGGACACACCTTCACTTGAGAGATTACTTGTTGTTGATCAAGAAGGTCCAACAAGAATCAATGTCATTTCTGCGGCGAAATTGACAGTGGTGGGCTACTCGTCTGACAAATACTCTGAACTTGTTATTGGATCCACACCCGTTCAGGTACAACAGCCGCCTTCTACCTCTCCTTCTAGAAATTATCATTATTTCTAATTTTCAAGATGTATGTTCGTCTGTCATCCAGAAAATAATTCCGACAAACTTGACCCCGAAACTGCGCACAGTGAAGGTCTTGGCACTAGAATCTATCGGCCCCAACCTGGACCAAGTTGTCAGTTTCCTGAGATGCTTTCCATGCATAGAGAAGCTATATATCGAGGTGATGTTCCTTTCCTGTTAAATGTTAACCATAAGGGAGTTCAATTTGTGACACCTTTCTCCAAGTTTACAATGACAATGTACTACGATTTCTGAAGGATTTTTGGAGGATTTCGGTACATACATGTTCCCCCCCCCCCATATTGGTTGCTTGATTCATATGGTTACAATCCATAAGCATTTCTCCTTTGGATTCATCTATACTAGTTTTCTTAGGGAACTTTTCATCCACTCCAACCTTTTATGAAGAAGGCTACATTTTTCTAGATTTTAATCAAATGCCCATGTTAATCATGTCGGATCGAAGATGGCACGTTAGTGCATTTTACAAATCCTGCAAACCAAATAGGCCTGTAGTAGTGTTCAAAACTACATGTAGGCACTAAAACGTTTTCTTCTTTTGCAGATAAGATTAGGCCTGGTGGTGGATAATGTGATACAATATAACAATCACATCGAATGCCTAGATTTGCATCTCTCAGAAATTACTTTGAACTCCTACCGAGGGACCTTACCGGAGATTATATTCGCCAGGTTCTTTGTTGTCAGAGCAAGGGTGCTGAAGGTAATGAGGTTTGCCCTACATTTATTTCGCAAAAATGAATGGTTTGTTGATCAGCGCCGATGGCTGCGGCAGAATGGAATAGGCTCCAAAAATGCTGAATTTCATTTTGGAACTTCAGATGACAGAGTAATCGGAAGTCATCGTGTCAACCCCATACATGACTTCTCAGTGGCTGACCCATTTGCAAAAATTATGAGGTTTCGAAACCAGCCTTACAAGCGGTAATTTTAGTTTGAACCGCTCTTATATCCATGTTCAGTGGATCAGCGCGAGCGTTTGCAGCTGATGAGCTGAATTTCCTTTCTAATATCAGTTTGAACCTTGTAATCTTCGAATTTCAGCCATATAACTCTGGAATTTGAACCTTGTAATATTTCGAGCTTTTGTGGTACAATCGTTGAAATGGCATCGTATGAGACTCGTATATTGGTAGCACTATTTTGACCTAAATATGCAATGTACTTAGATTTTATTATCCATTCTCGAACGTGTTTACCTTGTCGATCTCATAGCACACGATCTGTATAGCCAACTCGACTGCGATCTTCGACATTATTGCACACAGTTGGTTTCTTCAACCGTGTGCCCTGTAGAGCGCAGAATTAATTATCGCACTCGAGTGTCCATCATCACCCTTCTATGTAACTTTGACTTCATCACCCACGGGTAAACTTATGACCAAACTCATTCCACACACTTCGTTTTTACAAAGATTTTTGCCAACAAACACCGACGATTTGTCCCTCTTCTAGCCGACACATAGCCAAACTAGCCGGGCGAGAAGCTTGCGCGGTAAACTGCGCGGGAACAGGCTCACCGACGATACATTTGGCACCTCTTCGAGCCCACGCGTGGTCAAACGAAATGCGTGTGGTGTTGTCAAGCGTGCACTGGAATCCTCCGCTATGAACGCGGTGACAAGACGTGACGATTACAAGCCGGCCGGCCCCCATTTATTACAGCGGCCATTTAACCCTTGTGTCTCTTCAACCTTTCGATCGCGTCCCACCATTGCAAGAAGCACACCCACCACGACAAATTCTTAGAGGGTTTCCTGCGCGGCTCCAATGGCGCTCCGAGCGGCTGCCGACGACTAGCAGCAGTTCACCATGCATGCCGTGGTGGACACCCACAGAAGGTTCACGGAGCTCTCGGTGGTGTACACCAACATCCCGGTCTGGGTGGAGCACCCCATCCACATCATGGAGTTGTTGCTTGCTGAGGAGAAGTACAAGGTGGTCGGGTTCGACCTCGCGTACACCCGCGCTCGTGCCGGGTCTCATCCCAAGGTTGCCATCGCCCAGATGTGCATGCGCAATCATGTCCTCGTCTACCACTACTGCCTTGCCACAAGGCCTTGCGAGCATTTCGCCAGGTTTTTCAACAACCCCCACTACATGTTCGCTACGGTGGACATCACTAACAATGTAAAGGTGCTCAAGAATTCAGGCATCACCTGCCAGAATCTTGTCGACTTCCAGGGCCAATACAATATCTGGGGTAGCAACAAGCATGAGAAGGACTCATTGGTTCACCTTGCCGAGGCCATCATTGATCCCTACTATAGAGACATGAAGGATTCCTGCAACAAGGACAAGCATGCCTGGCACTTGGCCTGGATGCAGAAACTCGACAAAGCTCACGTAGTGTACGGAGCCAAGGAGGCGTACACGAGCTACGAGATGTACAGGCGGATCGTTGACATGAGGAACTACCTCCTTCCCCAAAACGGCCAAGGATCCAGCTGGAAGTAGAGCAATGGCAAGTGTCGTCGCAACAAGAAGTAGATGATTATATCCTCGTTTCTCCTAGTTTAGTATGCATGTAATTGCTTACTTCGGTGTGTGGAAATGTTATGTGTGTAGTCACTTGTGTAATTGTATGCTTAATTTGGTTATGCAATGCTATCTTTTTAAGTATATATGTTGATGCTCTGTAGACAGAGCGTAGATATTGTGCGGACAGAGCAAATCACATTGCACACGGACTAAACAATGGAACCCATCGGTGATGATTTCATCAATCACTGACAATTGTATACCAGCAATCGTTTGCTCACAACACACACGGCTTGTTAACAGGAATCGTCTGTGTTGTTATTGGTCTTCCCACACATTTCCGATTACAGACATGTTTGCCACGTATCACACACATCTTGTTAAGTTGAACCGTTTATGTTCTCTTGGCTCAACGCAAACAGTTCATTCGAGTGAACTATATGCCGTATATCGCACACACCTTCACCTGGCTGACCGTTTCTTTTGTGTTGCCTAATCACAAACAATTCATCTTTTTTGACGGTTTTTTTACATCACCGTTTGCGATTAATGCATCACACATAGTTTCGTCGAAGGGTCTCTAATTGTAGTGTCGCGTTAGCAGCGTCCTGCAGTAGTGTCGCGAGCCTCGTGAGGAGGGGTACCTGCATCGAGATCTTTGCTACTCGGGAGGCAGGATCAGGGAGCTGCTCCTCGGGAGGTCTTGGCATCGCTCGCCTCCCGAGGCTGGGGGCCCTCATGAGGGTCTTGCTCATGGAGTGTTGTAGCTGGGCCGTACTGGGCCGTCGATGGAGCCACACGCTGGGTAGCAGGCAGGCAGGTCTGGGTACCCCCGATCCTAGAACGCCGACAGGTTGTGTTGAACTAATCCCATAGGAATCATCGAAGAATACAAAGTCTCGAAAGAGACAGAACAAATGATGGCCTAGCATATGACAACCCTGGTCGTTTGGCTGGTCGTATGAGGCGTGGGCAGCTCCAACCAAAAATAGCTAGAGGCGACAGAGCCAACAACGGTTTTCCATACAAGCAAAACCGCTGATGACCCATCAGTATAGGGGTTCAATCATAGTCCTTTCGATAATTAAGAGTGTTGAACCCAACGTGGAGTAGAAGGAAATGACAAGCGGTTTTCAGCAAGGTAATTTCAGCAAGCACTGAAATGGTCGGTAACAGGTAGTTTGATAGCAAGATAATTTGTAACAAGTAACAAGTAGCAATATTAACAATAGGTGCAGCAAGGTAGCATAATCCTTTTTGTAGCAAAGGACAGGCCAGAACAGTCTCTTATAGTAAGCAAAGCATTCTTGAGGACACACGGGAATTTCATCTAGTTTCTTTCATCATGTTGGTTTTATTCGCATTCGCTACTTTGATAATTTGGTATGTGGGTGGACCGGTGCTTGGGTGTTGTTCTTACTTGAACAAGCCTACCACTTATGATTAACCACTCTCATAAGCATCCTCAACAACGAAAGAAGAATTAAGATAAAATCTAACCATAACATTAAACATATGGATCCAAATCAGCCCCTTACGGAATAGCACATAAACTAGGGTTTAAGCTTCTGTAACTCTAGCAACCCATCTTCTAATAACTACTCCACAATGCAGTCCCTTAGGCCAAAAGATGGTGAAGTGTCAAGTAGTCAACATTCACATAACACCACTAAGGGAATCACAACATACATATCATCAAAATATCGAACGAATATCAAATTCACATGATTACTTATGGCAAGACTTCTCCCATGTCCTCAAGAACAAAAGTAACTACTCAAAAAACCTATTCATGCTCAAGATCATAGGGGTATTGAATATCATAATAGATTTGAACATATAATCTTCCACCAAATAACCGGCTAGCATCAACTACAAGATGTAATCAACACTACTAGTCACCCACATGTACCAATCTGAGGTTTTGATACAAAGATTGAACACAAGAGATGAACTAGCGTTTTGAGATGATATGGTGCTATTGAAGATGTTGATGGATATTGGCCCTCCTACGATGAGAGGGTTGTTGGTGATGACGATAGCTTCGATTTCCCCCTCCGGGAGGGAAGTACCCCTAGCGGAATCGCTCCGCCGGAGAGCAAAAGTGCTCTTGCCCAAGTTTCGCCTCGAGACGGCGGCACTTCATCCTGAAATTCCTCCCCCGTATTTTTTCTAGCGAAATTGACCATAAGTACCAGAAGATGGGCACCGGAAGTGGGCTAGGGGGCCCACTACCCACCAGGGTGCGCCAGGGGGGTAGGCGCACCCTGCTGCCTAGTGGGCACCTGGGTGGCCCCCTCTGGTGTTTCTTTACTCCAATATTTTTTATATATTCCAAAATAATTCTCCATAAAATTTCAGCTCATTTGGAGATGTGCAGAGTAGGTATCTTTGACATAGTTTTTTCAGGTTCAGAATTCCAGCTGCCGGCACTCTCCCTCTTTGTGTAAACCTTGCATATTATGAGAGAAAAGGCATTATAATTACTCCACAAAGTGTTATAATGCATAATAACACTATAAACAACCGTAGGAAAACATGATGCAAAAATGAAGTATCAACCGCTCGTATACGTGGTCGTATGGATCTTCGGCAGAAACAGAAAAGAAGTCCAAAGCAAAAGACGGTGTTTTGTACGAGCGTCTGCGCTCGTATGACGTCCACGAGCAGAAGAAGAAATATCCAGAATGAACAACGGCGTTCCGTACAAGCACTGGTGTTCATAGACATGGTCTTATGAGCTAAGCACAGACACATAATTGGTTCTAGAGAGCAAGCCACCATTTCATATGAGCACTTGCGCTCGTATGCGCACTCATATGGCCTCTTGGCGGCCCTAAGGAGGCCGAGGCAGGGGGTAAGTTTCCTCCATCTCATCTATTTTCTGATTCTTCTTCCTCCAAACCTCTCCAAACACTAACACAACTTTGCTGGATTTCTCTACTCATTCGATTTCAGTTTAAACCATCCCGCGTGATCGATCTATGGTTTGTTTCTCCTTCGATTCGCAATTTATTTTTCGCGATCCATGTTCTATGTGCCTAGCATTGCCATGCCTAGGGTATGCATACTTTAGATCCAAATTTTGATCATTGCTATTTATAGAGAAGTATGATGTTGTAATTGTTGCGGGATCACTATTGTATCATCCTATTGGACTGAAAAATTGCTTTGTATAGATGTTTATGAGGAGGTCCACATCTGTCGCTCGTGGTGAAGCACCAAGTTCATCCGTGGGTGCCACACAAATGCAACAAGTTTACATGAATGGGATCGTCTTCACCACCTGTGAGGCTATGAACAAATATGATACGTCTCCAACGTACCTATAATTTTTTATTGTTCCATGCTATTAAAGTATCATTCTTGGATGTTTTATACTCATTTACTAGCAACTTTATATCATTTTTTGGGTCTAACCTATTGACATAGTGCCTAGTGCTAGTTGATGTTTTTTTCTTGTTTTTTACCTCACAGAATATCAATACCAAATGGAGTCCAAATGCCACGAAACTTTTCAAAGAATTTCTTCTACCCAGAAGACACCCAAGAGGCCGAAGAAGTGCACCAGAGAGGGCTTGTGGGGCCCACTAGGCACCAGGGCACGCCAGGACCCCCAGGCGTGCCCTGGTGGGTAGTGGAGCCCACAGGCACCCCTCCACCGACCACTCGCTCTATAAATGCTCTAAAATCCCCAAATCCCTAGGGGAGCTGACGAAACACAATTCCAGCTACCGCAAGTTCCAGAACCACGAGATCTAATATACAGGCCTTTTCCGGCACTTTGCGGGAGGGGGCAATGATCACGGAGGGGTTCTTCATCATCACCCTGGCCCCTCTGATGATGCGTGAGTAGTTTACCACAGCCTACGGGTCCGTAGGTAGTAGCTAGATAGCTTCTTCTCTCTTTTTCATCCTCAATACAATGTTCTCCTCGATGTTCTTGGAGATCTATTTAATGTAATGACTTTTTGCGGTGTGTTTGTTGGGATCCGATGAATTGTGAGTTTATGATCAGATCTATCCATGAATATTAATTGAGTCTTTGCTTAACTCTTTTATGCATGATCTTTATAGCCTCGTATTTCTTCTCTGAAACTTTGGTTTGGTTTGGCCAACTAGATTGATTTTTCTTGCAATGGGAAGAGTTGTTGTGTGATGGGTTCGATCTTGCGGTGCTCAATCTCAGTGACAGAAAGATACATGACACGCATGTATCGTTTCTATTAGGGATAAAAATATGGGGTCTATTTCTACATGAATAGATCTTGTCTACGTCATGTCATCGTTCTTATTGCCTTACTCCATTTTTCCATGAACTTAAAACACTAGACGCATGCTGGATAGTGGTCGATCTGTGGAGTAATAGTAGTAGATGCAGGCAGGAGCCCGTCTACTAATCTTGGACATGATGCCTATGTACATGATCATTGCCTTGGATATCGTCATAATTATTTGCTTTTCTGTCAATTTCCCAACAGTAATTTGTTTACCCACCATATGCTATTTTCTCGAGAGAAGCCTCTAGTGAAATCTACGGCCCCCGGGTCTATTTCCTATCATATTATTTTTAGATATGTTTGTCCAAAAAACCAAAAATACCTTGCTGCACTTTTTCTTTAATTATTTTTGTGTGTGTTTTAGTTAGATCTATTTATCAAATCACGTACAATTTAATCTATCTCTATACCGAGGAGGGATTGACAACCCCTCTTACGCGTTGGGTTGCAAGTTTTTGTTGTTTGTTTGCAGGTACTGTTTACATAGTGTTGCTTGGTTCTCCTACTGGATTGATAACCTTGGTTTCATAACTGAGGGAAATACTTACCTTTGCTGTGCTGCATCATCCTCTCCTCTTGGGGAATTACGAACGCGGATACAAGCAACCAGGAAGAATTTCTAGGACCGTTGCCGGGAGACACCATCAACATCTATCAGGTTCCTATGCACAAACTTTTATCTCCTTGCAATTACTTTATTTTGCCATTTTCCTCTCGTTTTCATCTCCCCTACTTCTAAAACGTTTTTTGCAAAAACACAAAAATATTTGCCTTTTTATTTGCCTTCTTTTCATTTGCCTTTTTCTTGTTTGATCTTTTGTTTGCTTGAGTTCTTGTTTGCGTAGTCACGATGTCTCAAGAAAATACCAAATTGTGTGATTTTTCCAATATTAATAATAATGATTTTATTAGTACTCTGATTGCTCCTCCAGCTGCTAGTGCGGAGTCTTATGATATTAATGCCGCTTTGTTGAATCTTGTTATGAAAGAGCACTTTTCTGGTAATCCTAATGAGGATGCCGCATCCTGTCTAAACACTTTCGTAGAATTGTGTGATATGCAAAAGAAAAAAGATGTGGACAATTGTAACACCCCAAAAATTTAATCATGTTTTTACTAAATAAAATTTGGCCAGAATTAAAATTTTGAATTTTTGCTAGGTCTTTTATTAATTTCAGAACCATTTTCTGTTTCTGTTTTTCAAAATTCTTCCCTCCATATAGCAATTTTTGGAAATAATATTGTGGCTTTGGTAGTTCTCTTAAAACATTTCAATTATAGTTTAATAATAGTAAGAATTATTTCCAGAATAAAATTTGCCTCTAAACAATTCTTTTAATAGCTATTTCAATATTTTAAATGCCTCTGTTGCACTACAACTACTTTAAATAATTCTTTCAAAATTCCACAAAAATTATGAGGGGTCATGTGATGCCTACAGATCACTTTTATACAAAAACCCAACCTGGTGTTTTGA
The DNA here is from genome assembly GCA_011799875.1 of Thinopyrum elongatum. Classification (NCBI taxonomy): domain Eukaryota; kingdom Viridiplantae; phylum Streptophyta; class Magnoliopsida; order Poales; family Poaceae; genus Thinopyrum; species Thinopyrum elongatum. The sequence continues at coordinate 485,070,961 of CM022300.1, read as the reverse complement.
AAATTTTGAGTGAACCTTCCCCTTTTGCATTCTGTCCCATTCCTCAGTTACAACTACAACCCCTATTTTCCTTGCTCCATTAATTCTGGAATTTTTCCACTTATAGTCCTTCCAACAAAACCCTTAAGTCCAAAATTCCATCTCCATTGGAATCTTTTTAGTTCACCAAATATTCCCTTACATTTTCTGTCCAGAATTGAAATTTCCCCAAACATGCACTAGCAAGTATGTTATTTTGCCAAAACAACTCCACCATCCTCTCTAACATCCAAAGAGACATCAACCTGCCAACTTCCAACCCTAACAAACCTTCCTAGATGGCCCTAGCATTCTGTCGAGCACCTCATGTGCATGACAGAATTTGGCAACCTTTTTAACATTTCATTTGGAACTTGGTCATTTGGCCAAAACAGCATGTCTACTAGCTCTCGCATATCCAGGTGCATGACACTGTCAAATCTCACTTGCATCGAAACCCTCTAGTGCCCTCTGGCATTACGTCAAGCATGTTGCGGGCATGTCCAGAGCGCGAGCAGCACGCCCGAACCGCAGCCGCTGGCACCCAATCCCCTGTAGCTGCCCAGCTCCTTGCCCCGCCCGTCCTGATCAGCTGTTGGATTGCCATGTCACCACTGAACCCCGCCGACACCCTCCCTTGTCGCCTGGTGCCAGCCAGCCACCATCCCGAGCCGCCGCCGACGACTTTCACTCGGGTACGGCACCGTCCATGACGTGTGGCTCATCCCTGAGCCGGCCAACACGCCCTAGCATAAACATGGGCTGGCACCAACCTCCCCCGTACCGGAGCTCTCCCCCTGGTGCCGCCCTCCACCGTCCAGCCACCGTCCAGCGCCGCCACCCGTCGCTGTCAGCACCGACCAGGGGCACCTGGCCCAATCCACGGACACCACCACCTCCCCGCCTTAAGTGCCAACCACCTGAGCCCATCCGCACCGCCACCGTCCTCAACAACCTCTCCTACCGCAGTAATGGCCGTCGCCGCGTCGGTTGGATAAGCCACCCGACGAACCGCCTCACCGGCGCTATAAAAAGGGCCCCCGGAGCTCCACTCGACCAGGACCAACCCCCTTCGTCTCCCACAGGCCTCCCCGAGCACTCTATCGCCAGACGAGGCCGTCTTCTCCATTCCCGGCAGTTACTGCCACTGCCACCTCGCCGATGATTTCCACCCCAACAGAGCCTTTCCCTCCCCAATTCCTTCGCCACTAGCTTCCATAGAGACCCACAGACCCACCCCCGTCGACAATTTCGCCGAAGATGGCTCGTAGGCGAAAGCCCCAATTCGCTTCCGCCGGAGCCCTTCGGGTGAACTCGCCGCCGGCGACTCCATCCACTCCGGCGACCATGGCGCACCTCACCGGATTCGCCTCTACCTCCCGGTCCTCCCCGTATGCTCAGTTTACGCGGAGACGCCGTTGTTCGCCGGCGGCGATCACCGGAGCCCCGACCCTGCTCTGTTGCGAGGGAGAAGGGCGGGGTGGACCGGTCAAACATGACAGGTGGGCCCGCGGGACCCATCGTCAGTGACCCCCAGGTCACCCCGCAGGGTTTTTAAGTGAAGGCATAATCGCGGAAGCATGCTTTCTCCACTGGTTAACGTACTTCTTGGAATACGCCTTCGACGTCGCAGCCTACTGCGCAGCCAAGCGGCTGGGCTAGGCCCAATAGCACTTCGCGGCTATACAGCGCTCAGGGCGCATCCCTGTTTCTCTTCCTTTTTCTTTTTCAGCGTATTTTCAGAAAACTCTACTGTGCTCTTTTCTAATCCAAATTTAACTATTCAAATTTCTACTGACTCCTAAAATCATGATCTATTTATCCAGCTTAGGTGAACATTTTTCCTAAAAAGTATCTCCACTAGATCAATTAAATAGTACTTTTAATCATTTATTTTCAACTTAGAAATTCCATAAGTAATTCATATTAACTCCAAATGAATTGATTCTTTTTCTGTTACTTCTTATTTTTCATCTAGTTTATTTTGATATTTTATTTCAAAAATTTCCAAACAACTTTTTGGTACTGTTTTGGAATTATGTGACTCTTGCCATATTTCTGAAAATAGGAAATGGAGGGAAGATAAAATTTTCAAAGTTTTGGAGTGCACCCAACACTTCTGCATACCTAAGGCAAGCATCTTGAACACTTGATATGGTGAATGCATGGTAGATTATTTGCTAGAATAATTTGAACATGACTATGTTGAATTCAAATTAAATTGGCATATTGCTAGTAGTGCTTGCATGGTTTGAATTCGAGTAAAATTTGCATGCATGTAGTGTTGGCATGTTTCATTGTACCATGCAATGTGTACTTGCCATGACTAACCTGCAGGAGCAGGCATAAGAAAAATACCATTACCGGCAGAAGGGTGATCACGTTGGAGCGTGATCATGCCTTGTTGGTTATGCTTGTTGGAGCATGCAAGGGTTGTGGCCCTGTTGGTATTGCTAATGAAAGAATACTTTGTTGTGCTAACCGTTGCAGGAAACTTAAGCCTCCTGAGTCGACCGTAGATTGAGTCTTGTTCCGATAACCCCCATACTTGATTCGTGCTGCCACTTGTCCCTACCACAGGTGGGGTATGGTTCAGTAAGTTGCTAACCCCTTTCCGTGCACACACCGTACAGAGGGCCACGATGAGGGTTTCCCAGGGATCCGGGACTAAATCCTGTCATCGGGTCAGGGGGCATGGGTGTTTCCAGTTGTGGCTGAGAGGGGGGCACCCCTTGGAATCTGCGCATATTAATAGTGATCCCATGCAGGACGTTGGTCTCTCCGTCTCAGAGTTTTTCTGGAACGATGCTTTGGGTGATTCCTGGCATCCGAAAAGTTAATCTGGTGTGTGCTGGTTAGGTGTGTTTTCAACCCAAAGACCGTATTGGGAATTAGTCAGTGTCATGGTACTGACTAAAGAAATCCTTTACTTGTGGGTAAAGAGTACACCCTCTGCAGAGTTTGAACCTATTCGAATAGCCGTGTCCGCGGTCAAGGATTACAATCTAGGTTGGTCAAGTGTCGGTCTTAGTGTCGGTCTTCGGAGGAAAATAATTAAATGGTGCCTGAGATATTTTGCAGGATAATTATTAACACCCTGATGCTACCATGAATATTTTATGCATGTTAATGTTATTATGGTTGTGCATATTATTGAGGACTAACCCGTTTCTCTTATTTTGTATTTCCTGAGTGTCTCAGGGGCTGGCTAGACTACCCCGGGCACTCAAATTTTATTTTCAAGACCTCTCGTGGCGTTCCTCGAGTTCACAGGCGGTTTATCACGCCACTACTCTTGTGGACACCCGATTGGCATTTCTCTTCAAGTCCGACCGTGGCGTCACTTTTGACACACGACTGGCATTTCTTTTCAAGACCTCTTTGCGGCGTCCCTCGAGTTTACAGGCGGTCCCGCCACTACTCTTGTGGACACCCGATTGGCATTTCTCTTCAAGACCTACCGTGGTGTCACTTGACATCCGACCGACATTTCTTTTATTTTATTTTCCTTTAAATTTCATTGTTTATCACTAACATTTTTTTTAAATATATCCATTTATTTGCATATGCTAATATTTTATCATGCCATGATTTAATTCCTGTCAGTAGGCTTTAAGTCCATCATGAGCATACACATTTAGTGTAGTTCATCATGATCATATATTTTATCTCCTGCATTCGGTATATCTTTTGTTTCATGATGTTTGCGAGTACATTCAAACATACTCACAGGCTTGTCCCTGGCTATTTACTTGGCCAGGTCAGGATTTCAGCGAGGAGTATTACCACGAGGTCCGTGCGGAGCCTAGGATAGCAGCCACGCGGATAGGAATTATCCGGGACAGCTGTTCCTATGGGAATGGAGCCCCATCGACGTTGGAGAACCATGAGTCGCGTCCGTCACCCATCACCTGATATCATTGTTGTATCATTAGACCTTCATGGTCTTGTATCCAATTCTTGTAATAGCTTGGTAATCTATAACAAGGACGTGTCCACCGGTAACAGTAATCCTGGGCTGGTGATGACACGAGGGGTTAATTTCTTGGATGTCATGTCCCGGCCCCGGCAACAATGATATTGCAAAATTAAAATTGTTTCCCTTTTCTTTGCAGGATCGTGCAAAAATTTGGTTTTCATCTTTGCCTCGAAATAGTATTGATTCTTGGGACAAGTGCAAAGATGATTTCATCACTAAGTGTTTTCCTCCCGCAAAAATTATTTCCCTTTCAAATCAAATCATAAATTTTAAGCAACTTGAGCATGAATATGTTGCCCAATCTTGGGAAAGGATGAAGTTGATGATAAGGAATTGCACTACTCATGGTTTAAATCTGTGGATGATCATACAAATTTTTTATGCGGGATTGAATTTTGTTTCTAGAAATCTTTTAGATTTTGCCGCGGGTGGTACTTTTATGGAAGTTACTTTGTGTGAGGCTACTAAATTTCTTGATAATATTATGGCTAATTATTCGGAATGGCACACTGAAAGAGCTCCTACTAGTAAAAAGATCAATTCTGTTGAAGAAATTAGTACTTTGAGTGAAAAAGTTCTCGGGGCCGGATTTTGGGGACACAAAATATCAAAGAAATTTAACCCCTCGTGTTACCACCAGCCCAGGATTACTGTTACTGGTGGACACGTCCTTGTTACAGATTACAAAAATATTACAAGAATTGGATACAAGACCATAAAGGTCTAATGATACAACAATGATATCTGGTGACGGGTGACGGAAGCAACTTGTGGTTCTCCAACATCGATGGGGCTCCATTCCCACAGGAACAGCTGACCTGAATAATTCCTATCTGCGTGGCTACTATCCTAGGCTTCGCACGGACGTCGCTGAGGTACTCCTCGCTGAATTCCTGACCTGGCCAACTAAATAGCCAGGGACAAGCCTGTGAGTACGTTTGAATGTACTCGCAAACATCATGAACAAAAGATATAGCGAATGCATAAGCTCATGTTGGATTAAATGTTATGCTCATGCTGACTGAAATTTAAGTCATGACATGACAATAAAATGACATGGACGTGAACATAGTATATTAGTCATAATCAAACTTATTAGAGATAAAGCAAATGAATGCCACGGGTAGTCTAGCCAGCCCAAGTGTCATTTAGAAAAATAAAAGAAATGCCAATCGGGTGTCCACAAGAGTAGTGGCAGGACCGCCTGTAAACTCGAGGGACGCCGCGAAGAGGTCTCGAAAAGAAATGCCAATCGGGTGTCAAAAGTGACGCCACGGTCGGACTTGAAGAGAAATGCCTATCGGGTATCCACAAGAGTAGTGGCGTGATAAACCGCCTGTTAACTCGAGGGACGCCATGAAGAGGTCTTGAAAATAAAGTTGAGTGCCTGGGGTAGTCTAGCCAGCCCCTGAGACACTCAGGAAATATAAAATAAGAGAAACGGGTTAGTCCTCAATAATATGCATACCCATAAAAATATTCACAGCAATAGTATTCAAAATAACCACGACCGTGTTAGTGATGACAACAATATCCTGCAAAATAGTTCAGGCCCAATTTAATTATTTTCCTCCGAAGACTGACACTAAGACCGACACTTGACCAACCCAGACTATAGTCCTTAATTGCGGACACGGCTATTCGAATAGGTTAAAACTCTGCAGAGGGTGTACTCTTTACCCACAAGTACATGATTTCTTTAGTCAGTACCGTGGCCCTGACTAATTCCCATTACGGTGTTTGGGTTGAAAACACACCTGACCAGCACACACTACACTACCCGTCCGGATGCCAGGAATCACCCAAAGCATCGTTTCAGAAAAACTCTAAGTCGGGGAGACAACAATCTCGAGTAGCATGGGATCACTATTAATACGCGCGGATTCCAAGGGGTGCCCCCCTCTCGGACGCAACCGGAAACACCCATGCCCCCTGACCCGATGACAGGATTTAGTCCATGGCCATGGAAACCCTCATCATGGCCCTCTATGTGATGTGTGCACGAAAAGGGGTTAACAACTTACTGAACCATACCCTACCTATGGCAGGGACATGTGGTAGCACGGACAAGTATGGGGCTTACCGGAACAAGACTCGATCTACGGCCGACTCAGGAGGCTTAAGTATTTCCTGCAGTGGTTAGCACAATATATTCCTTGGTGATACCCAACAACATCACCACCCGGCATGTCCCAACATGCCCTTACTGATCATTCTCGTCACAACGAGGTTTCCGACTCACGGTCACCTTTCTCGTGTCTGATTCTTTCCTGCAGATTAGTCCGGATCACATAGACATATATGACATGTGAAAGTAACCATCCTCAGTCATGCTTCATGCAGATGCAATCTCAAGGTATCATGCATGCATAACTAGCTATATGCAAAATTTTGTTCGAATTCAACATACTCATGATTTAACTATTCTTGAAATTAATTCAACCATGCAATCACCATATCAAGTGTTCAAGATGCTTGCCTTGAGCATGTGGTGGTGCTGGTCACTTCAAAATTTGCAAGAAATCATCTCCCCTCCATTAGCCTATTTTTTCAAAAATATTCAAATTACCATATAAAACAAAGATAATGCTAAAAAGTGTTTCAAATATTTTTGAAATAAACATTAAAATAAACTAGATAAAAATTAAGGAATTTCAGAAAAAGAATCAAGTCATTTGGTGTTACTATTATTTTCCTAGTGATTTTCTAAGGTGGAAAGAGTAAGGAAATGGACTACTTAGAAAATATCCTATAGAAAGAGAGCCTAGGAAAATGTTCACCCTAGCTGGTTTAATAGAGCATGATTTTAGAAACCTACATAAATTTGAATCACTGGATTTGGATTTGAAAAGGTTCCTGTGGAAATATTGGAAGTTTACTGGAAAAGGAAAAAAGGAAAAAAGCAGAGGAGCGCCCTGAGCGCTACTTAGCCGTGAGATGAAATTTGGCCGAGCCCGGCCGTTCGGCCATAGACGAGGCTACCGACGTCGAAGACGCCTACAAGGGAATACGTCTTCCCTGTGTGAAGACAGACTCCAGGAAACCCGTCTCCACTAAACAGCGCGTCGGGTGTGACAGTAGGTCACTGACAGTGGGACCCACTGGGCCGACTTGTCATGTTTGACCGGTCCTCCCGCCCTTCTTCCTCGTGACAGAGCAGAGGCGGCTGCGCCGGTGGCCGTGGCCGGCGAACGACGGCGCCCCACGGAAAGATGAGCTCACCAGCATGATCCTCTCACCGAGACGAGCCCGGTGAGCTGCGTTTCTGACCACCGGGGATCACCGAGTCACCGGCGGCGAGGTTTTCAGCGGACGGCGGCGTCGGTCAGAATAGGGATTTTGCCCGTGGCTAGTCCCGAGAAAAATTGAGGGTGGGGATGGACTCGTGAGACCATTGGGAAGCTGTTGGTGAAGAGAGTGGAGAGGGCGAGGCCCTGGTGGTGTTGGAATCAACCGAACCGTGGCGGCGGTAGTAGTTGCCGGAGTTGGAGAAGCTGACCATCTCTGGTCGTTTTGGCTACCCGTGGTGGTTTACAGAGGATGGAAGGAGTGATGCTGATGATCGAGAGGAGCTCGGGCGGGGTTTTATAACACGTGGAAGGTCGGTTCCTCTCGGGCTTATACGACCGAAGACGACGACGGCCATTAATGGAGGATAAGGGCTATGGCGAGGTTGGTGGTGGACGGCGAGGTTGGTGAGGACGGTGGTGTCCCTCAGTAATAGCGGGGCGAGTTGGTGGTTGGGGATTGGGCCAGGTACCCCCAGACGGTGCCGTGCCTGAGCGGCGGACGGTGCAGGTCGGCGGGGTCGGCGGTGGCCGGTGCTAGGCGACGCAGGGAGGTGTCGACGGGCTACGGGGAGGTCGGAGTGATCCAGAGAAGAACCAGGATGGGGAGGGCAAGCAACAGAGGGGGTGGCAGGGCTCGGGCGCCGGTGAGTGCATCACGGGCGCTCTGGGCACGCACTGGACACACCGACCAACTGCTTGATGAAATGCCAGAGGTAGCCACAACGATCTAATCAAGCTGATTTTTAGCAGATGGATGCTCCTGGAGATTCCAGAGATGAGGGACATGATAGTTTGGCCATGTGATCAAGTGTTCAAAGTAGTTTAGGAAGGGGCAAAGTTTCTATCATGCACTCAAGGTGTTCGACAGAATGTTTTGTCTGTCTAGGAAGCTTTATTGGGTGCTATAATTACCAGTATGGTGTCTCCTTGGATGATAAAGATGATGATGGAGTTGGTTTGGCAAAAAAAATACTTTCTAGTGCAAGTTTTGAAGAATTTCAGTTCTAGACTGAAAATGCAGAGAATAATTTGGTGGATCTAAATGATGCAAATGGCGCTGATCTCCTGGACTTAAGGGTTTGGTTGGAAGTACTATCAGGTGGAAAAATTTCACAATTATTGGAACAAGAAAAATTGGGGTTGTAGTAGAAACTCAAATTTAGGACATAATTGAAAAGAGGTTGTTTCACTCAAAATTTTCAAAAGACCAAGTTCGATTTTTGCATAAAAGTGATATATAGGCATCACATGACCCCTCATAATTTTTGTGGAAATTTTAAAGAATTATTTAAAGTGGTTGCAGTGCAACAGAAGCAATTAAAGTATTGAAAATGTTATTAAAAGAATTATTCTGGGGCAAATTTTTATTATGAAAATAATTCCTACTGTTATGTAAGCATAAATGAAATGATTTAATAAAACTACCAAAGCCAGTAATATTTTTTAAAAAATTCTTTATGGAGGGAAGAATTTTGGAAAACAGAAACAGAAAATACTCTGAAAATAATAAAGGACTTAATATAATTTCAAAATTTTATTTCTGGCCAACCTTTATTTAATAAAATCATGGTTGAATTTTTGGGGTGTTACAAACTCTACCCCCCTTAAGAAAATCTCATCCTCGAGATTTGTTAAGGGCGAAGGAACTAAATGCATATCATAACAGACAAGCAATCATATACAAGGCAACAACACAAAAGCACATTATTCAATCAAGCGCTACACACTGCTAGAAGCATACACATGTCCGTTTACGACACGATGGCGAAATCTACAGGGCAACAGGGTTACTAAGGACTCGACAACCACTCTGGCGGACTCAGTCCACTTCGTCGACATCCAGACGGGTGTCTCTCGCGGATGTCGAGGTTTCTCCGGGGGCTTCATCGTCGGAGTCAGCTAGAGTGGAATGAGGAGCTGCAAGGTTGGGGTAGCGATGATGACCCACGCGGGGTGTAGTGGCTACAGTCCCGTTGGAGAAAATCCCCAAGAGAGGACGGAGTTCATCCGGGGAAACAAATGCATTGCCCGGGTGGGCAACAGGGGCAGACCTCGCAGGCTCGATTGGTCTCCCGAACAGTACTATCGGGTTGTCAGTGGCGGGTGCAGCTTCAGTTCTCACCGGGGTCAGGAGAGCAAGCGTCCTGCGGGTCTCAATCAGGTCAAAAGTGACCTGATCGAACAGTGCCTCTTGCGCTCTCAGGTAGCGCACCAGATGCACCAGAGCAGGATCCGACTCTTGGTCTCCATTGGTGACTTGGGTCGGTCTACCATAGCCTTCACGACTAGGGTAGTAGTAGAAAGAGCGGTAGTTAACCCTCGGCGACAGATGCCGAAGTTGAACTACAGCCTCTCGGGCTGCAAGTTCGATGGCTTGGGGCTCGTCGGAGGTCGTCCTCCCGGTGAACCGGTAGGGGCGCTCTACGTTGATGCCCCTCCCGTAGATGTGCACCGTGGCCCAGAAGTGGTGGATGGCATCACTCGCATGCTCTTGGTACATGACATACTCCGGCGACTCTTCGATGCCGAGAGCACGACAGGTGAGATTGGCGAGGATGGCTACAAAGCCTTCAAGCTCAGCTGCGGTGGTCTCGTTGTGCACGATGGGGCTAGGCATCTTGATGGTTGGATATCGAGCTGAGAGTGAGGCTGTGATGTGCTGAGTTGGAGCAGGGCTTCCTTTATAAGCTAGCAGAGTCTTCCATCGCATGCTTGCGGATGGGACAACTCAGTTGTCGGCCACAGGCACACAGCCTATGGACTAGGTTGATAGGTTGGGCACCGACTGTCAAAAAGATGTCGGCTGGCCACTATGCGGTTTTCGGATAGGATGGGCTTGGCTGTGGACAGGAAGGGATGTGGATGGTGTGAAAACCTAGAGATAGTGACCAGGCTAAGATACGATTAGCCAATGGTTAGCCTGGCTCTGATACCAAAGCTGTCGGGGCTGGATTTCAAGGACACAAAATATCCCAGAAATTTAACCCCTCGTGTTACCACCAGCCCAAGATTACTGTTACTGGTGGACATGTCCTTGTTACAGATTACCAAGCTATTACAAGAATTGGATACAAGACCATAAAGGTCTAATCATACAACAATGATATCTGGTGATGGGTGACGGAAGCCACTTGTGGTTCTCCAATGTCGATGGGGCTCCATTCTCACAGGAACAGCAGACCCGGATAATTCCTATCCGCGTGGTTGCTATCCTAGGCTTCGCACGGACTTCGCTGAGGAACTCCTCGCTGAATTCCTGACCTAGCAAAGTAAATAGCCAGGGACAAGCCTGTGAGTATTGAATGTACTCGCAAACATCATGAACAGAAGATATAGCGAATGCATATGCTCATGTTGGATTAAATGTTATGCTCATGCTAACTGAAATTTAAATCATGACATGACAATAAAATGATATGGACGTGAACATAGCATGTTAGTCATAATCAAACTTATTAGAGATAAAGCAAATGAATGCCACGGGTAGTCTAGTCAGCCCAAGTGTCATTCAGAAAAATAAAAGAAATGCCAATCGGGTGTCCACAAGAGTAGTGGCGGGACCGCCTGTAAACTCGAGGGACGCCGCGAAGTGGTCTTGAAAAGAAATGCCAGTCGGGTGTCAAAAGTGACACCACGGTCAGACTTGAAGAGAAATGCCTATCGGGTATCCACAAGAGTAGTGGCGTGATAAACCGCCTGTTAACTCGAGGGACACCACGAAGAGGTCTTGCAAATAAAGTTGAGTGCCCGGGGTAGTCTAGCCAGCCCCTGAGACCCTCAGGAAATATAAAATAAGAGAAACGGGTTAGTCCTCAATAATATGCATAACCATAAAAATATTCAAAGCAATAGTATTCAAAATAACCACGACCGTGTTAGTGATGACAACAATATCCTGCAAAATAGTTCAGGCCCAATTTAATTATTTTCCTCCGAAGACCGACACTAAGACCGACACTTGACCAACCCAGACTGTAGTCCTTAACCGCGGACACGGCTATTCGAATAGGTTAAAACTCTGCAGAGGGTGTACTCTTTACCCACAAGTACAGGATTTCTTTAGTCAGTATTGTGGCACTGACTAATTCCCATTACGGTCTTTGGGTTGAAAACACACCTGACCAGCACACACCAGATTACCCATCCGGTGCCAGGAATCACCCAAAGCATCATTTCATAAAAACTCTAAGTCGGGGAGACAACAATCTCGAGTAGCATGGGATCACTATTAATACGCGCGGATTCCAAGGGGTGCCCCCCCTCTCGGACACAACCGGAAACACCCATGCCCCCTGACCCGATGACAGGATTTAGTCCATGGCCATGGAAACCCTCATCACGGCCCTCTATGTGATGTGTGCACGGAAAGGGGTTAACAACTTACTGAACCATACCCTACCTGTGGCAGGCACATGTGGTAGCACGGACAAGTATGGGGGTTACCAGAACAAGACTCGAACTACGGCCGACTCAGGAGGCTTAAGTATTTCCTGCAGTGGTTAGCACAATATATTCCTTGGTGATATCCAACAGCATCACCACCCGGCATGTCGCAACATGTGCCCTTACTGATCATTCTCGTCACAACGAGATTTTCGACTCACGGTCACCTTTGTCGTGTCTGATTCTTTCCTGCAGATTAGTCCGGATCACATAGACATATATGACATGTGAAAGTAACCATCCTCATTCATGCTTCATGCAGATGCAATCTCAAGGTATCATGCATGCATAACTAGTTATATGCAAAATTTTGTTCGAATAAACATACTCATGATTTAACTATTCTCGCAATTAATTCAACCATGCAATCACCATATCAAGTGTTCAAGATGCTTGCCTTGAGCATGTGGTGGTGCTGGTCACTTCAAAATTTGCAAGAAATCATCTCCCCTCCATTAGCCTTTTTTTTCAAAAATATTCAAATTACCATATAAAACAAAAACAATGCTAAAAAGTGTTTCAAATATTTTTGAAATAAACATTAAAATAAACTAGATAAAAATTAATGAATTTCAGAAAAAGAATCAAGTCATTTGGAGTTACAATTATTTTCCTAGGGATTTTCTAAGGTGGAAAGAGTAAGGAAATGGACTACTTAGAAAATATCCTATAGAAAGAGAGCCTAGAAAAATGTTCACCCTAGCTGGTTTAATAGAGCATGATTTTAGAAACCTACAGAAATTTGAATCACTGGATTTGGATTTGAAAAGGTTCCTGTGGAAATATCGGAAGTTTACTAGAAAAAAAAGCAGAGGAGCGCCCTGAGTGCTACTTAGCCGTGAGATGAAATTGGGCCGAGCCCAGCCGTTCGGCCACAGAGGAGGCTGCCGACATCGAAGATGCCTACAAGGGAATATGTCTTCCCTGTGTGAAGACAGACTCCAGGAAACCCGTCTCCACTTAACAGCGCGTCGGGTGTGACCATAGGTCACTGACAGTGGGACCCACTGGGCCCACTTGTCATGTTTGACCGGTCTCCCGCCCTTCTTCCTCGTGATAGAGCAGAGGCGGTTGCGCTGGTAGCCGTGGCCGGCAAACGGCGGCGCCCCACGGAAAGATGAGCTCACCAGCGTGATCCTCTCACCGAGACGAGCCCGGTGAGCTGCGTTTTTGACCACCGGGGATCACCGAGTCACCGGCGGCGAGGTTTTCAGCGGACGGCGGCGAGGTCAGAAGAGGGATTTCGCTCGTGGCTAGTCCCGAGAAAAATTGAGGGTGGGGATGGACTCGTGAGACCATTGGGAAGCTGTTGGTGAAGAGAGTGGAGAGGGGGAGGCCCTGGTGGTGTTGGAATCAACCGAACCGTGGCGGCGGTAGTAGTTGCCGGAGTTGGAGAAGCTGACCATCTCCGATCGTTTGGCTACCCGTGGTGGTTTACAAAGGAGGGAAGGAGTGATGCTGATGATCGAGAGGAGCACGGGCGGGGTTTTATAGCACGGGGAAGGTCGGTTCCTCTCGGGCTTATCCGACCAAAGACGACGGCGGCAATTAATGGAGGATAAGGGCGGTGGCGAGGTTGGTGGTGGACGGCGAGGTTGGTGAGGACGGTGGTTTCCCTCAGTAATAGCGGGGCGAGTTGGTGGTTGGGGATTGGGCAAGGTACCCCAGGACGGTGCCATGCCCGAGCGGCGGACGGCGCAGGTCGGCGGGGTCGATGGTGGCCGGTGCTAGGTGACGCGGGGATGTGTCAGCGGGCTACGGGGAGGTCGGAGTGATCCAGAGAAGAACAAGGACGGGGAGGGGAACCAGCAGAGGGGGTGGCAGGGCTCGGGCACCGGTGAGTGCATCACGGGCGCTCTGGGCACGCACTGGACATGCCGACCAGCTGCTTGATGAAATGCCAGAGGTAGCCACAACGATCTAATCAAGCTGATTTTTAGCAGATGGATGCTCCTGGAGATTCTAGAGATGAGGGACATGATGGTTTGGCCATGTGATCAAGTGTTCAAAGTAGTTTAGGAAGGGGCAAAGTTTCTTTCATGCACTCAAGGTGTTCGACAGAATGTTATGTCTGTCTAGGAAGCTTTGTTGGGTGCTATAATTACAAGTATGGTGTCTCCTTGGATGATAAAGATGATGATGGAGTTGGTTTGGCAAAAACAAATACTTTCTAGTGCAAGTTTTGAAGAATTTCAGTTCTGGACTGAAAATGCAGAGAATAATTTGGTGGATCTAAATGATGCAAATGGGGCTGATCTCCTGGACTTAAGGGTTTGGTTGGAAGTACTATAAGGTGGAAAAAAATTAGAATTATTGGAGCAAGAAAAATTGGGGTTGTAGTAGAAACTCAAATTCAGGACAGAATTGAAAAGAGGTTGTTTCACTCAAAATTTTCAAAAGACCAAGTTGGAGTTTTTCATAAAAGTGATATATAGGCATCACATGACCCCTCATAATTTTGTGGAAATTTTAAAGAATTATTTAAAGTGGTTGCAGTGCAACAGAAGCAATTAAAGTATTGAAAATGTTATTAAAAGAATTATTCTGCGGCAAATTTTTATTATGAAAATAATTCCTACTGTTATTTAACCATAAATGAAATGATTTAATAAAACTACCAAAGCCAGTAATATTTAAAAAAAATCTTTATGGAGGGAAGAATTTTGGAAAACAGAAACAGAACATACTCTGAAAATAATAAAGGACTTAATATAATTTCAAAATTTTATTTCTGGCCAACTTTTATTTAATAAAATCATGGTTGAATTTTTGGGGTGTTACAAAAGTTGATGCTCTTATGAAATTGGTTGCTAGTAAAAATGCTCCTATTGAAACTAATGATGTGCCATTGTCTACTTTGGTTAAGCAAAATAGTGATCCCGTAGATGTGAATTTTGTCTCACGAAACAATTTTAATAACAATGCTTATAGAGGTAATTTTAATCCTAGGCCTTTTCCTGGAAATACCTCTAATAATTATGGCAATTCCTATGGTAGTTCTTCCAATAATAATAATAGGATGCCCTCTGATCTTGAAAGTAATATTAAAGAATTTATCAATGCTCAAAAGATTTTCAATACTACGATAGAAGAAAAATTGAGTAAACTTGATGATATGTCTAGGAACATCGATAGAATTACACATGATGTGGAAAATCTCAAGATTAAAAATTTTCCACCCAAGGTTGATATTAATGATCAATTAAATCTTTATATGTTTCTATGGATGAAAGTAAGAAAAGAACTGCTATGCTTAGAGCTAAAAGAGAATTTTTAGAAAGAGCGTTTTTGCCCGATTGCTTTCATAGTAATGATGAAGATGTTAAGATGATTGGTGTTTCTTCCATTGATTCCTTGTTTAGTAATGTTAAAATTGATGATAAGAGGACTAAAGAAGAGTCAACTTTATCTAGAAGGCGTCCTCATAATTTGGAGGGTGAAAATCCTGTTCAAAAAATTGATAAAAGTTGGTTTGGAGAGGTAAAAACTTTAACTACTAATATTGGGGAATGATGCATGGAAAACAAAAAAATTTCCTACGCTCACCAAGATCCAATCTAAAAGATGACCATCTACAAGAGGAGAGATTGGATCTACATACCCTTGTAGATCACTAAGCGAAAGTATTAAGAAACACGGTTGATGTAGTCGAACGTCTTTGTGATCCAATCACGATCCGTCCTGCAAACTCCGATCCAAGTGTCGAACGGACGACACCTCCGTGTTCAACACACGTATGGCTTGATGATGCCTTCACCTCCTTGATCCAGCGAGTGATGGTGAAGTAGTATCTCAAGTCCTCTGGCAGCACGACGGCGTGGTGGCGGCGGTGGTGGTGGTGGAATCTCAGCAGAGCTTTGCTAAGCACTACGGAGAGGAAGAAGACTACGTGGGAGGGGAGAGGTAGCGCCGTGGCGTGGAAGTGTGCGGATGCCCTCCCTCTACCTCTCTATATATACGGGGGAGGGGGAGAGGGGGGTGCCCCTAGGGGATCCCATCTAGGGCCGGCAGTCACAAGAGAGAAACCCTAGATGGGTTCTCCCCCCTAGGAGACTTGGCCCCCAAGCCAGGTGGAGGGAACCCTAGAGGGGGCGCCCCACCTCTCCTGGTTACGTGTGATGGGGTGAGGGGGGCGCTCAGCCCCTTAGTGGGCGGGTGTGCCCCCTCCTCTAGGCCCATGAGCCCCCCCCCCCCCAACACTTGCCGGGGCCTCCTGAAACCCCTTTCGGTCATGCTGGTCATCACTCGGTACCCCCGGAACAATTCCGGACTCCAATACCCTTCGTCCAATATATCAATCTTCTCCTTAGGACCATTCCGGAGTTCCTCATCATGTCCAGGATCTCATCCGGGACTCCAAACAACCTTCGGCAACCACCATAATGACTCAACTATACTTATATCGTCACCAAACGTTAAGGGTGTAGACCCTGCGGGTTCGAGAACTATGCAGACATGACCAAGACACCTCTACGGTCAATAACCAATAGCGGGACCTGGATATCCATATTGGTTCCCACATATTCTATGAAGATTTTATCGGTCGAACCTCGATGTCAAGGATTCAGCTAATCCCGTATGCAGTTCCCTTTGTCTATCGGTATGTTACTTGCCCGAGATTCGATCGTCGGTATCTCCATACCTAGTTCAATCTCTTAACCGGCAAGTCTCTTTACTCGTTTCGTAATACAAGATCCCATGGCTAACTCATTAGTCACATTGCTTGCAAGCTTCTTGTGATGTTGTATTACCGAGTGGGCCCTGAGATACCTCTCCATCATACGGAGTGACAATTCCCAGTCTTGATCCATGCCAACTCAACAGACACCCTCGGAGATACTTGTAGAGCACCTTTATAGTCACCCAGTTATGTTGCATCGTTTGGTACACACAAGGTACTCCTCCGGTGTCAGTGAGTTGCATGATCTCATGGTCATAGGAACATATACTTGACATGCAGAAAATGATAGCTACAAACTTGATACGATCACATGCTACATTTATAGTTTGGGCCTTGTCCATCTCATCATTCTCCTAATGATGTGATCCCATTATCAAATGACAACTCATGTCCATGGATAGGAAACCATAGCCATCTTTCATCAACGAGCTAGTCCGGTAGAGGCTTACTAGGGACATGTTGTTGTCTATGTATCCACACATGTATTTGAGTTTCTGATCAATACAATTCTAGCATGGATAATAAATGATTATCATGAATAGGGAAATATGATAATAAATAATTATTATTGCCTCTAGGGAATATTTCCAACAGTCTCCCACTTGCACTAGAGTCAATAATCTAGTTCACATCATCATGTGATTAACACCCAATTAGTTCTAGGGTTTGATCATGTTTTGCTTGTGAGAGAGGTTTTAGTCAACGGGTCTGCAACATTCAAATCCGCATGTACTTTGCAAATTTTTATGTCATACTGTAGAAGCTGCTACCATGCTCCACTTGGAGCTATTCCAAACGGCTGATCCACTATACACATCCAGTTTGCTACTTAGAGTCATCTGGATTGGTGTTAAAGCTTGCATCGACGTAACCCTTTACGCCGAACTCTTTATCACCTCCATAACCGAGAAACTCTACTCAGAGTCATCCGGATTGGTGTTAAAGCTTGCATCGACATAACCCTTTACGCTGAACTCTTTATCACCTCCATAACCGAGAAACATTTCCTTATTCCTCTAAGGATAATTTTGATCGCTGTCCAGTGATCCACTCCTGGATCACTCTTGTACCCCCTTGCTAGACACGTGGCAATGCATATATCAGGTGCGGTACACAGCATGGCATATTGTATAGAGCCTATGGCTAAGGCATAGGGGATGACCTTCGTCCTTTCTCTTTCTTCTGCCGTGGTCGAGCTTTGAGTCTTACTCAACTTCACACCTTACAACTCAGGCAAGAACTCCTTCTTTGACTGATCCATTTTGAACTCCTTCAAAATCATGTCAAGGTATGTGCTACGTGAAAGTCTTATCAGGCGTCTTGATCTATCTCTATAGATCTTGATGCCCAATATGTAAGCAGCTTTACCCAGGTCTTCCTTTGAAAAACTCCTTTCAAACAACCCTTTATGCTTTCCAGAAACTCTACATCATTCCTGATCAACAATATGTCATCCACATATACTTATCAGAAATGTTGTAGTGCTCCGACTCACTTTCTTGTAAATACAAGCTTCTTGCAAACATCATATTAACCCAAAAGCTTTGATCACCTCATCCAAGCGTATGTTCCAACTCCGAGATGCTTGCTCTAGTCCATAGAAGGATCACTGGAGCTTGCATACCTTTTAGCATCCTTAGGATCGACAAAACCTTCTGGTTGTATCACATACAACCTTTCCTCATGGAAACCGTCAAGGAAACTTTGTTTTGACATCCATCTGCCAGATTTCTTAATTGAAAATGCAGCAACTGCTAACATAATTCCAACAAACTTTAGCATCGCTATGAGTGAGAAAGTCTCATCATAGTCAACTCCTTGAACTTGTCGGAAACTTCTTTGCGACAACTCGAGCTTCATAAATGGTGACATTACCATCAGCGTCTGTCTTCTTCTTAAAGATCCATTTATTATCAATGGCTTGCTGATCATCGGGCAAGTCCACCAAAGTCCATACTTTGTTCTAATACATGGATCCTATCTCGGATTTCATGGCTCCTAGCCATTTGTTGGAATCCGGGCCCACCATTGTTTCTCCATAGCTCGTAGGTTCATTGTTGTCCAACAACATGACCTCTAAGACAGGGTTACCGTACCACTCAGAAGCTGTACGTACCCTTGTCGACCTATTAGGTTCGACAGTAACTTGATCCGAAGCTTCATGATCATCATCATTAGCTTCCTCTTCAACTGACGTAGGTGTCACAGAAACATCTTTCTATGCTGCGCTACTCTCTGGTTCAAGTAAAGGTTTAACAACCTCATCAAGTTCTATCTTCCTCCCACTCAATTCTTTCGAGAGAAACTCTTTCTCGAGAAAGGACCCATTCTTAGCGACAAACACTTTGCCTTCGGATCTGAGATAGAAGGTATACCCAACCGTCTCTTTTGGGTATCCTATGAAGACGCATTTGTCTGCTTTGGGTTCGAGCTTTTCCAGCTGAAGCCCTTTGACATAAGCATCGCAGCCCCAAACCTTAAGAAACGACAACTTAGGTTTCTTGCCAAACCACAGTTCATACGGTGTCATCTTCACGGACTTGGATGGTGCCCTATTTAAAGTGAATGTAGTTGTCTCTAATGCATAACCCCAAAACGATAGTGGTAGATCGGCAAGAGGCATCATAGAACACACCATATCCAATAAGGTACGATTACGACATTCAGACACACCATTACGCTGTGGTGTTCTAGGTGGCGTCAACTGTGAAACAATTCGACATTGTCTTAAGTGATTGCCAAACTCATAACTCAGATATTCTCCCCCTCGATCGGATTGTAGGAATTTAATCTTCTTGTTACAATGATTCTCAACTTCACTCTAAAATTGCTTGAACTTTTCAAATGTTTCAGACTTATGCTTCATTAAGTAAACATACCCATATCTACTCAAATCATCGGTGAAGGTGAGGAAATAACGATATCCACTGCACGCGTCAACACTCATCGGACCGCATACATGAGCATGTATGATTTCCAACAAGTCACTTGCCCGTTCCACTGATCCGGAAAACGGGGTTTTAGTCATCTTGCCAATGAAGCATGGTTCGCATGTGTCAAGTGATTCAAAATCAAGTGACTCCAAAAGTCCATCAGCATGGAGTTTCTTCATGTGCTTTACACCAATATGACCTAAGCGGCAGTGCCACAAGAAAGTGGTACTATCATTATCATCTCTACATCTTTTGGCATCAATGTTATGAACATGTGTATCACTACGATCGAGATTCAATAAACCATTCACATTGGGTGCATACCATAGAAGGTATTATTCATGTAAACAGAATAACCATTATTCTCTGATTTAAATGAACAACCGTATTGCAATAAACATGATCTAATCATGTTCATGCTCAACGCAGACACCAAATAACATTTATCTAGGTTCAACACTAATCCCGAAGGTAGAGGGAGCGTGCGATGGTGATCACATCAACCTTGGAAACACTTCTAACACACATCATCACCTTGCCCTTAGCTAGTCTCTGTTTATTTCGTAGCTTTTGTTTCGAGTTACCAATATTAGCAACTGAACCGGTATCTAATATCCAGGTGCTACTAGGAGTACTAGTAAGGTACACATCTATAACATGTATATCAAATATACTTTTGTTGAAGTTGCCAGCCTTCTTATCTACCAAGTATTTAGGGTAGTTCCGCTACCAGTGACAATTCCCCTTACAATAGAAGCACTTAGTCTCGGGTTTGGGTTCAACCTTGGGTTTCTTCACTGGAGCGGCAACTAGCTTGCCATTCATGAAGTTTCCCTTCTTGCCCTTGCCCTTCTTGAAACCAGTGGTCTTGTTAACCGTCAACACTTGATGCTCCTGATTTCTACCTTCGCGGCCTTAAGCACCGTGAACAACTCCGGGATCATCTCCATCCCTTGCATGTTATAGTTCATCACGAAGCTCTAGTAGCTTGCTAATAGTGACTGGAGAACTCTGTCAATCACTATCTTATCTGGAAGATTAACTCTGACTTGATTCAAGTGATTATAGCACCTAGACATAGTGAGCACATGCTCACTGGCTGAGCTATTCTCCTCCATCTTGTAGGCAAAGAACTTGTCAGAGGTGTCATACCTCTCAACATGCATGAGCCTGAAATACCAATTTCAACTCTTGGAACATCTCATATGTTCCATGGCATTCAAAACGCCTTTGGAGCGCCGATTCTAAGCCGTAAAGCATGGCGCACTAAACTATCAAGTAGTCATCAGAACGTTTCTGCCAGATGTTCACAACATCCACAGACGACGCTAGAGGTGTTGGCACACTGAGCGGTGCATCAAGGACATAAGCCTTTTGTGCAGTAGTGAGGACAATCCTCAGAATACGGCCCTAGTCCGCATAATTGCTTGCAATATCTTTCAACTTAGTCTTTCTCTAGGAACGTATTAAAAACAGGGAGCTACAGCGCGAGCTATTGATCTACAACATAATTTGCAAAGACAACTTAGACTATTGTTCATGACAACGAGTTCAAATAATCATATTACCTAAGAACTCCCACTCAAATTGACATCCCTCTAGCCGTTCGAGTGTAACACGATCCAAATTCACGAACCCAAGTCCGATCATCACGTGAGATGAGTTGGTTTCAATGGTGAACATCTCCATGTTGATCATATCTACTATATGACTCGTGTTTGACCCTTCGGTCTCTTGTGTTCCGAGGCCATGTCTGTACATGCTAGGCTCATCAAGCTTAACCCAAGTGTTTCGCATGTGCAAAACTGGCTTGCACCCGTTGTATGTGAACGTAGAGTCTATCACACCCGATCATCACGTGGTGCTTCGAAACGACGAACTTTCGCAACGGTGCACACTTGGGGAGAACACAATTTTATCTTGAAATTTTAGTGAGGGATCACCTTATAATGCTACCGTCGTCGTAAGCAAAATAAGACGCATAAAAGGATTAACATCACATGCAAATCATAAGTGACATGATATGGCCATCAACTTGTGATTTTGATCTCCATCTCCAAAGCACCGACATGATCTCCATCGTCACCGGCATGACACCATGATATCCATCATCATGTCACCATCGGGGTTGTCACACCAACCATGCTTCTACTAATATTGCTACAGCTTAGCGATGAAGTAAAGCATTACATAGCGCTTAATGATTGACACATAGGTCATACAATAATTAAAGACAACCCTATGGCTCCTGCCGGTTGCAAGTCGATATAAACTATTACAAACATGATCATATCATACATCAAATATATTCATCATATCTTTGGCCATATCATATAACAACATACCCTGCAAAAACAAGTTAGATGTCCTCTAATTGTTGTTGCATGTTTTACGTGGCTTCTATGGGTATCTAGCAAGAACGATTCTTACCTACGCAAAGCCACAACGGTGATATGCAAGTTGCTATTTAACCTTCTACAAGGACCGCCTTTGTCGAATCCGATTCAACTAAGGTGAGAGAGACAGACACCCGCCAGCCATCTTTATGCAACAATGTCACATGTCGGTCGATGGAACCGGTCTCATGTACGTGGACATGTAAAGTTGGTCCGGACCGCTTCATCCCACAATACCTCTGAATCAAGAAAAGACCAAGGAAGGAAGCAATTTGAATATCAACGCCCACAAACTCCTTTGTGTTCTACTCGTGATGTCATCTATGCATAGACCTAGCTCTGATACCACTGTTGGGGAACGATGCATGGGAAACAAAAAATTTCCTACGCTCACCAAGATCCAATCTAGGAGATGACCATCTACGAGAGGAGAGATTGGATCTACATACCCTTGTAGATCGCTAAGCGGAAGTGTTAAGAAACGCGGTTGATGTAGTCGAACGTCTTCGCGATCCAATCACGATCCGTCCTGCGAACTCCGATCCAAGTGTCGAACGGACGACAACTCCGCGTTCAACACATGTACGGCTTGATGAAGTCTTCACCTTCTCGATCCAGTGAGCGATGGACAAGTAGTAGCTCGAGTCCTCCAGCAGCACGATGGCGTGGTGGCGGTGGTGGTGGTGGAATCTCAACAGAGCTTTGCTAAGCACTATGCAGAGGAAGAAGACTACGAGGGAGGGGAGAGGCAGCACCGTGGCGTGGAAGTGTGCGGATGTCCTCTCTCTACCTCTCTATATATAGGGGAAGGTGGAGAGGGGGGCGCCCCTAGGGGATCCCATCTAGGGCTGGCGGCCACAAGAGGGAAACCCTAGATGGGTTCTCCCCCCTAGGAGACGTGGCCCCAAGCCAGGTGGAGGGAACCCTAGAGGGGGCGCCCCACCTCTCGTGGTTACGTGAGATGGGGTGAGGGGGGCGCTCAGCCCCTTAGTGGGCTGGTCTGCCCCCTCCTCTAGGCCCATGAGCCCCCCCCCCCCCCCCCCCCCCCCCGAACACTTGCCGGGGCCTCCCGAAATCCCTTTCGGTCATGCTGGTCATCACTCGGTACCCCTGGAACAATTCCGGACTCCAATATCCTTCGTCCAATATATCAATCTTCACCTCAGGACCATTCTGGAGTTCCTCATCATGTCCGGGATCTCATCCAGGACTCCAAACAACCTTCGGCAACCACCATAATGACTCAACTATACTTATATTGTCACCAAACGTTAAATGTGTAGACCCTGCGGGTTCAAGAACTATGTAGACATGACCGAGACACCTCTACGGTCAATAACCAATAGCGGGACCGAGATGTCCATATTGGTTCCGACATATTCTGCGAAGATTTTATCGGTCGAACCTTGATGTCAAGGATTCAGCTAATCCCGTATGCAGTTCCCTTTGTCTATCGGTATGTTACTTGCCCGAGATTCGATCGTCGGTATCTCCATACCTAGTTCAATCTCTTAACCGGCAAGTCTCTTTACTCGTTCCGTAATACAAGATCCCATGGCTAACTCATTAGTCACATTCCTTGCAAGCTTCTTGTGATGTTGTATTACCGAGTGGGCCCTGAGATACCTCTCCGTCATACAGAGTGACAAATCCCAGTCTTGATCCATGCCAACTCAACAGACACCCTCGAAGATACCTGTAGAGCACCTTTATAGTCACCCAGTTATGTTCCATCATTTGGTACACACAAGGTACTCCTCCGGTGTCAGTGAGTTGCATGATCTCATGGTCATAGGAACATATACTTGACATGCAGAAAACGATAGCAACAAACTTGATATGATCACATGCTATGTTTATAGTTTGGGTCTTGTCCATCACACCATTCTCCTAATGATGTGATCCCATTATCAAATGACAATTATGTCCATGGCTTGGAAACCATATCCAGCTTTGATCAACGAGCTAGTCCGGTAGAGGCTTACTAGGGACATGTTGTTGTCTATGTATCCACACATGTATTTGAGTTTCTGATCAATACAATTCTAGCATGGATAATAAACGATTATCATGAACAGGGAAATATGATAATAACTAATTATTATTGCCTCTAGGGCATATTTCCAACAACTAAGTGGGTAGAAGCCATTCCAACTAGTAGTGCTGATCATAACACCTCCATTAAAATTCTTAAAGAAGTTATTTTTCCAAGATTTGGAGTCCCAAGATATTTAATGGCTGATGGTGGTTCACACTTTATTCATGGTGCTTTCCGTAAATTTCTTGATAAGTAAGATGTTAACCATAGAATTGCATCTCCATACCATCCTCAGTCTAGTGGTCAAGTAGAATTATGTAACCGAGAAATAAAGTTGATTTTGCAAAAGGCTGTTAATAGATCTAGAAAGAATTGGTCCAAGAAACTTGATGATGCACTATGGGCTTATAGAACTGCTTATAAAAAAACCTATGGGTATGTCTCCATATAAAATGGTTTATGGAAAAGCATGTCACTTACCTCTTGAATTAGAACATAAAGCTTATTGGGCAATTAAAGAGCTCAACTATGATTTCAAACTTGCCGGTGAGAAGAGGTTATTTGATATTAGCTCACTCGATGAATGGAGAACCCAAGCCTATGAGAATGCCAAATTGTTTAAAGAAAAAGTTAAAAGATTGCATGACAAAAGAATACAAAAGCGTGCATTCGATGTAGGTGACCATGTCTTGCTATACAATTCTCGTTTAAGATTTTTTGCAGGAAAACTTCTGTCTAAATGGGAAGGGCCTTACATTATCGAGGAAGTTTATCGTTCCGGTGCCATCAAGATCAACAATGCCGAGGGCAATAACCCGAAGGTGGTAAACGGATAAAGAATCAAACATTATATCTCAGGTACTCCCATAAATGTAGAAACCAATATTATTAATACCATAACACTGGAGGAGTGCATAAGGGAGACCTACCAGAATGCTCTAGACCTCCGAAAAGGAATAGGTATGTGATACGGTAAGTAAACCGACTCCAAAACTTTTCCAAAGGCAATTTTACTCCGTTTTGGAATATTTTAAAAATTAGGAAAATAAAAAGTAGTCCGAAAAGTGCACGAGGAGGCGACAAGCCATGGGGGCGCGCCCTACCCCCTGGGCGCGCCTCCCTAGCTTGTGGCCACCTCGTGTGCCTCCCGGACTCCGTTTTCTTGCAGTATACTTCTTTTGGTCGGTAAAAATTCATTATATAATCTATCGAAGGTTTTGACCACCGTATCACGGCAATATCCTCCATTCTTATTTCGAGCTATTTTTCCTGACAGATCTAGATCGCCATGACGTCTCCAATCGCCCCCAAGGACAAGTTCTTCTAGAAGATCGTCAACCCGTACCTTGCGGAGGTGCTGCAACACCCTCAAACAATCGAGGGGGTGCTTCACATCCATGTTCAAGGGCCAAGGAAGACCAGAAGCGTGGAGTCCAGGCTCGAAGCGGTGGAGCAAGAGGTGTTCAAGTGCAAAGGGATGGTGGAGCGCGGACTCAACTCCAATCACTCCATGATCACGGATTTCACCCGTGACCACAAGCTGGACGCTAGTGAGATCGGGAAGGCCATCTTCAGGCTTCATGAGAAAATCGAGCATCTCCAAGCCCAGATCTATGACCTGCAGAACCAGAACTGTGAGTATGAATATAGATTTAAGAGGCTAAGTTTGGCTGCAGATTTGAGGATTCTGGAGACTCATTCATCTTTCTATGATGGTGAACCTATGCCATGGAAGATGGAGGATAAGCCCACAACATCATCAACTCCATCATCACCACCTCCGAAGAAAGAGACTTGAGTATATGGGTAAGGGCTCTCCCCTTGGCTAGTGCCAAGCTTGGGGGAGGCGCCCCGGTATCGTATCACCATCACATCTTTACCTTTATCATTTTTCTTAGTTCGATCCTTTTGGCTATATCTTGGTTTAGTAGAATAAAGTTTTTCTTTAGTATGATCTAGTTTTGGGTTTTGCTTTGTGTTTCCTCTATGTAATCGAGTCCGAGGGTTATATAATAAAGAGTAGTTTTGAGTTGAGGCTTTGCTTTCTTGCTATGATCTTGAGAAAAAGAAAAAAAATAGAGATGAAAGAAATAAAAAGATTATATAATAATCTTATGGGAAGTGATGACTTCACATATAAGAAGTATGTCGTATAAAATTTGTTGGGAGTTGACAAACATAGTTTTGGTCATTGATGCAATTAATAGGAAGTAATAAAGAAAGAGAGGTCTCACATATAAATATACTATCTTGGACATCCTTTGTGATTGTGAGCACTCATTAAAATATTATATGCTAAAAGGTTGATGTTGGACAAGGAAGACAACATAATGGGTTATGTTTCCTTATATCCGAATAGACGTTATATTGTCATGGATCCTCCAATATGTTGAGCTTGCTTCTCATCCTATGCTAGCCAAATCTTTTGCACCAAGTAGAGATACTACTTGTGCATCCAAAATCCCTTAACCCAGTTTTGCCATGAGAGTCCACTATACCTACCTATGGATTGAGCAAGATCCTTCAAGTAAGTTGTCATCGGTGCAAGCAATAAAAATTGCTCTCTAAATATGTATAATCTTTTAGTGTGAGGAAAATAAGCTTATACGAACTTGTGATATGGAAGAAATAAAAGCAACGGACTGCATAATAAAGTTCTTTATCACAAGTGGCAATATAAAGTGGCGTTCTTTTGCATTAAGATTTTGTGCATCGAACTATAAAAGCACCTGATAACCTCTGCTTCCCTCTGCGAAGGGCCTATATTTTACTTTTACCTTCTACCTATATACAAGAGTCATGGTGATCTTCAACTCTCCTTTTTATACTTTATCTTTTTGGCAAGCACTATATGTTGGGGAAGATCCAGATATATATATCCACTCGGATGTAGAGATTCATAAACTATTATTGTTGACGTTACCCTTGAGGTAAAAGGTTGGGAGGCGAAGTTATAAACCCCTATATTTCTCTGTGTCTGATTGACGCTTTGATCTCATAAGTATCGCATGAGTGTTAGCAATTGTGAAAGACTAAATGATAGTTTAGTATGTGGACTTGCTATATAAAAGCTCTTACATTGACTCTTTCCAATGTTATGATAAATTGCAATTGCTTCAATGACTGAGATCATAGTTTGTTTGTTTTCAATAAAATTTTTGATTCATACTTTACCTTGTGAACGAATTGTTACTTTAGCATAAGAAATTATATGACAATATATGTTGCTGTTCTAAAGATGATCATGATGCCCTCATGTCCGTATTTTATTTTATCGACACCTCTATCTCTAAACATGTGGACATGATTATCAATTTCAGCTTCCGCTTGAGGACAAGCGAGGTCTAAGCTTGGGGGAGTTGATACGTCCATTTTGCATCAGGCTTTTATGTTGATATTTATTGCATTATGGGCTGATATTACACATTATGGTACAGTACTTATGCCTTTTCTCTCTTATTTTACAAGGTTTACACAACGAGGGAGAATGCCGGCAGCTGGAATTCTGGACCGGAAAGGAGCAAATCTGAGAGACCTATTCTACACAACTCCAAAAGTCCTCCAAATTTACGAAGAATTATTTTGGAATATATAAGAATTATTGGGTGAAGAAAATACCTGAGGGGACCCACCAGGTGGCCACAAGCCTGGGGGGCGCGCCCTACCCCCCAAGGCGTGCCCCTAGGGCTTGTGGGCCCCCTGGCAGGTCTCTGGTGTCCATCTTCTTCTATATGAGGGGTTTTACCTGAAAAAAATCATAAGGAAGCTTTCGGGACGAAGCGTCACCGTCTCGAGGCGGAACCTGGGCAGAAGCAATCTAGGTCTCCAGCGGAGGGATTCTGCCGGGGAAACTTCCCTCCGGGAGGGGGAAATCGAAGCCATCGTCATCACCAACGATCCTCTTATCGAGGGAGGGTCAATCTCCATCAACATCTTCACCAGCACCATCACCTCTCAAACCCTAGTTCATCTCTTGTATTCAATCTTTGTCTCAAAACCTCAGATTTGTACCTGTGGGTTGCTAGTAGTGTTGATTACTCCTTGTAGTTGATGCTAGTTGGTTTATTTGGTGAAAGATCATATGTTCAGATCCTTAATGATATTCAATACCCATCTGATCTTGAACATGAATATGATTTGTGATTAGTTACGTTTGTTCATGAGGACATGGGAGAAGTCTTGTTATAAGTAATCATGTGAATTTGGTATTCGTTCGATATTTTGATGAGATGTATGTTGTCTTTCCTCTAGTGGTGTTATGTGAACGTCGACTACATGACACTTCACCATGATTTGGGCCTAGGGGAAGGCATTGGGAAGTAATAAGTAGATGATGGGTTGCTAGAGTGATAGAAGCTTAAACCCTAGTTTATGCGTTGCTTCGTAAGGGGCTGATTGGATCCACATGTTTCATGCTATGGTTAGATTTATCTTAATTCTTCTTTCGTAGTTGCGGATGCTTGCGAGAGGGGTTAATCATAAGTGGGAGGCTTGTCCAAGTAAGGACAACACCCAAGCACCGGTCCACCCACATATCAAATTATCAAAGTAACGAACGCGAATCATATGAGCATGATGAAAACTAACTTGACAATAATTCCCATGTGTCCTCGGGAGCGCTTTGCTTTATATAAGAGTTCGTCCAGGCTTATCCTTTGCTACGAAAAGGATTGGGCCACCTTGCTGCACCTTTGTTACACTTGTTACTTGTTACCC
Source organism: Thinopyrum elongatum (assembly GCA_011799875.1). Taxonomy (NCBI): domain Eukaryota; kingdom Viridiplantae; phylum Streptophyta; class Magnoliopsida; order Poales; family Poaceae; genus Thinopyrum; species Thinopyrum elongatum. The sequence continues at coordinate 485,042,467 of CM022300.1, read as the reverse complement.
GTTACAAATTATCTTATCACAAAACTATTTGTTACTGATAATTTCAGTGCTTGCAGAAAATACCTTGCTGAAAACCGATTGTCATTTCATTCTGCTCCTCGTTGGGTTCGACACTCTTACTTATCGAAAGGACTACGATAGATCCCCTATACTTGTGGGTCATCACTCTCCCTCTCTCGTCGGTGGTTAGGTAATCTTCCGCTCTCTCCCCCTCTCTCCCTCTCTCGTCACTCGTTGCCCTCCAATTTGATTGGAGTTCATTTTATTTTGAGCTAGGGTTTCTTCGACGGCGGCAGCAACGGAAGAGACGACGGCCGCGGAAGAGACGACGGCAGCGGAAGCGATGGACTGCTAGGGTTCATCGCCTCCATCTTCGTCCCTTAGTGAGTTCATCGCCTCCATCTTCGCCTCCTGTAGTGTTCCTAATGTGGTGTTCCGAATCAGTGGCGAATCTAGCAGGACATTGGAGGGTAGGCTTAAAACACAAATTTCCTAAGTCTAATTAGCAAATGCATTGCAATTGTTGCATGTAAAGCACCAAAATATACTTGTCAAGTGGTATGTTTAGCTTAACTGGGATTTTGGAGGGTAGGCTTAAGCCTATTGAAGCCTCCCTAGTGGAATCACCACTGTTCCTCATTAATGTAGTGTTCCTAATACTAAATTGTAGTGTTAAATGTTGGAAATATGCCCTAGAGGCAATAATAAAATGGTTATTATTATATTTCCTTGTTCATGATAATTGTCTATTGTTCATGCTATAATTGTATTAACCGAAAACCGTAACACATGTGTGAATACATAGACCACAGCATGTCCCTAGTGAGCCTCTAGTTGACTAGCTCGTTGATCAATAGATGGTTGTGGTTTCCTGACCATGGATACTGGATGTCGTTGATAACGGGATCACATCATTAGGAGAATGATGTGATGGACAAGACCCAATCCTAAGCATAGCACAAGATCGTGTAGTTCGTTTGCTAGAGCTTTTCTAATGTCAAGTATCATTTCCTTAGACCATGAGATTGTGCAATTCCCGGATACCGTAGGAATGCTTTGGGTGTATCAAATGTCACAACGTAACTGGGTGACCATAAAGGTGCACTACAGGTATCCCGAAAGTGTCTGTTGGGTTGGCACGAATCGAGACTGGGATTTGTCACTCCGTATGACGGAGAGGAATCTCTGGGCCCACTCGATAATGCATCATCATAATGAGCTCAATGTGACTAAGGAGTTAGCCATGGGATCATGCGTTATGGAACGAGTAAAGAGACTTGCCGGTAACGAGATTGAACAAGGTATAGGGATATCGACGATCGAATCTCGGGCAAGTAACATACCAATGGACAAAGGGAATTGTATACGGGATTGATTGAATCCCCGACATCGTGGTTCATCCGATGAGATCATCGTGGAACATGTGGGAGCCAATATGGGTATCCAGATCCCGCTATTGGTTATTGGCCGGAGAGGTGTCTCGGTCATGTCTGCATGGTTCCCGAACCCATAGGGTCTACACACTTAAGGTTCCGTGACGCTAGAGTTGTTATGGGAAATTGTATGTGGTTATTGAAAGTTGTTCGGAGTCTCGGATGAGATCCCAGATGTCACAAGGAGTTCCGAAATGGTTTGGAGGTAAAGATTTATATATGGGAAGTCCTATTTTGGCCACCGGAAAATGTTCGGGATTTTTCGGTATTGTACCGGGATGGTTCTAGAAGGTTCCGGAGTGGGGCCCACCTGCATGGGGGGACCCACATGAACGTGGGTAGTGGGGGCAAGGCCCCACACCCCTGGTCAAGGCGCACCAAGATCCGCCCTTAGAAGGAATAAGATCATATCCCGAAGGGATAAGATCAAGATCCCTAAAATGGGGGGATAACAATCAGTGGGGAAGGGAAAGGATGGGATTTCTTTCCTCCCACCTTTGCCAATGCCCCAATGGACTTGGAGGGCAAGAAACCAGCCCCCTCCACCCCTATATATAGTGGGGAGGTGCATGGGAGCTGCAACCCTTCCCCTGGCGCAGCCCTTCCCCCCTCCAACTCCTCCTCTTCCTCCGTAGTGCTTGGCGAAGCCTTGCCGGAGAACCGCAAGCTCCACCACCACGTCGTCGTGCTGCCGGAGCTCTCCCTCAACTTCTCCTCTCCCCTTGCTGGATCAAGAAGGAGGAGACGTCCCCGAGCTGTACGTGTGTTGAACGCGGAGGCGCCGTCCGTTCGGCGCTTGAATCGGATCTTCCGCGATTTGAATCGCCGCGAGTATGACTCCATCAACCGCATTGTTGTAACGCTTCCGCTTAGCGATCTTCAAGGGTATGAAGATGCACTCCCTCTCACTTGCTGCTAGCATCTCCTAGATTGATCTTGGTGACATGTAGGAAAATTTTGAATTATTACTACGTTGCCCAACAGTGGCATCATGAGCCAGGTCTATGCGTAGATTCTATGCACGAGTTGAACACAAGTAGTTGTGGGCGATGATTTTTTCAATTTGCTTACCATTACTAGTCCTATCTTGATTCGGCAGCATTGTGGGATGAAGCGGCCCAGACCGACCTTACACGTACGCTTACGTGAGACAGGTTCCACCGACTAACATGCACTTGTTGCATAAGGTGGCTAGCGGGTGTCTGTCTCTCCCACTTTAGTCGGATCGGATTTGATGAAGAGGATCCTTATGAAGGGTAAATAGCAATTGGCATATCACCGTTGTGGCTTTTGCGTAGGTAAGAAACGTTCTTGCTAGAAACCCATAGCAGCCACGTAAAACATGCAACAACAATTAGAGGACGTCTAACTTGTTTTTGCAGGGTATGCTATGTGATGTGATATGGCCAAAAGGATGTGATGAATTATATATGTGATGTATGAGATTGATCATGTTCTTGTAATAGGAATCACGACTTGCATGTCGATGAGTATGACAACCGGTAGGAGCCATAGGAGTTGTCTTAATTTATTATATGACCTGCGTGTTAATGAAAACGCCATGTAATTACTTGACTTTATTGCTAACCGTTAGCCATAGTAGTAGAAGTAATAGTTGGCGAAACAACTTCATGAAGACACGATGATGGAGATCATGGTGTCATGCCGGTGATGATGGTGATCATGCCGCGCCTCGAAGATGGAGATCAAAAGCGCAAGATGATACTGGCCATATCATGTCACTTTATGATTTGCATGTGATGTTTATCATGTTTACATCTTATTTGCTTAGAACGATGGTAGCATAAATAAGATGATCCCTCACTAAAAATTTCAAGAAATGTGTTCCCCCTAAGTGTGCACCGTTGCGAAGGTTCGTTGTTTCGAAGCACCACGTGATGATCGGGTGTGATAAATTCTAACGTTCGCATACAATGGGTGTAAGCCAGATTTACACATGAGAAACACTTAGGTTGACTTGACGAGCCTAGCATGTATAGACATGGCCTCGGAACACGAGAGATCGAAAGGTCGAACATGAGTCGTATAGTAGATGCGATCAACATGGAGATGTTCACCGTTGATGACTAGTCCGTCTCACGTGATGATCGGACACGACCTAGTCGATTCGGATCATGTATCACTTAGATGACTAGAGGGATGTCTATCTGAGTGGGAGTTCATTAAATAATTTGATCAGATGAACTTAATTATCATGAACTTAGTCTAAAATTGTCTTTACAACCTATCTTGTAAATCCAATGGCCCACGCTAATGTTGCCCTCAACTTCAACGCGTTCCTAGAGAAAACCAAGATGAAAGACGATGGTAGCAACTATACGGATTGGGTCCGTAACTTGAGGATCATCCTCATAGCTGCCAAGAAAGCATATGTCCTTGAAGCACCGCTAGGTGACGCACCCATTTTCCCAGCAACTCAAGATGTTATGAACGCCTGGCAGTCGCGTAGTGATGATTACTCCCTAGTTCAGTGCAGCATGCTTTACAGCTTAGAACCGGGGCTCCAAAAGCGTTTTGAGCAACACGGAGCATATGAGATGTTCCAAGAGCTAAAAATGGTTTTCCAAGCTCATGCCTGGGTCGAGAGATATGAAGTCTCTGACAAGTTCTACAGTTGTAAGACGGAGGAAAACAGCTCTGTCAGCGAGCATATACTCAAAATGTCTGGGTTGCACAACCACTTGTCTCAGCTGGGAGTTAATCTTCCAGATGACTCGGTCATTGACAGGATCCTCTAGTCGCTTCCACCTAGCTACAAGAGCTTTGTGATGAACGACAATATGCAAGGGATGGAGAAGTCCATTCTTGAGTTATATTCAATGCTGAAATCTGCGGAGGTGGAGATCAAAAAGGAACATCAAGTGTTGATGGTGAATAAGACCACTAGTTTCAAGAAAGGCAAGGGTAAGAAGAACTTCAAGAAGGACGGCAAGGGAGTTGCCGCGCCCGGTAAGTCAGTTGCCGGGAAGAAGCCAAAGAATGGACCCAAGCCTGAGACTGAGTGCTTTTATTGCAAGGGAAATGGTCACTGGAAGCGGAACTGCCCCAAGTACTTAGCGGATAAGAAGGCCGACAACGCCAAAGGTATATATGATATACATGTTATTGATGTGTACCTTACCAGCGCTCGTAGTAGCTCCTGGGTATTTGATACCGGTGCGGTTGCTCACATTTGTAACTCAAAACAGGAGCTGCGGAATAAGCGGAGACTGGCGAAGGACGAGGTGACGATGCGCGTCGGGAATGATTCCAAGGTCGATGTGATCGCCGTCGGCATGCTACCTCTACATTTACCTTCGAGATTAGTTTTAAACCTCAATAATTGTTATTTAGTGCTAGCTTTGAGCATGAACATTGTGTCTGGATCTCGTTTAATGCGAGATGGCTACTCATTTAAATCCGAGAATAATGGTTGTTCTATTTATATGAGAGATATGTTTTATGGTCATGCCCCGCTGGTCAATGGTTTTATTTTATTGAATCTCGAACGTGATGTTACACATATTCATAGTATGAATGCCAAAAGATGTAAGGTTGATAATGATAGTCCCAGATACTTGTGGCACTGCCGCCTTGGTCACATTGGTGTCAAACGCATGAAGAAACTCCATGCAGATGGACTTTTGGAGTATCTTGATTATGAATCATTTGACACGTGCGAACCATGTCTCATGGGCAAAATGACCAAGACTCTGTTCTCCGGAACAATGGAGCGAGCAACTAACTTGTTGGAAATAATACATACTGATGTATGCGGTCCAATGAGCGTTGAGGCTCGCGGTGGCTATTGTTATGTTCTCACCCTCACTGATGACTTAAGTAGATATGGGTATGTCTACTTAATGAAACACAAGTCTGAGACCTTTGAAAAGTTCAAGGAATTTCAGAGCGAGGTAGAGAATCAACATGATAGGAAAATAAAGTTCTTACGATCAGATCGTGGAGGAGAATACTTGAGTCACGAGTTTGGCACGCACTTAAGGAAATGTGGAATTGTTTCACAACTCACGCCGCCTGGAACACCTCAGCATAATGGTGTGTCCGAACGTCGTAATCGTACTCTATTGGATATGGTGCGATCTATGATGTCTCTTACCGATCTACCGCTATCATTTTGGGGTTATGCTTTAGAGACTGCCGCATTCACTTTAAATAGGGCACCGTCTAAATCGTTGAGACGACACCATATGAATTATGGTTTGGGAAGAAACCTAAGCTGTCGTTTCTGAAAGTTTGGGGATGCGATGCTTATGTCAAGAAACTTCAACCTGAAAAGCTCGAACCCAAATCGGAAAAATGCGTCTTCATAGGATACCCTAAGGAAACTATTGGGTATACCTTCTACCTCAGATCCAAAGGCAAGATCTTTGTTGCCAAGAATGGATCCTTTCTGGAGAAAAAGTTTCTCTCGAAAGAAGTAAGTGGGAGGAAAGTAGAACTTGACGAGGTACCCCCTCTTGAACCGGAGAGTAGCGCAGCTCAGGAAGATGTTTCTGTGGTGCCTGCACTGACTAGAGAGGAAGTTAATGATGATGATCATGAAACTTCGGGTCAAGTTGCTACTGAACTTCGTAGGTCCACGAGGACACGTTCCGCACCAGAGTGGTACGGCAACCCTGTCCTGGAAATCATGTTGTTAGACAACGATGAACCTTCGAACTATGAAGAAGCAATGGCGGGCCCGGATTCCAACAAATGGCTTGAAGCCATGAAATCCGAGATAGGATCCATGTATGAAAACAAAGTATGGACTTTGACGGACTTGCCCGACGCGGATGGTAATGTGACCGTCTATAAGGCTCGGCTTGTCACTAAGGATTATCGACAAGTTCAAGGGGTTGACTACGATGAGACCTTCTCACCCGTAGCGAAGCTGAAGTCCGTCCGAATCATGTTAGCAATTGTCGCATTCTATGATTATGAGATCTGGCAAATGGACGTCAAAACGGCATTCCTTAATGGTTTCCTTAAGGAAGAATTGTATATGATGCAGCCGGAAGGTTTTGTCGATCCTAAGAATGCTGACAAAGTTTGCAAGCTCCAGCGCTCCATCTATGGGCTGGTCCAAGCATCTCGGAGTTGGAACATTCGCTTTGATGAAATGATCAAAGCGTCTGGGTTTATACAGACTTATGGAGAAGCCTGTATTTACAAGAAAGTGAGTGGGAGCTCTGTAGCATTTCTCATATTATATGTGGATGACATACTGTTGATGGGAAATGATATAGAACTTTTGGAAAGCATAAAGGCCTACTTGAATAAGTGTTTTTCAATGAAGGACCTTGGAGAAGCTGCTTACATATTAGGCATCAAGATCTATAGAGATAGATCAAGACACCTCATTGGTCTTTCACAAAGCACATACCTTGACAAGATATTGAAGAAGTTCAATATGGATCAGTCCAAGAAGGGGTTCTTGCCTGTATTGCAAGGTGTGAGATTGAGCGCAGCTCAACGCCCGACCTCAGCAGAAGAAAGAGAAAAGATGAGTGTCATCCCCTATGCCTCAGCCATAGGCTCTATTATGTATGCCATGCTGTGTACCAGACCTAATGTGAACCTTGCCATAAGTTTGGTAGGGAGGTACCAAAGTGATTCCGGAATGGAACACTGGACAGCAGTCCAGAATATCCTGAAGTACCTAAAAAGGACTAAAGATATGTTTCTTGTTTATGGAGGTGCCGAAGAGCTCGTCGTAAAGGGTTACGTAGATGCTAGCTTTGACACAGATCTGGATGACTCCAAGTCACAAACCGGATACGTGTACATTTTGAATGGTGGGGCAGTCAGCTGGTGCAGTTGCAAGCAAAGCGTCGTGGCGGGATCTACATGTGAAGCGGAGTACATAGCTGCTTCGAAAGTAGCTCAGGACGGAGTCTGGATGAAGGAGTTTATCATCGACCTAGGAGTGATTCCCAATGCGTCGGGCCCGATGACTCTCTTCTGTGACAACACTGGAGCTATTGCCATTGCCAAGAAGCCCAGGTTTCACAGGAAGACCAAGCACATCAAGCACCGCTTCAACTCCATTCGTGAATATATTCAAGATGGAGACATAGATATTTGTAAAGTACATACGGATCTGAATGTCGCAGATCCGTTGACTAAACCTCTTCCACGAGCAAAACATGATCAGCACCAGAACTTTATGGGTGTTCGATTCATCACAATGTAACTAGATTATTGACTCTAGTGCAAGTGGGAGACTGTTGGAAATATGCCCTAGAGGCAATAATAAAATGGTTATTATTATATTTCCTTGTTCATGATAATTGTCTATTGTTCATGCTATAATTGTATTAACCGGAAACCGTAACACATGTGTGAATACATAGACCACGGCATGTCCCTAGTGAGCCTCTAGTTGACTAGCTCGTTGATCAATAGATGGTTGTGGTTTCCTGACCATGGACACTGGATGTCGTTGATAACGGGATCACATCATTAGGAGAATCATGTGATGGACAAGACCCAATCCTAAGCATAGCACAAGATCGTGTAGTTCATTTGCTAGAGCTTTTCTAATGTCAAGTATCATTTCCTTAGACCATGAGATTGTGCAACTCCCAGATACCGTAGGAATGCTTTGGGTGTATCAAACGTCACAACGTAACTGGGTGACCATAAAGGTGCACTACAGGTATCCTAAAAGTGTCTGTTGGGTTGGCACGAATCGAGACTGGGATTTGTCACTCCGTATGATGGAGAGGTATCTCTGGGCCCACTCAGTAATGCATTATCATAATGAGCTCAATGTGACTAAGGAGTTAGCCACGGGATCATGCGTTATGGAACGAGTAAAGAGACTTGTCGGTAATGAGATTGAACAAGGTATAGGGATACCAACGATCGAATCTCGGGCAAGTAACATACCGATGGACAAAGGTTATTGTATACGGGATTGATTGAATCCCCGACATCGTGGTTCATCCGATGAGATCATCGTGGAACATGTGGGAGCCAATATGGATATCCAGATCCCGCTATTGGTTATTGGCCAGGGAGGTGTCTCGGTCATGTCTGCATGGTTCCCGAACCCGTAGGGTCTACACACTTAAGGTTCCGTGATGCTAGAGTTGTTATGGGAAATTGTATGTGGTTACCGAAAGTTGTTCGGAGTCTTGATGAGATCCCGGACGTCACGAGGAGTTCCGAAATGGTCCGGAGGTAAAGATTTATATATGGGAAGTCCTATTTTGGCCACCGGAAAATGTTCGGGATTTTTCAGTATTGTACCGGGAAGGTTCTAGAAGGTTCCGGAGTGGGGCCCACCTGCATGGGGGACCCACATGAACGTGGGTAGTGGGGGCATGGCCCCACACCCCTGGTCAAGGCGCACCAAGATCCCCCCTTAGAAGGAATAAGATCATATCCCGAAGGGATAAGATCAAGATCCCTAAAATGGGGGGATAACAATCGGTGGGGAAGGGAAAGGATGGGATTTCTTTCCTCCCACCTTTGCCAATGCCCCAATGGACTTGGAGGGCAAGAAACCAGCCCCCTCCGCCCCTATATATAGTGGGGAGGTGCATGGGATCTGCAACCCTTTCCCTGGCGCAGCCCTTCCCCCCTCCAACTCCTCCTCCTCCGTAGTGCTTGGCGAAGCTCTGCCGGAGAACCGCAAGCTCCACCACCACGCCGTCGTGCTGCCGGAGCTCTCCCTCAACTTCTCCTCTACCCTTGCTGGATCAAGAAGGAGGAGACGTCCCCGGGCTGTACGTATGTTGAACGCGAAGCCGCCATCCGTTCGGCGCTTGAATCAGATCTTCCGCGATTTGAATCGCCGCGAGTACGACTCCATCAACCGCGTTCTTGTAACGCTTCCGCTTAGCGATCTTCAAGGGTATGAAGATGCACTCCCTCTCACTTGTTGCTAGCATCTCCTAGCTTAATCTTGGTGACACGTAGGAAATTTTTGAATTATTACTACGTTCCACAACATTAAATTGTTAAATTGTAGTGTTCCTAATGTAGTTTTCATAATGCTAAATTGTAAGGTCTTTGGTAAAGGAAGAGCATAAAACAAACTGAAATGTAGTGTTCCTAATGCTAAAAGGACTTGCTAGTTATCACTGCCAGTATTTGTAGTGTTCCTAATGCTAAACTGAAATGTAGTGTTCCTAATGCTAAACTGAAATGTAGTATATACAATTTCTTTGCTTGTTTATCACTTTCTTAGATTTCTACAGCATAGCTAAAATGAAGCAGAACTAAGGATAAATGAAGATAGCAGGTGGTATCATTATCGAGGCCTTTTAGTTGTATGGTAACATGAATGAACATATGACAGTGGCAGTGGCATTGGCATTTTGTATCTACGTTTTGCATCAATGATCATCATGTGGATGTTTAGATCAGGGTTCCATTGTTTACTCCCATAAAAGAACATAATTTCCTTTGTTTACTTGACAAGTTGCCATGCCTTTGTATAGATCAGTTAGGTTGTAGAATTTGTGTAAGTGTATTAGATCACTTGCCATACTTTGATTGGCATTATTATCAACTTACTTGTTATTATTGTTATGATTGGCATTAGATCCCTTGCCATACTTGCCATACTTTGATTGGCATTATTATCAACTTACTTGTTATTCTTGTTTGATCAGCAAGGCAATATTATCAACTTACAAATCATTTTCCAACTTGCAACACATATCAAAGATGGGCATGGATGCAACTTACTTGTAACTTGTTATTCTTGTTGGACATGTGTGTTTGGTTCTTCTGAGAAGTAAGAAATTTTTTTGTTAGCACTAAGGAAATTCTTGTTTGACATTGTGATGCTATATATATATATTTTTGTAGTGATTGGCATTAGATCACTTGCCATGTGTGTTTGGTTCTTGTCATAATAACCTATACTTGTTATTATTTTGAAGTTCCAGCCATGACTAGCTGGAACAGGCACTACCAGTCCTCGTGCAACTTCACGGCCTATGATGAAGTTGACAAAGGCGAAACGAGCACCAACCAGGTAAGATTACAAAAACATCCATGAGCATTGCAAACACATGCATGTATACATATATCATCTAACCATTCATTATTGATGATTTCAAATATTTGACTTGCCAGGCGAATGTACGAGACCCATCTCCAGAACCGGTCCAGCAGCAGCTACCGGTACGTGACGTGGACATGCTCACCCCTGAGCTTGTCGCGTCAAAGGAGAGTACAATGAAGGCACTTAAGGAGTTGAATGACTCCCTGAAGAAAGAGAAGGATGAGATCATCGACGAGAACTCTGATCTCTGCGATAAGAAATTGAAGCTCATCGACCAGAAGGACAAACTGGTCACCGAGACCGATTCTATGAAGAAGGAGATATGGCTCCTGATGGCCGAGAGGGCGGAACTGAAGACCCGCAAAGTCTATTTCAAAAAGGAGAGACAGAGCAACAGGAACAAGTTGCGTGAGATGAGGATCATTCTTCATCGTAACTAGCTAGTGGTTAACAAGTTGTGTGATAACTTTTGCTTGTAGCTAGCTACCGGATAACTTTTGCTTGTAGGTAGCAAGCTAGTTGATCACTACTGTTTGTGGAGAAGTTACCACTACAAGTTTAAATGGCTGCACATATACTAATAGCTGGGTATATTTTTATTATTACTAAAAAATACATATTGCTGGCGTTGCCTCACAATAAACACCATAGCTAACACAATATATTGTTGGCGTTAGCCAGGTGGCAAGCCATCAGTACTAAAATACTGCTGACGTGTCTGCCAACGCCACCACTAAATTGTTTTCACTGGCGCCATATTGGTGGCGTTGGGTGTCTACGCCAGCAAGGCACTTTTTGCCACGCCATAGCTAGGCTTTTTTCCACTAGTGTGATATTTTGAAAGACATGGTTGCTTATTGATATGCTTGAATATTGAGTTCTTCATGTCAAATTATAGACTATTTCTTTGAATCATATAAAGTCCAAATGTCCATGCTACAAATAAAGAATATGTGATGAATATGATGGGTAGCATTCCACATCAAAAAATCTATTTTTATCATTTACCTACTCGAGGACGAGCAGGAATTAAGCTTGGGGATGTTGATACGTCTCCAACGTATCTATAATTTTTTATTGTTCCATGCTATTAAAGTATCATTTTTGGATGTTTTATACTCATTTACTAGCAACTTTATATCATTTTTTTCAGACTAACCTACTGACATAGTGCCCAGTGCCAATTGTTTTTTTTTTTGCTTGTTTTTTACTTCGCAGAATATCAATACCAAACGGAGTCCAAATGCCATGAAACTTTTTGGAGAATTTTTTCTGCCCAGAAGACACCCAGGAGGCCCAAGAAGTGCACCAGAGGGAGCCTGTGGGTCCCACTAGGCACCAAGGTGCGCCAGGACCCCCAGGCGCGCCCTGGTGGGTAGTGGAGCCCACAGGCATCCCCTCCACCGACCTATGGTTCTATAAATACTCTAAAATCCCAAAACCTTAGGGGAGTAGACGAAACACAATTCCAACCGCCGCAAGTTCCAGAACCACGAGATCCAATCTTGAGGCCTTTTCCGGCACTCTGTCGGAGAGGGCAACGATCACAGAGGGTTCTTCATCATCACCCTTGCCCCTCCGATGATGCGTGAGTAGTTTATCACAGACCTACGGGTCCGTAGGTAGTAGCTAGATGGCTTCTTCTCTCTTTTTGATCCTCAATACAATGTTCTCCTCAATGTTCTTGGAGATCTATTTGATGTAATAACTTTTGCGGTGTGTTTGTTGGGATCCAATGAATTGTGAGTTTATGATCAGATCTATCCATGAATATTATTTGAGTCTTTGCTGAACTCTTTTATGCATGATCTTTATAGCCTCGTATTTCTTCTTTAAAACTTTGGTTTGGTTTGGCCAACTAGATTGATTTTTCTTGCAATGGAAAGTGGTGCTTTGTGATGGGTTCGATCTTGCGGTTCTCAATCTCAGTGACAGAAAGAGACATGGCACGCATGTATCGTTGCTATTAAGGATAACAAGGTAGGGTCTATTCCTACATGAATAGATCTTGTCTACATCATGTCATCGTTCTTATTGCATTACTCCGTTTCTGCATGAACTTAATACACTAGATGCATGCTGGATAGCTGTCGATGTGTGGAGTAATAGGTGTAGATGCATGCAGGAGTCGGTCTACTAATCTTGGACGTGATGCCTATATAGATGATCATTGCCTTGGATATCGTCATAATTATTTGCTTTTATGTCAATTGCCCAACAGTAATTTGTTTACCCACCGTATGCTATTTTCTTGAGAGAAGCCTCTAGTGAAATATATGGCCCCCGGGTTTATTTCCTATCATATTATTTTCAGATCTGTTTATCCAAAAAAATAAAAATACCTTGCTGCACTTTTTCTTTACTTATTTTATTTTGTGTTTTAGTTAGATCTATTTATCAAATCTCATGCAATTTAATCTATCTCAATACCGAGGAGGGATTGACAACCCCTCTTACGCGTTGGGTTGCAAGTTTTTGTTGTTTGTGTGCAGGTGTTGTTTACATAGTGTTGCTTGGTTCTCCTACTAGATTGATAACCTTGGTTTGATAATTGAGGGAAATACTTACCGTTATTGTGCTGCATCATCCTCTCCTCTTCGGAGAATTACCAATGCAGATACAAGCAATCAAAATACGAGAAGCTTCATGAGAGGAAGATGAATATCACCAAGTGGGCTTGCGAGTCCACCATAGACAAGTTGGGAATTGGTAACGGTTTCCATTTATTATCTGATAATGCTGGGTTGCATCACCCAGGGATGTGCGGCGTATGAACGACTGATGCTTGAGTTTCTTAGTACTCTCTCACATAATGATGGTTCAGTCCAAAGAGTGAATGAAGAAGAATGGATCACTTTCCTTCTCATGAACTAAGACTTCAACATCACTCTGGATGAGTGGTGTAATTATTTTGTCTTCACAAACAACAATGATGACGTTCGCTATGTCTATGATTTTCTTGAACCGCACCTGAGGCAATCCTTTCAACAGATGAGTTACCATGGTTCCAAGAAAAGGACCAATTGCATTGAAATTCCTATTATTCGATATTTCTATTATGTAATCACTAACTCGTTGCAGGCACAAGGAGAAGTTTCAAAGGTGAATAACAAGAATATGCTAATTCTCGGGAAAGAAGCTAACCTTGACGTCGGTTATTCGCCCAACTTAGGGTCATACTTTTGTTACTCCTTGTGCGCCAATCAAATCATACACAAGGAGGTATTGTGTGTGGAGGAGTTATCACCATGTTGGCCAGTTCCCTTGACCTTGACTTCAACCATCTCCGCCCCAATGTCAGTAAGTGTTGCAATAGTAGGTTAGCTGTGGTCGTCATTGTATTCGAATTCTTGGAGTTAGGTACTTGCTACCTACTCCTATGCCTAACTGTTTCTCCATAGAAAATGGAATTTTGCATTATGCGCCATGGGAAGGAGATGCAACTCTTAACCAAGAGGCCCCTGAACCACAACAAGTTGATGAAGCAGAACTCGCCACCAATGAATAAGAGGAGCGGCCCAGGATGAGCCACCACAAGAAGTGCCCTACACCACCTACTCAGACATCTACAGTCTTCAAGGCTCCATTAATGACACGAGCAACCTCGTCGAGTCCCTTCGAAGCACGTCCATGTACATGAACACCAACCTCTCCAACTGGAGCCAAGGATGGGGTCCTAACCAGCCGCCGTCGCAATGATCTCACTGGTTTGGGCTAGCAAAGGCTTAAGCTTGGGGAAGGTCACTGCCACGTCTCCATCAAGATGTGACGGTGTTATTTTAATAAGTTTTAATGATGTTGTACTTACGGTCGCTGAGCTTCAAACACTCATATTGGTTTGTCCCAACACTTTGCTTTTTATTTGCTTTTATTTTTCTTTCTGTCGTTTGTGATTTTTCATTTGCGAAGTTAACTTTCAAAAACCGAAAAACCCCAAAATAAAATATGTTTTGCTTTGCTCTTTTCCTTTGCCTTTGGATTTCATTTGCATTCTTGTTTACTACCTCCGTCCTGGTATATTGGTCCACCTTGTATTTTGTGCCAAATTTGACCATAAATTTAATAGGAAAAATGTTAATGCATGTCATCAAAAATTATATCGTTGGATTTGTATTTGAGCGTAGTTTCCAATGATACTGGTTTTTGTGACATGCATTAACATTTTATTAATTAAATCCATGATCAAAATTTGACACAAATACTAAGGGGATCAATAAACCAGGACGGAGGTTGTATATTCGAGAGGAGTTGATCTATGCTGAGCAACGTGGAATGTAATCTTAAGGAAGAGAAGTGTGTACATTTATGATCATGAAGTTATCTCCTACTACTCCCATCTTTTGCACCTGAATTACTTAGACTAGTTGTAGTAGTATGTGTAATGTGTTCAAGTGTGAGTAAGTTTTGATGGCTAAACCAAAGGTTTTATTCTAGTAGGTGAAATTCAGTAGCATTTTTTTTAAATATAGATAACCAAGACTTGTCGTGGGACTGTTTTTAAATGAAAGTGATGTTAACAAAAATAAACATGCACAAGAGAAAGTCTCAAAAGACTTGGGTGTTGAGAAATTGTAGAGAAGATAATGTTAGAGATACTCAACCCCACAGTGATAATCTTAATAGACTCAATAGCACTTGTGGATTAAATTTTCTAGAAAAACTTAGTTGAAAGGTGAATGAGATTATGCCAAAAATCTGTGTTGTACTTCTTACATGGCGCTTCAGCTTCTCGCTGGTGCTATGGCGCTCCTTGCTACTCTATGCACATGTACATCTATAAACATGGTTCATCACCTTTCTTGATGTTATGCCGAGAACTCCTTTGGCCAATGAACGATCCACCAGAGTTTTAGCTCGGATTTTGGCTATGAGTTACCGTACGTAGTGTCGACATAAAATTTTAGGTCATTCCGGCTCCTTGAATTTTTCACCTAAAACCCCAAAACAATAGAAAATAGGAACTGGCCTTTCGGACTGGATTAAAGGTTAGACCAAAAAATAATAATATAAATTGTTGCCAAAATTATGTAAAAGTGGTTTGATAATAGCATGAAAAATGAAAAATAATAGACACGTTGGAGACGTATCACAATGCAACAAAGTCGATGCACTTCATGTACAAATTGAATAATATCCGGCGAGGTGTCAGGGTTTCGAACTGAAATCGCCGCCTTGCACACACATAGCTCATTTTTTCTGCATTATTTTGACATCAAACTTTTCCATGATTAATACACGGCATCCAAAGCCCCATTCTAAAATTTGAGCATTTTTTAGTTGTTTTGCTATTTACAAAGCATTAACTGATTTAGCGGCCACTAAAAAAGTCAGAACACAATTTCATTCAACAACCGTGCAAACGATCTTCAAAATGGATGAAACTTGGCATGGTGCAGTGTGACAGCATGCCAAGATGAACTTGATGACCAATTAATCGTTTTATGCATAGTCTCTATATATGTTATAAATATTTCATGTAATTAAGAACCTGTGAACCTGGCTTCCTTTATCATTTACTGTCTTATGCATGTTTTTATTTTCTGTGCAGCCGGGCCAGGATAACTTTCGGTTATTGAAATTATGTGACATACGACTTCTTAGGAGTATCTCACATGGTTTATCAAAACGAATTGTCTATTATAATTTGCACACAATACATCCAAAAGTTATTTGTGGGATTGTTCCCGTCATCACTTTTTTTGTTCTTCAACACCACCTGTGCTTTGTAGCACACACGCTTTGTTTTGAGAAAACATGTGCGAAGTTCATCATGCACGTTTGTTTCACTAGAAATGTGCAAGGAATCACACATAGTTTACCTTCCCAAATCGTGTGGGATGTGTTGGCCATCGCACACGTTTCATTTTCGACGGCTTTATTATTTTTGTCGAGGGTGATTTAAGTGATAGGTGGGGTTCCACACTATTGTCTCCCATGGTCAAATAGTAAGATGAGCTGTGATATGCTGTCACACTGCACGAGCAAATAGCGATCCTCGAAGCGCAGAAAATATTTTTGGGGACATTGTCATGCATGCGTGCTTCGTCTTTTTGCCGCCTGCCCAGAGAGAAAATCTTCCGTCCACGTCTTGTTGTGTCATGAATAGTTAAACCTAATAATCTCATCGTGCTCGCGCCCACACGGATCTTTAATGATGATAAGAAAAACGTCAGTAACTGTTCTTTCTCGCTTACGTTTTCTTTCACTGTAAATCGTCAGGTTTCTGAAAAGGCATGCGCTACAAAGCAGCTTTTGTTACAATTGTACTTGCTCAGCAAAACTCGTGAAATAACACCTCAGTGGTCACTGATCAGTAGAGCGCATGTAATCCGTATAACCAAGTTATGTAAACTAGACCGACAATTATATAACCTCTTATATATCTACTAGCACATATGCCCGTGCGTTGCAACGAGAGATAAAATAATATGCATTTAAAGTCACTGAGAATTATATGTGCAGGCAAAACTCAATATGCACACGAAAAAAAGAACATTTAGCTTCACGGTTTCGCCGCGTGTGAAGGAATCAATCCGCTATTTTTTCATTCATTGATCGAGGGCATTTAAGAGTTTTGTTACGTCACCGTACGCCAGAGAAGGCACATGAGTTATTAAATCTACTTTTCCTTTTAATCCTTTCAATTGCGAGAGGATTTTAAGTTATGAAGTTTCTGAATATTTTAGGAAACATGGATAATTTTTTAAATCCGGAACAATTTTTTGAAAATTATGTACACTTCTGGAAAAACACAAACAAAATATGAAAGGGAACAACCTTTTAAATTCACAAACATATTCTGAAAACAACAACTTTTTATATAAAAACATTAACATTACTTGACTTTGTTAACATTTTTTAAGAATGGGAGCATTTGTTGAAAATTCATAAGATTTTTTGAAAATATGTACCTTTTATACAAAACATTATTTTTAGTTGTGAAAATTTCATTAAAATAAGAATATTTTTCAAATTCGGAGCATTTTTGAAATGCCATTTTCTTTTTAGACATCTCGAACAATCTTGAAAAATAATAATTGTTTTCTGAAAAATGGGAAACTTTTTCCATATTCCGATTACTTTTCAAAATAGCAACAAAATTTTGGAATTCTTAACATTTTCAAAAAAATTGTTTTTCTTAAGTCTGAACTTTATTTTGAGAATTTTTAATTTATTAAATAAATTCAAAAAGAAAAAAACTTTGAACATTATTTTTAACTGTGAAAATTTCACTAAAACAAGAATATTTTTCGAATTTTGAGCATTTTTTGAAATGCCATTTTATTTTTAGACATCTCGAACAATTTAAAAAAACAATATTTGTTTTTGAAAGAAGGAAACCTTTTGCAAGTTCCGAATATTTTTTCAAAATAGCAACAAAATTTTGGAATTCTGAACATTTTCCGAAAATTATTTTTTAATTCTGAACTTTTAAAGAATTTTTTATTTATGAAATAAATTCAAAAAGAAAAATAAACTTGGAAGGGAAAAAAGAGATAAGAAAATAAGAATAAAAATAGAATTAAAACAGAAATAAAGACAAATGAGCCAGCCCAATATTGGTTGTCCTGTGCGAAACTCGACTATTTGTCGTCTAGAGCAGAAAATAAAATTTTCCCAGCCGCGTGGGCAGAAAAATAAGTGGCCTGGCTTCGCTGGGCCATAGCACGCGGCCCACGTACGAAAATTCTTTTTCTAGCAGACAAACGCATAAAAATTTAGTACCACCTCGGATAGAAAAAAAAATATTTTCCGTGGTGAACGGATGAAAAAATTGGCGAAACACACCTTGCTTTATTAGTAGGTATAAAATAGATATAGATATAGATTGGTACACATGAAATCGTACGTGCGTCCTACTACCAGTTATGCTAGCAAGCATGCATCCATGTGACTTGTGAGTATAAAATTCTTGTTCATTAGTAGCAGCTAGTAATTAAGATCATGTATGACAAGGTATACATATTCAGTTGCTTGTTTCCCTGTAGGAATCTGTTTTCATGCTAGGCTTCTCAACATAAGAACAGCAGTGAACAAGACCTTCTAATACCACCAATATTCTGTCGGAATGTTTTCTGCTTCAATGTCTTCTCCTAAGAACAAGAGCTACCATGATTAAGCGAAATGATGCTACACACAAGGTTAGAAGAGTGTCCCCCAAAACTTGTGATAGGGCTTTGCTTTAATATAACCACGGCAGCCGTGAACAGAGCCTCTAGAGGTGTGATATCTTTGTGCTTTTGCAAGACAGAAAAATACCGCCGCTTCTTTTTGTCGAAGAGGAAAACAAAACAAAGAAGTTAGGTATTCTCCGTGTTGCGTAAATATAGCCGGACCCTCCATCTAGCCTCAGAAAGTGAGGTTTCTTTGAGAACCCAAAACACCAACGGCGAAAACAACAGCCTAACACACATGATTGAGCATCAGATGGGAACTCGAGAGGTCGCCTTCAGCGTTTCGTGCAATGTCTTCCCTCGGAGATCGACCTTGGGCATGCATCTCATGCATTGAGCAGGCGATCACACTCATACACATCGCAGTACATAAGATCCTAGCTATGAGTGAATTCACAGGACGACCATACGTGATGCGCACCGATGGACAAGTCTCGGCCGTACCATGCTGTATCCTCACAGTACTCGACCAAATTGAACGCGCACATGTCGGGTCAAACTACTCAAGTCGATCTACCACGAGTTATTCGACGGTACGTACGTACATAGGCCTACACCGATAGATCGACCGATCAAAAGCCGGGTAGTCGTAGTCGTACAAAACGTAACAGGAGAGGTAGCAAAGACGCTATTGGATGGATCGATGGATGTGCCACTGCTCCCACCATGGCGTCGCCTCGCACGATTTCAATTGGATGGATGGATAACTCGATCGGAAGTAGCAGCTATAGGATGGAGGGGCTAGGAGGGAGGAGGAGGAGCAGGCCGGCCGGGCGGGGTGTGACAGTTCCTCTTTCCCTTGAGACGCACTACACCACCGCGCTGGGAGTATGCGCGGCAGCGCCTCAGCAGCTAGCGCGTATCGTGTATCTTGCTTGTCTCGGGCAACTTTATGGGTGTCCGTCTATCGATGCGCGGGCGTACGTGGGTCCCGCCCCCTCCCCGCCCTCATTATTGCGAGAGTAGAAACCCTACCACATCTTCTCCAGGCCGGAGACCTCTCTACACACACACTCGCCCCCCTCCTCCACCTTCTTCTTCTTCTACCTCCCACCCTCCTACCCTCCACATCCTCGTCTTCTGTTGGCTCCTCGCGCGCGCCCAAGCTCACTCTTGACCTCTCCGTCCCACCGACGCCGGCCACCCACCGCCGGAACGACCCTTCGTCCGTTGGCTAGCGAGCATGCAGAGCATGGATTTGGTGTCGCCGTCCGAGCACCTCTGCTACGTGCGCTGCACGTACTGCAACACCGTGCTCGCGGTAAACTCCTCGAGAAATCGGAGCTACTGGCTACTGGGCTAGTAGGAGCTTTGCGATGATCATGGATTTTGTTTTGTCCTGGCATTTTTTTATTACCTTACTCGCAAGGGAGAGTAGGAAGCCAGATCAGTCCGGCTTCTTGCTAGCTCTCCCTGATTGGAGGAGGGGACACTTACTAGTATAATTGTTCATGCGACATGATTGATGTGTCGTTTGTACAGCTCTTTTTCTATGCAGTTGTTTCGTTGGTTCCTGGTGCTTTTGTCTTGCTGATAGCTAGTGTGTCATGTTCCATCTTTTTACCTCCATTAGGTCTGGTGGTTCCCAGCCCTCCATACTCTTTATTTTTTTTCCTCTTCTTTCTTGTAACATGCATGAGATTGGACATGACTCCCAATTTAGAATGTTCTATCCTCTCCCTGCCTTCCTCTTTGGAATGCACCCCCTCTTTCTTTGTTCTTTCAGATTTCTTGCACAAATTAACAAGGGGCAGTAGCGCCATGCAAAGGAATCAGCTGAGCTGAGTGGTTCACACAGTTTATGTCATTGTGTGATTGATCTTGTGTTTTCTGGGTAGCTGCAGGTTGGGGTTCCATGCAAGAGGCTGATGGACACGGTGACTGTGAAATGCGGGCACTGCAACAACCTCTCCTTTCTCAGCCCACGGCCGCCGCCCATGGTGCAGCCCCTCTCCCCAAATGACCACCACCACCCCATGGGGCCGTTCCAGGTCTCACTTTCGTCTCGCTTCCCCCTATCCATTTATATATTTGCATCAACTTTAATTTGGGGTTTATCTTCTTGCTGTTTCTCTTTCTAAAGAGATATGTTATACTTGTTATGAGGAGAGAGAAAGTAATGAGGACGAACGGTGCAGGATAAGAAGCTGCACTGACGGAAAAAAAAAAGTAAAACACACAAAGAAGTAAATCGTAGCGCATGGCGTGTGCAGGATTTTCTCATGAAATATGGTCCTCTCTTGCTTTTCTTTCAGATTGCGCCAGTGTTGCCTTTTCTTTGCTATCTTTGTTTGCGCTCTCTCTCTCTCTCTCCCCCGTTGAGCTGCTCAAAAGTACTATTTGCAAGGCAAGATTAGACAACGCTGGACAAGAAAAGATTTCTTTTGCTCATCTGTGGCCTGGGAAACATCTGACCACTGCAAAAGCCGGTTGGTGTTTTTTAGGGCAGCATGCAGAAGCGAGCTAACAGCAGCTCTCCCTGTGGCATTCATGGGGTTCTTTTTTTTTTTTGCGGGGCATTCATGGTTCTTCCATAGTTCCATGTCCTAACTCATATTTTGAAAGCAGATGCATTCATTACTAATTTTGATGGCTCGTGAAGATCTGGGAATGTTTTCTAGGAAATATTGACATTACCATCCTCGATCCCTACATGTCATTTTGAGATCTTCATTCTGATGGGTACACATATTTCCGGCTTTTAGGGATGCACTGACTGCAGGAGGAACCAGCCGCTGCCACCGCTGGCCTCGCCGACATCAAGTGATGCCAGCCCCAGAGCTCCCTTTGTTGTCAAGCGTAAGTAGCAAGAAACTTCATCACCTCTTCCTTCTTTTCTTTCTACTTTTTTGCTCTTCCATGCTGCTGGAGCAAGATTTAGTTGTTTATATTTTGTTTTTGGTTTAGTAAAACTAATTACATTAACATAGATCAGATAAAGATATTAAGATATTTGTTTCTGATCAGTATTTCTTTTAATTTGACTGTAGCCCCAGAGAAGAAACACCGCCTACCATCTGCCTACAATCGCTTCATGAGGTGAGAAGGCGTTTCAATATTTTCCTAGGCTGTTCAAATGCATCATACATCCATAATACTTTTAGTACATGTGACATAATTTATGCTGTCTTGGTTTATTCTCTTTGTTTGAGGGTTTACGGCCCTTATATAACTGAGTCTTATCACGGGATCCACGGATTTTACTATACATTTGTACCCCATACACTTGAAGTCATCACAAGTTAGGAGTTTACTTGTAAAAATGTGGACAGACCAGTGGTACAACATATTGAACCCAGCATATAGGTAGTCGGTAATAAATTATTAATGAGTCGTTTCCAGTGGTCAACCAAGTACAAATCCTTCTGTACGGAAACCTAGCTAGAACATAGTACAGGGAACTAATTTTGTTTACAGTAGGTGTGTTTTTATGACTTCAGATTTGATGCAATATTATGCACAAACCATATTATCCATCGTTCCGTATAATTACTATTTTTTCAACTACTCTAACATGCTACCACGAGATATGTGGTCCTTATCTGACTTATTAATTAGTAAAGGTGCTAGCCACAAACAAAATATATTGTTCTAAAATTTTTGTACAATCTTGCCTTGCCAGTTTGGAACCAAGGTAAGCTGGCATTTAATTATTAGGTCAATTCTTTCTAAACAAAAATAATTAACACAAATTAATTCGCGTTATTTTAGTTTTCATGGATATTTCTAAAATAATTAAAACACATTATAAATTAAATCAGGCGGTGAAATGCGTGCAGTAACACATTTTACTTCCTCATTGAGCCAAACAATGCACACCACACGAATTGACTATCAGGGAGTCATCCGGTATAAAATGGAATTGTGTGTTAAAAGATCGAGTTTGATATAAAGTAAGGATATTAATGCAACAATCTTTGTTTCATGTTTCCAGAGGGGTTGTTGCCTAGGTACCCAACAATTATCTCAAATCCTTGCTCTGTAATTGAAACATAAAATCATACTGAAATTATTATCCATTTAAAACAAGAGAAGTGACTATCTATTTGAAGTTTTGACCAGTCTTTGTGTGCTACTGGATTTGCCCTTAATGAATTGTATGCTACTGGACTTACCCTTAATGAATAGAGTTGAAAAGTGGCATATGTCGAACTAACCATTAATAAAATAGCTTGATAGGGCATGGAAGAAAATGCACCATCCTAGTTTCATGTTGCTGTGCCTTGAGGTCAGTTTTAATTAGAACTCCTATTCTAATCCCGCAACTGCTATAACTTAGCAACTAGCTTGACTAAAAAAACTTGGTAGGTCCTTCACAACACTGTCTGCAGAGAGAGAACTAGTGAGATATAGCAGAGCCGAAAATAAGAACGCATGACATAAATAAGCAGTCATAGAATAATAAGGATATGTAGAGATATGGTATAAAATACCGCGTATACCTGCAACAACAATATTATAAATTTGACATCGACAGTAATATAGCTATATGATCGATACTGAATGGCTGCCAGGGAGGAAATACAACGTATCAAAGCTGCAAAGCCAGACATCCCTCACAGAGAAGCCTTCAGCATGGCTGCTAAGAACGTAAGATCGATACGTCCATTCTCCCCCTACATGCTGTTCAGCTTTTCCTCCAGTTGAACAATTTACTGAAATCTCTGAAACAATCCCATTGATCACACGCGGATATGTACATATGCAGTGGGCGAAGTGTGACCCTCGCTGCTCATCGACTGTCTCCGCTTCCAACAGCGCCCTGGAGCCCAGAATAGTAGTTCCCGGTCCTCAGGTAATATTCACCAGTTAAATATATGCGTGCTAATATTTAGTTCAGAAATATGATCGATACTGAATGTCTGTCTGCATGCAATATACATGGGGACGTGGCTGCAGGAGAGGGCCACCGAGCAAGTCGTTGAGAGCTTTGACATCTTCAAGCAGATGGAGCGCAGCGCCTAAGGCATCATAAGCATGCTGGGATTAATTAGTACTGCTACCGCATGCATCGATCACTTATCAGCTAGCTCATCATCATCATCCGTCGCTATGCATATATATAATGCATAAGCGCGCGCGTTTAATTTGTGTTTGGTTACTTCGTTGCTGCTGCTGCTGCTGTGTCGTTAAGTTGATGGTGTTGTCTGTTATATTTGTTGTTGGAGCGTACGTACGCACCCTTTAATTATGAACAGCTGCTACCTTATAATATTTTTCATCGCAATTGTTCTTTGCTGTATATCATCCATGGGTTACAGGTAATTGGTTTGCATAAGATGCACGGTCCTAGTTATATGGTATACATAGTACCTCTTCCGGCCTTTTCAAAAGATGATGTTTTTATTATGTACCTAGCCTTTGATCTTAATACTTTTAAGAATATGCAAGTAATTAAGTAAGGAACTTATAAAAAAATTATATTTGGGGCGAATTTTCATTGAGAAATAAGGTTACTAGTTGTACCAAAACAAGCTAGAATAGTTACTAATTAGTTGTCAAAGATAGTGCTCCACTATTTCTAAAATATCACTCATTTTGGAAAGGAGCTACTACCTTTTTTAACTATATGCAAGGCACATTTGTGAGGAAGTTTCTGCTTTCTGTTATAGACATACTGGTATGGATAACTATATATACAGACTTTTGAAATAACTTTCATTGTCAGTGATTAAATCCCAAAATTTACTTGTCATAGAGTGGTACTTAAATTGGACCATTTGGGGATACGATGAACAGCAGAACTAGTAGTACGTGATTCTTGCTGAACTAGCTATGGCATGCAAAAGATCAGTGAGGACCATTTCAGATGTTTGTACCCATCTTGCATATTCTTCTGGAGCTAAATCCTAGCTACTATCCCCACAGCCACGAAGTATATTCTTCTGTGTGCTTGTTTTGCGGGAAAATGTATATTCCTCTATTGTGCATATAGTATCACCGTTCTTGGAACTGCGATAGCCATATTTCAGAATTAAATTGCATGCTTTCTTGGAGAATGTTGTGGCGTTATATATACCTTGTTGATCATTGATTACATAACGAAAAGTTTGCAAAAGTTATATAGTACTCTCCCTCATTTCCAATTAATTGAAGCTACAGCTTTGTCCTAGTTAAGTGTCAAACCTCTAAGCTTGACCAAGTTTATAGAAAAATATGCTAATATAAACTACATCAAATAATATATTTTTATGATGAATGTCATGGAAAAAAATAGAAGTAATGAAACTAATTTGGTGTTGTGGATGTTCATATTTTCTTATACTAGGTAATTGCCCGTGCGTTACAACGGGTATAAATATTCTAGTATTTTAGTCTGTGATTTACCAGTCAAAATTAAAGAGATTGTGTAAATAAATGTTTACCAAATCCTACCCATGATTTAACTATCCATATTTTAAGATTTTATTTTGTAATCATTTATTGGCTTACCAAAGAAAACATAAGTTTATTCGGTAAGTCAATAAAAGGTGGGACAGTTAAGGCGGGTTTCAAGAAATGATGCTTAGTAAAAGAATGGAAGGTTGGACGAAGCACTTCACCTGACAGGAAAGGAATGCTATACTTTTTTTAAGTAGTAGAGTAGACTTGATCAATATTAAAAAAGTTTGACTTAGGACAAAGCAAGAACTTCAATTAATTTGGAACGAAGGGATTTTATCACATATGCTAGCTCATGGATTCCCTTCCATGGATCCACTAACGATGAGCTAAGTAATCTGTTTATATCTATGTCCACATATATATGGTATCTGATCGCACGGTCTTCGGTTAGCTAGCTAAGTGTCTCCTGCATTGCCTAAGATTTTCAAGCCAAAAAGCAAAAACAATTTTTGGTTCATTAATAAGTATAGCTAGGTTTAATAAACCCATACCTCTTAAGACAAGATCTAACTTAATCCAACTTTTGCTTCTAAAACCCAAAAATGAAATATAATTGCAACCACATATTTTGGATTTTGACTACCGAACTACATATGGGGACGGACCAGTTATATTGGCAGAGGTGAATACTAGAGTGATTACTACAGGATTTCCCTAAAAACCAAATGGGAGGAAATGAAGAAAAAAAGTAGCATTTCTATCAAGGAAGATGACGTTGTCCAAAATAGCATTTGGAAGTTGTGCATGCTGCCACGCTACAGCTACACCGCGTCTTGCCGTCATTTTCTCGTCGGACACAACGGATGAAGGCACATTAAGTGCCTAAACCTTGATATGGAGAATGAAGGCGATGACACATGTTGCACCGTAGCAAAGTGAATGAAGGTGTGCATGGTGATGGCGGCAGTCGTCTTTCGATCTGATTCGGCTCCTTTCTTCATCAGCCACCTCTATCCCAAGTGTTGCCTTGAGCTTGCGTGCGGCAAGATTGTCATGGTCTCCGGTGATGGTTGTCGGAGCTTTTCACGCTTCTCTAATAAAAATAGAAAATTTACTGGTCCAAAAGATAAAGTTGATCTCTGGGTGAAGCATTTGCATTATAAAGAGGAGGCATGAGCATAAAAGAAATAAAAAAACATATATACATATCTATATGTGCATTGGCTAGTAAGAAGAGGATGTTAATTAGTTTGGTTTGTTGAGACTTGCGCAAGATGGTATTCAGTTGGCTGAAGAATAAGTGATTGGATATGAGAAAGGTTGTTTCCTTCGTACAACTTTGAAAGGAATAATTTATTTGTTGTGTTTTGTGTCAAAAGAAACAAAGGGAAAGATATATGAGAAATGTTATATGCTTATTGAACACCACTGCTGTAAAATATCACCTCTATTCTGAATTATAAGATGTTTTGGATATTTTAATATGCAGGATTTATGGGTCAGGAACCCATCATTAGTGACAATGTCACTAATGAGGGGAAGTCACTAAGGGGTCACCACACGTCAGCGGTGATGTGAGTCATAGTAGTGTGCAGGAGAGGGTGGACTGAGTTCACGGGAAAAAAATGCCTCGCTCTCCCCTGCATCGCTCGCATCTGACGACACGGGGGAATCCTAGCTGCTGCCTTTCATCACCCCCTCCCTTCACTTATCCTCATGCCGCCGTCTCCTAATGAGTCGCCGGCGAAGCCGTGGCGGAACCAAGGAACGTGGTGGCAGGGCTCATGCGGTCTCGGTTGTGGTCTCCATGGAGTGGCGCGTGGTGGCCGTGTTCCTGACAGCGGTGTGCATCGCAGGGCGATGGGGCGATGGTGGCGGGCCTAGCGGGTGGCATCCTCCGCCACAGAGGCGACAACGGCCATGCTTTGGTGTGCATGTGGCAGCATCGGCGGCTCGATGAGGCGTCCGCCCAGATCCGGGTTGCGGCGCGGCAGCAGGTGGCATGGGCCTGTGTGACTCCCTCATTCATAAACATGCACTAATCATGCACGACCATGAATGATGGCTCTATGTTAATATCACAACGGTGACTCCACGTTAATGACATAAATTTAAACATAAATTTTTATATTATAAACCAGGGTCATGAGGACACATAATACATCAGTACAAATAGCATGTTAAGTCTAGGTACAAACAAGTTAAACAAGTTTTGCCTTAACAAGGCTGAGCATAACAGCGACATTATATGGAGAAGGCGCAGTACTCCTGCCTGGGACCTCCGAACTACTCGTCGACGTCGATCTCCATGTAGTAACAATCGCTGGGGATACCTGCATCCATGCTACTTGTGAGCTGCGTTGCGATTTCTCCGAAGAGGAGGGGATGATACAATACAGTAGAGATAAGTATTTCCCTCAGTTATGAAACCAAGGTTATCAATCTAGTAGGAGAATCACGCAACAACTCGTTAGCAGCACCTGCACACAAAATAACAAATCCTCACACCCAACGCGAACAAGGGGTTATCAATCCCTTGGCGGTTATTTGCAAGATTAAATTGTATGGTGATAGATAGATAGATCGAACAAAAATACAAAATAAAATAAATAAAGTAAAAGTGCAGCAAGGTATTATTATGATTTTTAATATATGATAGAAGTAGACACGGAGGCCATAGTTTTCACTATAGACTTCTCTCTTGAAAATAGCATACGGTGGGTAAACAAATTACTGTTGGGCAATTGATAGAAAAGTAAATAATCATGACGATATAAAAGCAATGATCATGTATATAGGCATCACGTCCGAGACAAGTATACTGACTCCTGCCTGCATCTACTACTATTACTGCACACATCAACCGCTATCCAGTATGCATCTAGAGTATTAAGTTCGTAAAGAATGGAGTAACGTCTTAAGCAAGATGACATGATGTAGACAAATTAAACTCACGCACGAATAAACCCCGTCTTTTTACCTTTAATAGCACCAATACAATACGTGGCATGTCCCCTACTGTCATTGGTATTGAGCACCACAAGATCGAACCCACTACAAAGCACCTCTCCTATTGCAAGATAAATCAATCTAGTTGGCCAAACCAAATCAATAGATCGGAGAGAAATACGAAGATATAACAATCATGCATAAAAGAGTTCAGAGAAAACTCAAATAATATTCATGGATAAATCTGATCATAAACTCACAATTCATCGGATCCCAACAAACACACCGCAAAAAGTGATTACATCGGATAGAACTCCAAGAACATCGAGGAGAACATTGTATTGAAGATCAAATAGAGAGAAGAAGCCTTCTAGGTACTAACTATGGTCCCGTAGGTCTGTGGTAAACTATTCACGCATCATCGGAAGGGCAGCAAGGATGATGTAGAGCCCCTCCGTGATCGAACCCTCCTCCGACAGAGTGCCGGAAAAGGCCTCCAGATGGGATCCCTCGAGAACAGGAACTTGTGGCGGCGGAAAAAGTATTTCGTGGACTCTTCTGTTGGTTTCCTAATTTTAGAGAATTTATAGAGGCAGAGTTAGGTCAAACGGAGCTATGTGGGCCCCACAAGCCACTAGGGCGCGCCCTACCCACCTGGTCGCGCCCTGGTGCCTCGTGGACCACTGCTCGATCTTCTCGTCCCCTCCCGAAGCTTACAGGGTCTCTTATGTCCAGAAAAAATCTCCAAAAAGTTTTATGGTATTTAAACTTTGTTTGGTACAGATATTGTGAAAAACCAAAAAAGGCAAAAAACAGCAACTAGCACTGGGCACTAAGTTAATAGGTTAGTCCCAAAAAATGATATATAATTGCCTGTAAGTGTATATAAAACACACCCAAGATTGATACTATAATAGCATGAAACAATCAATAATTATAGATACGGTGGAGACGTATCAAGCATCCCCAAGCTTAACTCCTGCTCGTCCTCGAGTAGGTAAATGATAAAAACAGAATTTTTGATGTGGAGTGTTACCTATCACATTCATCATATATTTTTTTTCTTTTGTGGCATGGACATTTGAACTTGAATGATTCAAAGCAATAGTCTATAATTTGACATGAAGACATAAATACTCAAGCATACTAACAAGCAACCATGTCTTTCAAAATATCAACGCTAAAGAAAGTTATCCCTAGCCTATTATGCTCAATCATTAATCCATTCATGAAACACACTCAATATTAGTTACATCCAATGCACAACTATGACAATAGTGCTCTCTAGTTGGTGCTTTGTAAGAGAAGATGGAGACTCAAAATAAAAATAAAAATTGCATAAAAGTAAATAGATAGGCCCTTCGCAGAGGGAAGCAGAGATTTGCAGAGGTGCCAGAGCTCAAGGCTTAAATTAGCAATAAAATTATTTTGAGATGCATGCTTTTCCTGTCAACGAAAATGACCAAGAATTCCCAATATCATCATAGATGTGGTGGGCTCCTACTTCTATGACAAATAATCATGACAGAAAATGAGCTTTTCGTCATGGGCGGGTCAGAGATGCACCTGCATAACATTCTTTGGGCTGTCCATGACGGAAAAAATCGTGGTAAAAGCGAGGTTGAGAAAAATATCGGCGAGTTCCCGGTTACGGTAGGTGGTCGGGGCCGAGCGATGCACTGTGGATTTGCTCGTTTCTCTCTCGTACGCGCGTGTGTGCGAGGCGTTGGCTCTAACTGAACCCGAGCGATTGTACTAGCTACGTTACTGAATTCGAGCGATCGATCCCTTGCCTATTAACTGAACCCAAGCGATTCATTTGCTGCTGACTGAACCCGAGCGATTCCTTCGCTGCTGCTGCTAACTGAACCTGAGCGGTCGATCGCTGCTGCTGCTTACTGAAGCAGATCGAGCCCTCGTGCGAGACGTAGCTAACTGGTGTTGGGTAGCCTCTCAATGAACAGTGACCGTTGCTACCGTGCAAACGGTATGTAGAACGAGTCGAGACGTGATGAGTCGAGCCGGTTGGTTGGCTGTGGATGAACAGTTCCCGGTGGGGTTTGGCTGAACAGGACCCCGTGGTAGTAGGCCATTGCCGCTCAATGAACAGGACCCCGAGGAGGCCGCCACACCCCAGCCGGATGAACAGGACCCCGAGGAGACCCCGTGGTAGTAGGCCATTGCCGCTGGGGGTGGATGAACAGTACCCCCAGGAGGCTGGATAAACAGTAGCCGGTGGAGGCTGGAGGAAGTCGACGATGGATGAATAGTAGCCCATGGAGGCTGGAGCGAGGTAGTAGACAATGGACGAACAGTGGCCCGTGGAGTCCCGTTTTGCGGTACGCCACACCCCTCACGATGAACAGGACCTCGTTTTGACCGTAGGCGCTCCAATAGAAGTCTGTTTCCTCCGTTTTGCGGTACGCCAGACCCCTCTCGATGAACAGGATCCCCTTTCGACCATAGGTGGTTGAACATAAGGCCGTTTCCTCCGTACTGCGGTACGCCAAACCCCGTTTTGGTTGTTCTGTCCAAGTCGGTTGGCTCCCGATGAATAGGATGCATTTCGTTGTCTCTCGATGAACACGACGCAGTTTCTCCGTTCCGACCCAGCTGGTTGGCTACGGATGAACATGACGTCGTTGCTGCCGTTCATTGCCTCTCCATGTACACGAGCCCTGGCCATACGTATGCGCGAGTACGCGTCCCTATGTACATACGTGGTCGAATATTTTTGCCCTGTGGCTGTACGTATGTGTACACGGTTTAGATGAGACTGCCTGAACTGCTACGTCGGGGGCTTTACTACGACACATGCCGCTGCTTTGCTCGGCCATGGTTCATCGTTGCAGAGAGACCGATTTACCAGTATGTACATACACGTTCGCGACCAGACAGACAACGCTACGTATGCTTCGACCGGGTGGGTCCCAGTTGTCAGGGAGGATAAGGAGCCACTTCCTTGCGTGCGAAGATATAGCTGGTGGGTCCCAGCTGTCTGGGATAGGGATCATTTTTTTCGTGCCTAATATGGAGGCACTTCCTTGCATCTGAAGATGTAGCTAGTTGGTCCAGCTGTCAGTGTCACCGCGTACAATCGTCTTCCGATGGCTGTTATTCGTTGACCACACCGCGCCAAGAGCACCAAGGGGGTGGACGACGGCGAGGACTAGGAAGGGAACGATGCAGAGCCGGGGAATACGCGGCAGTGGATGCCCACGCGGAGGGGAGTACGAGGGTTGACTGCTTCGGCTGCGGTGTGAGGCTGCCATCGCCGGAGAATAATAGGAGGTGTGGGTGAGTAGAGGAATGGCATGGCCAACGGTGGCAGCACAGCCGGCCAAGGGAGGCAGGAGCAGGCGGTCTCGCCGGCGCTGATTTTGGCAGCTAGAGCAAGAAGATTAGAGATTGAAGAAGCAGTGGGGCCGTTGGATGTTAATCCAATGGTCACTGCTGCTAGAATTGTTTGTTGACTAGGTTAACAAAGCCCTGCGTACGTGTCAACTTAGTAGGCCCACAAGTCAGCCTCTGAACCAGGTGGGTCCGAGCTAGCAGGGGGCGGAATCATCTTTCCTGTGTGTAATAAGGAGGCACTTCCTTATGTGTGAAGATGTAGCTCGTGGGTCCTAGCTATCATGGAGAGGAAACTTTTTTTTTGCGTAATAAGAAGGAACTTCCTTGCGTGCAAAGATTGTAGCTGGTGGGTCCAACCTGTCAGGGGGAGGAATCATTTATTCCCGCACAATAAGGAGGCACTAGCTTGCGTGCGAAGATGTAGCTGGTGGTTCCCAGCTGTCAGCTTCTCCACGTACTCCATGTTGTCTCTCGTTGTTGACCACGCATCGTCGAGCGGACCATGGCAGTGGACGACGGCGAGGCCTAAGATGGCAACGATCTGGAGTCATGGAAGAAGGGGCACTGGAGTCCCTGGCGGAGGGGAGTATGAGGGACTGGTTCGGCTGCGGGGTGAGGCTGCCGTCGTCGGAGAATAACACAAGGTGTGGGTGAGTATAGGTATGACCTGGCCACTGTTGGGAGTAGGTTGGGGCGGCGAGGCCTACGCGGCAGCACAGCCGGCCACGGGAGGCAGATGCAGGCGCTCCAGCCGGCGATTGTTTTGGCGGCTGGAGCAAGAGCAACTAGATCGGAGATTGAAGAAGCAGGATCGATGTTGGATGTCAATCCAACGGCTAAAGATGTCAAAATAATTTGTTGACTTTTTGTTTTAGACCATTAAATCATTTTGTTCACTAAATGGACAACACCTTGCACAGGCTTCGTCCTAGTGGGCCAACAAAGTCAGCTTCGAAAGCTATGGCGGAATGCAGCCCATTTATTTAAGTTTTACAACCCATTTCATTTTGTTTGCCATGACATCTATTTCCTGGGTTTTGACTCAAAAAATAATCTATTTTCTGGGTTGGGTAGAAAAATAATAGCAGATTTACTATTTATGATAATTTACAGCGCATTTGATTATTTATTCGAATACACCTATATACTGGGCTGGGTGAAAAAATAATATTGCTTACATGCAGCCTATTTATTATTTCTGATAATTTATAACCCATTTGATTTTAGTAGAAATGGACCAATTTTCTGGGATGGATGAAAAAACAATGATGCTCTAGACTGAGCATTTCGTATAAAAAATTAATATTGAGATAGGAATATTATTTAAAAAACTTAAGTTGGGCTTGGTAATCTTATTATATAAAAAATAACTGAGTTGTGCATTTTATTAAAAGAAACACATGCTAGACAACGCTTATTTTAGGATCTTGTGTACAACTGTCGGCCCAGTTGCATTGCTGATGTTCAACGAAAAAGGCTTGTGTAGTACAGTACAACTTTATATAGCTACTCAGCCTACATTCAACGATGCCTAAAAGACCCAAACAAGGTCTATGTACAACTTTTTTGAAGCCACTGAGCTCAAATAATAACTTAAGAAAAAAGTTAGAATACAGTGGAACCTAATTAAAAGCTGTCACGAGCGAAGAAATAATTCAACGGGCCCCACTTGTGTGTGTGTGTGTGTGTGTGAGAGAGAGAGAGAGAGACCCATCGGTCGATGCTCGTGAATACATCTTTCAGCCATATGCATTGCTGATGCAAAGTAAAAACTTATATAGTTGACACAATCATATACAAGATCATAACACATTAAACTTGCATACAAAAATTTCATGCAGGAGGCACAATCAGGGTGGAAGAGGTAGATCGTTACGGGTAGGGCTATGTTGAAACGAACAAACTCGTACATAACTGTTCATCGTCTTTATCAATGACGAGGAAATATCTTGAATGTTGTGCAAAGAAAACACACATACAACACAATAAGTTCTGCTAGCACATTAAGTTGACGTACACCCCTTTCTAAAAAAACTTCAGATACAAAAATAGAACAGGTCACAATCAAATGTACTGGCACATCAGTGCTTCACACCGATACCTCGGATTTAATTAGTATCTAAGAAGATTTAGTTGTTACCTCAAATTAGAGCACATGCAGGCAGCCAGCCCTGGCTCTTCTCCCAAAAAAGCAGTGGCCTCCGCCGCGCGATGGAGTAGGCCCTGTGCCTCCATTGTTTCGAGCAACACGGGGAAAGTCTGACATTGACTCCTGTAATGGACGTCGTCGACGGACCCTGGCACCAGCGGCTGAGGCAGGACTTCGATTGATGGATTGACCACTTCTTCGACGTGCACGAACACTCGATACAGGTACATCCCGAACGTGGTCCGTGGCAGCCTTGGTGGCGACGAATAGTACAACCCCGGTTCCTGCACCTGTATCTCAACACCAATCACCTTCGATATGGTGGACGGCTTCTTCATCCATGCCATAACCGTCAGAGCCCAGCTGCCTGGAGGAACAAACATACTTACGAGCTCACCTCCTAGGTCGTTGATAAGCTCATTCATCGACTCGTGTTCCAAGCACGTCGAGGCATGCCATGGAAGGTAAGCTTTGTTAAAAACTCATGCTCAGAGGGCACCGAGCCCCATCCTGGGTGCCACCGATCAAAGCTCACCAGCGCGCCATCACAGAACAAACGCCGGGAAGATTCGAACACACGACTGCAGTCAAAAGTTGTCTGGAACCTGACGAAGAAATCAGCCGGTGGCGGACAGACTTCGACGAGCAAGTCACTTATTTGGATGTCGTGTGCAATGCCAAGAGCTTTTACAAGGTCGTCCGGCGAGACGGGAGGCCGGTTGCCGTTGATGGTTACCATCAGCAATTTGCCGGCAAACAGGTCGTCAAGCACCGCCATGCCACTGTTGAGTGACAGCATGCAGCGCCCGAAGGCATGGCGGACCTCAGGATCTCCGGCTCGGAGAGCCGTGTTGACCTGCGACATTATAGTGCGCTTGAGTACAGGGAGTACAAGAGGGGGATTTCAGGGAACTGGAGTAGGAATCAATATTCCAGAGGTGTGGGAGGGGCGGGAGATTGGGGATGAAAAGGTAGCATGAATTTTGAACACGCGCCAATACGCTCTCGGTGCCAAGCACACGAAAACACCGGTGGCGCCCACATGTCGGCCTAAGAGTCATTTTTCTTTCTTTTTTTGAGTGCTCGGCCTGAGAGTCATAATTGACCTGTTTGGCATTGCGTTACTACTCGACCCATATTCAACGACACCTCACATTGGCAAAATCAAGTGTACATCATCGAAAACACACTGAGCTCAAATTATAACTTGCAAAAAGGATATATACACTGAACACTGGAGAATGTTGATGCCCTCATTTAGCCCACTAGCAGTTCGAGACAATAAACAGTTTGAAACAACGATATATACAACATTCAAACACTGACTAGTGACTACTACTGACAGAAAAATCAAGACATGATAGTTCATAAGAAGTCTTGCTACACCACCAAAACGCACCCATCTGGGGCGCTTAGACGCTCGTGATCCAGATGAGAATGACATTCTAAAGAGAGGCAACTATTACATAGTAAGAGTGACATAGACGAGGATGACCAAATGACAAGGAGTCTGCATAACAAAAGAGAGAACTACCCATCCGGAAGAAGCAGCAAAGACAACAAGTCATTCGAAGAGGGATGATCCAACACCATCATAATTTGTAGCCCCACTTCAGCCACCAGTGATTTGGAGACACCAGGACTCCACCCTTTCGACGCAACAGCCCAACTACCTATCAACCTGAAGGCTTGAACCACATCACTGCCTGTCGGAGTTGAGACATCCAAGGATAAAAGTTAATCCAGATGCCTTTGTCATTCTCACCTTCTTTTGGCTGTAGGCTGTATCGTTGACAATCAGGGGCATGTGGTCCCAAAGTCCTAGGGCTTGCCGTGTAGACACAATTTTCCCTAGCAAACACAACCTCTCTGCCATCAAGGCCCTTGCCAACTGTGATCTCCTGGATAATTGGATAATTGAGTCCAAGAAACAGAGAGTGAACCAAGGCTGTTTACCCGCCTCCAACTCAAAAATCCTGAAGGCCCCAACAAGCTGATATCCTACTCATAGACGTAACAGCCACTCTTCGGATACTCCCGTATTTCATGGTGCTTGTACACAGTGGGGTTTTTGCAATATAACTTTGATGGCTCATGTGTGCAAATGATCATCAGGCTTTTGCCGTCATCTAATCGAGCGAGGAACCACTTGTGCTTCCCTATTTTTGGCAAAGGTGGTGTGATTACAAAGGGCAGTAACTATAGGGACACTGCATCATATCAAAAAGGACAGGCATTGTTAATGTAAGATCAGCATTGTTCAGAGTAAGAGTAGGATAATGCAAGAAACAACATTGATCTGTCCTTGTTGGAACTAAGAGGAAAATACAGGGAAATGTATACTGGGTTTGAAAATATAGAAGTGCCACGCATGGTTATACTCACGTTATCTCGCAATCGATTCTTCACAGGAAACTACCATGCCATGCATGTTATGTAATCATGTTCTGTCCTCACAAATAAATTCTTCAAGGAAACTAACACACCATGCATTGTTATATACTCATGTTCTGTGGGCAAAATTCTTGTGAGGATATTATTCTAGCCATTGATTGCTGAAGGGCGAATATAGGTATGTACACATGGTAAGCATTACAAGATTTCACTACTTCCAAATATAGAGTTCTCCATATGCACATTTACTTCCCTAATGTATGGTTAGATGAAACCAACAGTGTGATGCATGTTTCTACATCATGAAAATGAGGAAACTAACATGACTATTGATACACACTCATATTTAGTAGTATATAGATTACTATAAAGTTAGGAGAATATCCATATCTTCCTAACCGTTTGATTATTGAAGGGTACAAATTCGTTGTAATGACATGGTCACAATCGCATGATTTAACTAATTCCAAATATAGCTGATTTACGGCGTCTCTAATACATTGCCATAGTTGTACTCAAATTCTGCTCAAACAAGGATATGCCAATCATCACAAAATTTGAAACAGTGTCATGGCGTTATCATTAAAATCAGATGAAAACAACTTACACGCGCCATCCCAGCAATACGTGGTGCCATCTACTTTGTCGATCGTGTAGATGATGCCATTGTGTTCAATAGCATCACAGAAGTGGGTATCAGCTTTGACGATCCACTGCGAGGTGAGTTGCCTCCACCTAAAGAAGGCACCAGCAAAAAGATAGGCGAGTCCGCGGTCGAACAAGGCAATTAGCTTGAAGTCTACATAATACGAATATCATGTTGGCACTTAGCTGATTACAATCTTCTGCAAAACAAGGTTCATCCAACTGATGTGGTAATCTAGATGACTTGGACCGCGATGGTAAAACCCTACATAATCGAATGTAGGAAGGATAATCTCATGGGAGGTGTGGAAGTTCTTGAGAACCAACTTTTTTCGGTCTTCTCTGACGATAGCCATCCAGTGGGAGTTCATGCCGACCCAGTACATACCTACCAAGAAGTTTCGGGCGATGGTGATCGGATCAAAGTCAAGGGGCATGATGTACGGCGGCCCAGTACATACCTGCAAAGAAGTTTCGGCTGATGGAGGTCGGATTGAAGTCAAGGGGCATGCTGTACACCTCTGTATCATTGTGAGCGCATCTCACAAGAGCAGATAGCAACAAGCAGGTTGTCTTGAAAATCTCAGGCCTCACTTCGATGATGGTCGCATGCATGTCCCTCGAGCATGCAGCCAGCCGCACGGCGCTCAACATATCCATACGCAAACAATAGAGGTCGAGGATGTCACTGGGTAGATTGCTCCAGTCACAGCTCATAGGGATGTTGCGTGGTTCGCGTTCGGCCATGGTGGAGTTTCGAAGGTGGGGTTTTTTGGGGCTTGATTTATGGGGGAGAATGCTCTCGGTGCTGGAGTGGCTAGCAAGGGAATAGTGGTACTGGGGGAGGCGAGCAAGGCGAGGGTACGTGGGGGCACAGTGAGATGATAAAGAGTGGTGCTAGGGGAGAGGGAGACGAGGCGAGGGATGCTATACAGCGGCGGTGACAATGACTGCACAGTGCACAACGTGAGGCTGAGTTTGCTAACCCGAACTTGCCGCCTGGACTAGTGTCACCTCGGGCGTAGGGTCTTGTCACTTCACTGTGAGGTCCTGATGAATAATATTTTGACCAACAAGAGTACTACAGTTGTACTACTACTAGTAGTAACATACGGTAGGACTGTATAGCGGAAAGAGGTCGTGCTAGCATGCCTCTGGGTTCACTTCATCCTTTAGGTAGAATCCATATTGCGAGCATAACCAA
Source organism: Thinopyrum elongatum (assembly GCA_011799875.1). Taxonomy (NCBI): domain Eukaryota; kingdom Viridiplantae; phylum Streptophyta; class Magnoliopsida; order Poales; family Poaceae; genus Thinopyrum; species Thinopyrum elongatum. The sequence goes on along the minus strand of CM022300.1, from coordinate 485,004,816 downwards.
ATTCTCGTGCATGCGGAAGCGCGAAGAAGGGCTTTTTCTTTTTTGAGGATAACCACATATTCCTTAACCAGAAAAGGTTGTGTCTCGCATGCACGTGCCAATATCCATCTGAACCAGCTACGACACATTTTTTGTGCAAAGAGATGGATATGTTTGTATATCTGTTTGCGTAGGTCCTACCTGTCAGGAGGGGTATAGAAATAAAAATGAATCATAAAATGTTTCGCCATGGTGATTCGAAAGAGTGACCTCAACTAGCCAGTGGCACATGTAGCGCTAGAAGGATGGGCACGTACACAGACACGTACCACTCCTCAGTACGCTACCCGCATAGCCTTTTTGTTTTGCAGGTTAGTCTACCTAGCCATCTAATCAACTGCCTGCATGCCATTTCTCACATTTACTTCTCCATCAGGAACCGATTTTCCTTGGCATCTTCACCTCTCCTTCATTTGCATTCAAACCCAACTGGATTCACATTGTTTTAACCTCTTCAGATACTCCTGGAGTAATTCCTAAGCCCCTCTAAATAATCATCTTCTTCCAGTTAGACTAGCCACCTAATCCTAATACTCCAAACCATAGCCCTCCTGTCCAGCGGTTCCAAATGGAGAAAGAGATCCTTATGTAGCTTTTTAGCCTCAAACATGTCCTCAGCGAAGGCTCGTTGAGCATAGACGCCACCGTCACCCACCACCCAAGAGTTGTTCGATAGTGGATCAACAATGTATCCAACTCCCTCGAAAAGGTGGAGATGAAGGTCATCGATCTCGACACAAAGTACAGGGAGCGTGCCACTGGGAAGATATAACGAGCCGCCGTCCTTCAGCTGTGCCTCGAAGATGAAGTTTTAGTGTATCACATCATACACGCGCACTCCATACAAGGTGAGCTCCATGATTTCATGTCTCGAGAGGACATATACTTCTGTGGGGTAGCCATCAAAGGGGACAAAGAAAAGCTGGCGCCGTACAACCTTGATTTGAAAAACATCGGTGACCTACAAACTAAAATTCCTGTAGACGGTTGTGATAAAGAAACACCATCCCTATTCGACGTAGCAAATTTTGTGCTCCGAACAAATCTTGAGAAGGGTGACGAGACACTGGCATTAAGGTCGTTTGGATGGGAGAATTATCCCTTGACCTACGAGCGGATAAAATATGCTGCCCTCGATGCCGTGTGAGTTTCGAGATAGCTGCAAGGTCGAAAGAGCTTGTTGCGAAGACGTCTCCCACAGAAAATGAGAAGAAGAAGAAGAAGAAGAAGAAACAACAGCAGCAGCAGGGCATTATAGATGGATGAACTATTTCGTCTCTTATTTGTAAAAAATATTTCCTCTCTGTATATATTGATAGATGATCTATTTCGCTGGTGTGCATGTCTTTGGAACAAGTGTAGTAGCGTAGGTCCGCTTGACTATAATGAACTATTTATCCTCCTAGTTTTCTCTGCTACTCCTTGCAGTGATCGGTATGCATTGCATGTGCCGGTAGACATGACAGCTTGTCCATGGAAGTTGAACTACGGCGACCATCACGTTTCTACCACTACCACACGCGATTCCCATGACGTCGCTCCAACCCACGGCACCACGCCCCCCGACGTGTGTCTCACCCCTCTCGGCCCCACCACCCCTCTGCCTTTGTTTACATGACATGTGGGCCAGCTGAACTGCGGCGACCGTCAAGTTTCTATCGCAGCCACACGCGATTCCCACGACGCCGCTCGAACCCACGACACCACGTCCCCCGACATGTGCCTCACCCCTCTCGGCCCCACCGCCCCTCTGCCTTCGTGACCATGACATGTGGACCAGTCACTTGTAGGGTCCACATGTCATGGACTCAAAGGCAGGTGTAGTAAGGCGCTGAAGCTCAGTCCTGTGGGCCCCGAGAGGGAAATGTAACTCCAGCGCCAAGCCTTGTGGTGCTACCGCTGCAAGAACTCGTGCCAAACTCGAGATTTCTTTCTTACTACTACTACTACCAATGTGTCAGGCCGTGCGTTGCAATGGATCCAAAGTAGTAGAATAATACTTGTTCACAAACTTGAAATATAAACACTCCAGTTTTGATATACATATATCAGTAAAAATAAATCATGCTTCACTCAAAATATATTCCTCGGGCTGTTTTGATGAGGTGAGGGACGGGTGTGGCTGGTTTCAAGATAAGAACATGGCTAATAAAAATGGAGCAGGTTCTTTTTTACATTTTGTAGCATGGCATGGCATCCGGTGCACCTAAGCATCTGAAAAAAATTGGAGTGCACTCTTAAGATATTTACATGCTCCCAGTATTGGAGTGCTCTCTAAACTTATTTTTATGTAGCCTTTCCTAGCCATGCAAACTTGCCACATAAGCTAGTCATGCATGCAATCAATAATTTACAATATACTTTCGTTACTCTCCAGCATGTAATGCTCCACACCATCTATTCATGCCTATTAGTCATAGGTTGTTTTTTGCATTAGTCTTGATCCTTCACATTTAATGTTCCAAACAACTAAACTCCAAATATTAATGTTCCATACAACTAAACTCCAAATATTAATGTTCCATACAACTAAACTCCAAAGGTCCACCGGAGCCAAGGCAGATGACGTACGACGGGGGCGGTGGAGGCGTCTTCGTAGGAGGAGGAGAGCTCGAAGGATAATCTTGCATGTCCGCCGCCATCTGCATATCGACGCGGGACTCCTCGAGCGCCCACTGGAGCTCGTGCTCCTCCAAGGCATGGCGGAGTCACGAGATTTTCCTAAACCATGATGGGCACCATGCACTACTCCTCGTCGCTGGGGGGCGGTGCTCGCGTCCCGACTCCGGGGGTATTGTCTGGAGCACACGCTCATCCACCTCATGAGCTGCCAGGATGCCATGCTCGCGGCCATGTTGTTGGAGAACACGCTCATGCGCCTGAGCGGCGAGGATGCGATGTTCGCGGGCGTGCTTCCGGAGCACGTGCTCGTCCATGTCGAGACCGGCGAGGATGCGATGTTCGCGAGCGTGCTCTCGTCCACGTCGACAGCGGCGTGGATGCGATGCTCGCGGGCATGCCGCTGGAGAATGCCCTCGTCCACATTGTGAGCGGCGAGGATGCGACGCACCTCCTCGTGACCGACCAGGGCGTGCTGCTGGAGCACAGCTACCCCTTATGGCCGACGAGGGCGAGCCACTAGATCAGACTGTCCTCCGCGTGGCCAGTGAGCGCGCGCCACTCGCGGCCGTTGAGGGCGTGCTCCACCTCGGCGATGTTGGAGACTCCGTCCTCTTCCAAGGCGGCAGCGCCGTCCACTTCGGCAACGGCTGCGTGCTCCGGTGGGTGTTGTGTCCATATGGGAGCTTTGAGCTACAGTAACAATGGGGAGGGGGTTGACCTTTTCGTGGTTTCACATGGTCTGAGGAGGAAGATAGAATCTCAAGTAGCACAATATGTTGGAACGTGTCGCAGGAAGGCTGGTAGGAGCAGTACAACAAACATCACATGTGCACCGTATTTTTAGAAGGGTTTAATGTAATTTGTGTGAAATGGGTCTGTGTGGATGTGCGAGTCGTACATCCATATCATTGATATTCATGCACACAACAAACATTTGTATGCACGATTTCACCCTATTTTCATATTCTGTTTTGGAGTGGATTTGATTTTTGTAATTGGAGCTCACTTTTCTATTTGGTTTCAATTTAGTCTATGCATGTATTATTGCTAGACATAGACATAGAGAGAATATTTGCGTGACAGAGGGGGGAGGCAGCAAAAGCTAATGAGAGAGGAGCATATGCATGTTCGAAAGACTGTGTGTGTGTCGCAAAGAGAGGAGTGTCCCAAAGGGAGAGAGAGGGTGTGTGTGTGTGTGTGTGAGAGAGTGTGTGCGTGTGTGTGTTAGAGAGAGAGGGGTGCGTGTAACATCGGGATCGACAAGGTTATGAGGTTGGGGATATTGTGAGAGCGATAGTATGTGTGCAATAAAGGGACACAAAGACAACGTCTGTTTGCCTTTGAGAGAGCTAGATAGATCTCGACAACACGGCTGGCTTGGGGGTGTAAGGTTATGTGTGGTAGAGAGAGATAGCGAAGAGAGAGATGAATGCTTGTTTCTTGCAGGGAGACCTAACTACATAGATGGGGGTAGCAAGAAGAAGAGAATGGCGGTGTGCCTTTTTTATTGGATGGGAGAGAGACCAAGAGAACGCATCGTGTGGAGAGGTGTGTGTGCTTCGAAAGAGAGAGGGATGCGTGGACCTGGATAATGAGATGGGTGCTCATGTGTATGTTATAGGGAAGGAATTGTATCGGTGGTAGCCTTGTGATGGCGACCCAATCTGTCAGATTCAGGGCTCCACAGACCCAAGAAGGTTCGAACTCTGTGGCATGTGCGAAGAACTCAACCTCTCAAGCCTACCAACTCGTCGCCCCATAGCCTAGCCCGATTTGCGTGAGCAAGGAAGAAGATGAACACGATAGTTTACCCAGGTTTGGGCCACCTTGCGGTGTAAGACCCTACTCCTGCTTTGTGGTGGATTGGCCTCACGAGGGGCTGAGGATGAACTAGTACAGAGGATGAACAACCTCGCGAGGGATCGGGGGTGAGAATGAGTCAATCCCTTCTACGGTTGTGGCTAACCTATATTTATAGTGGCATCGGTCCTCTTCCCCCAAAACGTAGGCAGGAAGGGATCCCACAGTGGCCAATTTGAAAGGGGACAAGTAGTATATCTTATCCTGATGAAAGGTGGTCTTTGCCTGCAAAGCTTCTGGTCGTGACACAGTGGTGGGCTCGGCGATGACATCCGTCCTGCCAAGTGTAGTCTTGGTCTTGTAGCACCAGAATGGAAACCTTTGGTAGATTCCTCGTTAACCCACGCCTGTCCTTGCCTCCTTAGCACCAAAGAGGAAACTGCCTCCTCTGCGCCCGCTGGCGCCCGCCTGGCCTTGGTCATCATGGCTTGCGTCATCGCAGCCTCAGGAGGCTGGGTACCTGCATAGGAATCTCCGCTCCTCGGGAGGTAGCCTGCGGACGCCGCTCCCTTCAGAGGTCTTGGTGTCGTCCGCCACGCGAGGCCAGGGGGCCTTCGCGAGGGTCTTGTCTCGGTGGTCTTGCAGATGGGCCATACCAGGCCGTCGAAGTAGCCACGATGTGGGCCGCAGGCAGGCAAGTCTGGGTACCCTGGTTCCCAGAACGCCGACAGTAGCCCCCGGGCCCAAGGTGCGCTCGGGCTTGGCTTCGAGGCGAAGCCAAAGGGCAAGGGCGAAGTGCCGCGGGCCCCAATTGCCTACGGGCCAGGCCGACACGTGGCGCTTGACGGGGCGTGGGCGCCTCCACTTCCCCACATCGCCTCGGCAACTACCCAGGCTGACAAAAGACTGACGCCCGCTACCGTGCCATCATTGCTTCCCCTTTGCCTTGCTCCAGATCCCCTTTCTCCCAGCCGAGGGCATCTCTAGATTCGGTCGCATTCCTCCTTCCTCCTACACCTGTTCCTTCAAGATTCCGCGAATGGCGTCCGGGAAGGCGAAACCTGCCGTGCAGGCCGCAAGCTCCGCCCCCTCTCCTCCGCCGGCCCTTGGCGCGTCCTCCATCACAGAGGAGAAGCACCTTGCTGCTGTGCTCCCGGAGATGGTGAGCGACGACAATGAATGGAACGAGACCATTCTCCTGGCCGGCTCCGCCGAGCAAAGGACCTTGGCACACACGGTTTATCCCTTCTTCCTCCACAGCGTCTACGCGGGGCTCGTCCCGCCTTTCTTCGAGTTCTTCACCGCTGTCCTCGACCACTACCAGGTCCAGGCCCTGCACTTTCAACCCAACTCCATCCTCCTCCTGTCCATCTTTGCCTTCTACTGCAAGGCATTCATGGGCGTGAGACCCTCCGTGCCACTCCTCCGGTACTTTTTCTCCTTGTGACTGCACGATCCGACCGAACGCTCTGGCTGTCTGTCCTTCATCGCAGTCCATAAGAACAATGTGCTCATGAGGGCCAGAAAGAAGGTGGAGAGCTTCCGGCACCGCTGGGTCTTCATGGACGCCAAAGGCCTCAACGCGCAGCTGGAACTGCCTACCGCGCTGCCCGAGTGGCTCGAGAGGTGGAGCCACGAGAAGTTCTTCGACCCCCGGGCGGCGCCTGTCCTAAGGAATATGATTGCAGACATGGATGCTAGGGCGCTGACAGGGGGCATGCTCGTGAAGGAGTTCCTGATGCAGTGCCTGGCTCCGCTCCAGTCGCACACGTGGCCCATGTGGGAGTTCCAGGGCGCGGCGGACGACATCAGGCTGCGCTCGGAGAGCTTGACAGGCAAGGAGCTGGACAAGGCCATGAACACCCTGCTCGAGGGTGAGCCGGGGGACCTCCCAAAGGCCTACGCCCCACTGTACCGCCGTGCCGATAGGGAAGCGCTAATCGCGGCCATGCCTGGTTTCAACGAGCTGGGGCACGCGTCACCTGAGCACCCCAACTCCCCGGTGCTGGTGTCCTCCGACGACAGTGCCGGTGAGGAGGCCAAAGGGGACTCGGAGGCGACCGAGGACGATGTGGAGGAGATCCCCCCCCCCCCCGTCACAAAGCGAGCTCCTCCACAGCCTCACAGACGATGACGATGCCGACGAGCCCCGAGCCACGGAATCCTCATGCTCCGCCGGGGTCCCCATGAGGTCCGGGGCCACTCCCCGGGCCCTGCGATGGTCAGGCCAGGCGACCCTGAAGAAGAGCGGGGCGGCACCCCCTCCTCAGGGCGACGCCTCTGCTTCGCCAAGAATCGGCACTGTACCGAGGCCGGCCGAAGAGCGCCCCGCCAAACCCCCAAGCGCGACAAAGGCCGCGCCCAGGAAGAGTGGAGGTGCCCCAGCCCCGGCCAGGAGGAGGACGTACATCGACCCCGATGAGTAAGTACCTTACCTTGCTTTTTGTTTGGTGCTCATTAGCATGGTGCCCACAGCACTCCACTCCGGATGACCAGGATGGGCGTCGCGGTGAAGAAGAGGAAGGAAGGAGCCGGGACTCCGGAAGCGCCACCTCTCGCCACAGCCGTAGCGACTCCGACAAAGGTGGAAGAGGCCGCCTCTCATCCTCTTGCTGCGGAGCAGGCCCTCCAGCGCGTGGTGGTGCAGCCTCGGGAGGAGCCTGCTCCTGCAGGCCAGCCGGCCTCGGGACCGTCCATCCCTGTCACGCCTGAGGGGGGCTCGGAGCCTCCGGTGCGCCAAGCTGTCCTCGCTACTGCCTCCCTGGCGATGATGCCAGCCGACACGCCAGTGCTGCCTCCTCCCCAGGCCCTTGCACTAGCGGACTGCGGCCCCCTCATCAGGCCAGGCGCCCTGGACGAAGCCTATGCCGCACTCGGTCAGCTCCGAGCCGACCTCCAAGATGCCGATAGGTGCCTCATGAAGGAGCGCCTCGGGCTTATCTCAAGGTGGCTCCAGGACAACACGTCCGTCAAGACGGCTTGGGGTCGGGCCGAGGCCGCTGCCGCCGAAGGCAGGAAGGAGGCAGCCGAAGCCAAGGAGGCTCGTGACGCGGCATTGGCCAATGATGCTTCCGCGGGGGAGCGTCGCGCTGAGGTGGAGGCCAAGCGGAAGGCCCTACAGGAGGAGCAGGCCTCGCTCACCCAATGGCTTCAGCAACGGGAAGAGGACCTGAGGGCCCGTGAAGCGAAGTCCTCCGATCGCGACGCCAAGCTGGCACAGGTGACCACTGATCACGCCACGGAGCAGGACCGCCTGGCAAAGCTGAAAGATGAGGTGGACAAGGCCCAAGCGTCCCACGCTCAGCACTTCTCCGAGGCAACAGCCCGGCTGGAGGCCAGGGAGAAGGTGCTTGCTGCCATCGAGAAGAAAGCAGCCGTAGGTCGTGAGGCCTTCCTCTCCCTTGAGCTTGGATCTCACGAGGTGCTGTGCTCCATCCATGGGGGAGGGTACGAAGAGCCACTGGCGACCCCCAAAGATGGCCTTTCTGGGCTCTTCCCCAAGCTTGCCGAAGTGCTTAAGGGTGACGCCGCTGAAGTGGACTCCTTCTTGGAGGAGGCGTGCCGCTCGCTCTTCACCGTGGCTGCGACGCGCGTCTTTAGCCATCTGTACCTCCAGGACCTAGGCTTCAATCTCGGCGCGCTGACCCACCCGGTGGCTCCTGAGTCCCTCACCACCGCTACGGAGGCCGTGAAGGACCAGGTAGACGCCCTGCTGAAGAAGTTCCTCTGCGTCCCCGATCCTGGGGCCCTAGCGACGGAGGCTGGAAGCAGCGAGGATGGCGGCAGCGACATCGACGACGGGCTCCCGGCGACCAGGACAAGCGGCGGTGATGGCCAAGGCGGTGGTGGTGCTTCTTCCTAGTTTTATTCCTGCAATATTTACCATGCCTCGTGGAGGCGTAAGACTTCTGTTTGAATTTGCAGAACACTTGTGCTTGTAATAACTGTTAGGGCTCTGTGATTTCCTTTTCGTGCTTGGTTTCCTCCTTGTTTGCTTTTGTGCTCTGCGTCGGCAGGGCCTAGCCCCGCGCATACCTCGACCGCCGTTGGAGCGTCCGAATCGCCAGGACGACACCAAGGGGCGAGGGGCTATGTGACAAGTGAGGCCCCTAAGTCACGGTGCTCAGGAGGTCCCCCTTGACGTGCGAGCAGCCCTCATGAAGGAAACATAGGCAATGACGACGTTATCCCGGGCCCCCATACCTTTCCTCGTCAGCTTTCGCCTGGGGGGGGACGTGAGAAGACCAGGTACCCGGACCTGGTAGGGTGGCGTGTGCCAGGCCTGGCCTGAGCACAGCCCCCGTGCCCAGTCCCCTCACGCGTACCTCCCATGGGGAAAGCTGCACGATAAGATTGTTCGGCGAGCCAATAGGCCATCCTGAGGTTGGTGCAGCCATTAGGACGCCCTCAGTTGTTTATTCACCAGCGCGGAGCATAGTGCTTCCACTTTAGCATGGGCATAGCTGCTCCTCGGCCGTGTCATCTGCCGGTGCGGAGCATGGGGCTTCCACTGGTGCGTGGGCATAGTCGCTCCTCGACCGTGTCGTCCGCCAGCGCGGAGCATGGGGCTTCGGCTGGTGTGTGGGTGAGAGTTCCCTCGGGGGAAGAGTCTGGGGCATGTACAGCCCCGTTCATACATGTGGCTAGCACGGCAGAACTGGAGGAAGTGTATCTGGGCACTCGTGAGCCAGCGCAGGACTCACGAGGCCCTACCTCAAGGCGGGTTGCACGTGATTTTTGCGGCGCGGGGCGCGCTTAAGACACCTGTGGGGCGATGTGGGGTCCTGCGCTGAAGGCCCCTTCGGAGGTTATCAAATGAGAAGGCCAGACACCAATGACCATAGGAGGTGACATGAACGGGGCCGGCCTGCCAGACAGAGCTCAGCCATTGGTTTTATCAACACTGCAGGGACGGACCCAAGCATAGACGCCGTGCCAAGTCTTCCCATGCAACGATCCCACGGAAAAACTCCCGGCGCACGGCTCCCGCTACGGTGAAGCGCCGAACTGCGGTTGTAGGAACCGGGCCGCGCACCCTTACTCGCCCACATGCGATTAGCTCATGCGAGAACAAGGCACCAAGGACCCCGGGAGGTGACGCGCACGGGAGCTGGCCCGCGGGACAGAGCTAGATCGCTTGGATTTGACAACGCTGCAGGGACGGACCCAAGCACAGACCCCCTGCTAGTCCTTAATCATGAGGCGGTCGTGGGCGGGTTTGCAAGGGCGCAGCGAGATCATAGTGACGAAGCACCGGACATGCAGTTGAAATACTTGGGAAATTCATAAAGGCAAGGCCAGTTCTGATACATGTGCAAAAAACGATACAGCTGCGGGGCTCGGCCCTAGCATCCTGAGGATGATGCAGCCCAAGGGGCGCCCTCAGTTGAAGAAACCAAAAAGTCACCTGGCACCATCATTGTAGAAGCATTGGGGTAGCTGAAGATGCGCGCTGCCGAGATAGTTCCTCACGAGCCGACCGGCTCCTGAGGCCCGGGAGGCTCAGGAGGTCCGGGGAGCTCGCGAGGGTCCGGCACCTCCTCCGTCAGGACCGCCTCGCGCCTGGCCTCGTGGGCCGCCATGGCACCCTGTGCGAAGCGCTGGTATGAGGCGGCCATGTTCAACAGGCAAAACGGCATGCGGACGTAGCTGCAGGGGTAGCCTCCACTTCGGCCGATGCTGGACGGCCAGAAGAGGTCCTGCGACGCAGCCCTGTTGAGGCCTGGGATGTTGACGCAGACGGGCAGCTCGCCGCCTATGTCAAGGGCCGCGGCTGCACCTGTTGGTGCGGAGTGACGCTCGCCATGCATGGCTCGCGCCTCCTGAAGCTCTTCGATTGCCTTGGTGATGAACTCTTGAGCGCCTTGCACCTTGCTCACGGAGGCGTGCGTCGAAGCACAATTCCAAGTGGTGCCCGAACACCTCCCTCATTGCACTGGTCAGGTCTGAGGCCCACCAGACAAGAGCCCCCGAGCCCGTCCTAAGGGGGGCAGCAGGCACGCCTTCCTATGCGAGAGGGAAAGGCACCCCGGCCATGGGTGCGGGGCCTGAGGCACCATCGGCAGGCGCCCCAGCCTCCCGACGGCCCTTGGGGAGGAGCTGCTTCTTCTTCTTGGGGATGGCCTCAGGAGGCAGGATGGCGCCCTTGTCATTAGAGTTCTCGATTGCCACAGTCTGGTAGGCGCGCCCTAGGGAACACACCGCATCCTTTTTGTCGCAGGCGATCGTGATGATGCTGCCGCATCCTGGCATCTTGAGGACGTTGTAACCATGGAGAGTTGCTGCCATGAACTTGGCGAGGGCCGGATACCCAAGGATGGCATTATACGAGAGGCAGGTGTGGGCGATGTTGAAGTCAATGAGCTTGGTGTGGTAGTTGTCGCACTTGCCAAAGGTGACTGGGAGGCGCACCTGCCCCAGGGGAACGGTGGAGCCATCAGTCACCCCTGAGAAAGGCTTGGTGGGCTGGAGCTGGTCATAGGGCACTTGGAGCATCTCAAATGTCTCGACAGAGAGAACATTGAGCCCCGCACTACCATCGATGAGGGTTTTGGTGAGGAGGACGTTGCTGATGGTGGGCGTGCAGAGCATAGGGAGCGCACCAACGGCGGCGGAGCACTTGAGTTGGTCCATGGAGTCAAAGGTGATGCGTGCTTGGACGACCTGAGGGGACGCGGCGCCTCAAGCTCTGGGAGGGCCGCATTCACCTCACGAGAGAACTGCTTGAAGATGCGGTGTGAGGCGGGGGCCTGAGCACCACCCAGGATGCAGGCGGTCGCTCGAGGCTCCTGGAAGCCCCCAGCCCCATCGTCCTGCCAATTGTCGTTGTTTCTCCTTGGAGGCGGCGGCAGCAGAGGGAGGCCGGCGTTGCCCTGAGGACAGTCCTCACGAGGGTAATCTCGCCATGGGCCATCACACGGCTAACCCTGCCAGCGGTCCTCACGAGGCTGATCGCGCCAGTCCTGGCGTTGGTCGCGGTTGTCCCAGCGGCCTCCACCGCGGCCTCCTCCACGGCCGTAGCCGCAGTCGCTGCACTCGGGGCGATGGCCAAGGCACCCGTCTCGGATTGCCCTAAGCTCCTGTCAGTCGTTGGTGTTGTGGGTGTGGATGTTGTGGAAGACACAGAACGGGCGGTTGCCTCAGGGAGGCTCATCGTGGTCATGGCCACGCTTCATCTCGGGCTCCACGACCAGCACAACGGGCCCTTACGATTTGCTTCCTTGTCCTTGGCCTTCTTGTCTTCAGGGTCGGCCTCTGGAAGCTCAAGGAGGGAGAGGTGGCCTTCCTCGGCCATTGCGCACTTGGTCGCCAGGTTGAACATCTCCAGGGCCGAACACAGGTCCTCGTGGATGGCGAGCTCCTCCTTCATCTTGACATCCCGAACGCCATCAGTGAACCCCGAGATGATTGCCTCGTCTGACGCCTTCGAGATCTTGAGGCAAACGCTCGTGAAACGCTGGATGTATTTGTGCAAAGTTTCGCCCAGCTGCTACTTCACGCACCACAAGTCGGCCACTGCGGGGGCGCGGTCGCGAGTGCCCTGGAAGTTGGCAATGAAGCGCTCGCAAAGCTCGTCTCAGGAGGAAATCGACCCCTCCGGGAGATTCAGGAGCCAAGAGCGCTCGCCATCCTTGAGGGCCATCGGGAACCAGTTGGCCATAACCTTCTCGTCGCCATTTGTTGCTTCGATGCTCAGCACGTAGAGCTAGAGGAATTCCGCGGGGTCGGGGGTGCCATCGTAGCGCGGAGGCAGATCTGGCTTAAACTTGCCGGGCCAGACAACACGCGCACCTTCGGGGTGAAAGCGCGGCAACCCGCCGCGCTCACAGGGGCAGCGCAAATGGGGGGAGCTCGGTCTTGTCACCCACGCACCACAGGCTCCGGTGGCGCGAGGTCCTGGTGCTGGCGCTGAGGCGCCGGGAACTCGCGCGCGTCAGCCTGTGGCCACTGCACCACCTGGCAGCTTGCTTCATCCCTTGTCAGCGCCTCGTGGCGTGGGTCGCGCGGGGGCGCATCGCGCCTGGGCTCCGGGCCCACGTCGCTCCGAGGAGGAGGAGGCCCACCGTGAGCCATGTCACCCGCCTGGGATGGCGGGGGAGACAGCGAGCAGGATGTCGCAGGGGCCTCACCCGCAGCGTTGACAAGCTCAGCGATGCGGCCGAGCCAGTCGTCGTAGAGGTCATTGGTGGGGCGGTAGCGCAGGAGCTCACGCGCCATGAACAGCGCAGCCTATGTGTTCACCAGCCCATGGCGAGCATGGGAGGATGACGCCGTGACAGGAGTAGGCGATGGAGTGGTGGTGCGGCCATCACGCCGCACGGAAGGCGGCAACAACGAGTCCTGCTGCTCGCGAGTAGCAGGGTCAGTGGCGGCGTTAGCCACAGGGGAGGCAGAGCGGAGAGGAGCACCGTTGCCCACGGGTGCCGTCTGGGCGACACGAGCGGCCCGACGCTCAGCCCGAACGCGACGAGCTCGGCCATGGGAGCGACGAAACGGAGGCGAAGCAAATGGTGGAAGGACTTCGACACGCCTTTACCCGGCGCGCAAAATGTCAGATTCAGGGCTCCGTGGACCCAAGAAGGTTTGAACTCTGCGGCATGTGCGAAGAACTCAACCTCTGAAGTCTACCAACTTGTCGCCCCACAGCCTAGCCTGATTCGCGTGAGCAAGCAAGAAGATGAACACGACAGTTTACCCAGGTTCGGTCCACCTTGCGGTGTAAGACCCTACTCCTGCTTTGTGGTGGATTGGCCTCCCGAGGGGCTGAGGATGAACTAGTACAGAGGATGAACAACCTCGCGAGGGCTCGGGGGTGAGAATGAGTCGACCCCTTCTACGATGGTGGCTAACCTATATTTATAGTGGCCTCGGTCCTCTTCCCCCAAAATGTAGGCGGGAAGGGATCCCACAGTGGCCAATTTGAAAGGGGACAAGTAGTACATCTTATCCTGATGAAAGGTGGTCTTCACCTGCAAAGCTTCTGGTCATGACGCAGTGGTGGGCTCGGCGATGACATCCGTCCTGCCGAGCATGGTCTTGGTCTTGTAGCACCGGAATGGAAACCTTTGGTAGATTCCTCGGGAACTCACGTGTGTCCTTGCCTTCTTAGCACCAACGAGGAAACTGCCTCCTCTGCGCCCGCTGGCGCCCGCCTGGCCTTGGTCATCATGGCTTGCATCATCGTAGCCTCATGAGGCTGGGTACCTGTATAGGAATCTCCACTCCTCGGGAGGCAGCCTGGGTCGTCCGCCTCGCGAGGCCAGGGGCCAGGGGCCTTCGCGAGGGTCTTGTCTTAGCGGTCTTGCAGATGGGCCGTACCAGGCCGTCGAAGGAGCCACGCTATGGGCGGCAGGCAGGCAAGTCTGGGTACCCTGGTTCCTAGAACACCGACACAATCTTTCGATGAGAGTGGGGATAAGTATCGATTTGGTGGATTTTGACGTTGACAATGCAGCTATATCATACCCTATGATACAAATTGACAATCATTACTAAACCAATCTCCGATGGTCGATGATCTTGTAGTATGCACAAAATCAACCTGAATAACGAGATCGAGTTCCTCCAAGCAACCGAAGAATCGACTGGAACTAAGATAATGCAGTCTTAATTGTAAATATGAACTAATTAAGGACAATGGTGGGATTCCTGGTATAGGATCTGAACAAGGCGGTAGTCATACACAACCCGCAGATGCAAATTATAACGAAGCAAAAAAATATGTAAACAAAAATGCGAGTTCTAACCTAGAAAAAATGTAGTATCTTTATCCATATCTATAAACTATATTATTATTATTATTTATTTGTATAGTTATATCTATATCTATTCCACTGCCGCCGTTGTAATTTACTCCACACATAGCTTTGACTACAGCCAAATTTTATAAAGCTTGACCAAATTTATTGAAAACAATATGAAAATTTACAGTAACAAATTTACATGATGTGGAAATAAAAGCAATGATGAATCAATATGATATATATTTGGTGGTGTATATGTTAATATATTTTCCTACAAACTTGCTGAAAGTATACAAAGTTTGATTTTAGAGAAACCCAATATGCGGTATTATGTATTATATATTATATATTCATTAGTTTTATACAGTCAATGTGTGTATTTTCACGTACACGATATAAACCATTGATTGATGTTGATTCAATGATCTAGGTGGCTGCGATTCGGATCTACTATAACCTAATTGTACCCACACATGTTCTTCTCAAACGAGCATCACGACAGTTAGATTGATCGAAACAAGAAGCCCTCAACAAGACCTCCAAACATGTCACGTGGGTTCATGAGTGCCCCCAACATGATATTATTCATACTACGTTGACTGAAAAAAAGATAAATCACCCAAAACAAGATCTTCCCATTGACTGAAAACAAGATAAATCACCCATATGAGTGCCCCCAACATGATATTATCCTATGCATCTTGTGTCGTGCACATACCTAGTTATATACTAGTAGTATAGTGGTAGTAGGAGTAGTACGGAGTGCTCCTACTATATCAACGAGGCCCATCTGACACCAAATTCCTTGGCTTCCGTGCAATAGCTAGATCTTCCGCTCCTCATTTCTATTTTCGAACGCGGCGGGCGAGGTGTGGTTTGCTGATAGTCGGTTTGCTCAACTGCGGTCCCACATGAAAGTGAAAATGTTAGGCTTGCTGGACGGACCGTGGAGTACTTCCGATTCCCGAGCGTGTGGGGGTGCGACGCGAACACGGCAGGCCTTTCCCTTTTAGACATGTATACATTGTAAAATTTGGTTTTGCTCCTTGGAGCGATCGATACATAGAAATAATGATTGGAAATGCTAGGGCGGGGCTTTTCCCGCCCGATAAGCGGGGTAGTAGCTAGGTTGGCGCATCGTCGGTCTGGTCACATGCAGTCCCACATGTTGTAGTGATATAAAGCCTAGCCAATGAGAGTTAACCTGGGGGGTGGAACGACAGTGTGGTATGCGACGCGAACGGGACATGCTACATGTACGTGTTCCAGTTTCTCGTTTTGAACTTGCGAATGTGACAGGTGTGCTGCACGAGTAGTTTTGAATTTCTAAGTTCGGTCTCAGTTTTTGAATTTACGAGTAGTTTGTAGGTCGGGTCAAGCATCGTACTTAAATTACGAAGTTGATGCAAAAAGTAAGCACAACGTCCGTCCTGGTTTGTTGGTCCCCTTCGTGTGTTGACGGAGGGAGTACTAGTTACAATGATGCATATAATTGACGCCAAATCTGAGCAAAGGGATCGCACATATCTTTATTGACTGCAATGAGAATGCAATAGTACAATAAGAGTTAAGGCCACGATGACGCGATCGCAGTGGTGGTTATAGGAGGCAAGAAGAAAGATGCATCCATCAACGTACGACCTCCTCCTACTCGACTTAGTGCGCCAGGCCACCGACCGGCAGCTTAGGAGCGGCGGCTTTTGTGGTGAGGTCAAGGTGCTTCTCAGCAAAGGCGTCCAAGGCTTCCAGTCAGTTGACGAAAGCCAACGTCATAGCGTCCTCACTGGCCTTGTAGATATCTATGTACATGACTTCCTCATACACGTGGATGTGTAGGTTGACAAATTCTTGCAGGGCGAGGTGCCTTGCGGCGAGCGTGACCTCCAGGTGGACATTCTTTGTTACGTTGGCAGGCAGTTGCAGGGCCACCAGTGATTGAAATAGGTTTTCGCCATGGAGGCCGATTAGGGTGGCAGGCAATGTGGAACTTGGGCGTGAGGGCTGGAGGTGTACGGTGATGTCGTCCGCGAGCTTCTTGACGACGGTGAACTTGTTAATGGTGGCAATGATCATCTTGTTCAACTGAGAGTCATAGCTGGCATCGACAATGGCCATGAACCAACCAGTCGCCAACACCCTCTAGAGACAATCCTCGATGCCATGCCGTAGGCCGGCATCGTGGACCATCTGGCATAGCAGCTGGCCTCTCGCGCGCATCACCGCCATGGGTCTGGAGTGAGCACTGTTGCGCTTAGTGTAGGTACGTAGGGGCGTATGATGTGGTAGATGCATTGGAATGGAGGGGCGCCTTTATATGAGTGGAAACTGCGTTGCATTCACATCATGCTGCCTCTTTTCCCCGTCCTCCTCCCATTACTTCCCTCAGCATGCTAATTGATGGAGGATGCATGATTGGCCGTTCAACATTTCGGGAACCGCTACCCTCTCCCTCGTCTGCATTAAAGCCGTATCGGGAACTGTCCTGGTTTATTAGTTTACGGTCCATTTCTCAGTTTTTTACCGTCCTGGTTTGCTAGCTGTCAAATCAAATACTACCAGTAGTAGTACGTACTAATATTACTAGTAGTAGGGACTAGGGACTGGTGCGCTCCCCGCGGCACGCCCGGCTGAGCATGCCTCCTCGCCTCCATCAAACGCCTCCATTAAACCCGCATGGAAACCGAGAAACCTACTCCGGCCACACGTCTGTTCCCGAGCGGGCCGGAATTAAAAGCAATGCCGGATGAGCTCCTCACATCCGCCCTCTGTTTAAACAAGGCCAGATGCCGGCCAAGCTCCTCCCGTCCGCCCTCTATTTAAATGAGGCCAGACGCTCTGCAAGAATCGCACCCCTCCGTGGCTCCCCCATCTCCTTCACCATTTTCTTCACTTTCAATGGCTTCCGAGGAGCAGATCTTCGGCATACTAGCTAGCCGGGTGGACCACCGAGCCCTTGATACGTCTCCGCCGTATCTATAATTTTTGATTGTTTCATGCCAATATTATACAACTTTCACATATTTTTGGCAACATTTTATATGATTTATTGGACTAACATATTGATCCACTGCCCAGTTCCTGTTTGTTGCATGTTTTTTGTTTCACAAAATATCCATATCAAACAAAGTCCAAACACGATAAAAATTTACAGATAATTATTTTGGAATATATGTGATTTTTGGGAGGTGGAATCAATGCAAACGGAGGCCCACGGCCTCCACAACCCACCAGGGCACGCCGGGCACCCCCTGGCGCGCCCAGGTGTCTTGTGCCCTCCCCATAAGTCGATTAGGGCCCTTCTTCAGGCACAAGAAAGATAATTTATGGAAAAAATCATGTAATTTTTTAGCTCAATTGGAGTTACGGATCTCTGAGAATTTAAGAAACGGTGAAGGACCAGAAAATAGGAATGCGAAACAAAGGAGAACAGAGGGATAGATCCAATCTAGTAGGGGGCTCCTGCCCCTCCGCCGCCATGGCAACCATGGACCAGAGGGGGAACTCTCCTCCCATCCAGGGGGGAGGCCAAGGAAGAAGAAGAAGAAGGAGGGGGGCTCTCTCCCCCTCTCTGCCAGTGGCGCCGGAACACCGTCGGGGCAATCATCGTGTGACAGCGATCTACTCCAACAACTCCATCATCTTCACCAACAACTCCATCACCTTCCCCCATCTATATTCAGCAGTCCACTCTCCCGCAACCCGCTGTACCCTCTATTTAAACATGGTGCTTTATGCTTCATATTATTATCCAATACTATGTTGCCATCCTATGATGTTTGAGTAGATCTATTTTATCCTATGGGTTAATCATGATCTTGGTTGGTATGAGTTTATATTTTATTATGGTGCTATCCTACGGTGCCCTTCATCTTGCGCAAACATGAGGGGTCCCCGCTGTAGGGTGTTGCAATATGTTCATGGTTCTCTTATGGTGGGTGGCGTGAGTGACAGAAGCACAGACCCGAGTTTGAGGGTTATGGCATATGGTAGTAAAGAGGACTTAATACTTAATGCTATGGTTGGGTATTACCTTAATGATCTTTGGTAGTTGCGGATGCTTGCTAGAGTTCCAATCATAAGTGCATATGATCCAAGTGAGGAAAGTATGTTAGCTCATGCCTCTCCCTCATATAAAATTGCAAGAATGATTACCGGTCTAGTTATTGATTGCCTAGGGACAATTCCGCAAATCCTATCACCACTTTTTCCACATTCACTTTATTAAATTGTACTTTTATTAAAAAACCACCTAACTTTTATTTTCACATTCTTTATTATCTTTGCAAACCTATCCTACAAAGTACTTCTAGTTTTATTCTTGTTCTAGGTAAAGCAAACGTTAAGTGTGCATAGAGTTGTATCGGTTGTTGATAGAACTTGAGGGAATATTCGTTCTACCTATAGCTCCTCGTTGGGTTCGACACTCTTATTTCCTGAAAAAGGCTACAAACGATCCCCTATACTTGTGGGTTATCAAGACCTTTTTATGGCGCCGTTGCCGGGGAGCAATAGCGTGGGGTGAAAATTCTCGTGTGTGCTTGTTTGCTTTATCACTAAGTAGTTTTATTTCCTATTCTAAGTTGTTCTCTATCTTTAGTTATGGATATGGAACACGAAACACCAAAAAAATTAGTTGTACTTGCTACTCATGGAGATGGGGAACCTCCTAAAACCCTCGATGATCGTTATGTGAAAAATATTAAACACTACTTTGATAATCCTGAGAAAACCCCATTCAACATGATAATGGGAGACACGCTGGATCAATGTGAATACTTTAGGGATTATCACTTGACACAAAAAGGGAAATTATTATGGGATCAAATTGATATGTTGCATTGGTATGCTTGGAATTTATGCCAGAGATATGATTATACTTGTTGCTCTAGGATGAACACTCCACACCTTCCCATTTCATGCAAATTTAATGATAATGAAACCTTGGCTTCTTATGCTAATGGTAGATATGATTACTATCATGTGGAATGAATAGAAGAATTTGTTGCTTTTAAGGGTGCTTATGAAATTGAATCTATGTTTGAAAAGTATGAAGATTTTGATGATTCAATTTATAGACCTAAAAAATTTGCTATACTTAAATATTGCTATGATAATTATAAATTCAATTCCGATATTGATGTATTTATTGAGAAAGTCTCCACTGTCCAACAAGAGACTAATATTTTGCAGGAGTCTATGGAAGAAGGAATTGATGAAACTATGAGCTCATTGGATGAAAAAGATGACGAGGAGAGCGAAGAACAAAAGGAGGAAGAGAGGATTAGCTACCCGTGCCCACCTTCTAATGAGAGTAACTTTGCAACTCATACATTATTTAATTTCCCTTCGTGCTTACCGAAGGATGATTGCCATGATAATTGCTATGATCCTATTGATTCATTTGAAATATCTCTTTTTGATGAACTTGATGCTTGCTATGCTTGTGGCCATGATGCCAATTTGAATTATGCTGATGGAGATGAACTTGCTATAGTTCCTTATGTTGAGAATGAAATTGTTTCTATTGCACCCACACATGATAGTCCTATTATCTTTTTGAATTCTCCAAACTACACTATATCAAAGAAGTTTGCACTTATTAAGGATTACATTGATGGGTTGCCTTTTACCATTGCACATGATGATTTCGGTGAATATAATATGAATGTGCTTGCTTCTCCTACTTGCAATTATTATGAGAGAGGAACTATATCTCCACCTCTATGTTTCCAACACGATAAAATTGCAAGAAACTGCTTATGCTATGTATTGGCCTTTACTTGATGTGAATGAATTGTTCTTTTATGACATGCCGATGCATAGGAAAAGAGTTAGACTTCGTCATTGCATGATTTATGTTGCTTTGTGCTCACTACTAAATGCCAAATCATTGTTAATTAAAATTGGCTTTGATATACCTTGGGATCCAGGTGGGTCCATTACTTGAGCACTTTATGCCTAGCTTAATGGCTTTAAAGAAAGAGCTGCCAGGGAGACAACCCGTAAGTTTTAGGAAGTCATTTTATTCTGTTGAGTGCTTTTATAAATTTTAAAAACAAAAAAATATAGAGGGGAACTTAAAACTTCACAAAAAGAAAAGTGAAACTGATAAAGACGAGCACCGTGGAAGTGGCGGATATCCTTGAAGTTTGTTCATGCCCATGGAAACTTTGTGAATCTTGATTACAGAAACTTTTCAACAAAAATAATTATCCCCTTGTACATCCATTGTATCATAAAAATAATGTGCCAAGATTTGCCTTTAGGATGATTAGATTGCTTGTTGGTACGTGCGCTGTAAAAACAGAAACTTTGGCTGTAGTGCGTGATTTTAGATTTTTTTACTGGAACGTTAAAAGTTTCTGAAATTCTTACACAGTATTTCTATGAAAATTTTTTATTTTTTTCTAAATTTTCTGAATTTTTGGATTACCAGAAGTATGGTTAAAGTTCAGATTACTACAGAATGTCCTGTTTAAGATAGATTCTGTTTTTGATGCATTGTTTTGCTTGTTTTGATGAAACTATCGATTTTATCGGTGGTATGAGCCATGGAGAAGTTATAATACAGTAGCTACAATGCAAAAACAAAATATGAATTGGTTTGCAATAGTACTTAAAGTAGTAATTTTGCTTTATTATGCTAACGGATCTCACCGGTTTTCTGTTAAGTTTTGTGTGGATGAAGTGTTCAAAGATCGAGGAGGTCTCGATATAAGGAGAAGGAGGAGAGGCAAGAGTTCAAGCTTGGGGATGCCCAAGCACCCCAAGTAAATATTCAAGGAGACTCAAGCGTCTAAGCTTGGGGATGCCCCGGAAGGCATCCCATCTTTCTTCAACAAGTATCGGTATGTTTTCGCCTTCGTTTCGTTCATGTGATATGTGTAAATCTTGGAGGGTCTTTTGTGTTTAGTTTTCACTTTTATTTTATGCACCATGCTGGTATGAGATAGTCCATGGTTGATTTATAAAATACTCATTGCACTTCACTTATATCTTTTGAGTATGGCTTTATAGAATGCTTCATGTGCTTAACTTATATCATTTGAAGTTTGGATTGCCTATTTCTCTTCACATAGAAAACCGTTATTTGAAGAATGCTCTTTTGCTTAACTTATATTTGTTAGAGCATGGTATTTTGTAGAAAGAATTAAACTCTCATTGCACTTCACTTATATCTATTTAGAGAGTCAACAGGAATTGGTCATTTGCATGGTTAGTCATAAAATCCTACATAAAACTTGTGGATCACTGAATATGATATGTTTGATTCCTTGCAATAGTTTTGCGGTATAGAGATGATAATATGTGGGAGGTACTAGTAAACGGTTGTGGTTAGTTAGAATATTGGTGTTAAGGTTTGTGATTCCCGAAGCATGAACATATAGTCTCTCGTTATGCTATGAAGTTGGAGCATGATTTATTATTGATTGTCTTCCTTATGAGTGGCTGTCGGGGACGAGCGATGGTCTTTTCCTACCAATCTATCCCCCTAGGGGCTTGCATAGTAGTACTTTGCTTCGAGGGCTAATAAACTTTTGCAATAAGTATATGAGTTCTTTATGACTAGTGTGAGTCCATGGATTATACGCACTCTTATCTTTCTGCAATTTGCTAGCCTCTACGGTACCGTGCATTGCCCTTTCTCACCACGAGAGTCGGTGCAAACTTCGCCGGTGCATCCAAACCCCGTGATATGATACGCTCTATCACACATAAGCCTTCTTATATCTTCCTCAAAACAGCCACCATACCTACCTATTATGGCCTTTCCATAGCCATTCCGAGATATATTGCCATGCAACTTCCACCGCTTCTGTTTTGATGACTTGAGCATTCATTGTCATATTGCTTTGCATGATCGTAAGATACCTAGCATGATATTTCCATGGCTTGTCCATTTTTTGATATCTCTGCTACGCTAGATCATTGCACATCCTGGTACACTGCCAGAGGCATTCATATAGAGTCATATTTTGTTCTAGGTATCGAGTTGTAATTTTTATTTCTTTTGAGTTGTAAGTAAATAGAAGTGTGATGATTATATCATTATTCATTATTAGAGCATGTCCCAGTGAGGGGTATAAACCCGCGCTACTGTAAGTAGCAGTAGCGAGGTGTATAAACTCATGCTACTAGTAAGCATCTACCTATAAGCTTTTCCATATTAGTGAAAGAGAGAATGGGCATGCTAATTCCACACTTGTGCTTCAAAGTAGCACCATGTTTTTCATATAGAGAGTCTCCTATGTTGTCACTTTCATATACTAGTGGGAATTTTTCATCATAGAGTTAGATGCACACCGACTTAGTTTTCAAATTGAGCTTTCATACACTTATAGCTCTTAGTGCATTCATTGCATGTCAATCCCTACTCCTCGCATTGATATCAATTGATGGGCATCTCCATAGCCCGTTGGTCAGCCGCGTTGATGTGATACTTTCTTACTTTTTGTCTTCTCTATATTTACCCCTATCATCATACTCTATTCCACCCATAGTGCTATATCCATGGCTTGCGCTCATGTATTGCGTGAGGGTTGAAAAAGCTGAAGCGCGTTAAAAAGTATGAACCAATTGCTCGGCTTGTCATCGGGGTTGTGCATGATAAATACATTGTGTCGAGAAGACAGAGCATGACAAGACTATATGATTTTGTAGGGATAGCTTTCTTTAGCATTGATATTTTGAAAGACATGATTGTTTGCTGGGATGCCTGAGTATTAATGTCTTTATGTCCAATTATAGACTATTGCTTTGAATCACTCGTGTCTTAATATTCATGCCATGATTAGATATATGATCAAGATTATGCTAGGTAGCATTCCACATCAAAAATTATCTTTTTTATCATTTACCTACTCAAGAACGAGCAGGAATTAAGGTTGGGGATGGTGATACGTCTCCATCATATCTATAATTTTTGATTATTTCATGCCAATATTATACAACTTTCACATATTTTTTGCAACATTATATATTATTTATTGGACTAACATATTGATCCAGTGCCCAGTGCCAGTTCCTATTTGTTGCATGTTTTTTGTTTCACAGAATATCCATATCAAATGAAGTCCAAATACGATAAAAATTTATGGATAATTATTTTGGAATATATGTGATTTTTGGGAGGTGGAATCAACGCAAACGGAGGCCCACGGCCTCCACAACCCACCAGGGCATGCCGGGCACCCCCTGGAGAGCCCAGGTGTCTTGTGCCCTCCCCGTAAATTGGTTCGGGCCCTTCTTTAGGCACAAGAAAGATAATTTATGGAAAAAACTCGTGTAAATTTTTTAGCGCAATCGGAGTTACGGATCTCCGGGAATTTCAGAAATGGTTAAGGGCCAGAAAACAGGAACGTGAAACAGAAGAGAACAGAGAGATAGATCGAATCTAGGAGGGGCTCCTGCCCCTCCGCTGCCATGGCAACCATGGACCAGAGGGGAACTCTCCTCCCATCTACGGGGGAGGCCAAGGAAGAAGAAGAAGGAGGGGCTCTCTCCCCCTCTCTCCCGGTGGCGCCGGAACGCCGCCGGGGCAATCATCGTGTGACGGCGATCTACTCCAACAACTCTGTCATCTTCAACAAAAACGCCATCACCATCCCCCATCTATATTCATTGGTCCACTGTCCTGCAACCCGCTGTACCCTCTATTTGAAGATGGTGCTTTATGCTTCATATTATTATCCAATACTATGTTGCCATCCTATGATGTTTAAGTAGATCTATTTTGTCCTATGGGTTAATCGTGATCTTGGTTGGTATGAGTGTATATTTTATTATGGTGCTGTCCTACGGTGCCCTCTGTCTCACGCAAACGTGAGGGGTTCCCACTCTAGGGTGTTGCAATATGTTCATGGTTCTCTTATAGTGGGTGGTGTGAGTGACAGAAGCACAGACCCGAGTTTGGGGGTTATGGCGTATAGGAGTAAAGAGGACTTGATACTTAATGCTATGGTTGGGTTTTACCTTAATGATCTTTGGTAGTTGCGGATGCTTGCTAGAGTTCCAATCATAAGTGCATATGATCCAAGTAAGGAAAGTATGTTAGCTCATGCCTCTCCCTCATATAAAGTTGCAATAATGATTACCGGTCTAGTTATCGATTGCCTAGGTTCAATTTCGCAAATCCTATCACCACTTTTTCCACACTCGCTTTATTAAATTGTACTTTTATTAAAACAGCACCTAACTTTATTTTCACGTTCTTTATTATCTTGCAAATGTATCCTACAAAGTACTTCTAGTTTTATTCTTGTTCTAGGTAAAGGAAATGTTAAGTGTGCGTAGAGTTGCATCGGTGGTCGATAGAACTTGAGGGAATATTCGTTCTACCTTTGGCTCCTCGTTGGGTTCGACACTCTTATTTATCGAAAAGGCTACAAACAATCCCCTATACTTGTGGATTATCAGCACTCCAGATACGAGCAAGGCAGCTCGCTGCTCCAACTACCTCACCTAGCACGACGGAGCTAGTTGCCGCCCCAAGCCGGCGCGTGGTTCAGCAACTCACCGCTCCAGTTCAACTCGATGAGGAGTGGCGAGTTGCTCCACGCTGGCACGACGGGGAGCACGGCGGCACGAACGTCGTCCCTGCCATTAACAATGCCTCCTCGTACCGTGCCTCTGTTGTCTGTGGTGGCCACACCTCTAGTGCCTGCAGTAGCACCATGCAGGCAGAGATAGAAGCTGGGTGCGTCGGAGATCGACGGGTCGGTGGCCAGCGCCTCCGTGTGCGCCACCATCATCTCATCGAGGAGAAGTAGAACACGGGAGGCCACCGCCATTTGGGTCCCATGAAGGCCACCGCCGAGACGGCGACTACGTACACATGTCGTGTCTTGTCTGGTTCTTCTCTTTCGAGGACCTTCGTTGAACCCACAAGTGTCTGCCGGACATGAGATCCGTGGGTGGCCATTTAGATTAGGTATTAATTATACCTCCAGAGATGGACTAGCACCGCTTAGTTGATATAAATGTAACGAAATCCGTCGTGTTTATACGAAAATCCGGCATGTATATATGAAATCTGGACGTGTTTGCATGAATTTCGTCTTGTTGGTTCCAGTTGTTGTCAAAATGTATGTCGCTGGCGTTCGATGTCGTTGTCCGGCATCCTTGTCCGCAGACAGAAGCGGGAGGAAATTTGCCGGTTGCCGTTGCCGATGCTCTTATGCTGGAAATAATAGTCACATCAAATCCATTTGAGTTAATTGCATGTATGATTCTCAAAAATAAGAAGTTAATTGCATGTACAGTAGATGACTTGCGTGGTGGGTACAGATTCGTACAAAAAGTTCAAAATGAAACAAATCTATACTTAATCTTGTATTCTAAGTACTCTGTGGGTTCCACTGTCAGAGTAGAGAAAGAAGTATATATAAAAAAATTGTAAAAGCTGAAGTCTCCGACAGAATTCGAACTCGGGTCATCGCGTTGCGAGCATCGGGCGCTAACCAGTCCACCAGATGTTATTTATCGATAAATCAAGAGATGTCGGCCTTTATATATATTTATTGTGATAATTGATTTAAAGAGATATATTTTATGTCTGCCCCGAATGATCTAGAATTTATTTGTATTAACAAAGAAAAAGGTTGCCTGGTTAATTAACAGAAAACCAGGCGAAAACCATCACATCGGGCATGTAAAAACAAGGCACACTGGGCGTGCTGGCTACACACACATGTTGTCGAACAAAAAAGCGTCGTCAAGGTTGCAATTTGGCGTCATCATAACTACACCTGTGCGCTGATGTCTACTACACATTTTGTTCTTGTAGACTCGTGTTGGGCCTCCAAGCGCAGAGTTTTGTAGGACAGTAGCAGATTTCCCTGAAGTGGATGACATAAGATTTATCAATCTGTGGGAGGCGTAGGATGAAGATGGTCTAACTCAAACAACCCTGCAACCAAATAACAAAGAGTCTCTTGTGTCCTCAACACACCAAATACAATGATAAATTGTATAGGTGCACTAGTTCGGCGAAGAGATGGTGATACAAGTGTAGTAATGATAGTAGATATTGATTTTTGTAATCGGAACAATAAAAAAACAGCAAATAGCAAGTAACAAAAGTGAGCACAAATGGTATTGCAATGCATGAAAATGAGGCCTAGGGTTCGTACTTTCACTAGTGCAATCTCTAGACAATGCTAATATAATTGGATCATATAACAATCCCTCACCGTGCGACGAAGAATCACTCCAAAGTTCTTATCTAGCAGAGAACATAAGAAGAAATTGTTTGTAGGGTACGAAACCACCTCAAAGTTATCCTTTCAGATCGATCTATAGAGCTATTCCTATAAGTGCCACAAATAGCCCAAGAGTTCGTACTAAAATAACACTATATGAAAGACATCAACCAACTCTAATGTCACCTACATACTCCAATGTCACCACAAGCATCTGTGAATTGATTATACGATATGCATCAAACAATTTTAGATTCATAATACTCAATCCAACACAAAGAACATCAAAGAGGGCCCCAAGATTTATACCGGAGAAACAAGGACGAAAACATGCATCAACCCCTATGCATAGATTACCCTAATGTCACCTCGGGAATCCACGAGTTGAGTGCCAATATATATCAAGTGAATCAATATGATACCCCCCATTGTCACCACGGGTATTCATAGCAAGACATACATCAAGTGCTCTCAAATCTATAAAAGTATTCAATTCGATAATAACGAAATCTCAAAGGGAAAACTCAATTCATCACAACAAGATAGAGAGGGAGAAACACCATATGATCCAACTATATTAAGAAAGCTCGCGATACATCAAGATCATGCCAAATCAAGAACACAAGAGAGAAAGAGAGAGATCAAACACATAGCTACTAGTACAAACCCTCAGCCCCAAGGGTGGACTACTCCCTGCTCGTCATGGTGGCCGCCGGGATGATGAAGGTGGCCTCTGGTGATGATTTCTCCCTCCGGTAGGGTACCGGAACAGGGTCCAGATTGGGTTTTCGTGGCTATGGAAGCTTGCTGTGGTGGAACTTCCGATCTAGGGTTATTTCTGGGGGTTTATATATATAGGATTTTTCAGCACTGGAATCACGCGAAGATGGGCCACGAGGGGCCCACAAGGTACCAGGGCGAGCCAGCCCCACCTGGTGCGCCCTGGTGCCTTGTGGGGACCTCGTGGCTCTTCTGGCCCTCCCACGAAGCTTCTAGTGCCTCTTTTCTTCCAAAAAAATCATCAAAAAGTTTCGCTTCATTTGAAGAACTTTGATTTCTGAACAAAAAACAACACCACGGTAGTTCTGCTGAAAACAGCGTCAGTCCGGGTTAGTTCCATTCAAATCATACCAAAACCATATAAATTTTTTGTAAACATGGCATGAATACTTCATAAATTATAGATACGTTGGAAATGTATCAGCATCCCCAAGCTTAATTCCTACTTGTCCTCGAGTAGGTAAATGATAAAAGAAATAATTTATGAAGTGTGAATGCTAGCATTGTGCATATGTTTGATCAATGATAGTTTCAATCACTTTTCCTAGAATCATAATAGTAACTCTTTCTCAGAAAACTTATCATGATAAAGTTGCAATTGAAAACGGAATTTTTATTGTGGAATGCTACCTATCATATTCATCATATACTCTTTCTTTTTTAGCATGGACATTTGGACTTGAATGATTCAAAGCAATAGTCTATAATTTGACATGAGGACATCAATACTCAAGCATATCAACAAGCAACCATGTCTTTCAAAATATCAACACTAAAGAAAGCTATCCCTAGCCCTTTATGCTCAACCATTAATCAATTCATGAAACACACTCGAATATTATCTATGCTCAATGCACAAGTATGACAATAGTGTTCCCTAGTTGGTGCTTTATAAGAGAAGATGGAGACTCAAATAAAAATAAAAATTGCATAATGGTAAATAGATAGGCCCTTCGTAGAGGGAAGCAGAGATTTGTAGAGGTGCCAGAGCTCAAAGCTTAAATTGAGAGATAAAAATTGTTTTGAGAGGCATGCTTTTCCTATGAACGAAAACGACCGAGAATTCCCAATATCTTCCATGCTAGGTAAATCATAGGCGGTTCCCAAACATAAAATAAAGTTTATTCCTTTTTCCACCATTCTTTCACAATCCATGGCTAGCCGTATCCACGGGTGCCTTCCATACCAACACTTTCCAAGGAATTTATTATTTGACAACATAAAGTAGTTTTTTTTTCATTTCGGGACTGGGCATCCCTATTACATGCCACACTCTCGTGCAATGACAACTGAATAAACACTCATCTTAAGAATAACATACCTAGCATGGAAAATATTGGCCACCCCCTGCCGCTTCATGAGCGGTACAAGCACACAAAAAGGAAATTCATTTAAAAAATTAGAGTTGGCACATACAAATTTACTTGGAACGGCATGGAAATACCACATATAGGTAGATATAGTTGACTCATTTGGCACAACTTGGTTTAAGATTTTGGATGCACAAGCAGTATTGCCGCTTAGTACAAGGAAAGGCTAGCAAATAGATTGAGAAGAAACCAACCAAGAAACAAAAACGATCATAAACGAGCATTGATCATAACTAACACCGAATATTGCACCACAAGTAGGATATAACTTCATTGCATAACTATTGACTTTCGTGCTTGCATAGGGAATCACAAACCTTAACACCAGTATTCTTACGAAGCATAATTACTCACCAACATGGCTCACATATTACTATCTCCATATCCCAAAACTATTGCAAGGAATCAAACTTATCATATCCAATGATCTACATGAAAGATTTTATTATATCCCCCTTGAATATTCATCACATTAGGACCAATTTGAAAGCTTGTGAAAATTGTCATCACTAGTATCAACTCCCAAAATAATTTATGTGAATCCTGAGAGTGTTCGACAAACTACTCCAAAAAGATATAAGTGAAGATCAA
The DNA here is from genome assembly GCA_011799875.1 of Thinopyrum elongatum. Lineage (NCBI taxonomy): Eukaryota > Viridiplantae > Streptophyta > Magnoliopsida > Poales > Poaceae > Thinopyrum > Thinopyrum elongatum. Next base: position 484,975,671 of record CM022300.1, on the reverse strand, counting down.
GTGAGTAGTTAAGTAAATAGGTAGCTATGTGAGGACTCTCCAATTTAAAAAACTTTCAAATCTAAGTATTTTATTAAAACATCAAGCAAAACCAAATAAAATGGTATTCCAAGAATAGCACATCTCATGCAAAGAAGCAAAAACTTAGGTTCAACCGATACTAACCGATAATTGTTCATGAAGAAAGGTGGGATGCCTACCGGGGCATCCCCAATCATAGATGCTTGAGACTTCTTGAAATGTTATCTTGGGATGCCTTGGGCATCCCCAAGCTTGAGCTTTTGTGTCTCCTTAATTCCTTTTATATCACAGTTTCCCTAAATCTTAAAAACTTCATCCACACAAAACTCAACAAGAACTCGTGAGATAAGTTAGTATAAATCAATGCAATAACCTTATCATTCTCTACTGTAGAAAATCACTAAAATTATTATTTAAAATTGCATACTAAATGCCTCTGCATATTTATACTGCTATCCTCAAATAGAATCATTAAACAAGCAAACATATGCAAACAATGCAAACATAACAACAATTTGTCTAAACAGGACAATCTGTAAAGAGTGCAATTATACACATACTTTCCTAACTCAAAAAATTCTAAAAAATTACCACACTGTAGAAAATTTGTCATATCTCACAATGTAAAATTTTCATGATTTTATCGTATTCTGACTATTCACAAATATTGAAAAAATAACGACAAACTTTCTGTTTTCAAACAGCAACATATAGACTTACAAAATAAGCATGGTAAATGCTATCCTTGACACTTTTATTGAAATAAAAGATGCAAAACATTACTCTAAATAATAGCAAGCAAAACCTAAGAAAATTCGATGCTCCAAGCAAAACTCATATCATTTGACGAATAAAAATATACCCCCAAGTAAGGTCACCGATAATGGTGGAGACGAAAGAGGGGATGCCTTCCGGGGCATCCCCAAGCTTAGTTGCTTGGATATTCCTTGAATATTACCTTGGGGTACCTTGGTCATCCCTAAGCTTAGGGTCTTGTCACTCCTTATTCTTCTCATATCGATATCTCACCAAAACTTGAAAACTTGAATCACACAAAACTTAACGGAACTTCGTGAGATGGGTTAGCATAGTAAAACAAATCATTCACTTGTGTACTGTCAAAGACAAGATTCATAATTGCTTGCACATAATGCCTAGTGTACTCTATAATTTCCACAATTTATATTAAGCAATATGAGTGATAGAAATCATAAAACAAGCAAACTATGCATTGCAAACAGAATCTGTCAAAAACAGAATAGACTGTAAAGATCTGAATAATGAGTATACTTCTGTAACTCTAACAATTCATAAAAATTGGGATAACGTAGGAGATGTGTATATCAATGATCTGTAGAAAATTTAGAATTTTTTGACGCTCCAGTGATTTTTAAAACTTCTGTTACTTGATGCAAAAGTTTCTGTTTTTGCACAGAATCAAGTCAACTATCATCCACACTATCCCAATGGCTTTACTTGGCACTTTATTGAAACAAAAGCTATAAAACATGAGTACTACAGCAGATTAATCATGTGAACACACAAAAACAGTAGGTATAAGTATTGGGTTGTCTCCCAACAAGCGCTTTTTTAATGCCTTTTTAGCTAGGCATAATGATTTCAATGATGCTCACATAAAAGTAAAGAATTGAAACATAAAGAGAGCATCATGAATCACATGGAAAGCACATTTAAGCCTAACCCACTTCCTATGCATATGGATTTTGTGAGCAAACAATTTATGGGAGCAATAATCCACTAGCATAGGAAGGCAAAACAAGCATATCAACATAAAGAGAGGAAGCTTAATATTATTGAGATATGTAAAAGCATATGTTCCTCTCTCTCATCATAATTTTCAGTAGCATCATGAATGAATTCAACAATATAACTATCACATAAATCTTTCTTTTCATGATCCACATGCATAAAAAAATTATTACTCTCCAGATAAGCAAATTTCTTCTCATGTATAGTGGTGGGAGCAAACTCAACAAAATAACTATCATGAGATACTTGGTTGACATAATCAAATTGAACATTAAAATCATGATGACAAGTTTCATGGTTATCATTACTCTTTATAGCATACATGTCATCACCATAATCATCATAGATAGCAACTTTGTTGTCATAATCAATTGAAACCTCTTCCAAAATAGTGGATTGAACATTAAATAAAGTTATGACCTCTCCAAATCCACTTTCATAATTATTACAATAAGATTCAACACCCTAAAAAATAGTGGGATCACTAGTACCTAGAGTTAACACTCTTCCAAACCCACTTTCATCAATATAATCATCATAAATAGGAGGCATGCTATCATCATAATAAATTTTCTCATCAAAACATGGGGGACTAAAAATATCATATTCATCAAATATAGCATCCCCAAGCTTATGGCTTTGCAAATCATTAGCATCATGGATATTCATAGCAAGCATACTAACAACATTGCAATCACACTCATCATTCAAAGATTTTATGCCAAACATTTTATTGAATTCTTCTTCTAACAATTGAGCACAATTTTCCTTTCCATCATTTTCAAGAAAGACATGATAAAGATGAATAATATGAGGTAACCTCAATTCCATTTTTAGTTATCTTTTTATAAACCAAACTAGTGATAAAACAAGAAACTAAAAGATTCAATTGCAAGATCTAAAGATATACCTTCAAGCACTCACCTCCCCGGCAACGACGCCAGAAAAGAGCTTGATGTCTACTACACAACTTGTTCTTGTAGACTCGTGTTGGGCCTCCAAGCGCAGAGTTTTGTAGGACAGTAGTAAATTTCCCTCAAGTGGATGTCCTAAGGTTTATCAATCCGTGGGAGGCGTAGGATGTAGAGGGTCTCTCTGAAACAACCCTGCAACCAAATAACAAGGAGTCTCTTGTGTCCCCAACATACCAAATACAATGGTAAATTGTATAGGTGCACTAGTTCGGCGAAGAGATGGTGATACAAATGTAGTAATGATAGTAGATATTGATTTTTGTAATTGGAACAATAAAAAAAGCAAGGTAGCAAGTAACAAAAGTGAGCACAAACGGTATTGCAATGCTTGAAAATGAGGCCTAGTGTTCATACTTTCACTAGTGCAATCTCTCAACAATGCTAATATAATTGGATCATATAACAATCCCTCACCGTGCGACGAAGAATCACTCCAAAGTTCTTATCTAGCGGAGAACATAAGAAGAAATTGTTTGTAGGGTACGAAACCACCTCAAAGTTATCCTTCTGAATCGATCTATAGAGCCATTCCTATAAGTGCCACAAATAGCCCAAGGGTTCGTACTAAAAAAACACCATATGATACACATCAACCAACTCTACTGTTACCTAGATACTCCAATGTCACCATGAGCATTCGTGAGTTGATTATACGATATGCATCAAACAATTTCAGATTCATAATAGTCAATCCAACACAAAGAACTTCAAAGAGTGCCCCAAGATTTCTACCGGAGAAACCAGGACGAAAACGTGCATCAACCCCTATGTATAGATTACCCCAATGTCACCTCGGGAATCGTGAGTTGACTGCCGAAACATATATCAAGTGAATCAATATGATAACCCATTGTCACCACGGGTATTCATAGCAAGACATACATCAAGTGCTCTCAAATCCATAAAAGTATTCAATCTGATAGTAACGAAATCTCAAAGGGAAAACTCAATTCATCACAAGAAGATAGAGAGGGAGAAACACCATATGATCCAACTATATAATCAAAGCTCGCGATACATCAAGATCGTGCCAAATCAAGAACATGAGAGAGAGAGAGATCAAACACATAGCTACTAGTACAAACCCTCAGTCCCAAGGGTCGACTACTCCCTCCTCATCATGGTGGCCCTCGGGATGAAGAAGATGGCCTCCGGTGATGATTTCTCCCTCTGGCAGGGTGCCAGAACAGGGTCCATATTGTTTTTTCGTGGCTACAGAGGCTTGCGGCGGCGGAACTTCCAATCTAGGTTTATTTTTGGGCGTTTATATATATATATATAGTATTTTTCAGAGTTGGAATCACGCGAAGATGGGCCACGAGGGGCCCACAAGGTACCAGGGTGACCCAACCCCACCTGGCGCGCCCTGGTGCCTTGTGGGGCCCTCGTGGCTCTTTTGGCCCTCCCACGAAGCTTCTAGTGCCTCTTTTCTTCCAAAAAAATCATCAAAAAGTTTTGCTGCATTTGGAGAACTTTGATTTCTGCACAAAAAACAACACCATGGTAGTTCTGCTAAAAACAGCATCAGTCCGGGTTAGTTCCATTCAAATCATACAAAACCATATAAAATTGTTGTAAACATGGCATGAATACTTCATAAATTATAGATACATTGGAGACGTATCATGCACACGCGACTCCGCTCCCACCATCAAGGACCACCGAGAAATCTACATATCGAGGGGGGCTACGGAAAGAAAGTCGTATCGAGGTTGTGTGAGCGAGGCATGGAGACACAACTAGCAAGTGTGTGTGTGTGTGTGTATTTGAGAGACAAGCCAATAGATAGATTAAGATCAAGATCGAGGTGTCCCCCTTCTCGGGTTTTGTTGGGGGGGAGGGGGGGGGAAGGGGGGGGGGGAAAGACGTACTCTTTTTTTTTTCTAGTTTTTTGTATCGAGAGAGAGAGAAAGAGAGCTGTGTAGTGGTGTGTGTGTGTGTGTGTGTGTGTGTGTTTGAGAGAGAAGCCAGTAGATAGATAATATCAAGATCGAGGTGTCACCCTGCTCCTTCAATCTCGGGAAGGGGGGAGGGTGCCAGTGACACTTAGAGAGGGAGATAGAGAGAAAGAGAGACGGAGTTTGTGTGTCACATAACTATACTGGTGGATAGGTAGATAGCATGCGTGCAAGGCATACTTAAAGCATCAGGGAGATAAACAAGCGGGTGTGCATGCAAGTGACGGAAATAAATGAAGAGAGAAACAATGTGTCTGTGTGTGTGTGTGTGTGTGAACTCTTCTTGAAGTCTCAAAACAGAAGGTGCTCTGTTGGAATCCCATTGTACGGATTCATACTGTTCTGGGACTCGAGTTAACCTTACAGATATGTGTTTTAGACATAGTTATTATTCAAGGTCTGGGCTTGTTCGACATAGAGAGTGTGTGTATGTGTTTTGTGTGAGAGACTTGTAGGACCAGATAGAAAAATGAATTCTAACCTAGACGGAGGGATAGAAATAGACGAAGTGCGTGTGTGTGACTTAGATGCCCACGGAGAATGGAGATTTGTATGTGTGTGAGAGAGATTGCACAATTCATTCACGTATCACTATCTAACGGTCGAGGACGTGCATCGCTTGAACGTAATCAATATCTACTTCGTACCGTGGCCGAATATACAATATTGATACAACGCTATAAAGATTGGACACTCACATATCACACAAGTTTTTTTCTTTCAAAAAACCTTTTTTCAATTGTGCATGCCAAAGTTATTGTGATATTTCTTCAAACAACCACTGTAGTTATCATGTACATGCACCACTGTTAGTGATGCATTCAAATTTACTAGTTTTGGATGATTTAAGGTTCAATTATGAAGTAATATACGTAATATTCATACATGAATTCAACTGGCACTGCAATTTATGAAATGGAGGCCATGTAATCATATGAGGTAACAGTTTTAAGTAGGGGACTACAATATCCATTTCTTTTCTGCATCTATATTATCCATTTGTTACTGTGCAATATAATTAAAATTAACACGTCAATGCATTGTGTTTAAAATAAATAACCAATGGCACTAAATTATATATTTATACGAGAAATACATAGGCTGAGCATTTGATTTGTTTTTTTGTGAACGCGCCTCTACACCCGTACGATTGGCCGCGCCCGTGTGATCGTAAAAAGTTATCGGTGCATCATCCCGAGTTATTTTCTTTTTTCTTGGGTGGACTTCATACCAGTTATTAAGTGCTGACATGTGCCTCATGTACACAGTCTCACATGACCTTCCCGCTAGCACTGTCCAAAATTAGTTGAAACTGGATACGAACGATCCCGCAGGTGGCAAAATCTCCCGCCTCCTTCTAAAATTTCCACGACCAAGTCTGTAGCATGTGAAATTCAACTTTTGTGCTTGATGCACGGAGAACAATACGAACCTCATTAACATAATAGGTCGGGGTTGCTTTGGTAAATTCTGGTTCCCCCCCACCACACGGCACTCCCATTTCCTCTCCCCTCCCGCAAAAATGACTACTCCACAGCACCAGAGCACCTTACATCACGTCGTCCGTACTTCATCAGCCATTCTACCCCTTCCCTCTTGAAACCCTAGACTGCTCATCTACCAGCGTACCAGAGCCCATTCACTACCTGCGTCGTCCACCTGGCCGTATCTGCTTCTATGGTCACATCTACCCCTCCCTCCTCCCCTAGAAATAGTAGACTGCTCATCCACCATTGTACCACATCCCATTCAGTGACGGCCTTGTCCACGGTGCCGAATCTGCTTCACCGGTCCTCTTGTCAACCGCAGCGCATCTGTAGCGGCTCCTTCGTACACTGGAGCCACTTCGTCCACACACCCGGAGCGGCCCCACCGACGCCCCCGTCGACGGCCTCTGATACTCTTTGTCGACACCATCCTCAACCCTATCGGAGCAGCTTCGCCGACACCATCCTCAACCCTACCAGAGCAGCTTCGCCGATACCATTCTCAACCCTACCAGAGCCGCTCTGCGAACGCCCATGTCTACGGCCTCAGATCCATTTCGTCGACACCCTCGTCCAACCTACTGGAGCAGCTTCTAACGCCCACGTCCACGGCCGCAGATCCGCATCTTCGACACCATCCTCAACACAACCACCGGAATAGCTTCACTGACGCCCTCATCCACGGCCTCAGATCCGCTTCATCCACACTGTAGTCCACCCTACCAGAGCCGCTTCACAAACACCCTCCTCCACGGTCCTAGATCTCCTTATAGGACCCCAACAGCCAGTGCAGCGTCATCGCCCTTGACGTTTCTAACCTGATTCCCACCGTCTGGCACGATGCTAAGCTCCCGCCGCGGCCGAGGTACTGTCACCTTTAAACCCATCCAGCATCACCTGCCAGATGTACTTCATATATACTAACAGGTCATTGTTACATGTTATGGAGCTGGCAAGAGCTACAAGGATGATGTTTCTTCTGGATCTAACACGTTGGCCAACCAAGATCATGTACTGAGGCATTGCTATGATCCTGTAAGTGCGTCTCTCTCTTGTATTGTTGTGTGCCTGCTAGTGTGCTTTGCTAGGATTTTCGACCAGTAATCCCTTTGTGCAGCCAATGATTTCCACTATGCTAAATTAGAGATGTAGACATCATACATTACACAAAATCATAGGTGGCATGAAGGAATTCTAGTGCACTAAATTAGGCTCCCTTAGAGTGTCTACAAGTCCAGTACACAAAGTCATGGCTAGTTTATGCTGACACACACAATCGTTAAATGGTGGTTTAAATATGTGCTAGGGATGTGCAATGTATTATCATGTAGAGATATCTCTAATCCGCCGTGTCAACTTACAGATGGGGTGCCACAATGAAAAAGTACAAGATTTCTTAGTACAAGATGTTGTGGCATTTTCATGGAACATCACCAAAAAGAAGTGGCAGCAACGAGCCTATACAACGTGGTATGGTAGCTCACTCCATTGCAATCATCGTGACATGTTATTTGTATGTCAGTGTTGTTGGCCAGGGTTCTTAGGGACAGTTATTTGTAGTTATCCTAAGAAAATATGCTCCTTTGAATATAAGCTCCAGATAACAAGCCAACAATTCTTTTCATTGCCTGCTTTTTTAGCTTGTCTGTGTTATGATTAGTGAAAAGTATAGATTGCTTTATATTTTGTCATTTTGCTACCCATATAGAAATTAATTTGACTGGCAAACATCACGAATTGAGCCCATTACAGTAATTAATATGATAGGAAAACATACCATCATTATTTTTTCAAAATGCAAATACAAAGATACCATCTACTTGGCACAATCTATTTTGGTCAATGTCTTCCAAACAGAGCCCATTGCCCAAATTTAAATGAAGAACCCATTGCCTAAATTTAAATGAAGAACCATGATTTATAAAAATTCCATGGTCCAAGTGGCTGGTTATTGTCATATAGCAGCATCATCTGAAAGCCTCACATTGCAGCAGTAGCTCATAGCAATTCATCATACAACAACAGCTGCAGCTCATCGCAATTCATCATATAGTGCTACTTCTTGAGCTTGCGTTGATTTTTTCCTTGAAGAGGAAAGGGTGATGCAGCAAAGTAGAGATAAGTATTTCCCTCAATTAAGAACGAAGGTATCAATCCAGTAGGAGGCACAACCAAGTCTCCAATCTATGCACGGCACAAACTAACAAACACTTGCACACAACGTGAAAAAGGTGTTGTCAATCCCTTCACGGCCACGAACAAGAGTGACATCTAATAGAGATGGGTATAAAAGATAAATAAAAGAGCAAACTAAAGTAAATATAAATAAATTGCAGCAAGGTATTTTTGGGTTTTTTGGTTTATAGATCTGAAAATATATGATGGAAAATAGACCCGGGGGCCATAGGTTTCACTAGAGGCTTCTCTCTTGAAAGAAAACATATGGTGGGTAAACAAATTACTGTTGAGCAATTGATAGAAAGTGCAAAGTTATGACGATATCTAAGGCAATGATCATGAATATAGGCATCACGTCTGTGACAAGTAGACCGAAACAATTCTGCATCTACTACTATTACTCCACACATCGACCGACTCCTGCCTGCATCTAGAGTATTAAGTTCATAAGAACAGAGCAACGCTTTAAGTAAGATGACATGATGTAGAGGGATAAACTCAAGAAATATGACATAAACCCCATCCTTTTATCCTCGATGGCAACAATACAATATGTGCCTCGCTACCCCTTCTGTCACTGGGTGAGGACATCGCAAGATTGAACCCAAAACTAAGCACCTCCCCCATTGCAAGAAAAACCAATCTAGTTGGCCAAACCAAACCGATAGTGCGAAGAGAAATACAAAGATATCTTAATCATACATAAAAGAGTTCAGAGAAGACTCAAATAATATTCATAGATAATCTGATCATAAATCCACAATTCATCGGATCTCAACAAACACACCACAAAAGAAGATTACATCGGATAGAACTCCAAGAACATCAAGGAGAACATGGTATTGAAGATCAAAGAGAGAGAAGAAGCCATCTAGCTACTAGCTATGGACCCGTAGGTCTGTGCTAGACTACTCACGCATCATTGGAAGGGTAGCAAGGTTGATGTAGAGGCCCTTCGTGATGGAATCCCCCTCCTGCAGGGTGCCAGAAAAGGCCCCAAGATGGGATCTCATGGAAACAGAGGTTTGCGGCGGTGGAACAATATTTTGGTGGATGCTTCTGATGTTTGGGGAATATTTCTGAATTTATAGAGGTGGAATTAGGGTTGGAGGACACCCGAGGGCCAACAATTCCTCAGGGCGTGCCACCCCCCTAGTGCGCGCCCTAGAGGCTTGTGGCCTCCTCGGGACTCTTCTGGCCCTCTCTCCAAGTCACGTAGGTGTCTTCTGGTCCAAGAAAAATCATTGTAAAGTTTTATTATGTTTGGACTCCGTTTGATATTCCTTTTCTGTAAAAGTCAAAAACAATGAAAAAACAGAAACTGGCACTGGGATCTAGGTTAATAGGTTAGTCTCAAAAATAATATAAAATAGCATATTCATGCATATAAAACATCCAAAATAGATAATATAATAGCATGGAACTATCAAAAATTATAGATACGTTGGAGACGTATCATATAGCAGAGCAGAAAGAAAATTTAGCAAAAAAATCAGAGCAGATCCTCACCTTGTTGGATGAGCTTATCCCGCAACAGCACCTCAATGCCATGGCCTGAGACGAGCGAAGGCGGAACGAGGTGCCTTTGGACGGAATGGGGCGTCGGCCGCAGTTTTGCGGCGACCGTCGAAGTAGAGCGTTGGACGGACCATAGGGGAGCAACTGCTAGAGACAATGAGAGTGAGGGTGTCGGGGCCGGATTTTGGGGACACAACATATCCCAGAAATTTAACCCCTCGTGTTACCACCAGCCCAGGATTACTGTTACTGGTGGACACGTCCTTGTTATAGATTACCAAGCTATTACAAGAATTGGATACAAGACCATAAAGGTCTAATGATACAATAGTGATTCCGGTGGTGGATGACGGAAATGACTCGTGGTTCTCCAACATCGATAGGGCTCCATTCCCACAGGAACAGCTGACCCGGATAACTCCTATCCGCGTGGCCGCTAATCCTAGGCTCCACACGGACGTCGCGGTGGTACTCCTCGAAGAAATCCTGACCTGGCCAAGTAAATAGCCAGGGACAAGCATGTGAGTACGTTTGAATGTACTCGCAAACATCATGAACAGATGATATACCGAATGCAGCAGATATTATGTGATCAAGTTGAATTAAAAATTAAATGCGTATGCTCATGATGGACTTAAAGGCATGCTGTCAGGAATTAAATCATGGCATGATAACATATTAGCATGTGCAAATAACTGGATATATATAAAAATATTAGTGATAAACAAGGAAAGTTAAAGGAAAATAAAATAAAAGAAATGTCGGTTGGATGTCTAAAATGACACCACGGTAGGTCTTGAAGAGAAATGCCAAGTGGGTGTCTAAAAGAGAAATCGGATGAGACAGGACCATCCGAGAACTCAGGCGACACCACGAGAGGTCTTGAAAAGAAATGCCAGTCGGGTGTCAAGTGACGCCACGGTCGGACTTGAAGAGAAATGCCAATCGGGTGTCCACAAGAGTAGTGGCTGGATAAACCGCCTGTTAACTCGAGAGACGCCATGAGAGGTCTTGAAAATAAAATTGAGTGCCCGGGGTAGTCTAGCCAGCCCCTGAGACACTCAGGAAATACAAAATAAGAGAAACGGGTTAGTCCTCAATAATAAGCATAACCATAAAAATATTAACGTGCATAGCATAATATTCATGGTAGCCTCTGGGTGTTAATAATTATCCTGCAAAATATTTCAGGCATGTCATAATTATTTTCCTCCGGAGACCGACACTAAGACCGACACTTGACCAACCCAGACTGTAGTCCTTAACCACAGACACGGCTATTCGAATAGGTTTAAACTCTGTAGAGGGTGTACTCTTTACCCACAAGTAGAGGAATTCTTTAGTCAGTACCGTGACACTGACTAATTCCCATTACAGCCTTTGGGTTGAAAACACACCTAACCAGCACACACCAGATTAACTTTCTGGATGCCAGGAATCACCCAAAGCATCATTCAAGAAAAACTCTAAGACGGAGAGACCAACGTCCTGCATAGGATCACTATTAATACGCGTGGATTCCAAGGGGGCACCCCCTCTCGGTCACAACCAGAAACACCCATGCCCCCTGACCCGATGACAGGATTTAGTCCATGGCCCTGGAAACCCTCATCGTGGCCCTCTGTACGGTGTGTGCATGGAAAGGGGTTAACAACTTACTAAACCATACCCCACCTGTGGCAGGGACAAGTGGCAGCACGAATCAAGTATGGGGGTTACCGGAACAAGACTCAATCTACGGCCGACTCAGGAGGCTCAATTATTTCCTGCAGTGGTTAGCACAACAAAGTATTCCTTCAGTAGCAACACCAAGACAGGGCCACAGCCCTTGCATGCTCCACATGCATAACCAAACAAGGCCTGACCACGCTCCAACGTGATCACCCTTCTGTCGGTAACGGTATTTCTTTTATGCCTGCTCCTGTGAGTTAGTCATGAGAAGCACACGATGCACGGTACGAAGAAACATGCCAACTCTATATGCATGCAATTTTTTTAATTTGAATTCAACAGAAGCATGGCTCAATTATTCCTGCAACCAAACAACTATGCAATCACCATATCAAGTGTTCAAGATGCTTGCCTTGAGCATGCAGAAATATTGGGTGCACTCCAAAAGTTTGAAAAGTTTCTTCCCTCCATTTTTCCTATTTTCAAAAATATTTGAATTACCACAAATAGCAACAACAGTTATAAAAAGTTGTCTGGAAAAAATTGAAATAAATACTAAAATAAACTAGGTGAAAAATGAGAAATAACAGAAAAGGAATCAAATTATTTGGAGTCCAGATGATTTACTTAGGGTATTTTTAAGTTGAAAAGAATAAAGAAATGGACTATTTAGAAGATCCAGTGGAGATAATGCTTAGTAAAAATGTTCACCCTAGCTGGATTAATAGAGCATGATTTTAGAAGTCTACAGGAATTTGAATCATCAAATTTGGGTTTGAAAAGGCCACTGTACAATTATTTCAAGTTCACTGGAAAAGAAAAAAGAAAAGGCAGAGGAGCGCCCTGAGCGCTATATAGTCATCTGGCGGTACCGGGACGGCCTGGCCGATCGGCTGTGCGGAAGAGGTGCTGATGTCGATGGCGTAGTTCTAGGGAATACGCTTCCCCTTGGGCGAAGACGGCTTTGAGGGAGCCCGTCTCCACTTAGCTGGCGCAGGTGAGACCTCCAGTCACTGACGGTGGGTCCCGCTGGCCCACCAGTCAGGTTTGACTGGTCAGCCGGCGCCTTTCCTCCCGTGGCAGAACAGAGCGTGGGCTCCGGTGATCCTCGCCGGCGAACGGCGGCGTCCCTTGGGTTGCTGGGCACATGGGCGTGCTTAGGACGTTGTGGCGATCCTCCCGGTGGTCGCCATGATCTCCGGAGTGGACGGAGTCGCCGGCGGCGAGCTTTGTGGCGGACGGCGGCGTCGGGCGAAAGGGGAGTTCCGCCTATGATCGAACTCGAGTGGAATTGAGAGGTGGAACGGAGTCGTGGGTTCAAGAGGGAGCTTCTGGTGAAGAGAATGGAGCGGGGGAAGCTTTGGTGGCGTCGGAACCATCAAGACAGAGGCGGAGGATGTAGTCGCCGGAGAGGAAGAAGGCGACCATCTCCGGTCGTTTTGCTCCTATGAGAAGCTTGCAGAGGACGGAGGGAGTGTGGTGGATAATGTAGCGAGCTCGGGGTGGCCAATTTATAGGGAGGGTGAGGCGGTTCCGCGAGCTCTGAGGATAACCACGATGGCGGTGGCCATTATTGCGCCGTTGAGGCTGGTGAGGAGTTAATGGTGGTCGACAAGGTAGTTGGTGGGGTCGGCGCGTTGCGGATAAGCTCAGGTGGTGCCAGCCAGCTTGCGGGCGAGCCACGCGTCCTGGCGGAGACGTGACAGAGAAGGCAGCTTCGGGCGGCGATTTTGGTGGTGGTGGTCAGCGGAGGCCGGCGCTAGCGGACGCCGGAAGGTGTCGGCGAGCTTCCAGGTGGTCGGGCTGATCCATAGGACGATTTGGACAAGGGGGGGGAGGCAGCAGAGCGGCGGCAGGAGCTCGATGCAGTGGCTGCAATGCACGCGCTCTGGCCGCGCTCTATGCACGCACGCTATGCGTTTGATAAAATGCCAATGGCATCTACAGGGATCAAAACAAGCTGAAATTTAATAGGAGGGTGCCTCTAATCATGAGAGGAGTGATGGACATGCTGGTTTGATCATAGGGCTAGTGTGCAATGCAAGCTAGAAAGGTGCAAGGTTTCTGCCATGTCTACAACCTGTTTGACAAAATGATAGAGCTAGCTAGGCAATTTTGTTGGAAGTGAGACTTGGTAGGATAGTGTCTCTTTATATGATAAAGAGGTTGGCATGGTTGGTGTGACCAAAAGAAAAACTTGTAACTGCAAGTTTTGAAGGATTTCAGTTCTGGACCAAAACTATAGGGCATAATTTGTTGATCTTAAAAGAAGCAAATGGGACTGATCTTCTGGACTTAAGGGTTTCTTAGGAAGGACTATAAGGTGGCAAAGTTTCAGAATTTTTGGAGCAAGGAAAATTGGGGTTGTAGTTATAACTCAGAAATGGGACAGAAATGAAAAGAGATTGTTTTGCTCAAAATTTACAAAAGACCAAGTTAGGTTTTTGCATAAAAGTGATCCGTGGACATCACATGACCTCCCATATTTTATTGTGGAATTTTAAAAGAATTAATTAAAGTGGTTGTAGTGCAACAGAGGTATTTAAAGAATTGAAAATGCTATTAAAAGAATTGTTTTGGGGCAATTTTTATTATGAAAATAATTTCTTACTGTTATTAAACTATAATTGAAATGGTTTAAGAGAACTACCCAAGCCACAATATTATTTCCAAAATTTTCTATATGGAGGGAAGAATTTTTGAAATCAGAAAACAGAAAAGGTTCTGAAATTAAATGAAGACCTAGCATAATTCAAAATTTTATTTCTGGCCAAATTTTTATTTAGTAAAAACATGATTAAATTTTGGGGTGTTATAGAGGGGCAGCATAGAAGGGAGGAGCAGCCGGGGAGATGCGGCCCTACCCGCCGGCCATGTAGCCTAGCTAGAAAGAGCATCGTTGAGGAGCAGGCTAGATGGGACATGTGGTGGCGGCTCGCTTGATGAACCCTAGCACTGCAGGCAATGGATCGAGGTATAGGGAAAGGGGAGAGGAGATGCGAGTGGTCAGGGTAATGAATGTTTGCGTGTTTGTTTTTACTTGGGGGTCAGGTGTGACGCGGGCATGAGCAGTGGCATTTTGAGTGTAATATAGGCACACAACAAAGTCATTTCGCTATTCTCCTTCCCTTCAATTTTAAGTGAGCTATCATGGGAAGCACCCCCAAGCTTTTTCTCAGTGTGAAGGAATTGGTGGTGGAAATAAGTTAAGCCCATGCCCATAACTCAAAAATGAGTTATTTACATCTTTTATGGCTTATTTTGACAATAAGCTCTCAAAAGGTGGAATAGAACTGGCCCTTAACCTGCAATTCAATTCTGCGTACAATGATGAATCACTCCTGCATGCTATAGTGTAGATTTAGGCATCATACATGGCATAACCTAATACGTGTGCATTTCGTTATAGAATCTGAAATATGCAATGTTTATGTTAGTTCACACATTGCACATGATGTTTAAATGCCTCCTAAATCTGGTGAGTCAAGTGATGGTCTTTAAGCCTCCTTCTATGCTTGTTTTCTTGATATGTAATCCAGTGTTGTGCAAGATTTGCTCACACATGTATTCAATTGCTTGTTTATATCAGCCAGCCATTCTAAAACTATTTGATTTGATTACTTGCTGTTCTTGACCAAACAGAGCATGTCAATGATTTAAACACTAAGGGTTGCTGTAGTGGGGGCTTGTATAACTCATAGGTGCCATAAAGGTTTGCCTGTATACTAAACTAGGCTCTCCAAGAGTACCTGGAGGTCCAGTTCGAAGGTACGCCTAGTTTTTACATAGCGCACGCATAGTAAATTCTAATTTGAGTGTGTGCGAGAGATGTGGCATGTTTCATTATGTGGTGTCGTTTTGTTATAAACTCATTCTTTGGTGTTGTTCAGGGATTGGAAAGTATGCATATTTATCTTCCATGTAAGTAGACTAGTAACTAGTTTGTGTCACCTTGCAGAGGGGGTACAATGAAGCAAAGATTCAGGATTTCCATGTACAAGATGTTAAGAAGGAGCCTTGTAAGAGAAGGAGGAGTAGCGTTGAGCCTGTACAGCTAGTTATGGCAAGTCGGTGTATTACAGTTACTAGGACATCTTATTTGTTTGACACTGTGCTGGCGTAGGGTTGTTCACCTGTAACCCAGTCCTTGGGCCACTGATTAATACTCCCTCCACTCACTACTATAAGATCTTCTAACTTTTTGTAAATCAGATGTATATAGATAAATTATAATGTGTTTGTTCACTCGGTAAGGATGTAGTCTACATTTAAATATCTAAAACATCTTATATTAGTTAGCAATGAGAAACTCCTTACTGTTATGGTAGAGTTCTCGATGTCATAAATATCATAACAAAACGCATATTCACATCATTAGCCTCCCTATCATTACAAGGATCTTGATTACATACTAGTCGAGATACTTCATAGGGGGCAAACAATGTTACATTAGTTGTTCCATTATATAGATGATACATCAGTTGATTCAAATGTATCCAGGCCAAGGATTTTATTGAGGCGTGCATGTATGGATGCTGCCAACTCAATAGTTCAATTTCTTGTTTGCTTCAGGCATAGTTAAATTTCTCTTTTCAATTGCTTTATTTTTCCTCAGTTAATGAGATGCCCAAACAATGATGCCTGATGTAAGGTTATAACTATTAGTTGACATAATTAAATGCCTTACCATTTCATTACTCTGGCAAAGTGTGCCTGAAGCTTTTGAAGTCTATTAACCAACTATTACTGTATGCGGCTTCAATCTATTTTATACGAGGCTAATGATTGCATAGTTTTGCTTGCTGAAGTGGGTTTGTGTGAATCCCTCTACAGTTCGTTATGCTCCCTAAGGTTCTTTTGGAACATGGCACACAATGTTCCAACTAGTTAATACGAGCTACATAATGGATAACTGCTTCCTCACTTATACACAAGATATATATAAATTTGTGACATGTCTATGTTTCGGATTTGGCCCCAACATCATTCTCCGTTGGTGAGCTACGAGGAGATCTATTGGGGATATAACCACGCGGTATAACCCACCCTGAAAGGGCCGGGTTAGGCCACTGGCGACTCATAATGATGGGCCTTAGACAAGCAAGAGTAATCAAGATATCAGGCTGAAGTGGCGGTTCATCAAATGGGCTGGTTCAAGGCCCAAAGCCGGAAGGTAGCCCAGAAGCGTAAGCCGCCATATGGCGATTTGTCTTATGAGTCAAGTTGGTCTAGAATATGACTCGGTCATGGGTCGTAACTCGGCCCGGACTATTGTAAGTCGGCGGCCTCGACCTCTATATAAATGCGAGTTCCCAACATAGAATAGACAAGTGACAATCAATTGAGAGCTAGGTCAAGCGAATCCACTCCCTTGTAATCGATACTCAAGCAATAGCAACAAGAGTAGGAGTAGGCTTTTACCTGCACCATGAGGGGCCAAACCTGGGTAAAACCGTGTCTCTCGTCCCGCTCAAGCCCGACAAGCTAATCACCGTTACGATGGCTTCACACTTAAGTCCTTTCACTAGGAGATCTGCCATGACAAAACCATGACAGTTGGCGCCCACCGTGGGGCCAGCGCACGGTGGTTTCGAGTTCTTGAAAGGCTCCTTCCCAGGGATCGAGGGATACGCCGTTGGCAGGTGACCAAGAGTCACCGCGGCAAGCTCTACATCGACGACGCTGGCTGGGGTCCCGAGGCCGACTCAATCGAGTACGGATACTGGGTCTCCTTCAGCGGAATTCACGTCTTCATCGGCAAGATCGGCAGATCAGAGCCTGAGCCAGACACCTACACCGACCTCATCGAGATGACTCAGTGCATGCAACCTGCCCGGATCCAAGCCGGCCAGAAGTGCGTCTTCGTTGGTTTCACGCAGGGTGCGGAACTTGCGGAAAACTCAGAATCTGGAGGGGAGACTCTCGTCCTCCACCAGTGAAACAGAGTTGATATATCAACTTCAAAACGGCGGGCTTGGGGGCTGTTCCAATGGCGACATGATTCCGGACCCCTATGAGCCGCCGAGCCGAGTCGCCATCTTCATGGCTGGGATGACGCCGGCTCTTAATTCTTCGACGGCTGCGGCTGTGACATCTGACTCGATGGCTGCTACGGGCGTTGCAGTCAGGCCACCGACTTAGGTGGTGTCTGACCTCATGGGCACTTTAACAACCCTGCTAGCGACAGAAGTCACCGCCGCGGATCAGGCAGAGCACAACACAGAGATTTCGAAGATTCGCGGTCAGATGAACAAAGCCAAGGAGGATATCAATGCAGAGAATGTTCAGATGGCTACCCTGAAGGCACAGGTTGAGGCAGAGGTAGAGCGCTTGAAGGCAGAGGCTTGGCGTCTGAATCTGGACCAGAACGCATCTAATGAAGTGTTCTACAGAAGGCACCAGAGTCGTTTACCGTCGGTATATGACCCGAGGCACCTGTTTGGCACACGTAGAGAAGGGCCGAGTACTCCTAGAGCACAGGTTAACTCCCAATTAAACCTTGGCACACCAGGAAGCCGGGCGGGGGATCAACCCTGTCAGCATGAGCCGGCACAGAGGGAAGAGCCGATGCCTAACCCGCCCCTATTCAGACACCACAACAGCGTTTCATGATGCCACCCGGGCACTTCTCTAACCAGGTGGATAACATGATAGTGGCGGCAACCCGGCTTGCCGCAATTCCTGTCACTGGTGACTCGCCAGCCGCAGTGGAAAACTGGAATGCAGTCGAGCTCTTGCAAATAGCCATCACGCAACAAGCCACTTATTCATACAGTCGTGATAGGGTGCACTCAACTCCCCGTCCGAGTCGCAGTTACAGCTGACGTATCGACTTGCCTGCAGTCTCCAGCAGCGAGCGGCGCCATAACCCACCCCATCTTAACCCGCCGCCTAATCCACGGACGGATGCTTAAGTCATTGTGGACAGTGGGAGAACCCGCCGAGAGGAGGCCGCAAACCAGGGGGCTTATGAGCCGCCCCCTATAATTCCTTCGGCTTCAGTGGAAGCCGGGTTGAGTGCAAGAACCATTGGAGTGCCATGTTTAGTGCCAGCTTTGCACAACGAGCATATGCCCAAGGATTCCAAAGGTCGTCGAAAGGTGCCAAACTACACAGCGGATCTGGAACCAGCAACTTGGATTGAGAGCTATGAGTTAGCCATGGACATGCTGGAAGTCTGTGATGCAGTTTGCGCCAAATATTTCACTATGGTGTTGGAGGGCCCAGCTCGTACATGGTTGAAAGGCCTGCCTCCTGATTCTATCAGCTCATGGGCAGAGTTGAAGACGCGTTTTATCAAAAACTTTCAAGGGACATGCAAGCAGCCACTGACGATTATTGATTTGGATCATTGTGTACAACGTGATGATGAGTCGGCCCATCATTGGGTTCGGCTGGTCTCTGCTATCATCCAGTCATCAGACAACATTGCGGCGGCTCAGGCTGTTCTGATCTTGGAGAAGAATTGTCACTTCTTGCCCCTTAAGCAGAAGCTTGGACGGCTCAAGCGTACGTTCCAAGACATGGGTGACCTCATGAGTGCACTCACTAAATATGCGGATTCTGACACCACAAAGGATCCCAGCTCTGATGATCATAAATCTAACACGGGTAAGAAAAACGGTAGTGCTAAGGGCCAGTAGCAGAATGAGGCAGGGCACAACGGCAATAACCAAGGTAACGGCAATAAGCGCAGATACCCCAATGGCGGGTCAGATCTGGTGGCTAACACCAACACTGTCTATAAGAATCAACGTCGTAACGGTAATGGCAAGCAGCCCTTCAATGGGGGGAGGTCACAGAGTGTGGAGGAGATGTTAAATAGCCCTTGTCCAAAGCACAGTTATCCTAACAAGCCAACCAAACATGCTTGGAGGGATTGTCATCTCATTCGGGAGCATAAAAACCATATGTTTCAGCAGCATCCTGATAATGGCAATGCACCGTCCAGTGGGTCAGGTTCTGGCGGGTTCCCAGGATATGGCTTCAATGGGGGCGGCTCAAATTCTGGCTATCAGAGTCAGGGTCATCAGCAGTCTGGCCAGGGGAACAACCAATCTGGGTATCAGAGTAACCCAAGCAACTTAACAGTGGGCAATATCACGTCTTCACTACAAGTACCAGCAAGCGTGGTCAAAAGGTTCATAAACGGGTAGTCCATGCAGTTGAGCCGGCTATTCCACAGTATTTAAGGTGGTCTGAGCACATAATAACTTGGAGCAGGGCAGATCACCCGCCCCGGGTTGATAATCCGGGTCATCTGGCTCTTGTGGTGGCCCCCCAGGTGGGTGGATATAAGTTCACCAAAGTGCTTATGGATGGTGGTAGAAGCATTAACATCTTATATTATGACACTTTTCGGCGGATGAATCTCACGGAGAAGGATCTTAAGCCGTCCTCTACAGTCTTTCATGGAGTTGTGCCTGGCAAGTTGGCCTACCTGTGGGGAAGATTGCCCTGGAAGTCGCCTTTGGTGATGAATATAACTACAGAGCAGAAACTTTGTGGTTTGAAGTTGTCAAAATCAAGAGTCCATATCATGTGCTATTTGGACGGCCGGCTTATGCTCGTTTCATGGCCCGCTCGTGCTACGTTTACTTACAGTTGAAGATCCCAGGGCCAAAAGGGACGATTATGGTTCATGGAGATTGGAAAATCACCTTAGAGTGTGAGGAAGGTGATGTTGCTTATGCAGAGGCGGCTTGTGCTACCGAAGAGCTTAAATTTTATAAGGATAATGTAGACCCTGCTGATAGACCCCTCTGAAGAAACCCACCACAGAGTCTGACCCGCCACTTAAGTTTAAGTCGGCGAAGGATACACAACAAGTTGACTTTGTCCCTGGTGATTCTTCTCAACAGTTCACCATTGGGACAGGGATGGATCCTAAATAGTAAAGCGCGCTCATCGAATTCATCCATGAGAATCGGGACATCTTTGCATGGAAGCTTTCTGACATGCCAGGTGTACCGAGAGAGTTCGCTGAGCACTGACTTAATATTGATCCTAAGATGAAGCCTATTCACCAATTCCTTCATCGTTTTAACGAAGAAAGACGTAAGGCTATTGGAGAAGAAGTGGCCCGGCTCCTAGCTGTCGGGTTCATAGTTGAGGTGTTCCACCCTCAGTGGCTGGCTAACCCGGTGCTTGTGCTTAAGAAGAACGGCACTTGGCGTATGTGTGTCAATTACACAGATCTAAACAAAGCATGTCCAGCTGACCCATTTGCTCTCCCTCGCATTGACCAAATCATTGATGCCACAGCGGGTTGCAATATTTTGTGCTTCCTGGACGCATATTCTGGTTATCATCAGATCAAGATGGCAGTGGAGGATCAGGAAAAGATAGCTTTTATCACCCCCTTTGGAGCTTTTTGTTATGTGTCTATGCCTTTTGGGCTCAAGAGTGCCCAGGCGACTTACCAGCGTTGTGTTCAGAATTGTTTTCACAAGCAGATTGGGCAAAACATTCATGCTTATGTGGATGATATTGTGGTTAAGTCAAGGAAGAAAGAAACCCTACTTGATAACCTGAAGGAGACCTTTGACAATCTCAGGGTGTACAAGATGATGCTTAACACGACCAAGTGTGTTTTTGGTGTGCCAGCTGGAAAACTGCTAGGCTTCTTAGTCTCAGAAAGGGGCAGTGAGGCTAACCCAGAGAAGATTGAGGCAATAACCTCTCTTTCTAAGCCGGCGTGTATCAATGACGTTTAGCGCCTGGCGGGTCGTATTGTAGCCCTAAGCCGGTTTATAAGCCACCTTGGAGAGAAGGCAATTCCTTTATATCAGATGATGGAGAAAACTAATCATTTTGTCTGGAGCTATGCAGCTAATGAGGCATCTGAAGCACTCAAAAAGCAGTTGGCTGAACCACCCATCTTGGCTGCTCTGATTGACAAAGAGCCTATGCTCTTGTACATGGCAGCTGATAACAAAGCCATTAGCATGGCAGTTGTTGTGGAACACAAGGAGGCAGGGAAAGAATACCCAGTACAACGATCGGTTTATTATGTCAGCGAAGTCTTAACAGAATCTAAGCAGAGATATCCACATTGGCAGAAACTTGTATTTGGAGTGTTCATGGCGAGTCGCAAGTTGAAGCATTATTTCCTTGGACACCCAATCACAGTGGTTAGTTCAGCCCCTTTGGGAGACATCATACAAAACAGAGAGGCTACTGGCCGGGTTGCTAAATGGGCAGTTGAGCTTGGGCCACATCATCTTAAGTATGTGCCTCGAACGGCCATCAAATCACAAGCTTTTGTAGATTTCATTAATGATTGGACAGAGCTACAAGCGCCTAAGGAGAAGCCGGATAACACATATTGGACTATACACTTTGATGGGTCCAGACAGTTGGAAGGCTCGGGGGCTGGAGTTATTTTGGAATCCCCAAAAGGTGATAAATTTTGTTATGTCTTAAGGCTCATGTTCCCTTGTACTAACAATGCAGCTGAGTATGAAGCTTTGCTCCATGGACTCCGAATGGCCAAGGAGATGAAATTGAGCCTGGTCAGGTGTGTGGGCGTCTCAGACTTGGTGGCACAGCAAGTTTCAGGAAAGTGGGATCCTAAAGACCCGCTTATGGCGGCTTATCATCAGGCAATGTATAATATTGCTGGTCACTTTAAGGGGTATCAAGTGGATCACATAGACCGGCGCAAAAATGAGGCGGCTAATGCACTGTCTTGGCTTGGGTCACAGCGTAAGCCGGTTCCCTACAATGTGTTCCTTGACATGTTACACAATCCTGCTGCCAAATTACCTTCAGAGCAGGATATTGCTATTCCTGACCCAGAGGGGCAGCTGGTGGCGGCTCTACGTGCTATTCCATATTGGACTCTGCCTTATTTGGCGTACTTAACCAAAGGCAAGTTACCAGAAGATGAGCTCTTGGCGTGACAGATCATCAGGCGTTCTAAGTCCATGACAATCGTCAATGGCAAGTTACACAGGTGCAGCGTCACGAGCGTTTTTCAACGTTGTGTTTCCCCTAATGAAGGCCATGAGATTCTTCATGAGACTCATGCTGGGGACTGTGGTCATCACATCGGCTCAAGGTCTCTAGTCGCTAAAGCTTTCACGCATGGATTCTTCTGGTTGACGGCTCATGCAGATGCTGAGGACCTGGTGCGCAAGTGTGATGGTTCCCAAAAATTTGGAAGACAGGCTCATGTGCCGGCTCAGGAGCTGCGGATGATCCCAATAACTTGGCCGTTTACGGTCTGGGGGCTTGATATGGTTGGGCCCTTCAAGCAGTCTAAGGATAAGAAAACTCACTTACTTGTTGCAGTTGATAAGTTTACCAAGTGGGTTGAAGTTGAGCCTGTTAGTAATTGTGAGGCGGCGACTGCTGTCCAGTTTGTGAAAAAGCTAATCTTCCGTTTCGGTTACCCTCACAACATCATCACTGATAATGGGACAAATATGTCCAAGGGCTCTATGAAGGAGTTTTGCCAGAGAGAGCATATTCGGCTTGATGTATCTTCAGTAGCTCACCCATAGTCCAATGGGCAAGCTGAGCGTGCTAATCATGAGATATTAAAAGGGATCAAACCCCGGTAATTGTGCCTTTGGAGCGAACTCTGGGTTGTTGGGTTGAAGAGCTTCCTGCAGTTCTTTGGAGCATCAGGACTACCCCCAACAGATCGACAGGTTACACACCCTTCTTTATGGTTTATGGCGCAGAAGCGGTCCTTCCAAGCGATATCCGTCATGACTCGCCCAGGGTGGCGGCTTACATTGAAGCAAACAATGAGAAGGCGCGTCAAGATGCCTTGGATGCTTTGGAAGAAGAACGTGATCTGGCGGTGGCTCGCTCGGTGATTTACCAACAAGACCTGCGTCGCTATCATAGCCGCCGGGTTAGAAGTCGGACATTCCAGGAGGGCGACTTAGTGCTCCGTTTGATTCAAGATCAGACATGGATGCATAAGTTATCGCTGCCTTGGGAAGGAGCCTTTGTGGTCAGCAAGAACCTCAATAACGGGTCATATTATCTCATTGACATACGTGAGCACAATAAGTCACGTACCTCTGAGGAGGAGACCAACAGGCCTTGGAACATCGCTCATCTTCGGCCATATTACACTTAAGCCACCAGCTCTAGTTATTGTACATACTTTTATCAATGTATATATCTTTTATGATCAACATAATAAACCGGCATCCCTGATAAATTCGGGGCCTCTGTCATTTCATCTCATATTTACTGTGCATGAGCTTTTATTAATTGATCATAAGGTTACCAGGGGGCTTCCAACTCAATGAGTTTAGCTTACAAAACCCTTGTGACCCGGCGCAATACCACATTATTGGTTAAACCTGCCTGTATGCTTGATGCTACTCCGAACAAGATGACCCGCCGTACTCTTGACAAGTCAATCTACATGACCCTGAACTTGTCAAGGTTTAAAAAATGATTAAGTCATGTGAGGGCCAGCATACTGATAGCGAGGACAAACCAAGGCTTTTATTCCACGCTTCATGAAAGCAAAATTTCAGCCTCATAAGGCCAGTTTTATTTTTTGGTCGTTCCTTAGAAGCCGACTCATATTGAGACATATATGTCTAGTTTTTCTGGTTTTACAGGAATTTTATGCAGGATATAAGTCCCTGGATCAATTAAGGTCCGGCTTAGCATGGAGACCATGAGTCGCCAAGTATTTCTTCAAAGTTTTTCATGACTATGAGGCTTTGGGTTATTAACCCACCCTGGCTTTTGACTATAAGTCGCCAGTACAGGAGTTGATGGATCTTTTATAGATTATATGTCAAAGACCTCAAGTAAATTCAGAGATATTGCAAGACAAGATATGCATATATGACTAGATCAAGCATACAAATAAGTTCAGCTGCTAGATCAAAAGTTGGCATAACATGCTCGAAGGCATGACAAATCAACCAAAAGTTTAGACTACACCTATTACAAGGCTTCTGATGAGCCCAAAAAGTTTCACCAAGTTTTTTACGGTGTCATGCTACTCCTGTAAGTACACTTCTTGGAAGGTTCGGGTTATGCCCGCCGGGTCAGCACTCATCTTGGCATCTTGCACTGGAGGTCGCCGGGTCATCCTGTGCCGGCTCTTCTTTGCTTGCAATCTGAAGATTGTCCAAAGTCCAGTCGATACCGGTAAAGGCCTCAAAGGTCGCTTCATCATTCATGACAATACAAGGATCAATGTCAGAGGCAAATGTATGCTTATGCCTTTGGGGAGTCAGGTCGACAATGTTAAACGAGGGCGACTTGATTCATTTGTTATTGCCATCATAAGCCGGCTGGTAAATCTGCAGATCCAGTTCTTGTGCAAGTTTACACGCCAAGGGACGCATTTCCTTGATACATTTGGCGTAATCTGATTCATTGGAGGCAGAGCCATCATCCTTGTATTCTGGGAACCCGCCTGCTATCTCTTCAGGATCAAGCTCAGTTTGATAAGCTTTTTCCCGGCCTAACCTGGCTATGGCTCCTGCACGGGCGGCTGATCTATCCAGGTCTTCAATCTGACTGGGTACTGTGGACAGTTGATCCAACACCTCTTTGATAAGCTGTGTTGGTCTTTTACCATTAGATACAGCCACGAGAGTACAAAGACTGCCAGCATATAATTTTTCCGTCAAAGTGTAGACGGCCTTCAGCTTCACGAGCATATTTTGTCCAAGATAGGCACTCCTGGCACCTGTTGTGCATATAAAACAAGAATAGTCAGACGAGTTAGTAAATAAAGGATTTTGAGTTGCCAGGCACATTAAGAAATCATAAGTCGCCATGCCAATTGATCTTAATTAATTGAATGATTTTTCTTACCAAAGATGGCGGCTGTCATTTGGGAAATATGACTCTTTAAGCCGGACAGTTCCTTAGTCATGGGTTTAAGCTGGTTTTCAATGTCTTCCGCTCTTTTCAATAGCGTGGCCTTTTCAGTGTCCCAGGTGGCTCTTTCAGCATCAAAGTTGGCCTTGATCTTTTCAATATCTTCCAAGGAAGATCTCAAATTTGACTCCACCTTGGCGCGTTCAGCTTGTTCTATCTCCAATTTTTTCTTTAAGTCGCCCATGTTTGACTCTCCCAGACTTAAAGCTTCCTGCCCAGGATTACAAACACTAACGTCATTCAAATGACTGCTAGGTTGATTGAATAAGCATTGAGCAGTTGTGTTATGGTTGAAAATATTTAAGTCCCAAGCACATTGCAAGCAATATCCTTGGCACTTGGGGGCTAATGTACGATGATTTTTTAAGTCTGAGCTATAGGAGAACCAACTCATCTTATAAAGATAAGCCAGCCCTTGGGGGCTACAGGCGATTCTTCAAAGTGGTCATTTCAAAGACCCGGCTCATCTTATAAAGATAAGCCGGCCCTTGGGGGCTACGGGTGATTCTTCAAAGTGGTCATTTCAAAGACCCGTCTCATCTTATAAAGATAAGCCGGCCCTTGGGGGCTACATTTTGGAAATCTTCATAAGTCTCAAACATACTCAATGATTTTCCTATGCTTCAAACTTGGGGGCTATATGAGTATATATACAAGATTGAGAGGGGTTAAGTTCATTCATACCTCATACTTTTGCTTCATCATGTTTACTAAGCCGGCTTCCATATCTCGGCTTGTATGAAGACGGCTTAGATAGCCCGCATGTAATTCAGCTGCACTAAACTATACATAGTTTTGCAGATCAAGTTTTGTCTTGCCTTTCTCCAGTAAGGGTGCTTCTTCCTTAGCAGCATGCTTAGCTAGCACATTGGCGATTCCCGGTGCCTTATAACTCGCCCCAGTGATAGTAATATCATCAATGTTCTTCTCAGAAGGAATTTCTTCAACTGGCTTGATAGGAGTTGAGGAACGAATAGGACTTGGCAGGTCACAATTATCTGCCGGGTTAGCTTCAGTATCCATGGCCTCAGAAGCCATTGCATCAGTCTGTTGAGGAGGATCATTTTGTTGATTGAGAGGGTCTTCAGGATTTTGGGTTGGGACCTCAGGGGTTTCCAGCACCTGTTTCTCTGGCTCAGAGACTTCGGGGATCTTGGAAAAGACGTCCACTTTTTGTTTTTTATTATTTTTTGCTTTGGCCCTGTGACCAGGATAAAATAATTATGAATGTATGACAACAAGTTTTTAATTGTCAGCAAATACAAATACTTACCCTGGGTTAACAACGAAGGCGGGAAGCTATGTTTGAGATGAGCCGCCTGAAGACGCAGATGACTCCTGATAATTTGAGTCAGACAGGTTAAGGTGTTGTTTGATAAGGCCTGCTTTGGGTAACGACAGAGTTGGGCTGTGTGGCACCTCAGTATGTCACTTGCGAGAAGGATTATGAGTTAACCCAGTCACCAGTTCTTCAGTGCCGCTACTCCGTGTTTTGCATCTTGCACCATATTGAGCCTTCTTCAAAACAAAGTTTGGGTCTAAGTAAGCATTTGGGTAAAAAAACGGTACTTTCCGGACAACCCGCCCGATTCTCTCTGGAGGTCGTGAGTCTGAGCCAGAAGAGATAGAAATTACCTCGGGATTGTCAGCCTGGCTTGATGCACCCTCATCCCGAGAGTAAGAAGTGTCAGCTAAGTCATTAAAAAGGCGGCCAATAGAGTCAAGTTCTACCTCAGACTGGTCATCAGCATTCGCTGACTCGCCCACAACAGCCGGCTTAATCACAGTAGCTGGTTTGCTCTTCTTAGACTTTGGGCCAGTCCTGGTCTTGGCCATAACAGTCTTTATTTTCCTCTTCCAAAAAGCAGAGTTGGGTTGTATGATAAAAAAGGGATTGATAAGTGAGTCACAGAATAAGATTAAGGGTATTTAAGCTGAATATAAATTAATACTTACTTCTGGGGCCGGGTTGAGTTTGAAGAATGGTGACAGTCCTGTCTTGTTACTATTCTCTTGAGACTCCCCAAGTAAAGGGTTCACAGCTTGAAAAACTTCTTCAGCAGTGAAGTTATCAGAGCTATACCGTTGAGGATCATTTGACTCGCCTGAATATTCATGCATCAAGTTGGGTCGGCGGCTTAAAGGAAGAATTTTCCATGAGACACAGCAATGAGCTTAGTCAACTCCGGTTAATCCATGGCCTAACAAAGCTGACACTTTGGGATAATATTTGAGTGCTTCAGCATGCTCGTCTGGAATAAGTTGGCTAGGCGGGTTAAAATTGATGGGGAGACGATCAACCTGGTAACCCGGTAGAGGGTTCTCATTGGCTGGGGCGGTATTCTTGCAGTAGAACCAGGTTTTTACCCATCCCTTGGGATGACTTAGTAAGATAGCTGCAGGAAAGCTGCCATCTCTGCGTCTCTGGATTGAGACTCCGCCTAATTCTTGAGTTGAACCACTAGCGCACTCAGTCTGGCCGTTTAGATAGAAGAATTCCTTGAAGAGGGCAATGTTGGGTTCTACTTGCAAATAAACTTCGCAAAAGATTTGAAAGTGGCAAATGTTTGTTACTGAGTTTGGACCTATGTCTTGAGAATGGAATTGAAATAGTGGAAGATGTCCCAATTTTTTTTGACCCAGGCGGAGTAAAACCTCTGAGGATAATATCAATAAAAACTATCACCTCTTCTTCAGCGTGGTTGGGGACACTCTCTCCTTGGCTAACTCGCCAGCCAATCTCCTCCTGAGTCGCCAAGAGGCCTTGGCCCACAAAATCATTGAGGATTTCGTCAGTAACTAAGGAAGGGCCCCAATTGCAAAAGGTGGTCTTTGCCATATTGAGTCGCCTAAAAGTCAATAGAAAGGCGAGTTATTTAAAAAAGGATATTGATTCATTAAGAGTACTTGAACGAGTGGTATAAAGATAAGCCACCTTATGCTAATGGCGGGTTAGCTAAAAAAGGCAATCTCTGGAACTTTGGCGGATTATAAATACATTGATAAGCCGCCCAAGATGCAATGGGCAGGTCAGTTAATGTTCAGGATCGCTAAAATTTTGCTAAGTATGGAGCAAACTATATTCAGTATGGAGCAGCTATATTTACGGATCTGAAGGAAGTTTGAAAAAAAAAATAATTGCTAGACCGAAAAGGCGGGGATGGAAGAACTAGTAGGATACCCATTGATTCTATAAGGAGATACAAGTTGTTCAAAGTGTCAGATGGTGCCAAAAACTGCTACCGCAATATTTCTATGGTGTTTGAGATCAAAAATAGTTTCTACTCATAGATGTGATGAACTAGGAAAGGATGAACACCGACGAACTCCACGAACTTTGGTGACCTAATG
Organism: Thinopyrum elongatum; assembly: GCA_011799875.1. Taxonomy (NCBI): domain Eukaryota; kingdom Viridiplantae; phylum Streptophyta; class Magnoliopsida; order Poales; family Poaceae; genus Thinopyrum; species Thinopyrum elongatum. Next base: position 484,946,868 of record CM022300.1, on the reverse strand, counting down.
CGGATCTGAGAAAAAAGAGAAGTAGTACCGGTTGACGACGGAGGACGGTGAAAGTGTTTTGCTGAATCCCGACGGTGGCAGGGTGGTGTCGCGCTGCCGACCGGTGAAAGCTGGTGTGGCTCGATGGGTGCGGCGGAGCTCCGGTCATGAAGGGGCTCGCAAGGAAGAAGAAGAAGCGGAGGAGGCAAGGTAAAAAAGTAAAACAGGGGCCCTCGTGCCTATTTATAAGGAAAGTAGGGAACAGTGAATGGCCAGTGCGAAGATCGAGGAGACGCAATAAATTTTACAACAAAAGGGACGCCTCGATTTTCAAAATGGTGGATTTATACAAAGATTCATTATGACATAATGAAGGTTTTCCTGAAATCATGGGGATGATGTCATCTTTCCTTACGGCGGGTTATGAAGGCATTCAAAACCGAGATTAAACAGGACAAGGAGAAGACTCGCCAGACGGAGGGATTGAAGATTGACATGAACAAGTTCAAATTAATCTGGGGCATAATGTTGGGGATATAACCCCGCGGTATAACCTGCCCTGAAAGGGCCAGGTTAGGCCGCTGGCGACTCATAATGATGGGCTTTTGACAAGCAAGAGTAATCAAGATTTAAGGCTGAAGTGGCGGTTCACCGAATGGGCCGGTTCAAGGCCCAGAGCCGGAAGGTAGCCCAGAAGCATAAGACGCCATATGGCGACTTGTTTTATGAGTCAAGTCAGTTTAGAATATGACCCAGTCACGGGTCGTAACCCTTCCCGGACTATGTAAGTCGGCGGCCTCGACCTGTATATAAAGGCGAGTTGCCGACGTAGAATAGACAAGTGACAATCAATCAAGAGCTAGGTCAAGCTAATCCGCTCCCTTGTAATTGATACTCAAGCAATAGCAACAAGAGCAGGAGTAGGCTTTTACCTCCACCGTGAGGGGCTGAACCTGGGTAAACCCGTGTCTCTCGTCCCACTCAACCCCGACAAGCTAATCACTGTAGCGATGGCTTCACGCTTAAGTCCTTTCACTAGGACATCTGCCATGACAAAACCACGACAAGATCTCTATACGCGGGCTGCACAGACTACCATTTTTGTAATTTTTAAAATATCACCTGCTTATGCTTCATGATGTGTACATTATTGTTAGTCCTATTTTGCCATGTACAAGATAGTCTGTCTTGCTCGCTTCACTGTTGTAACTATATTTTTGCCCTAGTCAAGTATACTTACAGAAACATTTCAAGATGAAGTGACATCAACACAACGATCTCAGAGAAGTGCAGCATGGCCGTTACCAAATGATTATGGATTGGAATTGGAATGTGCTAATGTTCTACAACATCAACTTGAGGTGGCAAGACAACGTGTGTATGAGTCTCAACATGGAATCAACACATTGAGACTGGAGGTGCATATATCAAATGCACGAGTCAAAAAAATGAAACAAGACACTAAGGTAACCACAAAGGAGTTGGAGATTTTGCAGACTGAAATTTGTGCTATCTGAATCCGACCAATCCTATTTTCTGACGAGATTATAGTTCAAATGGTAAGTTCTGTTGATGTGCGTCAATGATGTATGAGCTTTATTTGCCCAGTGTATGTAATTTGCTGTTTGTGTACGCGTTATTACCACTGGTGGCGAACTATGATGCCCAGTGGATGTAATATGCTGTAATTTCTTTATTGTATAGTGTAGGTTTATTCTTCGTTTCTATGCTTTAATCTCTTTATTGTATAGTGTAGGTTTTTTAGAGGGTATAGTGTAGATTAGGAAAACAATACGACCCTCATTAACATAATAGGTCGGGGTTGCTTTGGTAACTTCTGGTTCCCCCCACCACACGGCACCCCCATTTCCTCTCCCCTACCGCAAAAATGATTACTCCACAGTACCAGAGCATTTTACATCACGCCGTCCGTACTTCATCGGCCATCCTACCCCTTCCCTCTCGAAACCCTAGACTGCTCATCCACGGGCGTACCAGACCCCATTCACTACCTGCGTCGTCTACCTGGCCGGATCTACTTCTACTGTCGCATCTACCCCTCCCACCTCCCCTAGAAATAGTAGACTACTCATCCACCATTCTACCACAGCCCATTCAGTGCCAGCCTTGTCCACGGTGCCGGATCTTCTTCACCGGTCCTCTCGTCAACCGCAATACATCTACAACGGCTCCTTCGTACACCGGAGCCGCTTCGTCCATACCCCCGAACCTGCCGCACCGATGCCCCCGTCGACGGCCTCTGATCCTCTTCATAGACACCATCCTCAACCCTACCGGAGTCGCTTCGCCGACACCATCCTCAACCCTACCGGAGCAGCTTCGCCGATACCATTCTCAACCCTACAAGAGCCGCTCTACCAACGCCCAAGTCCACAGCCTCAGATCCGCTTGGTCGACACCCTCGTCCAACCTACCGGAGCAGCTTCTGATGCCCTCGTCCGTGGCCGCAAATCCGCATCATCGAGACCATCCTCAACACAACCACCGGAGCAGCTTTACCGACGTCCTCATCAACGGCCTCAGATCTGCTTCATCCACACCGTAGTCCACCCTACCGGAGCCGCTTCAAAAACACCCTCCTCCACGGTCCTAGATCTCCTTCCAGACCCCGATAGCCAGCGCGCGTCATCACCCTTGATGTTTCTAACCAGATTCCCACCGTCTCGCATGATACCAAGCACCCGCCATGGCCGAGGTACTGTCACCTTTAAACCCATCTAGCATCACCTGCCAGATGTACTTCAAATATACTAACAGGTCATTGTTACATGTTATGGAGCTGGCAAGAGCTACAAGGATGATGTTTCTTCTGGATCTAACACCTTGGCCAACCAAGGCATTGCTATGATCCTGTGAGTGCGTCTCCCTCTTGTATTGCTGTGTGCCAGCTAGTGTGTTTTGCTAGGATTTCCGACCAGTAATCATACATTACACAAAATCATAGGTGGCATGAAGGAATTCTAGTGCACTAAATTAGGCTCCCTTATAGTGTCTGCAAGTCCAGTACACAAAGTCATTGATAGTTTATGCTGACGCACACAATCGTTAAATGGTGGTTTAAATTTGTGCAAGGGATATGCAATGTATTATCATGTAGAGATATCTCTAATTAGCCATGTCAACTTGCAGATGGGGTGCCGCAATGAAAAAGTCCAAGATTTCTTAGTACAAGATGTATTCGGCATTTTCAAGGAACATCACAAAAAAGGAGGGGTAGCGGTGAGCCTATACAGCGTGGTATGGTAGGTCACTCCATTGCAATCATCATGACATGTTATTTGTATGTCAGTGCTGTTGGCCAGGGTTCTTAGGGACAATTATTTGTTGTTATCCTAAGAAAATAAGCTCCTTTGAATATAAGCTTCAGATAATAAGCCAACCAGTTCTTTTCATTGCCTGCTTTTTCAGCTTATCTATGGTATGATCAGTGAAAAGTCTAGATTGCATTATGTTTTTTCATTTTGCTGCCCATATAGAAATTAATTTGACTTGCAAACATCACAAATTGAGCCCATTGCAGTAATTAATATGATAGGAAAACATACCATCATTATTTTTTCAAAATGCAAATACAAAGATACAATCTACTTGGCACAATATATGTTGGTCAATGTCTTCCAAACAGAGCCCATTGCGCAAATTTAAATGAAGAACCCATTGCCTAAATTTAAATGAAGAACCATGATTTATCAAAATTCCATGGTCCAAGTGGCTGGTTATTATCATATAGCAGCACCACCTGAAAGCCTCACATAGCAGCAGCAGCAGCTCATAGCAATTCATCGTACAGCAGCAGCTACAGCTCATCGCAATTCATCGTATAGCAGCGGCAGCTCATAGCAATTCATCATATTGCAGAGCAGAAAGAAAATTATCCAAAAAATCAGAGGAGATCCTCACCTTGTTGGATGAGCTCATCCCACAACAACACCTCAAGGCCATGGCCTAAGAGGAGGGAAGGCGGAACGAGGTGCCTTCTGCCGGAGTGGGGTGTCGGCCTTAGTTGTGCGGTGACCGCCGGAGTAGAGCATATTGGAGGGACCATAGTGGAGCAACTGCTAGAGACGATGAGAGTGAGGTGCGGAGCCGAAGGGAGGAGCAGTCGGGGAGATGGGGTCCTACCCGCCGGCCATGTACTCTAGCTAGAAAGAGTATCGTCGAGGAACACGCCAGATGGGACCTGTGGCGGCGGCTCGCTTGATGAACCCTAGCACTGTAGGCAGGGGATCGAGGTAGAGGGAAAGGGGAGAGGAGATGCAAGCAGGCAAGGCAATGAACACTCGCGTGTTTTTACTTGGGGGTCAATTGTAAGGCGGGCGTGAGCAGTGGCATTTTGAGTGTATTATAGGCACACAACAGAGTCATTTTTCTATTCCCCTTCCCTTCAATTTTAAGTGAGCTTCCATGGGAAGCACCCCCAAGCTTTTTCTCATTGTGAAAGAATTGGTGGTGGAAATAAGTTAAGCCCATGCCCATAACTAGAAAACGAGTTCTTTACATCTTTTATGCCTTATTTTGCAATAAGCTCTCAAAAGGTGGAATAGAATTGGCCCTTAACTTGCAATTCAATTTTGCGTGCAATGTTGAATCACTCCTACCTGCTATAGTGTAGATTTAGGCATCATACATGGCATAACCTAATACATGTGCATTTCATTATAGAATCTGAAATATGCAATGTTTATATTAGTTCACACGTTGCACGTGATGTTTAAATGCCTCCTAAATCTGGTCAGTCAAGTGATGGTCTTTAAGCCTCCTTATATGCTTGTTTTCTTGATATGTAATCCAGTGTTGTGCAAGATTTGCTCACACATGTGTTCAATTACTTGTTTGTATCAGCCAGCCTTACTAGAATTGTTTGCTTTGATTACTTGTTGTTCTTCACCAAACAAAGCGTGTCAACAATTTAAACAATAAGGGTTGCTATAGTGGGGGCTTGTATAACTCATAGGCGACATAAAGGTTTGCCTGTACACTAAACTAGGCTCTCCAAGAGTACCTGGAGGTCCAGTTCGAAGGTACACCTAGTTTTTACATAGCGCACGCATAGTAAATGCTCATTTGAGTGTGTGCGAGAGATGTGGCATGTTTCATTATGTGGTGTCATTTTATTATAAACTCATCCTTTGGTGTTGTTCAGAGACTGGAAACTATGCATATTTATCTTCCATGTAAGGAAACCAGTAACTAGTTTGTGTCACCTTGCAGAGGGGGTGCAATGAAGCAAAGATTGAGGATTTCCATGTACTAGATGTTAAGAAGGAGCCTTGTAATAGAAGGAGGAGCAGCGCTGAGCCTGTACAGCCAGTTATGGTAAGTCAGTGTATTACAATTACTAGGACATCCTATTTGTCTAACATTGTGCTTGCGTATGGTTCTTCACCTGTAACCCAGTCATTGGGCCACTGATTAATACTCCCTCCACTCACTACTATAAGATCTTCTAACATTTTTGTAAATCAGATGTATATAGGCAGATTATATTGTGTCTGTTCACTCAGTATGGATGTAGTCTCCATTTAAATATCTAAAACATCTTATATTAGTGAACAGTGAGAAACTCCTTACTGTTATGGTAGAGTTCTCGATGTCATAAATGTCATAACCAAACACATATTCACATCAGTAGCCTCCCTATCATTACAAGGATCTTGATTACATACAAGTTGAGATACTTCATAGGGGGCAAACAATGTTACATCAGTTGTTCCATTATATAGATGATACATCAGTTGATTCAAATGTAGCTAGGCTAAGGATGTTATGAGGCGTGCATGTATGCATGCTGCCAACTCAATAGTTCAATTGCTTGTTTGCTTCAGGCATAGTTAAATTGCTCTTTTCAATTGCTTTATTTGTCCTCAGTTAATGAGATGCCCAAACAATGATGCCTGATGTAAGGTTAAAACTATGAGTTGACATAATTAAATGCCTTACCATTTCATTACTCTGGAAAAAGTGTGCCTGTAGCTTTGGAAGTCTATTAACCAACTATTACTGCATGAGGCTTCAAACTAGTTTATATGGGGCTAATGATTGCATAGTTTTGCTTCCTGTAGTAGGTTTGTATGAATCCCTCTGCAGTTCATTATGCTCCCTAAGATTCTTTTGGAACATGGCACATAATGTTCCAACTAGTTAATACGAGCTACAAAATGGCTAACTGCTTGCTTACTTATACACAAGATATATAAATTTGTGACATGTCTGTGTTTTGGATTTGGCCCCAACATCTTTCTCCGTTGATGAGGTATGAGGAGATCTCTGTACGCGGGCTGCACAGACTACCATTTTTATAATTTTTAAAATATCACCTGCTTATGCTTCATGACGTGTACATTATTGTTAGTCCTGTTTTGCCATGTACAAGATAGTCTGTGTTGCTCACTTCACTATTGTAACTATATTTTTGCCCTAGTCAAGTGTACTTACAGAAACATTTCAAGATGAAGTGACATCAACACAATGATCTCAGAGCAGTGCGGCATGGCCGTTACCAAATGATTATGAATTGGAATTGGAATGTGCTGATGTTCTAGAGCATCAACTAGAGGTTGCAAGACAACGTGGATATGAGTCTCAACATGTAATCAACACGTTGAGACTGGAGGTGCAGATATCAGATGCACGAGTCAAAAAAATGAAACAAGACACTAAGGTAACCACAAAGGAGTTGGAGATTTTGCATACTGAAATTTGTGCTATCTGAAACCGGCCAATCCTATTTTCTGAAGAGATTATAGTTCAAATGGTAAGTTCTGTTGATGCGCGTCCATGATGTATGAGCTTTATTTGCCCAGTATATGTAATTTGCTATTTGTGTACGCGTTATTATCACTGGTGGCGAATTATGATGCCTAGTGGATGTAACATGCTGTAATTTCTTTATTGTATAGTGTAGGATTATTCTTCGTTTCTATGCTTTAATCTCTTTATTGTATAATGTAGGTTTTTGAGAGGGTATAGTGTAGATTGGGATAATTCTTTGTATATGCTATCGTTGAAACGGGGGCCAACACGCCCAAACATTACCTGGACACCATCCGAAAGAACAAACATGGGTAGTCAAAGCGGGCCTTAAATGGGCTTGTCAACTAACTAGTTAATGCATCCTAATCTATGCGGGCCCAGATGGCCCAATCAACTCGGCCTGTTAGAAATAGTGGATTTCATCTTTGAATGTGGGCCCATCGTAAAAAGGGCTCTTACCAGGCCGTTAATAGGCCAAAATCTCGATAGGGCCGCAGTAATGGAGACGGCCCGCGGGCCTCTAGCAGGCCAAAATAAGCGTCAGTTTTGTGTCGGCCCATTTCCATGTCGGGCCATAAAGAGGCCTAAAGTGTTTTGGGCCAAAAATTGCCCAATGTACAACATAGTCTTTTAACAGGCCGAAAGTCGGGTCGGGCTGGAATTGTGCCGTGGAGAATGTGGGCCGCTAATGTACCAAAAGTCTTGTGGGAGTGTCATAGGGCCAACTGTTGTGCGGGCCGTTAACAGGCCGAATGACAAAACGGGCTAGAAATTGGCCCAAGTATCGAATGGGCCAAAAAAAGTCCGAAAGATGTACCTGTGGGGATATTGGCCCATCTCTTTAATGGGTTGCTAACAGGCCAAAAGAAACTCGGGTCGCAATTGAGCACAAAGACATAGCGGGCTGTTAACGGGCTGGAAGTGACGATAGCCCGGGATGGTGTCAAATCTATAACGGGCCTTTAACGGGCCAATTTTGCGTAACTTGTATGGGTCGTGGTTGTGAATAGGCCAGACGCAAGGAGGCCGGTAATGGGCCAGCCTGCTTATTTTGACAGGACCAGCTTTTTAACCTAAATGGGCCACTGTTGGGCCTTGTGTCGTGGTTCCACACGGGCACCTATGGGGCCATTAGCCCCTTGTGGTTCGGCAAGGGGGAAGGGCGCGTTGCACAAAGAGCGGAGACCGTAGAGCAGCACGCCAGTGATGACACGGGCAGTTTTTACCCAGGTTCGGGCCGCCGCGAGGCGCAAAACCTTACTCCTGCTTTGCTGGATTGATGAAAGGACCATGGTGGAGACGCAGCGCTCTAGCCCGGCAAGGTTGCCTCGGGACAAGAGCAGCTACGCGCGTATGAGTGTACAAGGGTCTGAATCCTTTCTAAGGTTACCACGACCCTCCTTTTATAGGTCAAGGGGTTACCACAATGCAAAACAGTCATTATCCGGTGATTAGATAGCCACAGTGCTATCATACCTAATTCTGCAGAGAGGACAAGGTGCATTAAATGCACCACTTAGTGTCACATCGCGGGGGAGCCCGGCAAGCCTTGCCGTGCTATTCATCCACCTTCTCACCTACCTGCGTGACACGCCTCTGGACGGGTGTCATCTGGGGGTGATCTCCCTCAGAAGTGGCTGCCACGAGCCAAATAACAGCCACTTAATCACTTGGCGGCTCGACACCGCACCGATAGGTGACTTGCGTTGCTGTGAGGTGGAGCGGTGGCGCCTTTGCGGGGTGATCCACCCTTGGCATCCCTGGCAAGCTTGCTGGGGGAGTCTTGAGACTTGTCTTCGAGGTGACCTCGACCTTACCAGGCTCGCCTGCCCGACAAGGGAGGTTTTTCCTTAGTGATATCCTGCTCCTTTGGCTTGTTTTGGTCTTCTTTATCCGCCCTTTGATTTCTCAAAGAGCTATATCTTCTGCTTGGCCTTGTCTTGGATGCTGTAACCTTACCCTTGCGCCTGTGTATAGTTCGGGCAACATACACCAGGGTTTGTTGCACCGACAGGAGCCCCCGGGCCTAGTCCGAACGCGCTGCCGAGTGTCGTCGGGGTAGGCCCTGTCCAGTACATAGGCGAAGAGTTTGTGGTTGCTCATCCTTGAGATTTTCTTTGCTTCTTCATTAACCTGTGCTTGAGTCAGTTTCTGGTTTTTCCGCGCGTCGTGCATGACATTATGAGGGAGTTGCGAGCCACGATCCGTGGGCTACCCACGTCCCACATTCACGGGGCGGTAACTGCCACTCCACTAGCTTCTCCGCTTCTGGGGTTTCTGCCACGTTTGCTGCATGCATTGCACAGGGTTGGTGGCAGGCGCGGAGGGCACAGAAATGTGTGCCATAGCAGAAAGGCAGACACCATGGATTGGCGCAGGGGGTCGGCCTTGATTCCACAAGCCGTTGATGGCATGGGTGTCGTGGGAAAACACGGCCACCTATGGGGCCATCGGCCCCTTGTGGTTCGGCAGGGGGGAGGGACACATTGCACAAAGAGTGGAGGGCGCGGGGCAGTTATCACACAGGCAGTTTTTACCCAGATTCAGGCCGCCGTGAGGCATAAAACCCTACTCCTGCTTTGGTGGATTGATGAGAGGACCGTGGTGGGGACGCAGCGCTCTAGCCCGGCAAGGTCGCCTCGAGGCGAGAGCAGCTACGCGCGTATGAGTGTACAGGGGTCCGAATCCTTTCTAAGGTTGCCATGGCCCTCCTTTTATAGATCAAGGGGTCACCACAATGGCAAATAAGTCATTGTGTACTGATTAGATAGCAAATAGTGCCATCATACTTAACTCTGCAGACTGGACAGAGCGCATTAAATGTGCCGCTTAGTGTCACATCGTAGTCCTAGCCCGGCAAGACTTGCCGTGCTGTTTTGCCACCTTCTCACCTGCCTGTGTGACACGTCGCTGGACGAGTGTCGTTTGGACGTGATTTCCTCTAGAGATGGCTACCACGTGCCAAATAACAGCCACTTAGCATCTTGGGGGCTCGACACCGCATCGATTGGTCACTTGCATTGCTGTGAGGTGCAGCGGTGGAGCCTTGGCGGGGTTATCCGCCCTCAGCGTCCCTGGCAAGCTTGCCGGGGCAATCTTGAGACTTGTCTTCGGGGCAACCTCGTCCCCGCCAGGCTCGCCTGCCCGGCAGGGGAGGTTTTTCCATTGTGGTATTTTACTCCTTGGGTTGGTCTTGGTCTTCTTGATCCGCCCTTTGATTCCTCAAAGAGCTGATCTCTTCTGCTTGGCCTTGTCCTGTATGCTGCAACCTTGTTCTTGAGCCTGTGTACAGTCTGGGTAACACACCTGGGGTTTGTTGCATCGACAGGAGCCCCCGGGCCTGGCCCAAACGCACTGCCGAGCGTCGTCGTGGTAGGCCCTGTCCAGTACACAGGCGGGGAGACTGCGGTAGCTCACCCTTTGAGATCTTCTTTGCTTCTTCATTAATCTGAGCTTGAGTCAGTTTCCGATTTTCCCATGCGTCGTGTAACGCCAATTGTAGTGGGGCCATCCCTGTAATGGCCCGTGAATGACTTTAACGCACGGGTGAGTAATTGCCAATTCGCTCTTCCCACCACGTTCTTATCCCTTGCCACATATGCTGCATGCACTGAGTGGGGTAGGTAACAGAAGCGCGTGGTGCGGGAGAGAGCATCATAGCAGGGGCCCGGTCTTCTTGGGTTGGTGGAGAGGGGCGGCGGTTTCCCGCCGAGGGATTAGCCCCCAGCCTCAGCCCGCCTATAAAAGAGGGGGTGAGGGGGAGCGGAAATGCTCATCCATGCACCCTTCTTCTTCTCTTCCTTGCTTCCTTCTTTGTTATGCTGAGGTGGGGAGGCTGGGGCCAGGCCCCGGGCTCTAGCTGAGGGTCGATGGAGACGACCATGCTCTTTGTGGGATCTCCCGGGGCGTTTGGCGCCTGCCCCGGTCACCGTGACGGGGGCTCGTGCGACGGTAGGCGCGCCTCTTCAAATGACAGCGACGAGGAGGGAGGCTGCAATCTACGACGCGTCAAGAGCGAGGACGACAGCTCCGACATAGCGTGATTGCCGGCAGCACCATCATCACTAGCTGGGCCTCGGCAGCGCCACCATCCACACCTGCCCTCCGGTTTCTTCCTCCCAGCCTGGGAACGGCGCCCTCCTGATCCTGGGGAGGCGTCGAATCCCAGCCAAGCCTTCCCCCTGATTTCTTCGTCTTCCCCTGCGATTTCGAGGAGGAGAGGGATGGAGCAAAGGCATCACGGGGCACTTATCTTTTTTTAGTTTAAAATATGTAGGCCTGGGCCAAACTTTAGTCTAAATAATGTAAACTTCTTTATCCATGTTTGTGTTCTGTAAGATCTGTACTTGCTTATCAGCATATTAATGAAAAAGACAAGCTTTGCCGGGCACTTATGCATGTACCATATCCATGGAGAGGTGAAATGCCTCTATACATTTAAGTAAACAAGTTTCCCCGGCAGGCTATCCTGCCGGTGCCCTTTGTTTGTTGTCGCGGGGCTAGGCCTGCCGGGCAAAAAACCGTAAAAAAAGGACCGGCCCCCCGCCGAACCTTTTCCACCAAAGGCCACTGCGACCACCCTGACCGAAGCAGTGTTCGAGTCAAAGGGTAGGAGCACCTATGTTTCGAAGGTGGCGGGGTTTTCATATGCAGAAGTTCTCAAATTACAGAACAGGTATGGATAAGAAGGAACTTATCTGCTTGGTCTGCCGGGGATCGTCACGTAGGCTCGTCTTCATTTCTTCTCTTCGGGATCAAGTCCATGGTAAGAACCCTGCAACTTAGTGTAGATGAAAACAATGCCACATGCGACCTCATCTACATGATCATGCTATGCTCATGATATGCTTATGCATGCATGCAAGTTTCGATGGCCCCCCAGCACCTCATTTATTTCTCTGTTGCTCAGGGTCTGCGCCTGGCTTTGTAAAAGGGTTACATGCAACTTCGGCAAAGCTTGTACAAAAGGGTGGCTGGCGGGCAGGGCCCGACAGCCACGCCTTACGGGTAGAACTTACGGAGATGCTCAATATTCCATGAGTTTTGCAATTGAATGCCATCTCCGATCTCCATATGGACTGCGCTAGGTCTGGTGACTCGTACTACCCGGTAAGGGCCTTCCCACTTCGGCGTCAACTTGTTTGCACCCTTGGCGGACTGAACGCGCCTAAGGACAAGGTCGCCTTCCTCAAAACTCCGGGCATGAACCCTGTGGCTGTGATAGCGACACAGGGCTTGCTGGTAGCGTGCAGCACGCGTAGCAGCCCAGAGACGGATCTCCTCAAGTAGCACAGCGTCGTCACGCCGGTGTTGTTCCTGCGCTACTTCATCGTAGGCAAGCACTCGAGGAGACCCGTATATGAGTTTCGTGGGGATAACTACTTCTACCCCATAGACTAGGGAGAAGGGAGTCTGCCCGGTAGCTCAATTTGGTGTCGTGCGGAGGGACCAAAGAACCACCGGCAGCTCATCGATCCATCGCCTGCCACACTCCTGCAGTCTATCAAAAGTTCTTGTCTTGAGACCTCGCAACACTTCAGCTTTCACCCTCTCAGCTTGTCCATTGCTTCTGGGATGGGCCACAGAGGCAAATGAAATCTTGCTTTCGAGGGCATGATTGTATTGCATGAAGGCGCGGCTTGTGAATTGGATGCCATTGTTGGTGATGATTCGGGCAGGTACCCCGAAGCGGCACACCAATCCTTCAAGAACTTGATAGCTGACTGCACGGTCACCTTTCTCACGGGCTCCACCTCCAGCCACTTTGTAAACTTGTCGATTGCGACGAACAAGAATTCAAAGCCCCCGGTAGCACGGGGGAAGGAACCCAGGATGTCGAGCCCCCAGACCGAAAATGGCCATGACAAAGGCATTGTTTGGAGAGCTTGAGCAGGCTGATGGATATTCTTGGAGTGGAACTGGCAGGCTTCACACTTGGTGACTAGCTCAATTGCATCTTGGAGGGCAGTGGGCCAGTAGAAATCTTGCCGGAAAGCTTTCCCAACCAAGCCCCTTGATCCGATGTGGGAGCCACACATACCCTTGTGTATTTCTACCAGCAGTTCCTTTCCTTCTTCCCGGCAAATGCACTTCAATTTCACACCGTTGGGCCTTCTTCTGTATAGCGCGTCATCAACGAACTGATACATACTGGCCCTCCGGGCTACTCTTTCAGCTTCTTCTTGTTCTTCGGGAAGTTCTCCTGTTTGGAGCAAACTAACAATGTGCCATGCCCAAGTTGGATCCCGGGGCTCGGCAACAAGGACTAGCGGCACCTCCTCGTCGTCAGGAGCGCATGCCTCGACCGCAAAGGCTGGTAATTCGGCGGGAGGGTGTAGCTCACTAATCAAAGGGGAGTTGTTCCCGCCAAGCCTTCTGCCGGGGGCTTCGGGAAGCTCTGCCGGGAGAGGCTTGCCGGAGTTCAATTTCCTCCTTTTGCTGGCCATTGTTGCCGGGGATACGGAGGGTTGAGTCAGATGGAGAACAAAAGTTCCAGGTTCCACAGGGAGTTTTTGCGCAGCGCACTTTGACAGATGATCAGCAATGCTGTTTTCCGCACGTGGTACGTGTTCTATTTGCAATCCGTCAAAGCGCTACTCCAACTTTCTCACTTCCTCGACGTATGCCTCCATCAATGGGCTTTGGTAGTCCTTGTTGATTTGTCTCACCACCAGTTGTGAGTCTCCACGGATGATCAGCTTCTTGATTCCCAACTCTGTCGCAATCCTAAGCCCGGCAAGGAGCCCTTCATACTCTACAGTATTGTTGGTAGTCTCCTCCCGGGGGAAATGCATTTGAACGGCGTACTTAAGGTGCTCCCCAGTGGGAGCAACGAGAAGCACACCAGCTCCTGCAACCTGTAGGGAGAAGGCGCCATGAAAATACATAATCCATTATTGGGGCTCTTCCTTGCCGGGGATAACTGTTTCCAGTACTTCCTCATCAGGGGTTGGCGTCCACTCCGCAATGAACTCTGCCAGTGCTCTGCTCTGAATAGTTGACATGCTTTCAAACCTCAAACCAAAGCTGGATAACTCTAAAGCCCATTCCATGATCCTGCCAGTAGCCTCAGGGTTTCGGAGTATGCATTGCAAGGGGAAGCGGGTGACAACCGTGATCTCGTGGGCTTGGAAGTAGTGACGCAGTTTCCTTGAGGCCATGATGAGGCCAAAAATCAACTTTTGCATGCCAGAGTACCTCGACCTAGCCCCCTACAGAAGGGAGCTGACGAAGTACACTGGGCACTGCACCACCTTCTTCCTTGCCGTGATCTTGGCACTGTCTCCGCTGCCTTGCTCTTCTTTGTCTTGAACTGCATCTGATCTTGCCAGGACTGGTTCACTTTCCTTTCCAGAGGGGACGGTGGCGGCGGTTGCTACTTCATCTACCTCCCGCTGTGCCACCAGTGCTGCGCTAACCACTTGATTGGTCACTGCTAAGTATAGAAGCAACGACTCTTGTGGTTTAGGAGCGACTAAGGTGGGAACAGAGGAATGGTAGGTCCTCAAATCTTGTAGCGCAGCGTCTACCTCTAGGGTCCACGCCACAGGTCCTGTCTTTTTCAAGATTTTGAAAAATGGCAAGGCACGTTCAGCGGACTTGGAAATGAACCTGCTCAGCGCGGCAACACATGCAGTCAAACGCCTCATGTCCTTGACTGTCTTTGGTGCTTGAATCTGCTCGATAGCCTTGATCTTGTCGGGGTTGTCCTCTATCCCCCGGTGGGACACAAAAAAGCCAAGTAGCTTGCCGGAAGGAATGCCAAACACGCACTTCTTCGGATTCAGCTTCAAATTGAGCCTGCGCAGATTTGCAAAGGTCTCTTCCAAATCCTGAATGAGAGTCGTTCTGTCCTTGGTTTTGACCACAATATCATCCATGTAGGCTTCAACATTTCTGTGCAACTGGGACTCAAAGCCAATCTGTACTGCTCTTGCAAAAGTGGATCCAATGCTCTTCAACCCGAAGTGCATCCGTACAAAACAGTACGTGCCACATGGAGTTATGAACGCGGTTTTTTCTTCGTCCTCCTTGGACATTAAGATCTGATGGTATCCAGAGTAGGCATCCAGGAAGGAGAGCAAGTCACATCCGGAGGTGGAATCCACAATCTTGTCGATGCGCGGCAAGGGGAATGGGTCCTTCAAGCATGCTTTGTTAAGATCAGTGAAATCTATGCAAAGCCTCCATTTCCCATTTGCCTTGCGCACCACCACTGGGTTTGCTAACCACGTTGGATGCAATACTCCTTTGACCAATCCAGCTGCCTCAAGTTTCTTGATCTCCTCAGCAATAAACTGCTACCACTCCAAAGCTTGCTTCCGGACCTTCTGCTTGACGGGCCGGGCATGTGGGCAGATAACAAGGTGGTGCTCGATTACCTCCCCGGGAACACCGGGGATGTCAGATGGTTGCCAAGCAAACACATCGACATTCGCCCGCAGGAAGGCAATGAGCATGCTTTCCTATTTGTCATCGAGGGTGGCACTGATGGTAAATGTACCACCAGCGCTAGCCAGGCTTGCCGGGACCTTTTCACAGACGGTGCGGCAGCTTTGGATCTCTTGCAATTGGAACTCTCCGGCAAGTCATCAACAGGCGCAGCGCACTCCGGAGAGGCACGCTTCTCGGATTCCTCGCTGGCATCCTTGCTTCCTTTCTTCTTTTTCTTGCTTTCCTTGGCGGGAGCAGCGGCTTCCGCAGCTTCTCTAGCAATTGTCTCCCAGTACATCTTGTCCACGCATATGATTGCGTCTTTCTTGTCTGATGGGATAGAAATAATGCCCATTGGTCCTGGCATCTTCAAAGTGTTGTAGACATAGTGGGATGCCGCCATGAATTTGGCCAGGGCAGGACGACCAAGGATTCCGTTGTACGGCAGGGGAAGGTCAACCACATCAAACACGATCTTCTCAGTCCGGTAGTTTAACTCACCCCCCCCCCCTCGAATGTTATCCGCAATGTGATCTTCCCCTTAGGATGACTCCTACCGGGGTTGGTCCCTTGGAACGTATCAGTAACCTTGAGCTCTTCATCTGCTATCTGGAGTTTGCTGATGACCTTTGGAGAAATCAGATTCAACCCGGCCCCACTGTCAACCAACATCTTTGTGACCTTGAGGTTGCGGATTGTTGGTGAAACCAACAACAACAAACACCCCACCGCGGTAGTGCGGTCAGGGTGATCCTCCTCATCAAAGACGATGGGCGTGCGGGACCACTTGAGTGGCTTCCGAGAATCTACCGTTGGCTCCACGACATTGACCTCATGCACCCACCTTTTAAGTTGGCGGTGAGAGTAGTGCAGAGATGCACCCCCGTCAATGCATAGGGCGTCAGTGGCTTTCTGGAATTCCTGCTCGCTGGTTTCCTCTTCATCTCCTTCATCACTTCCGTCCTCGCAATCCTTCTTCTCACGGCCCTTGGCGGGTTTCCCTTGATACTGAGGAGCCTTGCCGGGGCGACCTGTTCTGCCACCTCGGCCCTTCCTGCCATCGCCATCTTGGTTTTTCTCCTTATCATGCTTCTCGTACTCAGCCCTCTGTTTCTTGACGAGCTGCTCAACCTGATGACACTCCTAGAGATCGTGGCCCTTGGTCTGATGGATCTTGCAGTATGGCCCATCACTCTTTCTAGCTTTCTCGGCAGCTGCGGCTTCCTGGCAATCAGTGCACGCGGCAGTTACATTGCCGGGGACCTTGGTCTTGGCCTTCTTGCCGGTACTAGGTGCACTCGACCCTTCAACGGTCATCACCACTTTACCATGGCGCTTCTTGTTGCACTTCTTGCTCTTCTTCCGGCTGGTGGCGTCATCGTCTTCTGAGTCGATGTCGACGCCATCTTCTTCACCTGGGAGTCGTCTCCCCTCTTCTACTCGGGCACACTTATCCACCAGAGTGTATAGCTCATTCACAGTCTTGGGCAAACGAACATTCATTTTAGAACGTATCCAGCGGTTGCGCACGTTGGACAGGAACGCGGCTATCACAGCTGTCGGGTGTATGTCTAGGATGTTCCTGTGCACCCGGCTGAACCTCTACATGTACTTCCGCAGGCTCTCTCCTTCCTTTTGCAGAAGTAACTGTAAATCGCTTGGCTGTCCTGGTTCTTGGTGGCCGCCCGTGAAGGCGCCAGCAAACTTATGGCACAAGTTAGCCCAGGTCGAAATGGAGTTCTCTGGCAAGTGCATCAACCAAGACCTCACATTTGGCTTGAGTGCCAAGGGGAAGTAGTTGGCGAACACCTTCTCATCCCTTCCCCCGGCAGCTTGAACGGCAATGGTGTAGATGCTCAAGAACTCCGTCGGGTTCACTCTTCCATCGTACTTCTCTGGTATTTCTGGCTTGAACGTGCGGGCAGATGGCCAACGGACTTGCCGCAGCTCATGAGTGAAGGCGGGGCACCCAACCCCGAAAGGTAGGCACCCACCCTCATCAGGCATAGGTTTGTCGACGTTCGAGCCGTAGAGCCTATCAGATTGGCGTTGGGTTTCGCGGCATCGTTCGACGGTGACGCGCGCGTCTTCCCCCTGCCTGTCTTCCAGGACATGCCGCTATTCTCGTTGTGCTCGAGGATCGGACGAGACCATCAATACGTCGTCGCGTTCTTGGTTGCGTCGCTCTGGCCGTGGCCCCTGCGCTGGTTGCCGCGGAGGGGATTGCACCATGGGGGTGGCCCCTTCAGTACGGCCAGCAGCTCGGGCCATTGCCGCCGCCTGTGGAGGCTGTGACGGGCCTGCTCGCTGCGATCCTCCCGCCTCGGCGAAACCAATCAAGCTCTGAATGGTGGCTCTCCACTCATCCATCTGATCACCGCCGGAGGAAACCTCAACAGGAGTTGGGCCCGCGCCATGGCCTCCGAAGCAGTGCTCGACATGGATGATGATGTAGACCGTAGCGTCGCCTGGCTTCTGATGGTGCTAGTAGTAGCAGCGCCGTGCTCCTGTCACCGTGAGCCAGTCGCCAGGGCGGCATGGAGGCGAGGTGATGTGCTTGGGGATCGGCAGCTCCGTTAGGCGCATCAGCTTGGCCAGCCCGTCCTGGGGGTGATGCATGCCCTGCGGCCACACCCGCAGCGGGGGCGGTCGGAGGTTTGCGGTTCGCCCCAGGGCGAGCATCACCGCTGTGGCCGCGTCCTTCGGCGGGGTGGAGAGGCACGGATAGAATGATCTCTCCTCCTGCACCTTGCGGAACATGGCCGTCGGGATGTTGTTGGCGCTGTCCTTCTCCAGTGCCTCCTACTCCCGTTTCGGCTACGGGGGAGGTGGTGACGACACCGCCTGCACCGGTCACGTCCCCCGTAGTGTCCACGTCCCCGTGCACCCCCGTAGCCCCCACGACATCGGCAGCCGCGCATGGAGGGGCCTTTGAGGAGGATGGGTGAGCTGCGGCACCAGTTTTCTTCTTGGGCGCCATGGATGATGAAGCCGTTGATGAAGAAAACGATGATGAAGATGATGCGCTGCGTACGCTCTCGGATTCGCGCAAGCGCTTCCCCCTACCTGGCGCGCCAAAGATGTCGTGGGAAAACACGGCCACCTATGGGGCCATCGGCCCCTTGTAGTTCAGTTGGGGAGGGACGCATTGCACAAAGAGCGGTGGGCGCGGGGCAGCGTAGCAGCGATCACACGGGCAGTTTTTACCCAGGTTCGGGTTGCCGTGGGGCGTAAAACCCTACTCCTGCTTTGGAGGATTGATGAGAGGACCGTGGTGGAGACGCAGCGCTCTAGCCCGGCAAGGTCGCCCCGGGACGAGAGCAGCTACACGCGTATGAGTGTATAGGGGTCTGAATCCTTTCTAAGGTTGCCATGGCCCTCCTTTTATAGATCAAGGGGTCACCACAATGGCAAATCAGTCATTGTGTACTGATTAGATAGCAAACAGTGCCGTCATGCCTAACTCTGCAGACTGGATAGAGCGCATTAAATGCGCCTCTTAGTGTCACATCGTAGTCTAGCCCGGCAAGCCTTGCCGTGCTGTTTTGCCACCTTTCCGCCTGCCTGCGTGACACGTCGTTGGACGAGTGTCGTTTGGGGGTGATTTCCTCTGGAGATGGCTGCCACTTGCCAAATAACGGCCACTTAGCATCTTGGGGGCTTGACACTGCACCGATTGGTGACTTGCGTTGCTGTGAGGTGGAGTGGTGGAGCCTTGGCGGGGTAATCCGCCCTCAGCATCCCCAGCAAGCCTGCCGGGGCAATCTTGAGACTTGTCTTCGGGGCAACCTCGTCCCTGCCAGGCTCGCCTGCCTGGCAGGGGATGTTTTTCCATTGTGGTATTTTACTCCTTTGGTTGGTCTTGGTCTTCTTGATCCACCCTTTGATTCCTCAAAGAGCTGATCTCTTCTGCTTGGCCTTGTCCTATATGCTGCAACCTTGTTCTCGAGCCTGTGTACAGTCTGGGCAACACACCTGGGGTTTGTTGCACCGACAGCGGGGGAGCCAGATTGGCAGAGCGGGGCTGTTGCCTCCCTTGAGTGAGGAGCCAACCCCCGGCCCCGTTTGCCTATAAAAGGGGACACGGGCGAGGTGCTGGCTCACACCTATCTCCTCCTTCTTTCTTCTGATCTTGTTTCTTCATCATTGTGAGGCGAAGAGGTCGTGGTGGCACTCCAGTAGCGGCGACGAGGGCTTCTGCTCGACAGCGCCTCCCTCCTCCCATTGGGGATGCGGAAGCGGAGCCCGCCATGAGGGGAGGCGGGAGAGGACGGGGGCGCGGTCGTCGTGGCACTCGGGGTCGAGGAGGACGGGGCGGTGCGCTGATCCCACCCCCTCTGGCCGTCCAGGACCCGAACGAAGGCCACATCTGGGACCAGCCGCTAGAGTTTATTGTCAAGTTGCGAGGGCCTCCGCACAGCCGGCTTCGGCTCCCAACTCCATTTGCAAGAGAGATGGAAGTTGAGCAGCCGCCGGGGCTGAGGCTGCACATGAGGGGCTGCTGTAATGGCAGCATGTGGGCAGACGTGGAGTTCCCTGCTCCCCATGTTATGCTTCTCCGGCGTGGTTGGAAGACCGTTGCTCGTGCCCACAGCTTGGCGGCTGGGCACGTCCTTCATTTCAAGTTAATGGATGCCACCCTGCTTTCCGTCAAAGTCTTCGGACGCTCGGGTTCTCGCTTAGGGCTGCTGCGCGAAGGGCTTGACCAACGACGAAAGCTCCTTCTCGAGCGATAGCGACGAGGAGGATAGTGACGGCGATGACGATGACAATGGCGCCGATGGCTTCGACTCCAGTTGAACACCAGCCACGCCATCACCGTCAGGCGGCGGCACCACCATCTGCACCTGCATCTCCTCTCCAGCAAGGCGATTTGCCGGGGAGTTGGATGTGGAGGTGTGGATGGTGTCTCCGGCTCATCCACCAGCCTTCCAGCTAGGCCCCGGCAGGCTTCCTCATGGGCTCCGGCTTCGTTCGCCCTGCCGCGTCCTGCTGGCCCTAGTGGCGGTGACCAGGGGGTTGTCTCCGCCACTCTCTTCACCATCACCATCACCTTCGCCCGCGCCCTCTCGATCTTGTCAGACTCCGCCTCGCGGGTTCTGACGAGGTCAGGCTAGGCTTCTGCGCAGGCACTCCTTTTGCCCTCTTCACCTTCCACCGTAGTTCCAAGGAGGAGAGGGACAAGAAAGGGATTACGGGGCACTTATCTTTTTTCAGTCTAAAATATGTAGGCACTTGCCAAACTTTTAGCCTAAAATATGTAATCTTCTTTATCCATGTTTGTGTCCTGTAAGATCTGTATTGCTTATCCGCATATTAATGAAAAAAGACAAGCCTTGCGGGGTACTTGTGCATCTACCATGTCCATGCAGAGGTGGGATGCCTCTATACGTTTAAGTTAACAAGTTTTCTCCGGCAAGTTATCTTGCCGGTGCCTTTTGTTTGTTGCCGCAGGGCTTGGCCTGCCGGGCACAAAACTATGGAAAGGGACCAGCTCCTCGTTGAACCTCCTTCATCAAAGGCCACTACAACCATCCTGACCGAAGCAACATTCGGGACGCAGGGTGGGAGGACCTATGCTTCGAAGGTGACGAGGTTTTCATATGCACAAGTTTTCACCTTACAGAACAAGTATGGATAAGAAAGAACTTATCTGTTTGGCTTGTCGAGGACCGATATGTAGGCTTGTCTTCATTTCTTCTCTTCGGGACCGGGTCGATGGCAAGAATCCTGCAGCTTAGTGCAGAGGAAAACAATGCCACATATGCCCTTATCTACATGATCATGCGATGCTCATGTTATGCTTATGCATGCATGCAAGTTTTTGGGGCCCCCAGTGCTTCGTTTATTATCTGTTGCTCAGGGTCTACGCCTGGCTTTGTACAAACGGTTACATGCAACATCGGCAAGGCTTATAAAAAAGGGTGGCTGCCGGGCAGGGCCCGATAGCCGTGCCTTATGGGTAGAACTTACGGAGATGCTCAATGTTCCATGAGTTTTGCAACTGAATGCCATCTCCGGTCTCCAGACGGACTGCGCCGGGTCTAGTGACTCGTACTACCCGGTAAGGGCCTTCCGACTTTGGTGTCAACTTGTTTGTACCCTTGGAGGATTGAACGCGCCTAAGGACAAGGTCGCCTTCCTCAAGGCTCCGGGCATGAACCCTGCGGCTGTGATAGTGACGCAGGGCTTGCTCGTAGCATGCAGCATGCGTAGCAGCCCGGAGATGGTTCTCCTCAAGTAGCACAGCATCGTCAGGCTGGTGTTGTTCTTGCCCTACTTCATCGTAGGCAAGTACTCGAGGTGACCTGTATATGAGTTCCATGGGGATCACTGCTTCTGCCCCATAGACTAGGGAGAATGGAGTCTGGCCGGTAGCTCAATTTGGTGTCGTACGGAGGGACCAAAGAACCACCGGCAGCTCATCGATCCATCGCCTGCCACATTTCTGCAGCCTATCAAATGTTCTTGTCTTGAGTCCTCACAACACTTCAGCGTTCGCCCTCTCAGCTTGTCCGTTGCTTCTGGGATGATCAACAGAGGCAAACGAGACCTTGTTTCCGAGGGCATGAATGTATTGCATGAAGGCGCGGCTTGTGAATTGGGTGCCATTGTCAGTGATGACTCTGGCGGGTACTCCAAAACGGCATACCAATCCTTTCAAGAACTTGATAGCTGACTATGCGGTCACCTTCCTCACGAGCTCCACTTCCGGCCACTTTGTAAACTTGTCGATTGCAACGTACAATAATTCAAAGCCCCCGGTAGCATGGGGGAAGGGGCCCAAGATGTCGAGGCCCCAGACCGAAAATGGCCACGACAAAGTGATCGTCTAGAGAGCTTGAGTGGGCTAATGGATATTCTTGGAGTGGAACTGGCAGGCTTCACATGACTAGCTCAATTGCATCATGGAGGGCCGTGGGCCAGTAGAAACCTTGCCGGAAAGCTTTTCCAACCAGGGCCCTTGATCCAATGTGGGAGCTGCACATGCCTTTGTGTATCTCTCCCAACAGTTCCTTCCCTTCTTCCCGGCAAATGCACTTCAATTTCACACCGTTGGGCCTCCTTCTGTATAGCGTGTTGTCGATAAACTGATACATACTGGACCTCCGGGCTACTCTTTGAGCTTCTTCTTGCTCTTCGAGAAGTTCTCCTATTTGGAGGTAATTGACTATGTGCCGCGCCCAAGTTTGAGCCTGAGGCTCGACAACAAGGATCAGCGGCACCTCCTTGTTCGCGGGAGTGCATGCCTCGACCGCAAAAACTGGTAGTCCGGCGGGAGGGTGCTGCTCACCCAGTGAAGGGGAGTTGTTCCCGCCAAGCTCTCTGCCGGGGGCTTCGGGAAGCTCTGCCGGGAGAGGCTTGCCGGAGTCCAGTTTCCTCCTCTTTCTGGCCATTGTTGCCGGGGATACGGAGGGCTGAGTCAGGTGGAGAACAAAAGTCCCTGGTTCCATAGGAAACTTTTGCGCGCGCACTTTGATAGATGATCAGCAATGCTGTTTTCCGCACAGGGTATGTGCTCTGTTTGCAATCTGTCAAAGCGCTCCTCCTGCTTTCTCACTTCCTCCATGTATGCCTCCATTAATGGACTCTGATAATCCTTGTTCACTTGCCTCACCACAAGCTATGAGTCTCCATGAATGATCAACTTCTTGATTCCTAGTTCTGTTGAGATCCTGAACCTGGCAAGGAGTCCTTCATATTCAGAAGTGTTGTTGGTAGCCTTCTCCCGGGGGAAATGCATTTGAACCACGTACTTGAGGTGCTCCCCAGTGGGTGCGATGAGAAGCACGCCAGCCCCCGCACCTTGTAGGGAGAAGGCACCATCAAAGTACATCATCCATTCTTGGGGCGCTTCCTTGCCGGGGATAACTGTCTCCTGCGTCTCTTCATCTGGAGTTGGTGTCCATTCTGTAATAAACTCCGCCAATGCCATGCTCTGAATAGTTGATGTTCTCTCAAACTTCAAACCAAAGCTTGATAACTCCAGAGCCCATTCCACTATTCTGCTAGTGGCCTTAGGGTTCCTCAGTATGCGTTGCAAGGGGAAACGGGTGACAATCATGATCTCGTGGGCTTGGAATTAGTGGTGCAGTTTCCTTGAGGCCATGATGAGGCCAAAGATCAACTTTTGCACACCAGAATACCTTGATCTAGCCCCCTGCAGTAGGGAGCTAACGAAGTACACTAGCCGCTGCACCACCTTCTTCCTTGCCGTGATCCTGGAATTGTCTCCGTTGCCCCGCTCCTCTTCATTCTGACCTGCACCTGATCTTGCCGGGATGAGTTCACTTTCCTCTCCGGAGGGGACGGTAGTCGCGGCTGCTCCTTCGTCTACTTCCCGCTGGGCCACCAGTGTTGCACTAACCACTTGATTGGTTGCCGCTAGGTACAGTAGCAATGGCTCTTGTGGTTTAGGAGCGACTAGGGTGGGAACAGAGGATAAGTAGGTCTTCAAATCTTGCAGCGCAGCGTCCGCCTTCGGGGTCCACTCCATAGGCTCTGCCTTCTTCACGATTTTGAAGAATGGCAAGGCATGCTCGGTAGACATGGAAATGAACCTGCTCAGCGCAGCAACACATCCAGTCAAACACCTCACATCTTTAACTGTCTTGGGTGCTTGAATCTGCTCGATCGCCTTGATCTTGTCGGGGTTGGCCTCTATCCCCCGGTGGGATACGAAGAAGCCAAGTAGCTTGCCGGAAGGAATGCCGAACACACACTTCTCTAGGTTCAGCTTCAAGTTGATCTTGCGCAAATTTGCAAAGGTCTCTTCAAAGTCTTGAATGAGAGTTGATTTGTGCTTGGTTTTGACCACTATGTCATCCATGTAAGCTTCAATATTCCTATGTAGCTGGGACTCAAAACCAATTTGTACTGCTCTTTCAAAAGTGGATCCAGCGCTCTTTATCACAAATGGCATCCATACAAAACAGTACGTGCCGCATGGGGTTATGAACGCGGTCTTCTCTTCGCCTTCCTTGGACATGAAAATCTGGTGGTACCCGGAGTAGGCATCCAAGAAGGAAAGCAGGTCACACCCGGAGGTGAAATCCACAATCTGATTGATGCGCGGCAAGGGGAATGGGTCCTTCGAGCATGCTTTGTTTAGATCTGTGAAATATATGCAAAGCCTCCACTTCCCATTCGCCTTGCGCACCACCACTAGATTTGCCAACCATGTTGGATGTAATACTCTGACCAAACCAGCAACTTCAAGTTTCTTGATCTCATCGGCAATGAATTGTTGCCTCTCCAAGGCTTGCTTCCGGACCTTCTACTTGACGGGCCGGGCATGAGGGCAGACAGCAAGGTGGTGCTCGATTACCTTCCTGGGAACACCGGGGATGTCAGATGGTTGCCAAGCAAACACATCGACATTCGCCCGCAGGAAGGCAACGAGCGCACTTTCCTATTTGTCGTCCAGGGTGGAGCTGATAGTAAATGTACCATCAGCGCCACCCAGCCCTGCCGGGACCTTCTTCACAACAGGCGCAGCAACCTTTGATCTTTTGCTAGTGGAACTCTCCGGCAAGTCATCCACAGGTGCAGCACACTCCGAAGAGGCGCTCTTCCTGGATTCCTTGCCGGTATCCTTGCCAGCTTTTCTCCCTTGCTTGTTTTCCTTGGCGGGGACTGCGGCTTCCGCAGCCTCGGCAACGACCGCGTCTCGGTACATCTTGTCCACGCATATAATTGCGTCCTTCTTGTATGATGGGATAGAAATAACGCCCATTGGTCCTGGCATCTTTAGGGTGTTATAGGCACAGTGGGATGCCACCATGAACTTTGCCTGAGCAGGTTGTCCATGTATCCCATTGTATGGCAATGGAAGCTCAACCACATCGAACACAATCTTCTCAGTCCGGGAGTTCAATTCGCCTCCAAACGTCACTGGCACCGTGATCTTCCCTTTCGGACAACGCCTGCCGGGGTTGATCCCTTGAAAGGTGCCAGTAACCTTGAGCTCTTCTTCTGTTATCTGCAGCTTGCTGATGACCTTGGGAGAAATCAGATTCAACCCGGACCCGCCGTCAACCAACATCTTTGTGACCTTGAGGTTGCGGATCATGGGTGAAACCAACAATGGCAAGCACCCTACCGCGGTGGTGCAGCCAGGGTGATCCTCTTCATCAAAGATGATGGGCGTGCAGGACCATTTGAGTGGTTTCTGAGAATCTGCCGCTGGCTCCACAACATTGACCTCACGCACCCACTGTTTAAGCTGGTGGTGAGAGGAGTGCAAGGATGCACCTTCGTCAATGCATAGGGTGTCAGTGGCCTTCTTGAACTCCTGCTCGCTGGTTTCCTCTTCATCCTCTTCATCGCTCTCGTTATCGCATCCCTTCTTCCCATGGCCTATGGAAGGCTTCCCTTGATGCTGAGGGACCTTGCCGGGGTGACTTCCTCTGCCACCTCAGCCCTTCCCGCCAACGTCATCTTGGACTCTCTCTTTGTCACACTTCTCGTACTCAGCCTTCTACTTCTTGACGAGTCGCTCGACTTGATGACACTCTTGGAGATCATGGCCCTTGGTCCGATGGATCTTGCAGTACGGCCCGTCAGCCTTCCCAGCCTTCTCGGCCACCATAGCTTCCCTGCAGTCATTGCACGTGGCAACTTCCTTGCCGGGAGCTTCGGTCTTGGCCTTCTTGCCGGTACTAGGAACGCCAGACCCTTCGACAGCCAGAATTGTCTTCTCCTTGCACTTCTTGTTGCATTTCTTGTTCTTCTTCTTCTGATTGGCAGCATTGTCGTCGTCCTCCGAGTCAATGTCGACACCGTCTGCTTCTCTGGGGAGTCACCTCCCCTCCTCTGTTCAGGCACACATATCCACCAAAGTGTATAGCTCATTCACAGTCTTGGGCAACCGGACGTTCATCTTGGAACGTATCATGCGGTTGCGTACGTTGGACTGGAATGTAGCTATCATAGCTGCCGGCTGGATGTCCGGAATGTTCCTATGCACCCGGCTGAATCTCTGCATATACTTCCGCAAACTCTCTCCTTCCTTCTGTGGGAGGAGCTACAAGTCGCTGGGCCGCCCTAGTTCTTGATGGCCGCCTGTGAAGGCGCCAACAAACTCATTGCACAGGTCAGCCCAGGTCGAGATGGACTTCTTCGGTAAGTGCATCAGCCACGACCTCACGTTTGGCTTGAGTGCCAAAGGGAAGTAGTTGGCGAATACCTTCTCATCTCTTCCTCCAGCGGCTTGAACAGCGATGGTGTAGATGCTCAAGAACTCTGCTGGGTTCAGTCTTCCATCGTACTTCTCTGGTATCTCTTGCTTGAACGTACGGGCAGACGACCAACGGACTTGTCGCAGCTCACGAGTGAAGGCAGGACACCCAACCTCGAAAGGCAGGTATTCGTCTCCACTGGGCGTGAGCTTGTCGATGTCAGGACCATTGCGCCTATCAGACTGGCGGTGGGTGTCGCGGCGCCGTTCTATGGTGACGCGCGCATCTTCCCCTCGCGTGTCTTCCAGGACCCGCCGCCGATCTCGACGGGCTTGAGGATCAAATGAAGCCATTGATACCTCATCGGGTTCATGATTTTGTGGCTCTAGTCGCGGCCCCTGCGCTGGCTATCGTGGAGGGGACTGCACCATAGGAGTGACCCCTTCGGTACGACCAGCAGCTCGGGCCGTTGTTGCTGCCTGCGGAGGCCGGGACGGGCCTGCTCGCTGTAATCCTCCCGCCTCAGCGAAACCAATCAGGCTTTGAATGGTGGCTTTCCACTCATCCATTTGATCGGTCGCTGGCGGAAATCTCAACAGGAGTTGGGCCCGCGCCATGGCTTCTGAAGCGCTGCTCGGCATAGATGATGACGCAGATCGCGACGTCGTGTGACTTCTGACGGTGCTGGTAGTGGCGGCGCCGTACTCTCATCGCCGCGAGCCTGTCGCCAAGGTGGCATGGCAACAAGGTGGATGTGCTTGGGGATTAACGACCCCATTCGGCGCATCGCTTTGCCCAGCTTGCCCTGGGGATGACGCGTGCCCTGCAGCCACACCCGCAACAGGGGCAGCTCGAAGGTTGTGATTCACACCAGAGCGAGTGCCATCATTGCGGCTGCGTCCTTCAGCGAGGTGGAGAGGCGGAGATGAGATATTCTCCCCACCCGCATCTTGTGGAGCATGGCCGCTAGGATGCTGTTGACGTTGTCCTCCCCCAGTACCCCCCGCTCCCGCTTCGGCCGCAGGGGGAATGGTGAGGGCGCCACCTGCGCCGGTCACGTCCCCGTGCGCCCCCATAGCCCCCACGGCATCAGTGGCTGCATGTGAGGCGGCCTTCGAGGTGGACGGTTGAGCTGTAGCGCCGGACTTTTTTCTTGGGCACCATGGATGATGAAGCCATCGACGAAGAAGACGATGATGAAGATGACGTGCTGCTTACACCCTCGGGTTCGCACAAGCGCTCCTTCCTACCTGGCGCACCAAAGATGTCGTGGTTAAACATGGCCACCTATGGGGCCATCGGCCCCTTGTGGTTCGGCAAGGGGGAAGGGCACATTGCACAAAGAGTGGAGACCGTAGAACAGCACGGCAGTGATGACACGGGCATTTTTTACACAGGTCTGGGCCGCCGCGAGGCGTAAAACCCTACTCCTGCTTTGGTGGATTGATGAAAGGACCGTGGTGGAGATGCAGCGCTCCAGCCCGGCAAGGTTTCCTCGGGACGAGAGAAGCTACATGCGTATGAGTGTACAAGGGTCCGAATCCTTTCTAAGGTTGCCACGACCCTCCTTTTATAGGTCAAGGGTTTACCACAATGCAAAACAGTCATTATCCGGTGATTAGATAGCCACAGTGCTATCATACCTAATTCTGCAGACAGGACAGGGTGCATTAAATGCACCGCTTAGTGTCACATCGCAGGGGAGCCCGGCAAGCCTTGTTGTGCTATTCATCCACCTTCTCGCCTGCCTGCATGACACGCCTCTGGACGGGTGTCATCTGGGGGTGATCTCCCTCAGATATGGCTGCCATGTGCCAAATAACAGCCACTTAATCACTTGGGGGCTCGACACCGCACCGATAGATGACTTGCATTGCTGTGAGGTGGAGCGGTGGCGCCTTGGTGGGGTGATCCGCCCTTGGCATCCCCGGCAAGCTTGCCGGGGGAGTCTTGAGACTTGTCTTCGGGGTGACCTCGACCTTACCAGGCTCGCCTGCCCGACAAGGGAGGTTTTTCCTTAGTGATATCTTGCTCCTTTGGCTTGTCTTGGTCTTCTTGATCCGCCCTTTGATTTCTCAATGAGCTATATCTTCTACTTGGCCTTGTCTTGGATGTTGTAAGCTTGCCCTTGCGCCTGTGTACAGTCCGAGCAACATGCACCAGGGTTTCTAGCACCGACACCTTGCCATGTGTCGGCATATCATAGGCGCCTCCTGTGGATTGGACAGCTGACATTTGTCGCGACGATGAGTTGACACGTGGTTCTTTCGGCTAATGAGAATTTTGTATGTGGAAAATCGCCATTGATCCAGGCTATTATCGGGTTATCGGATGCAAAACAGGACCCAATAGCTTATGGCGACCCATTACGGTGGATGCCACGTGTCGGTCACCCTTGACGAAACCACTTCCATGACGCGTCGATTATCATGATGGAAGTGCACACTTCCGTGATGATAATTTGAGTATTGTCATGGAACACTTCTATGACAGCACGGGTATGACTATCTTGATTCTGTCATAAAATCGTCATGGATGTACATGCATGACAGAAAACGTGACCTACTATGACTAACATGTATCATCATGGAAGTGCTTTTTTGTAGTGTTATAGGCGGTTCCCAAACAGAAAATAAAGTTTATTTTCTTTCCACCATTGTTTCACAATCCATGGCTAGCCGTATCCACGGGTGCCTTCCATTCCAACTCTTTCCAAGGAATTTATTGTTATCATCATATTATTATTTTTCATTTCAGGACTAGGCATCCCTATTACATGCCGCACTCTTGTGCAATGACAACTGAATAAACACTCATCGTGAGAATAACGTACCTAGCATGGAAATTATTGGCCACCCCCTGCCGCTTCATGAGTGGTATGGGCACACAAAATGGATAATTATTTTGAATGATTAGAGTTGGCACATGCAAATTTACTTGGAACGGCATGGAAATACCGCATATAGGTAGGTATGTATGGTGGACTCATTTGGCACAATTTTTGGTTTAAGGAGTTGGATGGAAAAGCAGCATTCCCGCTTAGTACAAATGAAGGCTAGCAAATAGATTGAGAAGCCACCAACCAAAAATGAAAACGGTCATAAACATGCATTGAACATAACTAACACTAAATAATGCATCATAAGTAGGATATAACTTCATTGCATAACTATTGACTTTATGTGCATGCATAGGGAATCACAAACTTTAACACCAATATTCTTACTAAACCACAATTACTCACCAACATGACCCACATATTATCATCTCCGTATCGCAAAACTATTGCAAGGAATCAAACTTATCATATCCAATGATCTATATGAAAGTTTTTATTATATCCCTCTTGAATATTCATTACTTTGGGACCAAATTTGTATCTTGTGCAAATTAATAGAACATTCATCCATATTGGTAAAACCTAGCACATCAAATAGATATTTTAGAATTGTGGAAACGTTAGCACCCAAATCACATAAAGCATTGCACTCATAGTTTTAAATTTTAACTTTAATGGTAGGTTCCCACTCATCATATAATTTT
This sequence comes from Thinopyrum elongatum, assembly GCA_011799875.1. Classification (NCBI taxonomy): domain Eukaryota; kingdom Viridiplantae; phylum Streptophyta; class Magnoliopsida; order Poales; family Poaceae; genus Thinopyrum; species Thinopyrum elongatum. Next base: position 484,916,959 of record CM022300.1, on the reverse strand, counting down.
CTAGGAATTGCAATATCTAATTCTAGGTTATCTTCTAAAGCTTTCATCGTCGCTTCTACAATATGTTTAGTAAAAACCTTATTTTGTTCATAAGCATTGGGTGAATTTAGCATGGATTGTAACAAAGAAGTACATTCAATCAAAGAACAACTAACATAATTAAATTCTTCGTAATCCAAGAGAGTGGGCACATCACTAGCTAAAGTTTTCACCTCTCCAAACCCACTTTTATCAATTTTTTCATCATGATTTTCACCCTCCGAATTATGCGGATGCCTTCTAGCTAAAGTTGACTCTTCTTCAGTCCTATTTTCATCAAGTTTTATATTGCTAAACAAGGAATCAATAAATGAAACACCAATCATTTTAATATCCTCATCATTACTACGATAGAAACCGGGAGGAATCGCTTTCTCTAAAACTTCTCGTTTAGCTTTTAGCATAGTGGTTCTTTTCTTACTCTCATCCATGGAGACATATAAAGCTTTAATTGATTCATTAATATCAATTTTGGCTTGCAAAAATTTAGTCTTAAGATTTTCCACATCACGAATAATTCTATAAATGCTCCTAGACATATCATCAAGTTTACTCAATTTTTCTTCTATCGTAGGGTTGAAAACATTTTGAGAATTAATAAATTCTTTAATATTACTTTCAAGATCAGAGGGAATCCTATTATTATTATGATAATTACCATAGGAATTGCCATAATTATTAGAGGAATTTCCAGGAAACGGCCTAGGATTAAAATTACCTCTATAAGCATTACTATTAAAATTATTTTGCGAGACAAAATTCACATCTACGAGATCATTATTTTGATCAATAAAGGTGCACAAATGCACATTATTAGGATTAATAGGAGCATTTTAACTAGCAACCAATTTCATAAGCGCATCAACTTTATCACTCAAAGTACTAATTTCTTCAACAGAATTCACTTTTTTACTAGTAAGAGCTCTTTCCATATGCCTTTGTGAATAATTTCCCATAATATTATCAAGAAATTTTGTAGCTTCACCCAATGTAATATCCATAAAAGTACCACCCGCGGTGGAATCTAAAAGATTTATAGAAACAAAATTTAATCCCGCAAAAAATATGTGTATGATCATCCACAAATTTAAACCATGAGTATGGAAATTTCTTATCAATAATTTCATCCTTTCCCAAGATTGGGCAACATGTTCATCCACAACTTGCTTGAAATTCATAATTTGATTTCTAAGGGAAATAATTTTTGCGGGAGGAAAATACTTGGTGATAAAAGCATCTTTACACCTATCCCAAGAATCGATACTATTTCGTCGCAAAGATGAGAACCAAATTTTTGCACGATCATGCAATGAGAACGGGAATAATTTTAGTTTCACAATATCATTATACACATCTTTTTTCTTTTGCATATCACACAATTATACGGATGTGTTAAGATGGGATGCAGCATCTTCATTAGGACTACCAGAAAATTGTTCTTTCATAACAAGATTTAGCAAAACGGCATTAATATCACTAGTCTCCGCACTAGCGGTGGGAGGAGCAATAGGAATACTAATAAAATCATTATTATTAGTATTGGAAATCACAGAATTTTGTATTTTCTTGAGACATCATAACTAGGCAAACAAGATAACAAGCAAGCAAAGAAGCAAACAAAAAATGGAAACGGAAAATATTTTTTTATTTTTGTAAAACATTTTTAGAAGTGGGGGAGATGAAAACGAGAGGCAAATGGAAAATAAAATAAATGCAAGGAGATGCAAGTTTATGCGTAGGTACTTGATAGATGTTGATGATGTCTCCCCAGCAACGGCGCCAGAAATTCTTCCTGCTACTTGTAAGCTGCGTTGGGATTTCCCCGAAGAGGAGGGGATGATGCAGTATAGTAGAGATAAGTATTTCCCTTACTTCTGAAACCAAGGTTATCAATCCAGTAGGAGAATCACGCAACAACTCGTTAGCAGCACCTGCACACAAAATAACAAAAACGCGGACAAGGGGTTGTCAATCCCTTGGCGGTTATTTACAAGCTCAAATTGTATGGTGATAGATAGATAGATTGAACAAAAATACAAAATAAAACAAATAAAGTAAAAGTTCAACAAGGTGTTTTTAGGATTTTTAATATATGATAGAAGTAGACACGAGGGCCATAGTTTTCTCTAGAGGTTCACTCCTGAAAATAGCGTACGATGGGTAAACAAATTACTCTTGGGCAATTGATAGAAAAGCAAATAATCATGACGATATCCAAGGCAATGATCATGTACATGGCATCACATCCGAGACAAGTAGACCGACTCCTACCTGCATCTACTACTATTAGTCCGCACATCAACTGCTATCCAACATGCATCTAGAGTATTAAGTTCATAAAGAACGGAATAACGCCTTAAGCAAGATGACATGATGTAGAAGAAGTAAACTCACACATGAATAAACCCCATCTTTTTACCCTTAATACCAACAATACAATACGTGTCATGTCCCCTACTGTCACTGGGATTAGGCACCGCAAGATTGAAGCCATTACAAAGCACCTCTCCCATTGCAAGATATATCAATCTAGTTGGCCAAACCAAATCAATAGATTGGAGAGAAATACGAAGCTATAATAATCATGCATAAAATAGTTTAGAGAAAGCTCAAATAATATTTATAGATAAATCTAATCATAAACTCACAATTCATTGGATCCCAACAAACACACCGCAAAAAGTGATTACATCAGATAGAACTCCAAGAGCATCGAGGAGAACATTGTATTGAAGATCAAATAGACATAAGAAGCCATCTAGCTACTAATTATGGACCTGTAGGTCTGTGGTAAACTACTCACGCATCATCAGAAGGGCAGCAAGGATGATGTTGGGCCACTCCATGATTGAATCCCCCTTCGGCAGACTGCCGAAAAAGGTCTCCGATGGGATCTCTCGAGAACAGGAACTTGCGGCAGCGGAAAAAGTATTTCGTGGACTCCTCTGTTGGTTTCTCGAGTTTAGAGAATTTACAGAGGTGGAGTTAGGTCAAATGGAGCTATGTGGGCCCCACAAGCCACTAGGGCACGCCCTGGTGCCTCGTGGGCCACTGCTCCATCTTCTCATCCCCTCCCGAGCTTCCAGGGTCTCTTATGTCCAGAAAAAAATCTCCAAAAAGTTTCATGCAATTTGAACTTTGTTTGGTACTGATATTCTAAAAACCAAAACAGGCATAAAACAGCAACTGGCACTGGGCACTAAGTTAATAGGTTAGTCCTAAAAATGATATATAATTGGTTGTAAGTGTATATAAAACATCCAAGATTGATACTATAATAGGATGGAACAATAAAAAATTATAGATACATTGGAGACGTATCAATCCATGGTGCTACCATTTGAATGCAGCAACCGGGTTGAAGGAAAAGAATAGCAATGCAATGGTGAGTACTCATCAAAAGTACTCGCAAGACTTATATCAGATCTATAGTAGAAATGAATCGGTATCAAGGAATTGGGTAATATATATAGACTAAACTACAGAAATGCCAAAATAAAAGGGGAAGCTCTATGTAACACAAGTGCCATCATCTTGCAGCGTTAGAAGAGAAACAGACATCTTGTAGCAATGGAAGGGTATGAGCGTATATGAGTATAAGTAAATAATATAACAATACCATACCCTGGAATCCTTCCTCTTCTCCCTACGAGAAAGCGATCCTCAGGCATTACATATTTATTGAGTTGGTGAGTCTTACTTAGTAACCACTTCAAGTTGTATAAATATATAAGTTGAGTGTGTTTTATCAAGTATTCGGTTCAAGTATTATAAGATCGGGATACATCTCCAAACTGTCCGTGACCGTGGATCCGGCTATCCAAATAGCTTTGTCTTACCTACAGGGGTGCACCACATAACCCGATACACCTGATTACCCTATGGGTGGGACACACTTTTCTGAGTAATGCCCGGCCTTAGGAAATCAACACGCCGAAGTCCTACCTTGGCTCTCTAGAGAGGTTACCCGCTGGTCTACATCCTAAGCACGAAGGGGTTGTTCGGGCGCTCGCCCTAAGCACTCCTGGCATGTTACATGACTAGCCGGGGACGAAGCCCACCTCTACATCAGCAGCAGGCAGTATCCGCTCACCCCAACAATCAGCCAGCATCTTTGAACTATGACATCTGACAGAGCTGTTGAGAGGAACTGATGATGCTGAGGGCCCCATAAACCATTATCCCGCGCGGCAGTTAGTGGGTATATGCTAGTGGTAGTTTCGGTTCAAATACCCAAATCTCGCTAGTCGTATTATTTCATTTATCTGCGGATAACGACTAGGGCCTAGGCCCACCTCATCTTGGATGGTCTCCGCCTGCCCTGTCATTCCACCAAGTTAATCAAGCGGGGACTGTACCAGCCTCACCATCATCCTGTGGATATCTGTTGGGTTCACGTACCACATCACTCTGAAGCTGTCGGGTCGTAGGTCCATCTACTACTATATGGTACCATCTACCTTTCATCCCTCGTATCAAACATAAATGTAACAATGTAATGTAGTAATGTAAAGCATACCCATGATCATCGCCTAGAGGGAATCATGACCCAGTAATCTAGCATTGTAACACAGACAAGGATGTAGGGCCAACTACTGGAACACCAGCATAGCTATACTAGGCATGCTAGGATAACAGGTAAAGAAAGTATTTATATCAAGCGATAAAATCAGGCTATGCATCTGAGTAGGATCTACCGAACATCAACGATGACAAATACCTAATGCATGAATGTAGGGAGAAAGAATAAGCGATATATGGAATGATCAAGGGGGTTTGCTTGCCTGGAAGCTCTGCTGACTAGGTATAATCCTTGAGATCATAGTCGTACTCGGAAGCTACTATGGTATCGGGGTCTACCAAGAAGAACAGACAAGGGGGAAGGAAATAAATAACATGCATACGAATGCAACATAGATGCATATCATGGAAAAATGTGATGATTATGTGCTCTAATGCATTACTAAACATTTTAATTGAAGTGGGAAAATATTTGGAATATCTTCCTAGCTCCAGGTAATATTTTCTATGTTGATCCTGATGCAAAAGTTCAAGGTTCATTATGTTAGAGGTGTTTGTCATGCATGAAAATGACATATTTGGATTCATTATATTTTTTGGATCAATTTTCATATATAAATTATTTTCATCCGTGTCGGGGCACATGTGCAGAATACACGTGTGACACCGTGTACTCAAGATGTCGTTCTGCTAGTTCGTCGTTGGGGCACGAATGCACGAACCTACTCTAGTAAATCATGCACAATAGACACAGTGGTTTACCCAGGTTCGGGCCGCATTGTGCGTAATACCCTACCCATGCTTTTTGGTGTGTTTGAATGGTGGATTAGGGCTACGAAACCTTCCTAGGAACAGGGAGGACAGTGTATCCCTACTGGCATTCAACCAATGGCCCAACCTTTACTATTTTTCCTCGGCTCCAACCTGCCCTTTCCCCTTTGGCCCAGTCCTCCTTTTATACTTTTAAGGGGTACCACAGATGGCTTCGAGGCTAAGGAAAGGGCTACTGTTCCGACCAAGCAGGTGGGAGAGCCCGAGACGTGTCACGTCTCGGGCTGGCGGCACCTTAGTCAGTTTTGACAAAATAGGGGTCCGTTCCCGGATGACAGAAGGTGATGACACCTCATCACGGACACGTCTCGGAACAGGTGTGCACCATGCGGCAGCATGGGTGAGTGATTCACCCCTTGCCTCTTGTCCAACGTCTGGCGCGCCTGCCCACCGTCCACGTGGCATGAGAGCCCTGCGGGTGCAAAACTACTGTGCCACGCGTAGGTGATGTGATAGCTTGCTGTCGAAGGTTGGCTGAGTGCGCGCTAGCTGTGGGCAGCCGTTGTCGGTTGAGATCAGTCCCGGGTCTTGGCTACCCGTCGTTGCCGCATGTCTTGGTTGGGTACTTGTTGAACTATGTGCGTGCCGTAGGAAGGTGCAATCCCTGTTGTACAAAGATTTGCATGCCACCATCGAGCCCAAGGTTTGCTTAATAGATCTTCTTGTTGATATTCTTCTTCATGAAGATCTGCATACCACCACTGGGAATGATGATGGCACGCAGTTCTTCTCTCTTCTTGAGCTTGATTCATGGCGACCGTGAGGTGCACAGTGGGTGCATGATGCATCCTTTCATGACACCGATAGAAGCCCTCGGGCCTGGGCCAGATGCGTACCGCATACGTCATCAGGGTCAGGCCCTTTCGCGCATGGGGCCCACGCATCGCCAGCCCCCGGGCTTGGTCTAAACGGAGCTGCGAAAGGAAACGTTCGAGACGTCTGTACTCAGAACGCCCGAAGACAGCTGTTGCTTGCGTGCAATCCCTCTAAACCTTGCTTCTTGCCATGCTTGTGATTTGACAGTAGTGTGTTATAGGCACATGGCGTCCCCTTCTTGACAGACAGATAGGTGTGCCAGTTTAGGAGGAGGCCTGTCGTGCCAAGTGGATGACCAGTCGTTGAGTCCCCTCGATTCTTTTGTGAACATGAGGGGTAATGATCCCAGTTTCCAATAATTGATGTGACACACCGTCTCGTGTTCATCTTGGGAACCCAATCGGCGTCTGGGGAGGGGAGAGGACTAGAGCGCCTAGAGGTTTGAATCCCCTCCTCCGAGGCTAGAAATTCAAAGGAAAAGTAGGCCACTCGTCACTCCTCCCGTTCCCATCTTCTTCCTATCCTCTTCTCCACCAATGGTAACATAGGCAGTGGCAGAGTTTGAGGCCAAGTGTCTTGCTGAGGAAGTCCAAACCCAAACGAGGGAGCTCTAGGCCAAGGACGCAGAGCTCGAGTCCCTCAAGGAGAGGACGTGTGTGAAGCTCTAATCTACTGACTGTGAGGTCATGGCAGTAAAAGCAGAGCTCGCGAAGCTCCATAGGCGATGGGCGAGGAGCTGCGCAGCCTCCGGGAGAAGAATGCAATGCTTAGGAAGGAGCTTGCATCCACTGCCGAGAAGTACCACCAGTCGACGGTCCCCATGCAGAAGGCCGTGGATCGCCTTCATTTTGAGGCTGATGCGTTGAGGGAACGCATCAGCCGGGAGCGATCTCGGTGGGATGCCATCAAAGATCGCCTAGGGAAGGAGCTCCTGGATGTAGGTGCGCAGGTTGAGCACCCGCGCCTTGCATATCAGCAGGCGATCACGGTAATGCATGGGCTCGACATGAACTCCTTCAACCATCCCACCGATTTCAGTGAGCGGCGCTTGCCCTACCTTATGTCCTTCTTTGTCTTCCTTGTCGAGGATCCGGTGCACATCCGAGCGCTCACGAAGAAAGCACTAAATCGGAAGGGGATCCGGGCCGCCATCATAGTGGTGTCCCGGATCCTCTCCAATCTTCAGCACCAGGATTCATTCTTTCCCATGTCCGCTGCCTTGGACGATCTCCCTCCCATGTTATTTGCAATGGAGCTACGGGCGTGTCATCTGTGGTGTAAGCAGTGGTACGCCTTGAGAAGAAGAGGGACTTGGTCCCAACTAGGTGCGTAGCAATGGTAGCAGTGGTAGTAGTCCCTGTCATCATGTCAACAAAAGAAGGAATAGTAGAAAACTAGGAACCCGTGAACGAGTTAGAGTGGAAAAATATGTGTAACTTCCACTCTCTTTTGGATAATGTGAATGGTAACCTGGAGGGCCGCGTTTTAGCAGTCCCGTTTTTGCTTTACTTCATTAGCCTTGTAGCAAGATAGTAATCAGGAGCGGACTTGGTTGCACTGACCTTTACCTAGCTCGGTAAAGGTGCATGACTTTTCCCATCACTGGTGAGGTTAGTGCCTTCCAGAATCCCAACATTCCAGATTACTCGCGACCAGCCTTTGGAGCTAATCACTCGACATTCTCGGAAAATGCCTCCTTCGACCTACAACACGTGCCACGAGAAAAGCGACTTCGGGGCAGAAACATGAGCAAATGTTACCTATGCTTCTCTTATTTGTTACTTTGTTTTCACCCCTGAAACCCACAGGTGGCCAACCCCCATTGGTTCTCAGAACTCCCAGGTTATGTGCTTGGGTTACTATATGATAGTTGCTTCCCGAAACGGATCCATTCAGTGCTCTCGGGTGAAATTCTTGCAGTGATAAAGTTCTGCCAAACCCCCAATGCCTTCTCTGGGGACATGCGAATTCGCTACTTTGAGCTAGCGATCAACCTTGACTGATCTGGCGCTCAAACTTAACCTGTAAGAGCCATCCTGTCACGGTGGAGTCTCGTTGTTCTTTCTTCCGGGCGAATTCAGACGATGGATGAAACCACCTTCCTGCATACGCGAACACATGCTGGGTGGCTAGGCTGGTCACATTGTACCTCGTCATGCGTGCACGACATGCACAATAGTCTGGGAACAATTCTCCTCTAGCAAGTTAACACCATCATTTCTAACTTCTACCTATGTGCGACACGACGTTTGGGCGAATAACTGAACGTAGAACCGTACATGAGTTCAGCAGGGATTACCTCCCAAGCTCCACTGGAGGAACCAGAGAGGAATTTCTTCCTATCGCTGATCTGGGTATCATTAGGAGGGACCACAGAGTGACCGGACCTTCATCAGATTTGCGCCTACCATATTATATGGTGCAAACACCATGTACGCATATGAGAACACGTGCCGACATTACGCCATCCAGGAATCATGCCACACTTCAAAACTAGAACCATTAATAAATTTTGAGCTTGCTTCCCGTCACATTCCAAATTACCATGCTATCTTTAATTGCAAACCTGTTCACACCGATCAAAAGCTAAACCGTTTCCCACTCAGTGGTGTATTACTAGGTTATAAATACTACCTCCTCCAAGATGACTGCACATTCCTGCTCAATTCCTCATCAACAAAAACAAACAAGTCTTTCATCGTTGTTCCTTGCGCCTTCCATTGCCCGCATGAGTTCTGGGTCGAGAAATTACCAGGGAGAAGCGAGCATGGAAGCGGAAGAATGAGAGGTGGATAAGACGAGCCTGGATGATCTCGATTAGGGAAATGAATATATTGTTCTAATATTGTTCTTATGAAGGTGAACTAGCTATATGTTGCACTATGCTGTTTTCAGGTAGCTATCGTACTGTGATGTTAAAATATATTTATGTGCCTGATATGAAATTAGCAAATAGTTGTTCGATTTGAAATGTGAATTTGCGTAATACTGGAATTATTAATTGTAAACTAATAAACCTGCTAAATGGGTCATGGAACTTTGCAAATGGTTCTAGCAGTAAAAGCGGTTGTGATGGATAGCCCAATGCCATACAGTTTTCTTCATCAAATCGTGTGTGATGTAGTTGAATAAAAGCAAACGGTTAACCGAGGCAGAGCGTGTGTGATCGTTATACCTATCACACACGAGACTATACATAAAACTGTGTGGGATGTATATACGAACGGAAATGTTTTCCCTCCATTGACTGTGTGGGATGTACATACGAACGGAAACAAACTTCTTGGATTGACTGTGTGGGATGTACATAAGAACGGAAACGTACTTCTTGGATTGACTATGTGGGATGTACATAAGAACGGAAACGTATTCCTTGGATTGACTGTGTGTAATGTACATACAAACGGAAATGTTTGTCTGGGACTGACTGTGTGGGATATACTTAGGATCAGAACCGATTGGGCCTGTATAATTGTATTTGATCACTAGCCTGTCGCACACGATCTCATTTTGCCTAGCGTGTGCAACCGGAGGGCCTATCCCCGATGGTTTCTGGGTCGTGTGGGAAGGACCCCCGTATCGCACACACTCACTTGGCGACGGTTCAGAACGCTATCGCAGAAAGGGGTTAAAAACCATTTGTATAGCACCTCGATGTACCAGTGATGCACAATAAATGCCTAGAAAACTCAAATAATGTATAAAAATGGCAAAACGAACCCTAAATAATTCCAAAATTTTGCACGAAACTCCCATTGGTCTATGTTGCCTCTGTAAAAAAAATCAAGGCGGGAAGAGGCAGCGTATGTTGTTTCGCACACAGAGGTGACAGGTTCCCTCTCGGAACCACGAGCCTTCTTGAGAGAAGCTCTGGCTTGCAAGAAGCTTATACCAAAACTTGTCCCAAATCGGATGAAATTTTTACCACAACATGTTGGTGCCATGTCATGAGACCATGCCAAGTTTCATGATTTTTTGGCGAGTTGGATTTACAGGAATTTAAAAACCAAGTTTCCCAATATTTTTGGCCGAGCCACGATGCCCAGATGTTTGAAATTCATTCCCATTTTTTGCATGGTACCTAAACATTAACTCAAGGACACACATATGATTTTTCAACCAACTTTGGTGCACTGGAGCATGTGCCCGTAATTCAAATTTGAATTATGCACATTAAATACCTAGAAAGCTCAATTAATGTATAAAAAGGCCAGACAAACCCGGATTAATTCCAAAATTTAGCACAATACTCCTACTGGTCTATGTTGCCTCTTTAAAAAAATCAAGGCGGGAAGAGGTGGTGTATGTCATTTCGCACACAGAGGTAACATGTCCCCTCTCGGAACCATGAGGCTTCTTGAGAGAAGCTCCGGTTTGTTAGAACGTTATACCAAAACTTGTCCCAAATCGGACAAATTTTTTACCACACCATGTTGGTGCCATTTCATGATACCATGCCAAGTTTCATGATTTTCAGGCGATTTTTGGATTTACAGGAAATTAAAAACCAAGTATCCCAATGTTTCCGGCTAAGCCACATTGCCGAGTTGTTTGAAATTCATTCCCATTTCTTGCATGGGACCTAAACACTACTAGGAGAAACTTTAATAGTAGCACAGGGTAATGGTGCAATGCTACTGCTATATAGCAGTAGCGCGGGGCCTGTACAAGCGCTACAGGTAAGTGTGTAGTAGTAGCATCGGCTCGCACCCCCCTGCTAAGTGGTCCCCTCCTTACTCACCGGGGCTACCCGTAGTAGCAGCGTTGGTCATGGCCCGCGCTACTACTACGGAAATTAGTAGTACCGTGGGCTCCCCTACACGCACAGCTACTGCAGCTAGCTAGGGCCCAGCTCACCGGCCTCACTTAGCAGCAGTGTGGGCTACGGACCCGTGCTATAGCTAAATGGCCTAGCAACAGCGTGGGCTAGTGCCTCGCGCTACTGCTAATCCCACCTTACCTTCTCCGTGCGCACGGCCTCACTCTCCCTCTCCACTCTCTCCATCCTCTCCTCTCCCCTGTGCCGCCTCGCATTGCCTTGGTTCTCCACCGTCGCCCACTGATGCCATTGCCCCCCCCCCCCCCCCCCCCCGGTATGTCTCCCTCCTACCCTCTCCCTCCATCCCTCCCACCTTCCTCCCTCCCTCCGACCCTCTCCCTCCATCCCTGCGTCCCTCCTACATTGCATAAATTTATGGGTATATAGATAGATAGATGGATAGACAGATGGATGGAACTAGGTTTTTCTAGTAATGCTTGGATAGAAATATGGATAGATAGATGGATGGATGGATAGATGTTAGGGTTAGAACTAGGGTAGTTTTGGTAATATAAATTTTTAGTAAAAAAAACTAGTAATAGAAATTTTTAGTAAATGTAGGTATTTTGAATGGAATAGAATAGCACTACTGGAATCAGGATCTTTGTCGTCAGCCACCACTTTGCCGTCAGCTAGCTGACGGCAAAGAACGTCTTTGCCATCAGCTTACGTAAAACTGACGGCAAAGAATGAGCTGACGGCAAAGATCATGTTTGCCGTCAGCCTGCTCTTTGCCGTCTGCTAGCTGACAACATAGAAGCTTTGCCGTCCGCTAACAGACGGCAAAGAGGGTGGGCGGCCCACTAACGAGAACGACCTAACGGCCACTTTCTTTGCCGTCTGCAAGCAGACGGCAAAGAAAGTGGCCGTTTTAATGGCCGTTTCCCCCGGCCCCACCCCACTAGCTAGGCTCTTTTGCCGTCTGCTAGCAGACGGCAAAGAGCTGTGAAATAACTAAAAAGCGGCCAGCACCCGCGCCCCACCCCTCTCTCTCTCTCTCCCCTCACCTCACCCGCGCCGCAGCCCCCGTGCCCGAGCCGCCCCCGACCCCCACCGCCCCGCCGCCCCAGCACCCCGCCCCGCCGCCTCGGCGCCCCGCCCCGCCCCGGCCCGCCGCCCCGGCGCCCCAGCGCCTCCACCACCGCCGGAGCCAAGGTGAGTTTTTTTTTCTACTGTTCTTTGTTGTTTAGGTTTAGGTGTTATTAATAGGTTTAGGTTAGTGGTAGGTTTAGGTTAGTGCTAGGTTTAGGTTTAGATAATTAAAAGAAGAAGAAAGTTGAAAAAAAAGAAGAATAAGTAGAAGAAGAGGAAAAAGGAAAAAAGGAAGAGGGTCGTGGATCGCCGGTCGCCGAGGGGATAGATGGTGGAGCCAATGGGTCCCGACGCCGTCGCCCATGCCGAGAATCCCCCGGTCCGAGTGCTGACCCGTCGACCGTGCGTCGCCATACCAGAGGGCGCCCGGGGACGAGCGGGTTAGGGGGTTCCTCGACGTCGATGGAACCCTAAATAGCAAATATGGTCGGTGCGAGATACATGTGGCCGTCGGTGTCGAACACTACATCCACGTCCCACAAGTGACGCCGGCGTCCCGCAGCAATAGTTCTCGGGGTCGTTGGCGGTCGAACACCTATGCGACTTTGTCTTGCAGCCTCTGCGATGATGATTAAAAGCCAAGTGTTGAAACTTGAAACACCCAAACTGACTCAAGTTGGTTTGGTTGTTTGAAGTTTCAAAACTTGGCTTTAATCCTCATCGCAGAGGCCGCCAGACAAATTCGCCAAGGTGTTCGACCGTCATCGGCCCCCAGAGCAATTGCTGCGGGATGCCAGGCGCCGGTGTCAATTGTGGGACGTGGATCTAGTGTTCAACGTCGATCACCACATGTATCTCGCACCAATGATACTTGCTATTTAGGGTTCCATCGACACCGAGGAACCCCCTAACCCGCTCGTCCTGTTGTAAATATTTAGTTAGGTTGACGAAAAAAACAATATTGCTATGTTACTCATCTTTCGATTTAAATGTGCAGTTTTTTCGTCACTGGGAGGGTCTAGTGTTCGACGAGCTCCGCCCCTGCGTTCGTGGGTGAGCACAAATGACATCTCCTCCTCCCCCCTTCATTTGCTCTATTCCGGTCTTCGTGCCGATGAAACTTGCTAGCTATAGGTGTCTTCAATCATCAGTATGCGTGACCACTATGCGTCTCCTGTTTGAAAGGGTTACATCTATAAATAAGCATGCATTTGTATATTTATAACCGTGATTCTTTTGAATTGTCCAACGTTATCCATGGACAGCCCGAGTATGTGTAGATTTGGTTCGTTTTCCCATATGCTCTGCTCCGGATCCGATGTAGAATTTCGTCAGTGCCTCCCTGTTGTTCTCCGGGTACACATCCTCTCTGCTTATTGCCGAGACGTGTATCAGGAGAACAGTGGGGAGGTGCTGCCAAAATTTTGCGTCGGATCCGGAGCAGAGCATGGGAAAATGAACCCAATCTACACATACTCGGGTGGGATTAGGACCTATCTTTACCTATTAGCGTCTAGGTTGCATGGACGTAATAAAAGTGACAAACTCCATTAACTGATGAATATATACATGCTGATTTATATATATATTTCTTATGTGTCCAGTAGCTAGGCAAGATGAGTGATCGTGCGTGGATGTACATCGGTCACACAAGTAAGAAAGACATGACCATTGAATGGTTAACAAAAACCAAGGGGTTTCTGAGAGCCGCATTTGCAAATGGCCAGAGGACAACCTGGTGCCCCTGTGCCGGGTGCGACAATTGGCACAAGAGGACAGAGGATGAAATGGGTAAACACCTGCAGAAGAGGGTTTTTATGCCAGGTTATACGGTGTGGACATTTCATGGCGAGTCTGCCCAATGTGCCAGAGCTGAGGTGCTTCGTCGTCGCACCGACGAGCATGGTACTGGGATGGAAGACATGGTGCAAGACTTTGATGATGCTCGGGACTCGGACGATGAGATGGAGGAATCTGCAAAGGCCTTCAATGAAATGTTGGAGTCTTCAAAACGTCCTCTCCACGAGCACACTGAGCTTTGTCAGCTGGATGCCATCTCACAAATAATGGCTCTGAAGGCTCAATTCAACTTGGGCAGAGAATGCTACGACGCGATGATGACAGTATTTGGACGTTTTCTACCCAAAGGCCATGTACTACCTGCAAACCTGTACCAGTCAGACAAAATCCTCCGTGCTCTTAAGATGCCCTATGAGAAGATACATGCCTGTGAGAAAGGATGTGCCTTATTTAGGCTTCAGTATGCGGACTTGAACTATTGTCCCATTTGCAAGTCATCTAGGTATGTTGTGGTAGACAACGGTATGGGTGAGAAGACGCAGACCAAAATCCCCGTTAATGTTATTTGGTATATGCCAATCGTACCAAGACTTCAACGTCTTTTCATGGATGAAGAGACGGCCAGACAGATGACATGGCACAAAACGGGCAAAAGAACCCAACTAGATGCAGATGGGAAGCTGATGATGGTGCACACATCGGACGGTTAAGCATGGAAGCGCTTCGATGCATTACATGACAACAAAGCGGCAGATCTGAGGCATCCTCGAGTCGCCATCAGCAAGGATGGGTTTAGTGTGTTTCGTCTGACGGCAGCACAATACAGTTGTTGGCCCGTATTTGTCATTCCACTCAATCTCCCCCCCCCGGACAAATTATGCAAAGAAAGAACATTTTCCTGACGTTGATAATTCCTGGGCCCAACTATCCGGGGAAGAATATGAATGTGTACATGCAGCCGCTGAAGGACGAATTGCAAGAAGCCTGGGATAATAGGTTCAAGACATACGACGCCTTTAGCAAACGGAACTTCATAATGCGTGTCTAGTACATGTACTCGACGCATGACCTGCCGGCGTATGCGCTATTCATTGGCTGGTGTGTGCATGGAAGGTTCCCGTGCCCCACATGCAAGGGAGCTCTTCAGTTTCATTGGCTTCAGGCCGGTCGCAAGTTTTCTTGCTTCGACTTGCATAGACAGTTCCTGGATCCTCGCCATAAGTTCAGGAAAGACAAGTAGAACTTCATCAAAGGTAGAGTTGTCAAAAACTCTGCACCACCTCCGTTGACAGGCCAAGAGACCCTGGATTAGTTAAACGCTCTCGAGCCAGATCCAGAGCATCCAGGGTATTTCAAGGGGTATAATTTGGAACACGCCTGGACTCACAAGACATGCTTGTGGGATCTGCCTTACTTCAAAGACCTCCTTTGCCCACACAACATCGACGTGATGCACACTGAGAAGAATATCGCCGAGGCACTTTTTGGTACATTGTTCAGCATAGATGGGAAGTCAAAGGATAATACTAAGGCTAGAGTCGATAAGGAGGCGCTATGTCATAGATCGTTACAAAACATGCAACCACCAAAAGGAAAGCAGAACTGGACAAAGCCAAAGGCATGGTTCAATCTTGGAAGGCCAGCTATGAGGGAAATTATCTTGTGGGTGCAAAAACAGTTGATGTTCCCCGATGGGTATGCAGCGAATCTAAAGAGGGGAGCGGGTCTTGATAAATAGAAGATATTTGGTCTCAAGAGTCATGATTGGCACATATGGATTGAGCGGGTAATGCCGGTGATGTTGCGTGGCTTCATCCCTGAGGATGAATGGCTAGTACTGGCAGAGCTGAGCTATTTCTTCAGTGCTCTTTGTGTGAAAGAACTATCGCCTGGCCTGCTAGAAGAAATGGAAGAGTTGGCGCCGAAGTTTATCTGCAAGTTAGAGAAGATCTTTCCGCCGGGCTTCTTTAATCCAATGCAGCACTTGATTTTGCATCTCCCAACCGAGGCAAGATTGGGGGGGCCCGTGCAAAATCGTTGGTGCTACGCAACTGAGAGGATGCAGAAGTCGCTTTGAGCAAAATGTAAAGATAAACGTAGAATTGAAGCATCGATGGCCGAGGCATTCATTACTAAGGAGGCGGCAAACTTCGTGACAGCACACTACGAAGCCAAAAATCATCATTTGCATAATCTGAAGCCTCGGTACAATGCTGGCAACCCTAAAAAGGGTGGATCCAACCTCAGCCTATTCAAAGGGGATCTGGAACCAGCCGATGCTTCTAATTCATTAATGTTGGATTTCGAAGAATGGCAGACCATTTCGT
Source organism: Thinopyrum elongatum (assembly GCA_011799875.1). NCBI lineage: Eukaryota > Viridiplantae > Streptophyta > Magnoliopsida > Poales > Poaceae > Thinopyrum > Thinopyrum elongatum. Next base: position 484,900,774 of record CM022300.1, on the reverse strand, counting down.
TGTATATCTTCAACAACCTAACAGAAGTGCGGCCGTACATCGAGTAAGTTCTTGGTACGTTGTTTCGCAACTTCTAATTCCTTTGAACTGCTCTTATTCCCGGATAAATTTGATACAGTCGATACGTCGCCAAATTCTCGTATGGAGTGGTGATCCAAAAGGATTCTGTCGAAGAGTATGAGCTTCTGGCAAAGCATGGAGGCGGCTATCCCGGTTTCATCTCTTGGTTCAAACAAACGGTAATTTCCATTAGGCCACTTCATTTCTTCGTCTAATTTGTGGCTAATGCAACAATCCCTTTCGTATTAAACTTGTAGGCTAATTCAGAGTTTATGGACGCCGAATTGAGACAAGTCACTAATGGTTTTGACTTTAAGGTCCGTTCATTTGACAAATACGACATCAACGGGTATCGCTTTCGTACCTATGGCAAAGAGCTATCTATGGCCGATTGAAAGTCTACAAATTGTTGTGTCTCTGCTATTGGCGAAGGAGATACCGAGTATTATGGAAGAGTTGAAGCAATTTATGAACTTCAATTCTATGGTGCAAACCCACCAAACGTCGTAGTCTTCAAATGTTATTGGTTCCAGCTGAAGGAGATTAGAAGGACTCATGAACATATAGGGCTAGTGGAAATCAAACAAAGCACCCATTTGGATGTTCCCGATGTCTATATTATGGCTCAATAGGCAACCCAAGTTTTCTATCTATAGTGGGCCTATCAAAGTGATCCAAATCTCAATGGTTGGGATGTCGTTTATGAAGTGCCGCCACGTGTTAGACCACCTCCCCCCAATGAAGAGGATTATGAACCTCACATTAACCCAGACACATATGAAGGAGAATTCTTCCAAGAAACATGTATTTCCAAAAAACGTTTCAAGAACCGCTCTACTTCACCCCAGAACATTGAAGTAGACAGCGACAATGAACCCGACTTCACCCCTGAGCCGGAACAAGAAGAGCCTGAACTAGAAGAGGTTACTGCTGCGGATGACCTGTCAATGCTTGACCGATTACGTAAAGGTGGCCTTCCACATGATGATGCATTTATTAATGATGATGATGAGCACGTCATTAACGATAGTGATGATGATGATGCATTTATTGATCCTAGTGCATTTATTGAACCCGACGATCCAGATTATTATTAGGTATTCAATTTTTTATGTTGTACATGATTTATATAGTTACTTGTATGATTGTATGATTTATATAGTTACTTGTATAATTTACTTACTTTGTATGATTGTTTGTTATACATAGTGCCATGGTCTTGATATCCATCCCCGTCGGCCCTCGCCCGCTTTATGATTCGGATGTGGTAAATTCTCTTTTATAACTATTTGTTGCATTTCGCATTTATGACAATTATGGCCATCAAGTTGACATAGAGATATTTTAATCTAGGAGGTATGTGAACCAGAAATTGCAACCGACCCTCTTGTCGAGAAGTTAAATTTAGTTGAAAAAGAAAATGAGTATTTGAAAGAAAAAATTAAAAAATTGAAGAAGAGAAGATGACATTGGAGTTGTATGTTGCCGATGTCGTCGATGATCACAAGATGAAGATGAATGCAATGCGCTTGAAGATGGATGCAATGCGCTTGAAGATTAAGAAGATTAGAAAATATGCCATTGATAATGAGGCTTGGTATCATTATGCCATTGGATCAATTGTTACCTTAGTTGCCATCTTCATCGCATTTGTTGTGATGAGGGTAAGTTTTCTCTAGTGTTTTGCTTAACAAATGCATACTTAGCTTATTTTCCTCCTAAATGGCATAATTACCTAAGTTAGATAAAAAATGAGCTATACTTACGTAAGTTGGCTCAAAAATGGCATCATCACCTAGGTTAGAACAAAAATGACCTATACTTACCTTATTTTTCTCCAAATTGACATAATAAGCTTAGTTGACCTATACTTTACCTAGGATAGCTATAAAATGACCTATACTTAGCATTTTTTTCTCCTAAATGACTTAATATGCTTAGTTAGCTAAAAAATGGCATAACTACCTAGGATAGCTCAATAATGATCTATACTTAGCTTACCTAGTTCATTTATGACATAATTAGCTTACGTAGGTCAAAAATGGCATAACTACCTAGGTTAGCTCAAAAATGACCTATACTTAGCTTCTTCAGTTCATTTATGACATACTTAGCATACTTAGGTCAAAAATGGCATGATAATCTTTGTTACCTCCAAAATGACATAGACTTAGCTTATTTTCCTCGAAAATGACATAATAACCTTACTAAACTCCAAAATGACCTATTTACCTAGCTTAGCTCTAAAATGACCTACACTTAGTATTTTTACCTAGCTTAGCTAAAAAATGGCATTTTTACCTATCTTAGTTAGAAGAAGAAGAAGATAAAGAAGAGGAGAGGAGAAAAAGAAAGAGAAGAAAAATTCTTCTTCTTCTTCTTCTTCTTCTTCTTCTTCTAACTTTCTTCTTTACCAATTTGCAGATTTGCTTTAGATGAGGAAGCTTGCGTTGATGGAGTCTACTCTTCTCCTTGTGCTTCCTTTTTGTTTTGATTTTGTAGGATGAACAATGTGAAACTTGCTACCTATATATGTATGGATGGATGAAACCATTGTATGCTTGTTGTTGGATATGTTGGCTAGCTATATATGTTGCATATGGACTTTTGATTTGGTATGTATATGTGTTGGATGATCGTATCCATATGGCAGGGATATGATTTGGTATATATATGTGTTGTTATGCTTGTTGAAAGTATTTTCAAATGTGTGTATATATATATCTGTGAAATTCTGTGAAATTGAATGAATTTAAGAAAAAATAGAAAAAACAGGAGCCGTACAGGCTCTTTGCCGTCTGCTGGCAGACGGCAACATGGCAGCTACCTATGCAACCTGGGGGGCACTGGGCTGGCCTATATGGTTGCTTTGCCGTCTGCTGGCGGACGGCAAAGACCTTTGCATCTTTGCCGTCCGCCAGCAGATGGCATAGCGCGCCATGTGGCAGCTACCCGGGGGGCATCTGGGCTGGCATATTTGGGCACTTTGCCGTCTGCTGGCAGACGGCAAAGATGCAAAGGTCTTTGCCGTCTGCCAGCAGACAACAAAGCACGCCGTTAACCCCTTAACGGCCCTAAGCTGCCACGTGTGCCGTCCATGTCCTTTGCCGTCTGCTGGCGGACGGCAAAGACCATTGCATCTTTGCCGTCCGCCAGCAAACGGCAAAGTGCCCTTTGCCGTAGTTTGTTCAGCCGGACGTATTGCCGTCTGCTGGCTGACGGCAAAGGCCTTTGCCATCCGCCAGGCATGCCTTTGCCGTCAGCCATGGCAGACGGCAAAGTTCCTGATTCCTGTAGTGAGTAAGTGTAGAATAAAGTAGCAAAATTAGAAAATGTTCTGTAAATTTAGTTCTTTTGAACCAAATACCTTTAAGTAAAAAAATAGTAATAGAATATTTTTTTAGTAAATGTAGGTCTTTTGAATGGTGTTGCTAATACAATTTTTACGAATGATAATAGAATAGAAAATTTTTAGTAAAAAAATAGTGATAGAATAGAAAAAATTAAGTAAAAAAATAGTAATAGAATATAAAAATGTTGTTGCCAATTATATTGATGATATAATTTTCAAGCGATGGACTATGCAAGTTTTCTCGTGTCGTGTCTCCCTCTCCCGCTCGGTCCCGTCCCGCCACCATGAGCACCTCCCTCTCCTCTCTATTTAGTTTTTGGCTTAGTTTTATTTTAATATATATGTAGATGTATGTATGTTTGCTAGAATAGATGGTAAGATGGATGGATGCATTATTGTTTGTTGCACTTTTCTTTCATTATTTGTCGGTACAACGAACATGTGCATTCGTCGCCCTGACTCATGCACCGGCGTATGGCAGGGCATACTTCCAGTATCAAGGGTTGATACACTATAAACCAGAGAAGCCGCTCTTCATGAGATCAAGGAGAGCATTGAGAAGATCAAGTCAGCAAGAGATCCTACCGGGGAGGCCTCCTTTGCCGGGCAGGAGAGCCCGGCCGGGTCGAGACCACCTCTGAAGGCCAAGTACAGAACGCCTCGGCAGGGACCCCGGGGCCCGTCAAGACCGCAAGACAGAACCCGCCAAGCTCTATAAACCAGCAAATCCCCGCCAGGATGCCACCGCTCCACCTCATTGCACACAAGTCACTAATCGGTGCGGTGTCAAGCTCCCAAGTGGCTACGTGGATCCTGTCAGACACATGGCAGCATAGCGGAGAGGAGATTAACTTTATTGATACCCGTCCAGATGGTGTGTCACGCTAATAGGAAGAAGGCAGATAAGCAGCGCGGCAGGCTTGCCGGGCTTCAACACTAGCTTGACACCTAGCAGTCATTTAATGCACTTTGTCCTAACTGCCAGAGTTAGGTATGATAGCACTGTTAGCTATCTAATCACCCTGAAATGACTGTTTTGCCACTGTGGTCGCCCCTTAACCTATAAAAGGAGGCCCAAGGCAACCTAGCAAAGGGTTCGAACACTTGACCCCTCAACAGTTGTACGCTTGCCCTGCTCACCCCGAGGCACCCTTGTCGGGCTTGTGCACGCCGTGTCTTCGTGTTCCTCTAGATCAACCCACCATAGCAGGTGTAGGGTTTTACGCTGTAAAGCGCCCCGAACCTGGGTAAAAGAGAGCTGTCATCACCGCAATGTCCGTGTCATTTCCACTCTTTGTGCAATGTGACCGTCCCCTTGCCGAACCACAAAGGGGCACCCATGCCCCATAGGTGATCGTGCTTCCACGCCGACATCTTTGGCGCACCAGGTAGGGGGCGTCACTTGTGCGAACCCGAAGCAACAGACAGCGCATTGATCTCCATCATTTTCTACATCGTCCATGGCCCCCAAAAAGAGAACCGGTGCGGTGTCGCATCCTTTTGCTTCGAAGACTTCGCCGCCTGCAGCTGCGTGTGCTGTGGGCACGGCGGCTGCGGCGGGTGGAACAGGCACCACGGGCGGTGATGCTAACGCTCCCACCACGACTGGAGCGGGGACCAGGGCCGCGGGAGCGGCCCAACTTCCTCAACATGCTGGTGAGCATGCTCTCACCGGTGCGGGTCACGGAGACGCGCCACTCCCTCCTCCCCACCATAGCGGCAAGCTCAACCGACGCGACGTCGACGCCCGCTCTGATGCTAGCTAAGATCCACTGGCCACACCGACTAGCACTACAAAAAAAAACCACTTCCATGATGATACATGTTTGTCACAGTAGGTCATGTTTTCTATCATGCATGTACATCCATGACGATTTTATGACAGAATCAAGATAGTCATACATGTGCTGTCGTAGAAGTGTTCCATGACAATACCAAAATTATCATCACGGAAGTATCCACTTCCATGACGATAAATGGCGCGTCATGGAAGTGTTTTCGTCAAGGGTAACCGGCACGTGGTATCCACCATAATGGGTCGCCGTTATGCTGTCGGGTTCTGGTTTGGATCTGATAACCCATTAACAGCCCAGACCAATGGGGATTTTCCACATGTAAAATTCTCATTCGTTGGGGGAACCACGTGTCAGCTCCGTGTTGGGACAGATGTCATCCAGCGAATCAACGGGAGTTGCCTATGATACATTGACACGTGGCTCGGCCCAACAGTAGCCCATTCAAGTCAAAAGGCCTGCCCATTTGACTTGGTCAAAAGGAAGCGGGCCGGCCCATGGAAAGCCTGTTAATGGCCTCTTCGCATATATCCCATTTACAGCCCGCTAACTCACGACCCATTATGGCCTATCCAAATTAGGCCCAGTAGCGTCATCTAGGCCATCCAATATGATTCCAGCCCGTTGTAACTTCCGGCCCATGTATGGCCCATGACGTCTTTCAGCCCATATGAGTCCCTTTGTAACTCCGGGCCTAATAAAGGCATGTGGTGAAACTGGCCCAAAATGAACAGTATATCACTTGATACCCATTAACGGCCCACTATTCCATTGAGCCATTTCCAGCCCATGTTATCATTCGGCCTTCTAAGGGCCCATTTATTCTTGGGCTCATTTCTAGCATTCAATTACTTATGGTCCGTTACTGGCCTATTTTGCTTGTCGGCCAAATTCAGCCTGTGGTTACAGTCGGCCCGTTTGTGGCCCGTTAACCCGTTGGGCTATTTCATACCGTCATCAAATATGGCCCAATAATGACCCGTTATGCCTATCGATAGAATTAAGCCCGTTATACATATCGGCCTATTAACGGCCCGTTATGCTTGGGCCATAAACTGACGATTCTAGCCCGTTTACGGCCCATATAGCGGTCTGTTAATGGCCTACGAATAAGTACGGCCCATGTTTGGCCAATCGATCATACGGCCCGTAGAAGGCCCATTGATTCTACGGCCCGTAGAAGGCCCATGGATCCTACAGCCCATGGTCACTACAGCGTAGCGGGACCATGATTACAATGGTTCGTATGCTGCCCATGGTTATTGTGGCCTAGTTTTTAAAAATATTTTATTGTGGCCACTAGCAAACCGCGGAAAAAGAACTGCAGTGACTACAACCAAACAAATAAACAAGACAATAAGGAAATAAATAAGTAAGCAACTTATGCTAGGCTATTACGGCTATTACACATATTACATCCACTAGGCATCAAAGCTCGCCACCAGTGCAAATACAGGGAACAAAGCAGCATATTACATACACTGGGCGTCTAAATTGGCCACCAGTGCAAATAAACGCGTCAGCAAAACAAGTCCATAACTGAAACAACTTCAGAAGAGCTCAAGAAACGTTATCCTAGGTATCCACCATGGTGGCAATAAGCTTAGCAAGCTTATTAGTTTTCTACTGTTTGGCGCTAAAATCCTCCAACGCTTGTTGTTGCACTAGAAAGTATGCATCTGCATTCTCCAGGGACTTCCTCAGTCCTTCGGCTTCTTGTCGCGACACAGCTGATCGATGTCTTTCAGCTTGTACTTGAGACTCAAGAGAACAACCTAATTCAGACAGTGAGTTCGAAGAGCTTGTGGCAGTGGTAGTGGCTAGTAACTCGAACACTACATCAAGACAGGACTTTGGGGTTGTCTCACTGTCTTCAAGATAGTTTTGCTTAGCTGTTTTATCAGCTTTGTTGGAGACCAACAAGGATGTCTCACTACCCTGAACCTCATCTACATTACTTCCTTTACCATTGCTTAATAAGGTACTCTTCCCCAATATTCTGCCAGCATTCTAAAAGAATAAACAAGCAGACACATAACATGTTTAGCATGTAGTATATGAAACTCATTTCGGTGAACCAGTTCAGTAGTAAGGTGGACAGGATTAAACTACCAAGTCTTCTATTGCTAAGTAGTACATAATAAAAGCATCAAACAAACATATATCTATGTGCTGTGGTCACTGCATTGTCTTGCCAAATCAAAATAGAGACATGGTTCAAATCATATCAGTTCAAGACAAAGCAGCATTGAAAGAATACAAGTGTGGGAAACTACACGGCACAACAAGATTTCAGATGGGTACCACGGGTATACATGTACAACAACACTATTGGCTCTGTTGTAATGCTACTAATGTGCATGATATGAGAAGTCAACTGTATACACAATTGAAATTGAATTCAACAGAGCAATTTAGAAGAGTGAACCAGTTAAAGAAACTTGTTTAAACATACCTGTTGTGCCATTGGAGTTTCGATTGGATCATTCAATTTAAAAATAAGTTTGTATGAGTAAATACAGTGATACAAGAGCAAAGCAGTATGCACCATAGCAATGGAATCTTAAATGAGAACCGTTGTTCTTCAGGTTTAAGCACTTGTTCTACACGAATAGAGTACAGTAAGATGCATGCATATAGTACATCAAAATAAAAAATGTTCTCGTAGACCTTACCACATTCTTGCCTCAGGACCAGTACAGAACAAGGCGTTCCCAGTCATTGTCCCGTAAATTTATCTCAGGAGAAAGTAAGGGAATTTGATGAGTTTCCTTGCCAGTGAACTAAGTTTTCTCCAGGTAATTCTGATACTGCCACAAAGCATTGTTGAAGATAGTAGAGGTATTAGCACAGGTTACCTCATCCTGACTTTCCAAATCGGTCCTTCTATATAGAGAAAAATGGTAACATTTGTTGTATTATAACCAGCATGGAGGTAGAATGTATGGGACAAAGCAAAGTAATTGCCATGAATAACATTACTTACACATAACTCATGGACGAACACCTGCAACTGGCTTTTTCCTTTATCTTCAGTATAATATTTCCATGATGGGAAGATACGCACATAGGATTTAACAACATCAAATGCGATAGATACTAAACTATGAATGGCTGGTTGTGCTTCGTCCACAGGAATAGGTGTACTAATTGGTGGAGTTGGGGTTCGCCGTGGTAGTCCTGGCGCTTTCGGCACTGGAGCTGCCTTACTAATTGTTGTTGTTTGGGAGCTCTGTGTTGGAGATGGTGATGTGCCAACTGGAAGTGGATTACTATCTAATGGGGTTGGGGTTAGATTGGGTGAAGCTGGTTCTCTGTCAATCAGAGTAGGGGTACAATCTACGAGAGTCTGGGTTATGTGTGGTAGGGCTGGTTCTTGTGTATGTACAACTGGGGTGCTATCTCCACCAAGAGGTAGCACTGTTTTATTTGAAGACTATGTTTTTTACTCCGCTAGTTACTGCCATCACCCCCCTCCAATTCAAATGGCTGATAAACAAGAAAAGTAGTTGAATGTACAGACCTTGTATGAGAGACAGATGCAATAGGTAGTGTAGAAAAAAGAGGGCATGAAATAGTTCACATATATATTGTTTAACTAAAAAGGATAGCATGACATAATTTCACATATATGATGTCTATCTAAACTGGATAGCATAGCATGACATAATTCAAACATATGAGGACTAACTAAATAGGATGGTATGAGATAATTATATGATGTCTTCAGTAAACAGGTTCACATGACATAATTCACATACATGTTAGCTAAGTAATCAGGATTGCATGATATAATTAACATATGTGATTTATATACTAAGCAGATGACATTCGCATATATGATGTCTGAACTAAGAACATGGTATTGAATATTGTGTATATCATGTCTAAACCATGCAATGCAAGACACCATATGCATGATATGAGCAGTGTAACCATGCCAAGTTAGAGCATACACCTCGGTGGGGGAATAGGACTGGTCATCTGTCTCTGAAGCCATCTCTGTCGGAGTAATGGGCCACGGGTAGCCTAACCCGAGTCCCTGAGTTGTTCAAGACATTGGGCCGGCTACGCCCACGAACGTCCAAGATGAAGCGCCGCCTTCTGACGGCCGGCTGTCCCGAGCAGCCGGCTGCCCGAGGACGGCCGAGCTCCAGAAGACAGCATCAAGACAGGCCGACTCCTCCCAGGCGGCCTCCAGAGAGGCCGGCTCCTGGCGGTTGGCCCACGGCGCCCTCAGAGTTTGCGAATCCATTAAAAGAGACGAGACAGGGTGAGGCTACAGTGAAGCCCATCCCCCCTATATCCAGGGCAGGACATGGCCACGGTGCTCCGTACGGGCGGAGATCTCCGCCCGGCGCGGCACTGTCGCCACTCCGCCCTTGACGTCACCCCTGACAGGCAGAACCCTGTTTCCACAATGGCCTGTCAGTACGGCCTGCAGGCAGCGGGCCCTACCAGACAGTGAGAGCCCAGAGGACGGCGGGAGTCTGACCAGTCGGACCTGAGGGAGGCCGGCCTCAAGCAGGCGGCCATCACCTTCCTCGGGGTCTGCGCGCCATTAACCAGATGGGACACGGAGTGGCTACAGTGATATCCCGCCAGCGGATGGGACGGTAGCCACGCTCCCCTGACCAAGCCTGCGTCACCAACGTCACGGCCACGTACCGGACCAGTCGGCGGGGCCCACCCGGCGGCGGGCCCCAGCTGCCGGCGGAGAAGCCGGCGGCCAGAGACACCGACGACCGGGCACTACGCCCGACCAGATTACCATTGTACCCCTGGGGGGGGTAGGCCTATATAAGCCCCCCCGGGGCACCCATGCAAGGGGTTCAGAGACCAGTTAGACCTAGACTCACTCAGAGGGAGGAGAGAGCCGGCCCTGCTTTCTTCTACCTCTGGCATACAGCTCGAGGAGCACCATTGTACTCATTAGTGCCTTAGTGATCATGCGGAGACCCCGCAGAGCAGGACTAGGGGTGTTATCTCCCCGGAGAGCCCCGAACCTGGGTAAAGCGCGCTGGCGATCGTGTCTATGCCACATCCCACTTCCAGGCACCGGCGACGTTCTACTAGCTCCCACCATGATAAGCCATCCCTTGGCATATGTTGCACCCAACACCCGACATTTGGCACCCACCGTGGGGCGAGGTGCACCGTCGTCAGGAGATCAGTTCTGGACGGGAACCTTGTTCCTTCCCGGCGAGCACAGCCAACCCGGCACGCCAGATGGTGTCTACGCCGACGCGCTGCGCGGCGCGGAGGTCGTCTGCGCGGCAAGTTGCCTCGCCGATCTTGTTGGCGGGATCCGACTTACCGACGAGCCCGTATCTGACGCAGGCGTGGATGACCCCGAGAGCCGCCTCGTCGACCTCCTCGACCAGCCCCACGTCGGCAGCGAGCCTACCTTTGATGGGATGGACTACCCCTACTGGAAGAATAAGATGTGCATGCATCTTGAGGCAATTGACAATGATCTCTTGTACGTTGTGGAAAATGGCGTTCCCTCTATCACTCCTTCCGTGAATGCTGCTGATGTGAAGAGATTCAAGCAACTCGACTCTCAAGTGAAGAATATCATATGTGGCCATCTGGGCAAAGGACAGTACGGCAGAGTGAGTGCTTTGGAGTCTGCAAAGCTTATCTGGGACAGGCTATCCAAGGTCAACGAAGGAATCTCAACTCAATGTGATTCTCGAGTTGACGTTCTTCACAATCTCTTCAACCGCTTCAAAAGACTCGACAATGAGAATGTCCAGCAAACCTTTGATTGCCTCACTGACATTTCAAATGAGCTTCAAGCACAAGGTGCCACTGACATCACCGACCATGAGGTGGTGAAGAAATTGCTAAGGTCACTTGATTCTTCATTCGATACACTGGCACTGATGATTCAAGAACGTGGAGACTACAAGTCACTTGATCCTGCTGATATCCTCGAGAGGCTAAATACTCATGAGTTCCAACTTGCTGAGAAGAGAGATCTCTATGGACCGAGCTATGGCAGATCTCGTGCACTGAAGGCCAAGGCAGTCTCTGAATCTAAAGATGAAGATTCTGGTAGTAGCCTTGGTGATCCTGAAGAACTGAGTCAGGAGCTAGCAATGCTCGTGAGGAAATTCCAGAAGTTCTCTAGACGTGGCCGATTTGGAAAATCCTCAAGAGGTGATGACATGAAATCAGATTCCTCATCCCGTGATTACAAGAAGAGAACTTGCCACAAATGCAAGAAACCTGGTCACTACATAACTGATTGTCCTTAGTGGGAGAAGGAATCAAAGAAGAAGAAATACAAGGATGATAGTTCAGATGACTCTAAGAAGAAGAAGAAATCTTCAAAGTCCTCATCGTCAAAATCTTCAAAGTCTTCATCTCACAAGAAGAGCAGCTCCAAGAAAGCTCGGGCATTCATTGGCAAGGAAATGGACTCTGAAGCTGAATCTGAGGAACATGAGGAAGAGGAGGCATCTGAGGAGCCAGACTCTGGTATGGCGAGCCTAGCCCTCGCTACTACTTACGTCAGCAAGTCCATCTTCAACACTGAGGAAAATGGCTTCCCCAACACTACTGATGACGGCAATGATGACTATGCTCCCACCTATTGCTTCATGGCAAAAGGTGCCAAGGTATTCAAATATCCCTCCTCTGAATCAAGTGAGGATGAATCTGATGATAACCTCAAACCCAGCTATTCCAAACTTGCTAATATTGCTGTTAAACAACAAAAGGCTTTGGAAAAGGTTCAAAATATGCTAGACAAAAGCGATGATCTGTTAGGTGAGGAAATGGATCGAACTCAAACACTAACTGATAATCTTCAGCAACTAGAGTCTAAGTTTGACAACCTTCAAAGTCGTCATGAAACTCTCTTAGCCGATCATGAGAAGCTTTCTTATGAATTTCTTCAAAGAAAGTAAGATCTTGAGAAGCTAAGGGTGAGTCATAAAGATCTTCAGAAGGAAAATGATTCATTGCTTGCTCAACAGATCAGTTCCGCTTAGAAAGAATTTATTCCACCATGCTTGAAATGCATTGAACGTGAAACTCCTAATTCTTCACCTGAATGTTCAAATGCTTCTATTGCTGCAAATTCTTCAACTATCTCTGTGGTCACAAATTCCTCATCTGAGGATACCACTAGTATCACTGACGAAAATGCAGGGTTGAAGGAATTGTATGTGACAGGCATGTACAAAAGCCTCAAAGGGCATCAGACTCTTTGTGATGTGCTCAAAAAGCAGATCTTGAAAAGGAACCCTAGGAAAGAGGGTATTGCATTTGAGAGGAAACTCAATGCTGATGGAACCTACTGGAAACCTGAGCAGTATCCCAAAACCTCATGGGTTGCTACGAAGGGACCTCCCGTGGATCCATCCACCTTATCTGGCTTTACTTGTGAATCCTCATATTCATCTGATGAGTCATTTGACTACAACTATAAACTGTTCAAAAATCAGAATGGTGAAGTATTTGCTAGATATGTTGGAACTAACAGCAGGAATGGTCCCCCTATGAAGAAAATCTGGGTTCCCAAAAGGTGCCTTGAAAGTCTTCAGGTGAATGTCCTCATGACTCCACCTGTGAAGAATAAGAACCCCAGATCAAATTCTTCATATGGACCAAAGTCTTCATATGGATCCAAGTCCTCTCATGGATCAAATTCCTCACGTGGATCCATGTCCTCATATGATCATCATGCTAATGCTTCTGTTTCGCAGGGAAAATCTAAGAGTTCTGATTATGTGCATTATTCTTCAAGTCATTATGTTCATAAGTCCTCGAAGAATTTCTCTGCTTACTCATATGCCTATACTAATCCCTCTCCTGTGAAATGAAGTGCTTTGGCTTCAATGCCACCTTTCTCTTATGGAGCTCGCAGAATGATGAACTCTTTGCCACCCCTCCAGATGTGGGTGGTGAAGAAAAAGAACTAACCTCTTATGCAAGGTCAGGTCTCCAGACGAACTAAATCATCTGAAGAATTTTCTGGAGACCTGAAATGCTTGAAAGGACGCAAGCTAATCATGAAGAAATGAATCATTCATTTCTCACGTCCTTATACTGCTATATATACATATGTTGCATTAACTGATGAATTTCTGTCTGATGAAATTGATGTCATATTCTTCACTCTGAAGATATGTGTTCGTAAGATGCACTAATTCATCTGCAGGATGACTTACCCAAAGCTACTGAGTGGGTCCTCGACAGTGGATGTACTAATCACATGACTGGTGAAAAGAGCTTACTGATGAACACTCCTTTATCTCCATCACATTTGAAGCATATCACCTACGCAGACAAAGGCAAAAGCAAGGTATTGGGTCTAGGTAGGGTTGCAATCTCAAAGGATTGACACATGGACAAAGTCATGCTTGACGAGTCCCTCGGATTCAACCTCATGTCTGTCTCAATGCTTTGTGATCTTGATATGGTTGTTGTCTTTGGCAAATATCGCTGCTTAGTGCTCATGGAATCTGACAATTCCAAAGTCTTCAAAGGCTTTAGGAGAGGAGACTTGTATATTGTTGATTTCTCTGCAGGACCACAGCCTGCCACTTGTCTACTTGCGAAAGCTTCAGAAGGCTGGCTATGGTATTGACGACTGGGTCATGCTAGCATTGAGGGTGTCAAATTCCTCAAAGATCATCTTTGTGGGGCTTGTGAGGCTGGAAAGATGACCAGAGCCAAGTACCCCTCGAAGACTATCATGACTACCTCTCGTCCTTTTGAATTGCTTCATATGGATCTCTTTGGTCCTACTCATTATGCCACACTAACAAATGCAGCATCTCTATATGGCTTTGTCATTGTTGATGATTATTCTCGTTACACATGGGTGCATGTCATTACTTACAAAACTGAAGTGCAGGAAGTCTTCAGACGATTTTCTTCGAGGGCTTCGATGAATTTCGGTGTGAAGATCAAGCATATACGTAGTGACAATGGGACTGAGTTCAAGAATACTGGTCTTGATGACTATCTTGATGAACTCGGTATTACTCATGAGTTATCTGCCCCATACACTCCTCAGCAGAATGGCGTCGTGGAGCGCAAGAACAGGACTCTTGTTGAGATGGCTCGCACTATGCTTGATGAATACAAAACACCTCGTCGCTTCTGGCCTGAAGCAATTGATACTGCATGCCACATTATCAACAGGGTATATCTTCACAAATTCTTCAAGAAGACCTCATATGAACTCCTCACTGACAAGAAACCCAATGTGGGTTATTTCAAAGTCTTCGGTGCTAAATGTTGGATTAGAGATCCCCATCACATTTCTAAATTTGCACCGAAAGCACATGAAGGTTTTATGCTTGGTTATGGAAAGGACTCGCACACCTACAGGGTCTTCAACACCTATCACAACAAGGTTGTTGAAACTGTAGATGTGTGGTTCGATGAAACTAATGGCTCACAAAGAGAGCACCTACCTCCTGTGCTAGATGAAATGTCTCCTGAGGAATCCATCAAGCTAAAGGCTATTGAGGATGTTATTCCTACCGAAGAATCTGCTGAAGAAGTCATTCCAGATCGTGAAGAAAATCATGCTGGTGCATCTGATGAAAATGGCTCTGAAGAAAATGTTGAGCCAAATCAAAGTCATCAACCTGCTCATCCTCGCGTTGCAAATGAAGTACAAATTGAGAGAATCATCAATGCACCAGGTCCTCTCACTCGCTCAAAAGCTTCACATTTGTCTAACTTTTGTGGGCATTTTTCTTTCGTCTCTATCACAGAGCCCACCAAAGTAGATGAGGCATTTCTGGAGCCTGAATGGATTCAAGCGATGCAAGAGGAATTACATCAATTCGAGCTAAACAATGTGTGGGAGCTTGTCAAGCGACCAGACCCTCACAAGCACAATATCATCGGCACCAAATGGATCTACCGCAACAAACAAGATGAAAATGGCCTAGTAGTGAGGAACAAGGCTCGTCTTGTAGCTCAAGGCTACACACAGGTTGAAGGAATTCATTTCGATGAAACTTTTGCACCTGTTGCTAGACTTGAGGCTATTCGCATATTGCTTGCCTATGCTAACCATCATAATATCATCTTATATCAAATGGATGTGAAAAGTGCATTCCTCAATGGTAAGCTTGAGGAAGAAGTATATGTTGCTCAACCCCCAGGTTTTGAAGATCCTAAGCATCCTGATCAAGTCTTCAGACTCAATAAGGCCCTCTATGGCCTCAAGCAGGCCCCTCGGGCGTGGTATGATACTCTGAAGGAATTCCTCATGAAGAAAGGCTTCAAACCCGGTTCACTCGACCCAACTCTTTTCACCAAAACATATGATGATGAATTATTCATGCGCCAAATATATGTTGATGATATTATCTTTGGCTGTACTAACCAACGTTATACTGACGAATTTGCTTATATGATGAGTGAGGAATATCAAATGTCCATGATGGGAGAATTGAAATTCTTCTTAGGTCTTCAAATTCGTCAACAACGCAATGGCATCTTCATTTCTCAAGAGAAATACCTCAAGGACGTTCTGAGGAAATTCGGTATGCAAGATTGCAAAGGCGTCAAAATCCCTATGCCCACAAATGGCCATCTATGCACCGATGAAAATGGTATAGACTTCGATCAAAAGTTATACCGCTCCATGATTGGCTCTTTACTGTATCTATGTGCATCTAGACCTGATATTATGCTTAGTGTTTGCATGTGTGCCCATTTTCAAGCTACACCGAAGGAATCACACCATAAGGCTGTGAAACATATTCTTCGATATCTAGCTCACACTCAAACACTTGGATTATGGTATCCCAAGGGCTCGGTTTTTGATCTCATTGGATATTCTGACTCTGACTATGCTGGTGATCGTGTGGATCACAAGTCAACATCAGGCACATGCCATTTCCTCGGACGATCTTTAGTATGTTGGTCCTCAAAGAAGCAGAACTGCGTATCACTCTCTACTGTTGAAGCTGAGTACATTGCTGCTGGTTCTTGCTATGCTCAACTGCTGTGGATGAAGCAAACTCTCAAGGACTACGGCATCAATGTGAAGAATGTGCCACTCTTCTGTGACAATGAGAGTGCTATCAAGATTGCTCATAACCCAGTTCAGCACTCGAAGACAAAGCACATCCAGATTCGTCATCATTTTCTTCGAGATCATGTGTTGAAGGGCGACATCTCTATTGATCAAGTGAAGTCTAAAGAACAGCTAGCGGATATCTTCACCAAGCCCTTGGATGAGAAGAGATTTAGCAAGTTGTGGTGTGAGCTAAATATCTTAGAATCTTTGAATGTCCTTTTGAAAAGGACACACATCCTAACACTTATGCAAATTGATGACTTAGATGCGCAACACACGAAGAAACATTTTTCTTCAAATCAATGAAGACTAACCCTCTAAGTGTGAAGAAATTAACGAAGAATCTGATTCTCAGAGCCCTACGACAATTGTACGCGGCGTCTGAAATCATCATTCTTATACGGTGGGTCATGCCACCACAAAAAGTTGAAAATCTTCAAAAATTGAGTTTTTCTTCATTTTGCAAAATTCTTCAAATTTTCAAATTCTTCAACTTTGCAAAGTCTTCACTATTTCCGACTGTGTTCTTCATTGACTATATATATATATATATATATTTGAGTTTTCATGTCCTCTACAGCATTCACTTATTGCTAATTCTTCAAAATTGATTTTCTTCTAAGTGAATGTGATCGGACCCTTTCCCTCTCTATGCTAAACTCAACCCAGTCTATTCACAAATTCTTCATGTGCGTTCTATTTGAAACCCGTTCAAAGTCTTCACTGTGTCCTTGACAGCTGAAGAATTTGCGAACGAAAACATTAAAATATTCTTATCTGAATTTTCGGCTTTTGCCGCTCAAACCATTCCATATCCCTCGATAAGATTTATCTATTCACCCACGATCTAACACGATCTCCACTTCACAGTACGTGGGTGACACATGTCGTTAGGATGAGAAGGGTCAGGGGCATGTTCATCCATTTTCTTCGGACGAGCGGTTTTTCACCTCGGCTATAAATACCCCTCGCCCTCCTCAGATCTCATTTACCCCGCTCGATCTTACTCCCTCACTCGAGCTCTCAGACCTAGCGCCGCCGCTACACTCCATCGTCGCCGGTGAGGAAGAGCTTCACTGCCTCGACCTCGTCGCCGTCGTACTCACGCCGGCCGCGGAAATCTTCACTCCACCGCCGCCGTAGCTGTTTTCCATCGCCAAGTTAGGGCGTGGAAGATCTGAACGGATGAGCTTCTCCACTGCTACCCTCAGTTCGTCGTGTTCTTCGTCAAGGGTAAATAAAATCTATTTTTACTACCCTTGTTGATTCTGATGATTTCCACAAAATCTTCAAAAGGTGTTTATTCTTCAACTCTCATGTTATTAAACACCTACTTGCTTCTGTTCTTGATCTGTTTCTCTAAGCAACGTTTTTCTTCAAGATTCCTCAATTGTGTGGATTTTCAATCTATACAACTCTGAACCTAAGTCAAAGAATGCTTAGTGAAATTCCTCAAGACACCTCTGGTCAAATTCCTCAAACTTGATACTTTTGAAAAACTTCTGAGAACGCATATGACCTCTCCAAATTCTTCGCACATATATTCTATTCACAGGTACACATGTCTGCTGCTGAATCTCTAGGTTCTCATCAACTTAACTCATTTGCAGCGTTCCTCGAAGAAAAGTTGCACACTTCCTCAGAAACATCCATTGTTCAAAATCCTCAAGTGAAGAAAATGGCTGATGGTAAAAGATCTCAGAAGGGAAGAAAGAGGCCAGAAACAAATACTGCTTTTGAGATCCCTGAAGACATCTATGATGAATATTGTACTCCTAATGAAGCAAATCATGGCAAGGAGAACAAAAATCAGCGCAAAGTGCGCATTCAGAAGATTGAGAGAAGATGGGCAAGAGAATGGAGAGAGTATCGATATGTGACTCCAAAGTACATGAAGAAATTCGCTGTTAACCCTCCATGCCCAAGACCTCCATTGGCTCCAGGCCAAGAAGCTGATCCCACAAGCATCAGAAGAGGTGAGGAATTTCCTCAGGAGTGGGCTAAGCGTCAAGCCAAGATGGCCAAAGTGGCTAAAGAGGCAGTGAAGAAATTCAACGAAGAGTCTGCTGCTGCCACTGCTGAGACCTCTGCTAGCAAGATTATGAAGGCTATGCCAAAGAAACCAGCTGTCAAGACAAGTTCCTCAGCTGCAATGCCCTCACGGCCAAGCTCTTCAAAGCCCTCACGGCCTGATCCTCAAGCAACTTCTTCAAAAGCAGCTCAAACTCCCTCAGTTGCAAAGTTCTCAGCTGCTCCTGTAAAGTCCTCAGCACCTGTGCATCTTGCCATGTGCCAAAGGACTACTGGAATCTCAATTGCTTCTGGAGCCTCTGCAGGTTCCTCAACTCCACCTCAGTCTTCAACAGCTCTGACCTTGCTGAAGAAAAAGGCCACTGCTGGATGAGGCACAAGGCCAAGTCCTCACAAGAAGCAGGTCGCCTTTCAGGTTCTGTCAAGCGAAGATGAAGCTGATGATGAAGAATTAGCTGAGATCATCAGAGATCGACAACAGAGGGCCTCTAGTGCCAAAGGCAGTGCTGTGCCCCTCATGCTGGATCCAAGGAAGATCCTTGATTTTGTCGATCTATGGCACAAGGATCCAAATACACCTTTGCCTGAATTAAACCTCACTCCTGGTCAAAGTCACATGTTGATGGCCTTCATTATTGAAGAGAAATGGAAATTTGAAAAGGCCAGGCAGGTGAAGAAGGCTCAGTACAAGAAGGAGCGTTTTCT
The DNA here is from genome assembly GCA_011799875.1 of Thinopyrum elongatum. NCBI lineage: Eukaryota > Viridiplantae > Streptophyta > Magnoliopsida > Poales > Poaceae > Thinopyrum > Thinopyrum elongatum. The sequence continues at coordinate 484,881,771 of CM022300.1, read as the reverse complement.
GAAGAACAATGTTGTGAAAATGTCTCCTGAAGAACTTGTGTCTATGCAAGCTGAGATCAAAGCACTCAGTGATGAATTTCACACATACCATGCAGATTGGCTAGGTACCAAAGTCAGATTCGTCAGAATGGCAAAGGGATTCACTCCAAATGTTGCAGCTTCATCACAACCCAAATTTCCTCAGACTGACACATCTGCTCAGCCTACTGAAGAACATGCAAGTACTGCTGATGAAAATTAGATTGTTGAAGAAAATGAAGGCACCAGGGCTGATGAAGAAATTCCAGTCTCTGAAGAAAATGCCAGGGCAACCACTAATGTTGTGCCTAAAGAGTAAACCAGGCCAGTTGATACATCTGCTACTGCGCCTGAGGAATCTGAACAAGCCTGGGCAACTGCATCAGTTGTGCCTGAAGAAATTCAACCAATTTCATCTGCTCCTCCTGCAAAGTCATCACAGATGAAAGATGTCCTTCCTTCTGCATCAGAAGCGAAGAAGACCAAAGCCGCAGAGAAGGCTGCGGTGAAGAAAAGGAAAGCATCTGCCTCCTCAGAGTCTTCTGCTCCCAAGAAAGTGAAGATTTTGACGAGCTCAACTGAAAACCCAATTGATGTTGTTCCAATATCAAGCATGCCATCAAAGGAGATTATTCCCTTTGGTGAGGAATATGCAATTCCAAGTGAATCTGATGAAGAAGATCCTTCTGCTGCTTCAAAAGAGCAGTTGGATGAAGACATTGAAGTGGACAATATCACTTCAACTCCGTTGGCATCATCGCCCATGCCTCAGTTCACAGCTGAAGAGGCAGGCGTTGAGGAATTTGATGATAAAGATGAGGTTGTGGATATTGGGTCTACAACTCCTATTCTGAATGATGACTTTTGGGAAAGTCATCACCCCAATTCACCTCTGACAACACCACTATATCAAGTTCCTCAGTCCCCTGTGCCAACTGAAGAAATTCATACGGGCTCTGATGGACCTCAATCTTCACTTCAATCTATTCCTGAAGAAGTTCCAGCCGCTAGTGCTGAAGAAATGGAGGCCAAGGCTGCTGCTGATACAGCTACTGAAATTCCTCAGCCTGTGGGTCCAGTGACTATACCTCAAGAGGCTGTGAAGACTTCAACTATAAATCTTCAGCCCAAGCCACAGAACCCTCACTCCAAGAAGCAGAAGTTCAATGCTGAAGATTTCTTCAATGAGCACATATTCTTCACTGACTACAATCCCTATGACTCTGCTAAACTTCGTCGCAAGCGCTTCTGGACTGCCAGCCAGATGAACTTCTATTCCTCACTGTTGTTTGATAAGGACAAGATCTTTGATCATGAGCAAATTCCTCATGTGGATATGGAATCGCTGCCCTGCTTCACCCCAGTCCTCGGTGTTCTTCATGACGCTGGGTTACTCAACTTCTGCACCGACATCTGCGATTGGAATGAAGAACTCATTCTTCAATTCTACGCCACACTGCATATCACTGGAAATGTTGAGGATGTCAATTCATGGGTATTGGATTGGATGACTGAAAATACTCATTACAAAGCACCAGTCTCTGAATTGCTTCATGCCGTCCCAGTCAGTCCTCCCACTGAAGGTGCAAGGCTTCTCTATGTTGAACCTGAACTATCCGATCATCTGATGCAAGTGCTGATGAAGCCTTTGAAGCCAGGCCAAGCTCCAAGGACCAAATTCCTCGTCAAGGAATTTCTCTATGTGCCAAGGACAGTTTATCGCATTTTGACCAAAACCCTCAGTCCAATCAAGGGCCACAACTCTGATGACGAAGAGGTTGTTGGCATTATGAAGAATCTACTGTTCAATCATTCATGGTATTCCTATCAACTACCACGATTTCTTCATGAGGACTTTGGCCAATGCTGCTCTGTCACCTTTTGAGTTGAAGCCTTATGCTCCCTGGATCATGAAGTTCATCAGATCAAGGTCTTCAATTCATTATAAGGCTGACCTTCAAAATCATCTCAGCTATTTGCCCCCTATTGAAGTCCTCAAACGGACTATTTCCTCAGCTGATGGGAAGGGCAAGGCTGTTGTTATAGATGAAGGAACTCGTCCATTGGATGGACAATTTCGCAAAGCTACTTCATATTCCACCAATGATGACTCTGCAACACAAGATTCTACCGCCAAAGCTTCAGAACATAATCCTCAAGCCACAGCTCCACGTGTGATGACTGATCGTGAACTTCTCCTTAGTCTTCATCAGAAAGTTGATCAAAATCACAAGTGGGTCAAGCGTCAGTTTGGTGCAATTCTTCAAAACATGACAGTCACTCAAAATACTGTGAAGAAGAATCACTACTACTTGCATGAAGTCTTTGACCGCACTTGGGCTATTCTGTCTAATCTTTATAGTGCTGAAGATCTCAAGGAGATGGGATTCCAACAGGACTTTGACTGGTCTTAGCCACCTTTGAAGAAGTTCAAGAAGGTCAAAGTTCCTCAGCTTGTTGCCAGTTCATATTCTTCATCGCGCGAGACGGATGAAGCTGAAGACTTGAATGACACCGCGGCAGACCCTACTCCAACGGACGACCCCAACAACGCTAGCGCTCCTCCATCGACATCATGATGATATTTTTTAGGGGCGTTAGTCCTCATTTTTCATCCCTTTTGGTCATTCGATGACAAAGGGGGAGAAATTTGAGTTAGTCTTCAAGCGGGTCTCTATATATGGGCATTCTTTTGCTAAGTTACAACTCTCGTTCTTCTGAAGTATTTGTTGGATCGAGTTGTAAACTTAAGTCCTATGGTGGTCTGATACTTTTGCTCTGTTTTTCTGCATGCTATTTCCTCAATATGTAAATGCACGCATGCTGAATTACATCAGTCACCATATTTCATCATGCATTTCAAATTCTTCACATCATATGTTAAATGCGTGTATGAATTACAAGATATAGGGGGAGATCTCCATGATATTACTCTACAATGTGCATTTGCAATCCAAAGCAAAATCCTCAATATGCTCATCTTCAGGGGGAGTTCTTCTATATCTTGCAATCAAATTCCTCATTATCAGGATTTACACTTCATATGTTTATCCCCATTGAAAACTTAACCTATATTGTCATCAATCACCAAAAAGGGGGAGATTGTAAGTGCATCTAGTGCCCCTTAGTGATTTTGGTGTATTGAAGACTTATAGGTTAAGGGACTAATGCGTTTGTGAGTGTACACAGGTTCTATAAGTCTATGGGGAGTTTGATATTTACGATGAAAGTCGACCTGTAAAAATGAATGTCTTCAACTGAAGACTTTGGTTTTCTTGAAGACTTTGAAAGTGAAGAAATTGGTGTGACCCTGAAGACTTGATATTCATGCGAGGATTATGAAGCGTGAAGACTTTTGTTTTCGTAGTTTCACTTTCTTCTTCTTGAGTCATAGGAAATACCATACTGTTAAAGGGGGTCGAGGTAAAACTAAGGAAAAGTTTCCATGTGATGCTCATCTCAAAATCCTACACCTACCCAATCCTTTCGAGTAAAGCCATTGGAAATCTCATTCAGTTCAGTCAATTTCTTCAGTGACAGAGATGAAGTTCTTCTGTTCTCTGAGGAATTTGTTCTGACTGAGGAGTTAGGAATTCGCCAGTGCGGATTACCTACAAGTGAGGAACATGATAGCCCTGTGGAATTTGAGAGCTCAAATTTCCGACCGTTGTTGTGCTACACGCCAGCTGTCCAAATATCCTACCCACCTAACGGTCATATCATTGAAGGGCATTTATGTCTTATCATGTCAGGCTACTCCCTATGCTATAAATAGCCGCCCCCTACAACCACTAGCTGGTTGGCTACTCCGAGAGATAGATTGACACTTGTCATTTAGAGCATCCCATCCTCCGAGGACTTTGAGCGAAAATCATCAAGTGAGGAAAAACCCGAAAAACCCAAAAACCCAAACACCTACAAACCCAAAGTGATTGAGCATCACTGAAGAAATTGTTCCTGTGTGGAACCGACGCTTGTTACCTTTGAGGACTGTGCATCCTCTAGACGTTTAGGCGTCATGGTCTGGAGCATCCAAGAGGAAATTGTGGATCGCCGAGTGACCGAGTCTGTGAAGGTTTGGAAGTCACCTGAAGACTTACCACGAGTGATTGGGCGAGGTCTGTGTGACCTTAGCTCAAGGAGAATACGGTGAGGACTGTGTGTCTGGGACTATGTGTCCTCAGGTTTAAATACCTAGCCGCTCCAACCAGACGTACAACTGTCGCAGCAGTTGGAACTGGTCTACCAAATCATTGTCTTCACCGAGCTACTGGTTCTATTTCGTCAACTCTTTCATTTCCTCATTCATGTGTTGATTTACTTGATCATTACTGTGTGAAGACTTTGACTGAAGACTTTCTCAATTTCCTCAATCCTATTTCTTCAGTCATGTAGTCTTCAGCCTGCTTATCCTGTGTTTCACGCTACCTGTACTCTGTGCCTATTTCATTTCATCATGATGACTATACTTATGCCATGTTATGTTTGCATCTGAGTACTTATTCCACTGCTAAGTAGTTCACTGCTTTGGAATTTCTTCACCTTGAAATTCCTCAGTGACGAATTTGTAAAAATCGCCTATTCACCCCCCCCCCCCTCTAGTCGATATAACGCACTTTCACAATGCCACTGTTAATGTGGTGTCGCTGTTAAGTAATGTTGCTGTCAATCTATTGCCATTAATAAACTGAATCAATACCACCACCGTTTTATGAAATGCTTCTGTCTTGCTTTATTTCTCATAAAGAGTGTTTTGGGCCGATACACTAAAATCTGACACCGGTAACATAGCTGCATCTCCGTAGAACTGCACAAAATTTAATTGCACAATGGTTGACATGACGATGTGATTCTCCTTTCCGTATCACCCTTTGTTAGAGCGATCGTTCCTGTTAACCATGCTCATACGTACTGATCAAGTGCTACTCTCAATCTGTCATCACAGAGTAATAATGCAATTGTTATGCATGTTAATGTAAGCCCCAGTTAATCTAGTGCCAGTGTTGATTTGATGTGATGGCACTTCTTAGTTAATGGCACTTTTTCATACTGTCAGTGTAATGCTATTGATAACATATGACCAACGCAAGATGAAATAAGCTTATTCGTACGTTGACTTGCTGATTGCAGTGTGGAACAAGCCTATCATGTGTGGAGGAGCAAACAAGCACTGCAGACGTGCCGTCAACGCAAGATAAAAGAGACCAAGTCATTGATGGCCTGGACGGCGAGTAGGGGTCGTGCAAACAGCGATGCATTATTTTAGTGGAACTGCACAAAAAAGATATTGGGGTTAGCTGGACAAATTTTCTACAGCCACACGGAAGGACTTGTGCTCATCGATTGCATAGGATTTCCTCCGTGCCATCATAGGAGATCCCAAGGTGGAAATCAACTAACCACCTATAAAATTATGCATAATCTTCCTCACGCAGGTTAGTATCCCCATCGTCCAGAAGATCGTGTTTTGTCATGCCGAGCTATTGATATGTGCTACTGTTTTGCGACACCATTTAAGTACAGTGCTTTCCTATCTTTTCACATTCAGGACAATGAAGATGATTCCAGTGGAACTGCACAAAATGGTCTGATGTTGAGTGATCTCTATTGCCTCCTCTGTTTGCTACAATGTGTCGGTGTAAATTACAAGATAAGCCATCAAGCTAGCTGTGGAGTTGCCAACTTGCTCAAAGTGCATGCAACATTGAGCAAAAAGAAGCATGCCCAGGAAATTAATGCGTATTAGAGAGGCCCTTCACTCAGAGAAGCATCGATCATTTTTTTCTTTATTTCTACACCTTCTCATAGCTTTGTCTTGGTTGTAGTCTTGTGAATCATTTAGATGCGTAAACATGCTGAACTTAAGTGCTTGTGAATGTTAGCTAGTATGCATACCGTATCTTGTGAAGCTTAGTTTAGTGTGAATGTTGACTAGAGTGTCAACCTTTACAATCTATATTATGGGCCTGTTATTTGACCCCTCATTTTGCCGCGCTATGACTAGTGTGAGTATCTGCATGCAGTACTGCATCCTCTAATTTGGTGGATGCCAAGCCGGCCCGAGAAGGAGCTGTACCTTTTTTTCAAGTTGAAAAATGTTACCGATGAGGAGCCATAAGCTGGAGGCGTCTCTTTTTTTTCTTTCGAATGGGCAATAAGCTGGAGAGTGTCTCTAATGGGTTGCCTCTAGTGTTAAGGCCGTCCAGTATGAAACATGGGCAGCTGACTAGGCCGATACAAAAGCCTATCCATCTTAAAGCCCATTCGTTTTTGTTTTTTGTGAGGAAAAGTCCATATTTCTTGAAGAGGGACGATCCCAGAAAAACCCTCCTTCCTCCTCGCCTCCACTTATACTACAGCTCGCTTGACTCTCCCGCTTTCGTCGCCCCCCAATTCCCCCTGCTCCCCATCTTCCTCACTCGTACCGAAAACCCCCGCTCACCTTCTTCCTCACTTGCACAGAAAACGCCTGCTCCTTTTCTTCCTTGCTCCTATAGAAAACCCCAGCCCTCCTTCTTCCCCACTCGCACTACCACTAGGCTCGTCTATCGCTACTCTGCTCAAACTCGTGAGCTCAGCACGAAGCCCACAAGGAAAATGGATTCAGCTGGCCCCAGCGCCAAGAAGATGATGCTCCCGCCAGCGGCGACACTGGTTGTAGATCCCGCACCCGGCAGCGCGGGGAGAAGCGGCAGCCCCTCCCCACCGGATCTGAGGAACCCGTGGAATCTCGGGTGGACTGCATCAGCGATCTCCCGGACGCCATCCTTGGGGAGATCATCTCGCTTCTCCCCACCAAGGATTGTTGCCGCACCCAAGTCCTCTCAACTCGGTGGCGCCCTCTATGGCGCGCCACGCCCCTTATTCTCGACTGTCGTCAGATATTTATCGTTCATGATTTTGAACTCCTCAGAGCCATCGTCTCTTCCCACCAGGGCCCCGTTCAACGCCTCTGCATTCCGACATGCTATCTACTGTCCATACCCTGCACGGTGGATGCCTAGCTAACATCCACTGAATTCAAAAAACTGCAGCAGCGTGAGTTCTACCATTACTATGAAAAATACATACCGCGGCCCAAATGCCATGTATTGGTGCCCAAATCACAGTTGTCCATCTCATGGTTTTCCTCCTCTCTCCACACCCTCACCATAGCCCAGTGCCATCTACCAGACAATCTGGTACTAATGATTCGACTCCCACTGCTAAAAAGACTTTAGCTTGTGGTGTTTGATCTGTTGGAGGCCTCACTACATAGCATCATTGATACGTCTCCAACGTATCTATAATTTTTGCTTGTTCCATGCTGTTATATTATCATTCTTGGATGTTTTACAATCATTTCATAGCAACTTTATATCATTTTTTGGGACTAACCTATTGACATAGTGCCCAGTGCCAGTTGCTGTTTTTTGCTTGTTTTTTACTTCGTGGAATATTAGTACCAAACGGAGTCCAAACGCAGCAAAACTTTTTGGAGAATTTTTTTGGACCAGAAGACACAACATGGGCGAAAGAAGTACCAGATGGGAGGCCCGAGGTGGGCACAACCCACCTGGGCGCGCCCAGGGGGTTTGTGCCCCCCTAGGTGGCCTCCCGCACCGCCTCTTCGCCCTATAAATACCCAAATATTCCAGAAAACCTGGGCGAGTCGATGAAAAACAATTTTAGTCGCCGCAAGTTCCAGAACCAGGAGATCCAATCTAGACACCATCATGAAGGGGTTCATCATCCTCATTGGTGCCTCTCCGATGATGCGTGAGTAGTTCATCATACACCTACCGGTCCGTAGGCAGTAGCTAGATGGCTTCCTCTCTCTCTCTCTTTTGATTCTCAATACAATGGTCTCTTGGAGATCTATTTGATGTAACTCATTTTTGTGGTGTGTATGTTGGGATCCGATGAACTTTGAGTTTATGATTAGATCTATATCCATGAATATTATTTGAGTCTTCTTTTGATCTCTTATATGCATGATTATTTATAGCCTCGTATCTCTTCCTCGAATCTTTGGTTTAGTTAGGCCAACTAGATCGATTTTTCTTGCCATGGGAAGAGGTGCTTTGTGATGGGTTCGATCGTGTGGTGTTCTTTCCCAGTGACAGAAGGGGCAACAAGACACGCATGTATCGTTGCTATTAAGGATAACAAAATGGGGGCTATTCCTACATGAATAGAGCTCATCTACATCATGTCATCGTTCTTATTGCATTACTCCATTTCTCCATGAACTTAATACACTAGATGCATGCTGGATAGCGGTCGATGTGTGGAGTAATAGTAGTAGATGCAGGCAGGAGTCGGTCTACTAATATTGGACGTGATGCCTATATATTGATCATTGCCTTGGATATCGTCATAATTATTCGATCTTCTATCAATTGCCCAACAGTAATTTGTTTACCTGCTGATACATCTGCAACGTATCTATAATTTTTGCTTGTTCCATGCTATTATATTATCATTCTTGGATGTTTTACAATCATTTTATAGCAACTTTATACCATTTTTTGGGACTAACCTATTGACATAGTGCCCAGTGCCAGTTCCTATTTTTCCGTGTTTTTTACTTCATAGGAAATCAATACCAAATGGAGTCCAAGCGCAGCGAAACTTTTTGGAGATTTTTTCTGGACTAGAAGAAACTACTTGGGCCGAAGAAGTACCAGAGGGGTGCCCCGAGGGGGGCACAACCCACCTGGGCGCGCCTGGGGGCCTAGGCGCGCCCTGGTGGGTTGTGCCCACCTCGGTGGCCTCTCGCACCGCCTCTTTGCTCTATAAATACCCCAAAAATCCAAAAACCTTAGGGGAGTCGATGAAACACAATTCCAGCCGCCGCAAGTTCTAGAAACACCAGATCCAATCTAGACACCATCACGGAGGGGTTCATCATCCTCATTGGTGCCTCTCCGATGATGCGTGAGTAGTTCATTGTAGACCTACGGGTCCGTAGTTAGTAGCTAGATGGCTTCCTCTCTCTCTTTTGATTCTCAATACAATGGTCTCTTGGAGATCTATTTGATGTAACTCTTTTTGCGGTGTGTTTTCTGGGATCCGATGAACTTTGAGTTTGTGATCAGATCTATTTTATCCATGAAAGTTATTTGAGTTTTGATCTCTTATATGCATGATTGCTTATAGCCTCGTATTTCTTCTTCGAATCTTTGGTTTAGTTAGGCCGACTAGATCGATTTTTCTTGCCATGGGAAGAGGTGCTTTGTGATGGGTTCGATCTTACGGTGCTCAATCCCAGTGACAGAAGGGGACATGACACGTATGTATTGTTGCTATTAAGGATAACAAGATGGGGTCTATTCCTACATGAATAGATCTTGTGTACATCATGTCATCGTTCTTATTGCATTACTCCATTTCTCCATGAACTTAATACACTAGATGCATGCTGGATAGCAGTCGATGTGTGGAGTAATAGTAGTAGATGCAGGCAGGAGTCGGTCTACTAATCTTGGACGTGATGCCTATATAATGATCATTGCCTGGATATCGTCATAATTATTTGAAGTTCTATCAATTGCCCAATAGTAATTTGTTTACCCGCCGTATGCTATTTTTCTCGAGAGAAGCCACTAGTGAAATCTACGGCCCCCGGGTCTATTCTTTATCATATTTGCTTTCGATCTATTATTTGCATCTTTTATTTTTAGATCTATTATTCAAAAAACCCAAAAATACCTTGCTGTAATTTTTTGTTATTTATTTTATTTCACGTTTCCGCGACATCTATTTATCCAATCTACTACAAATTTATCTATCTTTTACCCGGGAGGGATTGACAACCCCTCTTATGCGTCGGGTTGCAAGTATTTGTTCTTTGTGTGCAGGTACCATTTACATATTGTTGCGTGGTTCTCCTACTAGTTCGATAACCTTGGTCTCATCACTAAGGGAAATACCTACCGTAGCTGTGCTGCATCATCCCTTCCTCTTCGGGGAAAATACTGACGTGGACACGAGCCATCAAGAAAGGATTTCTGGCGCCGTTGCCGGGAAGACATCATCAACATCTATCAGGTTCCTAATCACAAATCTCATCTCCTTGCAATTTACATTATTTGCCATTTGCCTCTTGTTTTCATCTCCCCCACTTCACAAAAATTTGCCGTTTTATACGCCCTCTTTTTCGTTCGCCGTTTTCTCGTCAGATCTGTTTTTGTGCGCAATCTTGTTTGTGTAGTCACGATGAGTCAAGAGAACACAAAGTTGTGTGATTTTTCCAATACCAATAATAATGATTTTATTAGCACTCCGATTTCTCCTCCCGCCACTAGTGCGGAGTCTTGTGATATCAATGCCGCTTTGTTGAATCTTGTTATGAAAGATCAGTTTTCCGGTACTCCTAATGAGGATGTCACGTCCCATCTTAACACATTTGTAGAATTATGCGATATGCAAAAGAAAAAAGATGTGGACAATGATATTGTGAAGTTGAAATTATTTCCATTTTCTTTCCGAGATCGTGCAAAAATTTGGTTTTCTTCTTTGCCTCACAATAGTATCGATTCTTGGGATAAATATAAAGATGCTTTCATTACTAAGTATTTTCTGCCCGCAAAAATTATTTCCCTTAGAACTCAAATCATGAATTTTTAGCAACTTGAGCATGAACATGTTGCACAATCTTGGGAAAGAATGAAATTGATGCTAAGAAATTGTCCTACACATGGTTTAAATCTTTGGATGATCATACAAAAATTTTATGCGAGATTGAATTTTGTCTCTAGAAATCTTTTAGATTTTGCCACGGGTGGTACTTTTATGGAAATTACTTTGGGTGAAGCTACTAAATTACTTGATAATATTATGGAAAATTATTCACAATGGCATACCGAAAGAGCTCCTACTAGTAAAAAAGTTAATTCGGCTAAAGAAATAAATTCTTTGAGTGAAAAAGTTGATGCTCTTATGAAGTTGGTTTCTAGTAAAAATGCTCCTATTGATCTTAATGATGTGCCTTTGTCTACTTTGATTGAGCAAAATAGTGATGCCGTAGATGTGAATTTTATCTCACTAAACAATTTTAATAATAATGCTTATAGAGGTAATTTTAATCCTAGACCTTTTCCGGGAAATTCCGCTAATAATTATGGTAATTCCTATGGTAATCCTTCTTATAATAATAATAGGAACACCTCTGATCTTAAGAATAATATTAAAGAATTTATCAATGCTCAAAAAGTTTTCAACAATACGATAGAAGAAAGGTTGAATAAGATTGATGATATGTCTAGAAGCATCGATAGAATTTCTCATGATGTAGAAAATCTCAAGTTGAAAATTTTTGTACCCAAGGTTGAGGAATCAATTAAAGCTTTATATGTTTCTATGGATGAAAGTAAGAAAAGAACCGCCATGATTAGAGCTAAAAGGAAATTTTTAGAAAGAGCGTTTTCTAGTGATTGCTTTCATAAAAATGATGAAGATCTTAAAGTGATCGGTGTTTCTTCTATTGATTACTTGTTTAGTAAGATTAAAATTGATGATAAAGGGACTGAAGAAGAGTCAACATTAGTTAGAAGGCGTCCCGATAATTCGGAGGGTGAAAATCTTGTTGCAAAATTAATAAAAGTGGGTTTGGAGAGGTCAAAACTTTAACTAGTGATGTACCCACTCTTTTGGATTACAAGGACTTTAATTATGATAGTTGCTATTTGATTGATTGTATTTCTTTGTTGCAATCCATGATAAATTCACCCCATGCCTATGAACAAAATAAAGCTTTTACTAAACATATTGTTGATGCTATGATGAAAGCTTTTGAAGAAAAATTGGAATTAGAGATCTCAATTCCTAGAAAATTACATGATGAAAGGGAACCCACCATCAAATTCAAGATAAAAAATTATGAGTGTTTTGCTTTATGTGATTTGGATGCTAGTGTTTCCACAATTCCGAAATCTTTATGTGATGTTCTTGGTCTTACCAATATTGAAGAGTGTTCTTTAAACTTAAACTTGGCGGATTCTACTATTAAAAAGCCTTTGGGAAGAATTAATGATGTTCTTATTCTTGCTAATAGGAATTATGTGCCCATAGATTTTATTGTTCTTGATATTGATTGCAATCCGTCTTGTCCAATTATACTTCGTAGACCGTTTTTACGTACTATTGGTGCCGTGATTGATATGAAAGAGGGCAATATTAAATTTCAATTTCCACTAAGGAAGGGTATGGAACACTTCCCTAGAACAAGAATTAAGCCTCCATATGAATCAATCATGAGGGCATCCTATGGATCTAGAAATAAAGATGACAAAACTTAGATCTATGCTTGATGCCTAGCTAGGGGCGTAAGACGATAGCGCTTGTTGGGAGGCAACCCAATGAATAAAATTTATCTTTGACTTTTTCTTTCTGTTCTTGAGTGTTTGCACAATTATGCCTCTGTTATGATTGTATTTTTTATGTTTTCATTAGTGTTTGTGCCAAGTAAAGCCTTTGGGATAGCTTTGGTGATAGTTGATTTGATCTTGTTGGAAAACAGAAACTTTTGTGTCCAGTAAAATAATTGTCTAAGTTCACAGATGTGACGAAAAATTCTAAATTATTTACACAAGATTGATATACATATTTCCTATGTTTTCATAATGTTTCAGAATATTTGGAGATAGATAATTATGAGTACAATTGGCATCTTTACAGAATGTTCTGTTTTTGACAGATTCTGTTTTCTTTGCATTGTGTGCTTATTTTGATGAATCTATGGTTTGTATCGGGGGGTATAAGCTAGGGCAAAGTTAGAATACAGTAGATATAATGCAATAAAAAAAATTGAATGGGTTTTCTACTGTACTTAAAGTAAAGATTGGTTTTCTTATACTAACGGATCTCACGAAGGTTTTGTTGAGTTTTGTGTGATTGAAGTTTTCAAGTTTTGGGTGAGATCACGATGGATGAAGGAATAAGAAGTAAGAAGAGTCTAAGCTTCGGGATGCCCCATGGCACCCCAAGCTATTATCCAAAGAGAAACAAGCAACTAAGCTTGGGATGCCCCCGAGTGGCATCCCCTCTTTCTTCTAATGACCATCGATATTTTACTTGGAGCTATATTTTTATTCATCACATATCATGAGTTTTGCTTGGAGCGTCTTGTGTTATATGAGTCTTTGCTTGTTTTGCTTTTTAGTTTGTGTCATCTACCTTTCTGGACACACCTATTTGAGAAAGCCAAAATTATGCTATGATTTATTAGAATTGCTCTATGTGCTTCACTTCATTTTTTTTGAGCTATGGAATTGCTCTAGTGCTTCACTTATATCTTTTTGAGCACAGTGTGCTTTAGTATTTTTGAAGAAATGCTCTCATGCTTCACTTAGATTTATTTGAGAGTTAGTAGATTTTTGAAAAAATTCTCTCATGCTTCATTTATATTATTTTGAGAGACGAAAAATTTTATGCTCATGTTCTTCACTTAGATGTGTTTGAGCTATCAAAAGCAACATATGAAATTAGTCCCAAAGTGATCGATATTCAAGAGGGATATAATAAAAACTTTCATGAAGATCATTGGAAAAAATAAACTTGATTCTTTGTAATGGTTTTGCGATATGATGATATAATATGTGAGTCATGTTGGTGAGTAATTATGCTTTAGTAAGAATATTGGTGTTAAGGTTTGTGATTCCCTATGCAAGCACGAAAGTCAATAGTTATGCAATGAAATTACATCGTACTTGTGGTGCATTATTCGGTGTTAGTTATGCTTAATGCTCGCTTATGTGATTTTTCGTTTCTTGGTTGGGATGCTTCTCAATCTTTTTGCTAGCCTTCACTTGTACTAATGTGACGCCCCCGGTTCAATCGTACACTAGTCATACACGCAAACGTGTACGATCAAGCCCAGGGACTCACGGGAAGATATCACAACACAACTCTAAACACAAATAAACGGAGGTCCACAATATTACAGACCAGGGATCCGAAGATCCGAATACATAAGTCAGTCATACAAATAATATCTGGGTACAGACATAGTTAGACAAGTTCTGCCTTAAGAAGGCTAGCACAAACAGCGACACTAGATCGAAAGGCGTTGGCCTCCTGCCTGGGAGCCTCCGATCCTACTCCTGGTCAGCTGGCTCGATCCAGTAGTACGTGCCCTCTGGACCCGCCTGGTAGTAGGCTCCGGTGGTGGCGTCTGGCTCCTGGACTCCATCGTCTGGTGTATCATCAAGGTGGGGTATATGGGGGAAAAGAGAAAATAAAGCAACCGTGAGTACTCATCCGAAGTACTTAGCAAGCAAGGATCTATACTACATATGCAACATTATCAATGGAGAAAAGGCTGTATATGTGGACTGGGCTGCAGAAATGCCAGAATAGAGAGAAAGGCCTAGTCCTATCGAAGACTAGCATCTTCAAACATCTTCTCAAAGCCATCATCTTGCAGCAGTAGAAGAGAGTAGAATAGCATTTTATTTAGCAAACATGTTGAAGTACAGCTCAAAGATCCTTCCTCGACTCCCAGCGAGAAAGTAATCCCGAAGCTTCAATTAAGTAACAAGTATCCAGTTTAAGTAGTAGATCGGGATACACAAACTGAGCGTCCTTTACCGTAGGACCGGCTATCGATAGAAGATTCATCCCTGCAGGGGTGCACTACTGTTACCCAACACGCTCGATCAACTCTGGCCGGACATACTTGATGGGTAATGCCCGTCCTCGGAAGATCAACACGAAGCAGCGCTCTACCTAGGCTCAGCAGAGAGGTCAGCACGCCGGACTATCCTATGCACCCAGGGGTCTCGGGCCATCGCCCTGGGCACCCTGCGCGTTGCGTGGCTGGCCGGGGTGCAGGCGCGACACTGAACTCGCCAGTGAAGTATCCAGCCCAATCCCGACGATCAGCCCGCATGGTGAATCATGACGTCTGATAAGCTTTCGGAGAAACGTACATCGCAGAGGGCCCCATAACCATTATCCCGCGTGGTGGTAGTGCGTATAGGGCACGTCGACCCACTCAGATCACACACCCAAATCCAATAGGCTCAATTAGTATCAAGCAGAGACAATCAGAGTCTCTGATGCTCCGCCACAATGTCACACTCGAGTGCCCTTCCGGCACAGTCGAAATCATAGATCCCCAGCGGGTACCCACCAGGGTGGACCCGCCTGTGAAAAAGGTCAAGTAACCGTGTGGTCATAATCATCAGGGTGAACGTAAGAGGTATCACCCTCGAGGTTCACACTGAGGGGTTGCACGACAGAGTCGTATCGGACATGGAGAAGGAGGAATCACCCTCGATGACCACGACCGTACAGCTATGCTGCAGAGTATTCATCAGGAGTGCGTTACGAGGTATCACCCTCGGCACTCGATAGTTACTACGCAGAGTCGTACAACTAAGGGGGGTGTGAAGTGAGGCGTCTGTCTCTGATCGACGATCACGTTGATCGAGTCGTCGATGAACAAGCAGGGGCGACAAAGTAAGGTGGTGGGGTCACAGATGGTTCATACCAACCTATACTAAACAGTTTATCATAGGCAGGTAAGGTAGCAATGAACAGGTTACAACAGCAGGCTATGCATCAGAATAGGAGCATACATTAACAGTAGCAAAATTCTAATGCAAGCAGGAGAATAGAATGGGCGATATCTGGAATGCTCAAGGGGGGGGGGGCTTGCCTGGTTGCTCTGGCAAGAGGGGAAGGTCGTCAACGGGCTGCTCGACGGTAGAGTAGTCGTATCCTGGTGCAGCGCCGTCGGTCTCGGCGTCTATCGAGAGAGAAGGAGGGGGAGAGAAACAATAAATTTCACGGCAATAATGCAAACAATATGTATGACATGCCTAAATGATATGCCGGGGTGTTCTACTGCCTAACTAAACGATTTAGTTAATTTAGGAATTTATTTGGATTTATTTAATTAAAGTTGGGCACTATTCATTTACTGAAATCGGTCTAAAAGTTCAATGTTCTTATAGCTGCGGGCGTCTGACGGGAATACGGAGGGCGTATTCGGGCTCGTATCGTCGTTCTGAGCAAGTTTCATGTATAAAATATTTTCATCGGAGATACGGTTTAAAAGATATGATTTTCTAAAGTTTTTATTAATTTCTGAAATTTAATTAATTATTTAATTCAACATTATCCGAAACAGTGATTGATGACGTCAGCATGACATCATGCTGACGTCAGCAGCCACCTGACAGGGTGGGTCCCACCTGTCATAGGCTGTTAGGTTAATTAGGTTTAATTAAT
The DNA here is from genome assembly GCA_011799875.1 of Thinopyrum elongatum. Classification (NCBI taxonomy): domain Eukaryota; kingdom Viridiplantae; phylum Streptophyta; class Magnoliopsida; order Poales; family Poaceae; genus Thinopyrum; species Thinopyrum elongatum. The sequence continues at coordinate 484,865,535 of CM022300.1, read as the reverse complement.
TTAATTACTGATTAATTAACACTAATTAGTTAATTAGATTAACCTAATCAGGATTAATTAACTAATTAATTAACTAATTAATTATTTAATTAATTATTTTATTTATTTTTATTTTTATTTTCTTAAAATCGTTTCTGGGCCGTGGGCCCCATTCGTCAGCGTCACAGGGGGTTCGGGCCCCACTGGGCAGTGGCCCAGGGGCGGACACGTCCGGGGCGTGCCCCTTTTGGGACCGGACATGTCCGGTGCCCAAAGGGGACGCACGGGCGGGCGCGGGCTGTCGGGGGCGCGGCGAAGCGCGGGCGCAGGCGAGCGCTCGCGGGGCCGGAGGCGGGGCGGCGGCGCGGTGGCTGGAGCGGCAGCGGGCGGCGGCGCGGTGGCTAGAGCGGCAGCGGGCGGCGGCGCGGCACAGCGGGCACGGCGGGGCGAAGCGGGGCAAGATCCGCGAGCAGTAGCGAGGCAGGGCACGCGCGCGCGTGTGCGAGGCCCGGCGAGGCTGCGGTGCGCGCGGGCGCGTGCGCGAGCCGGCGAGCGCGGGCGGAGCGGCGGCACGGGGGCGCGGTGCGCGCGGCGAGGTGCGGGAGCAGAGAGGGGGGAAGAGGCCCGAGGCCTCACCGTGCTCGTAGGGACGGGGCAGCGGGGGGGTCGGTGCGGTCGACGGGGACGACGGCGACGGAGACGAGGTGCAGGCCGGCGGGGAGGCGCGGGCTCCGGGCGGCGGCGTCCAACGGCGACGGCGAGCGGCGGCGGCGACGGGGCCGTTCCCGCGATCCCGATCCCGATCTGGATCGGGAGGTGGGGGCTGACGAGGGGGAGGCAGCGACGGGACGGCGTCGGCGAGCGCGGGCGGACGGGATCGGGAGATCCCGATCCAGATGGGGGGGCGGGGAGAAAGCGAGGGGGAGGGGGGATCGGGGGTAGGGCCAACTTGTGACGCCCCCGGTTCAATCGTACACTAATCATACACGCAAACGTGTACGATCAAACCCAGGGACTCACGGGAAGATATCACAACACAACTCTAAACACAAATAAACGGAGGTCCACAATATGACAGACCAGGGATCCGAAGATCCGAATACATAAGTCAGTCATACAAATAATATCTGGGTACAGACATAGTTAGACAAGTTTTGCCTTAAGAAGGCTAGCACAAACAGCGACACTAGATCGAAAGGCGTTGGCCTCCTGCCTGGGAGCCTTCGATCCTACTCCTGGTCAGCTGGCTCGATCCAGTAGTACGTGCCCTCTGGACCCGCCTGGTAGTAGGCTCCGGTGGTGGCGTCTGGCTCCTGGACTCCATCGTCTGGTGTATCATCAAGGTGGGGTATATGGGGGAAAAGAGAAAATAAAGCAACCGTGAGTACTCATCCGAAGTACTCAGCAAGCAAGGATCTATACTACATATGCAACATTATCAATGGAGAAAAGGCTGTATATGTGGACTGGGCTGCAGAAATGCCAGAATAGAGAGAAAGGCCTAGTCCTATCGAAGACTAGCATCTTCAAACATCTTCTCAAAGCCATCATCTTGCAGCAGTAGAAGAGAGTAGAATAGCATTTTATTTAGCAAACATGTTGAAGTACAGCTCAAAGATCCTTCCTCGACTCCCAGCGAGAAAGTAATCCCGAAGCTTCAATTAAATAACAAGTATCCAGTTTAAGTAGTAGATCGGGATACACAAACTGAGCGTCCTTTACCGTAGGACCGGCTATCGATAGAAGATTCATCCCTGCAGGGGTGCACTACTGTTACCCAACACGCTCGATCAACTCTGGCCGGACATACTTGCTGGGTAATGCCCGTCCTCGGAAGATCAACACGAAGCAGCGCTCTACCTAGGCTCAGCAGAGAGGTCAGCACGCCGGACTAACCTATGCACCCAGGGGTCTCGGGCCATCGCCCTGGGCACCCTGCGCGTTGCGTGGCTGGCCGGGGTGCAGGCGCGACACTGAACTCGCCAGTGAAGTATCCAGCCCAATCCTGACGATCAGCCCGCACGGTGAATCGTGACGTCTGATAAGCTTTCGGAGAAACGTACATCGCAGAGGGCCCCATAACCATAATCCCGCGTGGTGGTAGTGCGTATAGGGCACGTCGACCCACTCAGATCACACACCCAAATCCAATAGGCTCAATTAGTATCAAGCGGAGACAATCAGAGTCTCTGATGCTCCGCCACAATGTCACACTCGAGTGCCCTTCCAGCACACCCGAAATCATAGATCCCCAGCGGGTACCCACCAGGGTGGACCCGCCTGTGACAAAGGTCAAGTAACCGTGTGGTCATAATCATCAGGGTGAACGTATGAGGTATCACCCTCGAGGTTCACACTGAGGGGTTGCACGACAGAGTCGTATCGGACATGGAGAAGGAGGAATCACCCTCGATGACCACGACCGTACAGCTATGCTGCAGAGTATTCATCAGGAGTGCGTTACGAGGTATCACCCTCGGCACTCGATAGTTACTACGCAGAGTCGTACAACTTAGGGGGTGTGAAGTGAGGTGTCGGTCTCTGGTCAACGATCACGTTGATCGAGTCGTCGATGATCAAGCAGGGGCAACAAGGGTAAGGTGGTGGGGTCACTGATGGTTCATCACCAACCTATACTAAACAGTTTATCATAGGCAGGTAAGGTAGCAATGAACAGGTTACAACAGCAGGCTATGCATCAGAATAGGAGCATACATTAACAGTAGCGAAATCTAATGCAAGCAGGAGAATAGAATGGGCGATATCTGGAATGCTCAAGGGGGGGGGGCTTGCCTGGTTGCTCTGGCAAGAGGGGAAGGTCGTCAACGGGCTGCTCGTCGGTAGAGTAGTCGTAACCTGGTGCAGCGTCGTCGGTCTCGGCGTCTATCGAGAGAGAAGGAGGGGGAGAGAAACAATAAATTTCACGGCAATAATGCAAACAATATGTATGACATGCCTAAATGATATGCCGGGGTGTTCTACTGCCTAACTAAATGATTTAGTTAATTTAGGAATTTATTCGAATTTATTTAATTAGGGTTGGACACTATTCATTTACTGAAATCGGTCTAAAAGTTCAATGTTCTTATAGCTGCGGGCGTCTGACGGGAATACGGAGGGCGTATCCGGGTTCGTATCGTCGTTCTGAGCAAGTTTCATGTATAAAATATTTTGATCGGAGTTACGGTTTAAAAGATATGATTTTCTAAAGTTTTTATTAATTTCTGAAATTTAATTAATTATTTAATTCAACATTATCCGAAACAGTGATTGATGACGTCAGCATGACATCATGCTGACGTCAGCAGCCACCTGACAGGGTGGGTCCCACCTGTCATAGGCTGTTAGGTCAATTAGGTTTAATTAACTAATTAACAATTAACTAAACTCGGTGATTAGCAACAGTAATCACTTTTGATAATGACATGTTAGTATGATCAACAGTGCATAATCATCATTAGCATCACATTGCATTGCAACTCCTAAGTCAAATTCAAGTTTAAATGAAAGTGGAATATAAAAGTTGTCCAACATAGGAGCTAAAATGTCAGATATATAACAAATATTCCAGAGGCTATTCTAAAATTGAAACCAACATCATTGGAATTGGATAAGAGACTCGAACAACCTCAAACAGTGGATAAAGATAATATTTAATAACCATTTTTTAAATCTGAAATAAATATGGAATTATGTTTTGTCCAAACTAATTTTAGGTGTTAGGGAATAATGCACTGGTATTTATGGAATAGGTCACACTTTTTACAAAAACCATTTGGGGCCTAAACATTTAACAGTGGAGAAAAGAGAATAAAGAAAAGGAAAAAAGAAACAGAAAAGAAAAAAAAGAAGCAAAAAAAAAAAAAAACCCAAAAAAAAAAAAAAAAAAAAAAAAAAAAAAAAAAAAAAAAAAAAAAAAAAAAAAAAAAAAAAAAACAAAAACAAAAAAAAAACAAAAAAACAAAAACACCCCCGCCGGCCCAACTGGGCCGAAGCCCAGCCGGCCGGCCCACCTGCGCCCCCCTGGCTATAAGGCCCCCCGGCCAAACCCTAGCCTCACCGCCCCCACTCCCCCCCCCTCTCACTCGTTCGCCCCCCCCCCCCCGATCCAGAAACTGGGATCGGGCCGACGCCGCTCGCCGCCGACGCCAGCTCCCGAGCCGATCGGCGCGCCACGCCGCCGCCACAACGACGTCGCCCGTCCTCTCTCTTCCCCGACCAGCCGCCTAGCGCTCGGTCGCCCCCTCTCGACTGGATCGGATCGGGGCAACCCCCCGATCCCGTCGCCGTCGCCGCGACGACCTGCCGCGCGGAGCCCGCGCCCCCGCGGCCTGCACCTCGTCTCCGTCGCCGTCATCCCCGTCGACCGCCCCGACCCACGCTGCCACGTCCCTACGATCACGGTGAGGCCCCAGGCCTCCCTCTCTGCGCCCGCACCTCGCCGCGCGCACACGGCCCGCGCGCGCCGCCACGACCTGGCCACGCTCAGCGCCACGGCCCCTGCATCCTCGCCAGCACCGGTTCCCCTCACCGCGCTTCTCCTTCCCCCACGGTGCTCTGCTGCAGCTGCTGGACGGCGCTCGCACGCGCCCCCCCCCCCCCCCACGCTCTCGCTGCTGCTGCTGCTGCCCTGCTAGGCCTCGCCTACCTCGCTACCACTCGTCGGAGCGCCGCGTCGTGCCATCCCGCCTCCCGCGCTGTCCCGTTCGCCACGCCGGGCCTCGCACACGCGCGCGCGTGCCCTGCCTCGCTACTGCTCACGGATCTTGCCCCGCTTCGCCCCGCCGTGCCGCTGTGCCGACACCGCCCCTGCTGCTGCTCGGCCACCCGCTGCCGCTGCTACTCTGCTCCGCCGCGCTCCGGCCCCGGCAGGCCCAGCGCCGCTCGCCCTGCCACGCTCACGTGCCCGCCTGGCCGCCGCGCGTGCCCTGCGGTTCGCACGACGGGGCGCCGCGCCCGCACGCCTGTGAACCCCCCTGGGCCACTGCCCAGTGGGGCCCGAACCCCTGTGACGCTGACGAATGGGGCCCACGGCCCAGAAACAATTTTAAGAAAATAGAAATAGAAAAAAATTAAATAATTAAATAATTAATTAGTTAATTAGTTAGGTTAATTAACCCTAATCAGACTAATTTAATTAATAATTAGTTTAGTATGTTAATTAGTAATTAAACCTAATTGACCTAACAGCCTATGACAGGTGGGACCCACCCTGTCAGGTGGCTGCTGACGTTAGCATGAGTCATGCTGACGTCATCAATCACGTTTCGGATAATGTTGAAAAAAATTAATTAAATTAGTCTGATTAGGGTTAATTAACCTAAACTAATTAACTAATTAATTATTTAAATTTTAATTATTTATTCTATTTATATTTTCTTAAAATTGTTCTGGGCAGTGGGCCCCATTCGTCAGCGGTCACAGGGGTTCGGGCCCCAATGGGCAGTGGCACAGGGGGGGGGGGGTCACAGGCGTGCGGGCGCGGCGCCGTCGGGCGAAAGGGGAAAAGGGGAAAGGCAAGAGGCGGAAGGTGAATTGAGGCGAGAGGGGGAGATGGGTGGGCACGGCGGCAGGAGTCGAGGAGGAGAAGTAGAGGGAGAACGGGTAGAGGGCCGGGAGGAAGCGCAGACCAGCAAGAGGGGCGGCGGGACACACAGCGGGGCACGGGGGGCGAAGCGGGGCAAGATCCGAAGCGAGCAGTAGAGAGGGAAGGGCAAAGATTCCGCGGTGGGCGAGGCCCGGCGTGGCGAGAACGGCGGGACAGCCGGGAGGGGGATGGCGCGAAGCGGCGGCTCCGACGAGTAGGGATAGCGAGGGAGCGAGGCTAGCAAGGGAAGCAGCAGCAGCAGAGAGGGAGGTGGGGGGGGGCGCGGCGAGGCGCTGTGCAGCAGCTTGCAGCAGAGCACCGGGGGGGGAAAGGAGAAGCGGGGGTGAGGGGAAACGGTGCGGGGCGAGGAGCAGGGGTCGGCGCGGTGAGAGTGGCCAGGGGTAGTGGCGGCGCGCGCGGGGGCTGGTGCGAGCGGCGAGGGGGGAGAGAGAGAGGGGGAGGCCGGGGCTCACCGTGATCGTAGGGACGGGGCAGCGGGGGGTGGGGGGGCGGGGCGGTCGACGGGGAAGACGGCGACGGAGACGAGGTTGCAGGGCCGGCGGGGAGGCGCGGGCTTCCGGCCAGGCGGCGAGGTCGTCGCGGCGACGGGCGACGGGATCGGGGGGTGCCCCGATCCAGATCCAGTAGAGGGAGGGGGCGACCGAGCGCTAGGCGGCTGGTCAGGGAAGAGGAGGAGGACGGGGGCGGACTGGCGTGTGGCGGCGGCGTTGTCGTCGGCGTGGCGATCGGCGAGGAGAGCGGGGCGGCGGGCGAGCGGCGTCGGCACGACAGGTTTCGGGAGGGGGGGGGGAGCGAAAGAGTGAGAGGGGGGGAAGTGGGGTGTCGGTGAGGCTAGGTTTGGCCGGGGGGCCTTATAGCCAGGGGCGCAGTGTGGGCCGGCGGTGGGCTTCGGCCCAGTTGGCCGGGGGGGGGGGTTGGTGCTCTTTTTTTTCTTTCTGTTCTTTTCCTTTTCTTTATTCTCTTTTCCACTGTTAAATGTTTAGGCCCCAAATGGTTTTTGTAAAAAGTGGTGACCTATTCCATAAATACCAGTGCATTATTCCCTAACACTAAATTAGTTTGGACAAAAAATATCCATATTTATTTCAGATTAAAAAATGGTTATTAAATATTATCTTTATCCACTGTTGAGGTTGTTCGAGTCTCTTATCCAATTCCAATGATGTTGGTTTCAATTTGTAGAATAGGCCTCTGGGAATATTTGTATATATCTGAATTTTAGCGCCTATGTTGGACAACATTTTATACACTTTCATTAAACTGAATTTGACTTAGGCAGTTGCATGCAATGTGATGCTAATGATGATTATGCAATGTTGATCATACTAACATGTCATTATCAAAAGTGATACTGTTGCTAATCACCGGGTAGGGGGGTGTTAAACTAAGTAGGAATACTACTTGGCATCCAAAATCCGTAAACCAGTTTTGCCATATGAGTCCACTATACCTACCTATATGCAGTATTTCGTTCCGTTCTAAGCAAATTTGTATGTGCCATCTCTAATTTTGAAAATAATTTTCTTTTCTGTCGTCGTACCGCTCATGAAATGGTAGGGGGTGGCTGATATTTTTCCATGCTATATGTGTTATTCTCAAGATGAGTGTTTATTCACTGTCAATTGCACGAGAGTACGGCAAAGGTATTAGGGATGCCGAGTCCCGAAATTAAAAATGAATTTACTTTATGTTGCAAATAATAAATTCCTGAAAATGTTGGTAGAACGGCACCGTGGATATGGCTGCCATGGAATGTGAAAGTATGGTGAAAAAGGAATAAACTTTATTTTCTGGTTGGGAACCGTCTATGATATACTAGCATGGAAAGTATTAGGAACTACTCGATCATTCTCGGTGACAGGAAAAGCATGCACGCAAAATGTTTTATCTCTTTCTTTTACGCTTTGAGCTCTCGCACCTCTACAAATCCCTACTCCCTCTGCGAAGGGCCTTCTATTTACTTTATGCCAATTTTTATTTTGTTTTTGAGTCTCATCTTCTCTTCTAAAGCACCAACTAAGGGGCACTATGATCGTACTGAGCATTGGGTTATAGCTAATATGCAGTGTGTTTCATGAATGGATCAATGATTGAGCATAATGGGCTAGGGATAACATGCGTTAGTGTGTGATATTTTGAAAGACTGGTTGCTTGGTGATATGCTTGAGTATTGCAATCTTCATGTCCAAAACTAGACTATTGCTTGAATCGTATAAAAGTTCAAATGTCCATGCTACAAAAGAAAAGAATATGTGATGAACATGTTAGGCAGCATTCACATCAAAAATTCTGTTTTATCATTTACCTACTCAAGGACGAGTAGGAATTAAGCTTGGGGAGATGATACATCTTCAACATATCTATAATTGTTTGCTTGTTCCATGTGTTATATTATCATTCTGGGATGTTTTACATTAATTTTATAGCAAATTTAATCATTTTTTAGGGACTAACCTAGTTGACATAGTGCCCAGTGCAAGTTCCTGTTTTTTTCGTGTTTTTTACTTCGCAGAAAATCGATACCAAACGGAGTCCAAATGCAACGAAACTTTTTGGAGATTTTTTCTGGACCAGAAGGAACAACTTGGGCCGAAGAAGTAACCAGAGAGGTGCCCCGAGGGGGCACAACCACCTGGGTGCACCTGGGGGCCCAGCGCGCCCTGGGGGCCATTGTGCGCGCCACTGGCTGTGTGGTGCCTCCACCTTGGCCGCAACCGCCCCCCACACCAGCTCTTGCTCTATAAATACCCCGAAAAACCAAAAACCCTAGGGGAGTCGACGAAACACAATTCCAGCAGCCGCAAGTTCAGAAACACCAGATCCAATCTAGACACCATCACGGAGGGGTCATCATCCTCATTGGTGCCTCTCGATGATGCGTGAGTAGTTCATTGTAGACCTATGGGTCCGTAGTTAGTAGCTAGATGGCTTCCTCTCTCTCTTTGATTCTCAATACAATGGTCCTTGGAGATCTATTTGATGTAACTCTTTTTGCGGTGTGTTGTTTGGATCTGATGAACTTTGAGTTTATGATTAGATCTATTTTATCCATGAAAGTATTTGAGTTTGGATCTCTTATATGCATGATTGTTTATAGCCTCGTATTTCTTCTTCGAATCTTTGGTTTAGTTAGGCGACTATATCGATTTTCTGCCATGGGAGAGTGCTTTTGATGGGTTCGATCTTACGGTGCTCAATCCCTGTGACAGAAGGGGACATGACACGTATGTATTGTTGCTATTAAGGATAACAAGATGGGGTCTATTCTACATGAATAGATCTTGTCTACATCATGTCATCGTTCTTATTGCATTACTCCATTTCTCCATGAAACTAATACACTAGATGATGTTGGATAGCGATCGATGTGTGGAGTAATAGTAGTAGATGCAGGAAGGAGTCGGTCTACTAATCTTGGACGTGATACCTATATAATGATCATTGCCTGGATATCGTCATAATTATTTGAAGTTCTATCAATTGCCCAACAGTAATTTGTTTACCCGCCGTATGCTATTTTTTCTCGAGAGAAGCCACTAGTGAAATCTACGGCCCCCGGGTCTATTCTTATCATATTTGCTTTCCGATCTATTATTTGCCTCTTTTATTTTCAGATCTATTATTCCAATAACCAAAAATACCTTGCTGCAATTTTTGTTATTATTTATTTCGCGTTCCGCAAGATCTATTTATCCAATCTACTACAAAATTTATCTATCTTTTACCCGGGAGGGATTGACAACCCCTCTTAAGCGTCGAGTTGCAGGTATTTGTTCTTGTGTGTAGGTACCGTTTACATAGGTTGCGTGGTTCTCCTACTGGTTCGATAACATGGTCTCAATCACTAAGGGAAATACCTACTATAGTTGTGCTACATCAACCCTTCCTCTTCAGGGAAAAATACTGACGCGGACACGAGCCATCACCCGATGTATGCTATTTTCTCGAGAGATGCCACCAGTGAAAATCTACGGGCCCGGGTCTATTCTTTATCATATTTGCTTTGAGATTATTTTATTCACTTTTTTTCAGATCTATTATTCCAAAAACCCAAAAAACCTTGCTGCACTTTTTGTTACTTATTTTATTTCGGTTTTATCGAGATCTATTTATCCAATCTACACAATTTTTATCCCGCCAACTTGACAATTTCTGGCACCGTTACCCATAGAGGGATTAACAACACCTCATAAGCGTAGGGTTGCAAGTATTTGTTCTTTGTGTGCAGTTACCATTTACATAGTGTTGCTTGGTTCTCCTACTGGATTGATACCCTTGGTTCATAACTGAGGTAAATACCTACTGTAGTTGTATGCATCATCCCTTCCTCTTGGGGAAATACCAACGAGTTCAAGCGACATCAAAAGTAATTTCTGGACGCCATTGCGCGGAGAGACATCATCAACATCTTTCAGGTTCCTACTCACAAATCTCATCTCATGCATTTACATTATTTGCCATTGCCTCTCGTTCATCTCCCCAACTTCACAAAATTTTGCCATTTATTCGCCCTCTTTTTCATTGTCGTTGTTTTTCGTCAGATCTGTTTTTGTTGCAATCGTGTTTCGTAGTCACAATAACTCAAGAAAACACCAAGTTGTGATTTTTCCAATACCAATAACAATGATTTATTAGCACTCAGATTGCTCCTCCCGCCACTAGTGCGGAATCTTGTGATATTAATGCCGCTTTGTTGAATCGGGTTATGAAAAGATCAGTTTTCCGGTACTCCTAATGAGGATGCCGTGTCCCACTAAACACATTCGTAGAATTGTGTGATATACAAAAGAAAAAGATGTGGACAATGGTATTGTGAAGTTGAAATTATTTCGCTTTCTCTTTGAGGCATCATGCAAAATGTGGTTTTCTTCTTTGCCTCGCAATAGTATCGATACTTGGGATAAGTGCAAAGATGCTTTTATTACTAAGTATTTTCGCCCGCGAAAATTATTTCCCTTAGAACTCACAACATGAATTATAAGCAACTTGAGCATGAACATGTTGCACAATCTTGGGAAAGAATGAAGTTGATGCTAAGAAATTGTCCTACTCATGTGTATAAATTTGGATCTAATACATAATTTTTATACGGGATTGAACTTGGTTCTAGAAATCTTTTATATTACACCACGGGTGGTACTTTTATGGAAAAGTACTTTGGGTGAAGCAACTAAATTGCTTAATAATATTATGGCAAAATTATTCACAATGGCATACTGAAGAGCACCTATAGTAAAAAAGTTAATTCTGTTGAAGAAATTAGAACGTGAGTGAAAAGTTGATGCTCTTATGAAATTGGTTGCTAATAAAATTCTCCTATAATCTTAATGATGTGCCTTTGTCTACTTTGATTGAGCAAAATAGTGACCCCGTAGATGTGAATTTTGTCTCCTGAAACAATTTAATAACAATGCTTATAGAGGTAATTTTAATCCTAGGCCTTTCTTGGAAATTCCTCTAATAATTATGGTAATTCCTATGGTAATTCTTATTACAATAATAATAGGAACACTATGATTTTGAGAATAATATTAAAGAATTTATCAATGCTCAAAAAGTTTCAATATACAATAGAAGAAAAGTTGAATAAGATTGATGATAGTCTGGAAGCATTGATAGCATTCTCACGATGTAGAAAATCTCAAGTTGAAATTTTTTGTACCTAAGGTTGAGAATCAATTAAAGCTTTATATTTCTATGGATGAAAGTAAGAAAAGAACCGCTATGCTTAGAGCTAAAGAGAATTTTTAGAAAGAGCGTTTTCTAGTGATTGCTTTCATAAAAACAATGAAGATCTTAAAGTGATTGGTGTTTCTTCTATTGATTCTTGTTTAGCAAAATTAAAAGTGATGATAAAGGGACTGAAGAAGAGTCAACTCTAGTTAGAAGGCATCCCGATAATTCGGAGGTGAAAATCTTGATGAAAAATTTGCATAAAAGTGGGTTGGAGAGGCAAAACTTTAACTAGTGATGTGCCCACTCTTTCGATTACATAGACTTTAATTATGATAATTTCTCTTTGATGATTGTATTTCTTTGTTGCAATCCATGATAAATTCACCCTTGCTTATGAACAAAATAAAGCTTTTACTAAACATATCGTAGATGCCATGATGAAAGCTTTGGAAGAAAAATTGGAGTTAGAGATTTCAATCCTAGAAAATTGCATGATGAATGGGAAACCTACAATCAAAGTCAAGATTAAAAATATGAGTGTTTTGCTTATGTGAGTTGGTGTGCTGAGCTGTTTCACAATCCCGAAATCTCTATGTGATGTGCTTGGTCTTACCGATATAAAGAATGTTCTCCTAATTTGCATTTGGCAGATTCTACTATTAAAAAAGCCTTTGGGAAGAATTAATGATGTTCTATTCTTGCAAATATGAATTATGTGCCCATAGATTTTATTGTTCTTGATATTGATTGCAATTCGTCTTGTCCAATTATACTGGTAGGACCGTTTTTATGTCATGGTGCCGTGATTTGATATGAAAGAGGCAATATTAAATTTCAATTTCCACTAAGAAAGGGTATGGAAAACTTCCCTAGAACAAGAATTAAGCCACCATATGAATCAATCATGATGGCATCCTATGGATCTAAAACTAAAGATGACAATACTTGAATCATGCATTATGCCTAGCTAGGGGCGTAAAATGATAGCGCTTGTTGGGAGGTAACCCAATGAATAAAATTTATTTGCCTTTTTCTTCTGTTTGAGTGTTTGCACAATTAGCCTCTGTTATGATTGTGTTTTTATGTTTAATCAGTGTTTGTGCCAAGTAAAGCCTTTGGGATAGCTTTGGTGATAGTGGATTTGATCCTGTTGAAAAACAGAAACTTTGCGTCCCGTAACAGAATTAATAATTCACAGAAGCGATGAAAATTTTTGAATATTTACACAAGATTGTATACAAATTTCCTCTCTGTCCTCATTTTCAGAATTTTGGATTTACAGAAGTATGAGAACAATTCGCACTTTACAGACTGTTTGTTTTTGACAGATTCTGTTTTCTTTGTATTGTGTGCTTATTTTGATGAATCTATGGATTGTATCGGGGAGAGATAAGCCATGGAAAAGTTAGACATACATTAGATATAATGCAATAACAAAAAATTTAATGGTTTTCTATAGTACTTAAAGTAAAGATTGGTTTCTTATACTAACGGATCTCACGAAGGTTTGTTAAGTTTTGTCATTGAAGTTTTCAAGTTTGGGTGAGATCATGATGGATGAAGGAATAGGAGTGAAAGAGCTAAGATTGGGGATGCCCCATGCACCCCAAGTTAATATTCAAGGATAAACCAGCAACTAAGCTTGGGATACCCCGGATGGCATCCCCTCTTTCTTCTAACGACTATTGGTATTTTACTTGGAGCATATTTTTATTCGTCACATATCATGAGTTTTGCTTGGAGCGTCTTGTATTATATGAGTTTTGCTTTTTTTTCTTTCTATTGTCACAAGTATCCTTGCTGGACACACCTATTTGAGAGAGCCAAAATTATGCTATGATTTCCTAATGCTTCATAAATTTTTTGTGCTATGGAATTGCTCTAGTGCTTCTCTTATATCTTTTTGAGCACGGTGTGCTTTATATTTGAAGAAATGCTCTCATGCTTCACTTAGATTAATTGAGAGTTAGTAAATTGTGAAGAAATTCTTCATGCTTCACTTTTATTATTTGAGAGACGAAAAATTTTATGCTCATGTTCTTCACTTAGATTTGTTTGAGCTGTCAAAAGCAATTGCAATATAATGAAACTGGTCCCAAAGTGATAGATATTCAAGAGGGATATAATAAAAAACTTCCATGAAGATCATTGACAAAATAAACTTGATTCTTTGTAATAGTTTTGAGATATGATGATAGTGATATGTGAGTCAAGTTGGTGAGTAATTATGCTCAGTAAGAATATTGGTGTTAAGGTTTGTGATTCCCATGCAAGCACGAAAGTCAATAGTTATGCAATGAAATTATATCCTACTTGTGGTACATTATTCGGTGTTAGTTATGCTAATGCTCGCTTATGTGATTTTGTTTCTTGGTTGGTTGCTTCTCAATCTTTTTGCTAGCCGCCACTTGTTACTAAGTAGAAGTACTACTTGTAGATCCAACATCTTAAAACTAGGTTGCCATATGAGTCCACATACCTACCTATATGTGGTATTTCCATGTCGTTCTAAGAAATTTTATGTGCCATCTCTAATTTCAAAATAAATTTCTTTTGTGTGCTCATACGCTCATGAAGCAGCAGGGGGTGGCCAATATTTTTTATGCTAGATGTGTTATTCTCAAGATGAGTGTTTATTCACTTTCATTGCACGAGAATTGCGGTAGTAATGGGGATGCCTAGTCCCAAATGAAAAAGAAATTTACTTTATGTTGTCAAATAAAAAATTCATTGGAAAGTGTTGGCATGGACGGACCGTGGATACGGCTAGCCATGGAATGTGAAAGAATGGTGGAAAAAGGAATAAACTTTATTTTTGTTGGGAACCGCCTATGATATATCTAGGATGGAAAGTGTGGGAATTACTCGATCGTTTCATTGACGGGAAAAGTATGCCGCTCAAAAAAAAATTATCACTCAATTTAAGCTTTGAGCTTGGCACCTCTAGAAATCCCACTTCCCTCTGCGAAGGGCCTATCTACTATACTTTATGCAATTTTTTCTATTTGAGTCTCAATTCTCTTATAAAGACTAAGGGGCACTATGCATAACTTGAGCATTGGATGTAGCTAATATGCGAGGTGTTCATGAATGGATCAATGATTGAGCATGATGGGCTAGGGATAACTTTCTTTAGTGTGATATTTTGAAAGACATGGTTGCTTATGTATTGCTTGAGTATTGAAATCTTTATGTCAAAACTAGACTATTGCTTTAAACCATATAAAAGTCCAAATGTCCATGCTACAAAAAGAAAAAATATGTGATGAACATGTTAGGCAGCTCCACATCAAAAATTATGTTTTTATCTTTACCTACTCGAGAACGAGTATGAATTAAGCTTGGGGATGCTGATACGTCTCCAACATATCTATAATTTTGATTGTTCCATGCTGTTATATTATCATTCTTGGATGTTTACAATCATTTTATAGTCATTTTATATCATTTTTTGGTACTAACCTATGACAAGTGCCAGTGTCAGTTGGTTGTTTTCTGCGGGTTTTTTACATTGCAGGAACTCAAGATCAATGAAGTCCAAAACACAGCGAAACTTTTTGTGGATTTTTTTGGACCAGAAGACATCCAGTGGGCCAAAGAACTACCGAAGAGGGAGCCACGAGGTGAGCACAAGACACCAGGGTGCGCTGGAGGCCAGGCGCGCCACTGGTGGGTGTACCCACCTAGTGGCCTCCCGCCACCACCTCTTGCTCTATAAATACCCCAAATTCCAAAACCCTAGGGGAGTCGACAAAAATCAATTCCAGCTGCCGCAATTTCCAGAACCACCAGATCCAATCTAGACACCATCACAGAGGGCTTCATTCATATCCATTGGGCCTCTCTGATGATGCGTGAGTAGTTCTTTGTAGACCTACGGTTCCGTAGGTAGTAGCTAGATGGCTTCCTCTCTCTCTTTTGATTCTCAATACAATGGCTCTTGGAGATCCATATGATGTTACTTTCTTGCGTGTGTGTTGTTGGGATCCGATGAACTTTGAGTTATGATCAGATCTATATCCATGAATATATTGAGTCTTCTTTTGATCTCATAGCATGATTATTTATAGCCCTGTTTTCTTCTTCGAAATCTTTGGTTTAGTTAGGCCAACTAGATCGATTTTTCTTGCCATGGGAAAGAGGTGCTTTGTGATGGGTCGATCGTGCGGGTTCTTTCCAGTGATAGAAGGGGCAGCAAGACACGCATGTATCGTTGCTATTAAGGATAACAAGATGGGGGCTATTCCTACATGAATAGATCTCGTCTACATCAGGTCATCGTTCTTATTGCTTATTCCGTTCTCCATGAACTTATACACTAGATGCATGCTGGATAGCGGTCGATGTGTGGAGTGATAGTAGTAGATGCAGGCAAGAGTCGGTCTACTAATCTTGGACGTGATTGTCTATTATTGTCATTGCCTTGGATATCGCCATAATTAATTCGATCTTCTATCAATTGCCCAACAGTAATCTTTTACCCACCGTATGCTATTTTCGCGAGAGAAGCCACTAGTGAAACTACAGCCCTCGGGTCTATTATTTATCATATTTGCTTTGAGATCTATTTTATTCACTTTTGTTTTTAGATCTATTATTCCAAAAACCCAAAATACCTTTCTGCACTTTTCTGTTACTTATTATTTCGCGTTTGACGAGATCTATTTATCCAATCTACACAATTTTTATCCCGTCAACTTGACAATTTCTGCACCGTTCCCGTAGAGGATTGAACAACCCCTCATAAGCGTCGGGTTGCAAGTATTGTGTTCTTGTGTGCAGGTACTCTTTACATAGTGTTGCTTGGTTCTCCTACTGGATTGATACCTGGTTCCGTAACTGAGGGAAATACCTACCATAGCTGTACTGCATCAATCCTTCCTCTTGGGGGAAATACGACGTAGTTCAAGTGACATCAATCATCCACTCCGGTGCCTGCCTGGATTGCTGTTGCTTATTTTGGATTAGAAATCTGTGGCATTGTCTCCAAAGTCGCCTCACCTTAAAGCATTGGAATTTGTTTTTGAAGGAAACAGATCATCATCGAAGATGCCCCTTCACTTCAAAGGTTGCTCCTGATGATTGTTATAAACCTTCGCAAATAACGTCATCTCGGCTCCTAACTTGAGACCTTGGAGTCACTTTGGATACTAAATTATGGTATTATGGCTCAATGTAGAGTTGTCCATCGATAGCCTATCAATGGTGGGATTCTGTCAAGATCTTATATATCAGAATGTTTAGTATTGATCTGAACAAAATAATGGCTTGCTGCGATGCTTTCCATGTCTGGAGAATTTGTACATAAAGGTGATTATTTCATGCACATTGAAAGCCCATATATATTGTACTAGAATTACCGTTCAGCTGTCGCTCTTTCGACACTCTCTTTTTTAGACCTTAACTGTTTTCAATCTTCATCTCTACGTGATGCACTAACACATGGAGAAAAACATATAACGATCGGTGGATAATAAGCCACCGGGATTTTCTAGTTCTGACATTTGTTGAGGAAATAATGATGGAAGGATATGCATCCAACCAGGCAAACAGAAGCTTGGCCACATTCTTCCTATGAATGCGAGGTTACTATGTCAATGGGCTTAAGTTTTTCAACAAAGAAATTCTCACGGACTGGATATGGAACTAGCAAAAAAAGAAAATAAAGTTTCAGGTGGAACCAAATGGGATATGAAAACGCCTCTCGGGTTCTATTTACAACAACTTGTGGTCAGATTCCATGTAAATTTTTTGGCAAGGATTTTGTTGATTTTATGGACGCGACCGATCCATTGTTTGTGACTGCCAAAACAGTGGTTGGTGAGATGATTGCCATGTTCAGTATGGGTTTTGTCTAAAACCTCATGAACAATTAATCCTTGGGCTTTTGTACCGTTTGGAAGCTTGAGTTAGATGTATTGTTGCCCTTTTCAACTCGCTGTGATGTCATATTTCTTTGAAACAAGGAAAATGGTTGCCATTTTCTGTATTAAGAGAGAAATATTGTAAGAACAGGGACCCAGCAGCTCGACCCAGTTGTGATAGGGGCATGGTATCAACTGCGCTGTGCGGTGTGCTGGGCCGTCTAGGCCCAGCTTTTATTTTAGCACATGACGATCCTCGCTGCTGCTGCTGCTGCCCTGCTAGGCCTCGCCTCCCTCGCTACCACTCGTCGGAGCCGCCGCGTCGTGCCATCCCGCCTCCCGCGCTGTCCCGTTCGCCACGCCGGGCCTCGCACACGCGCGCGCGTGCCCTGCCTCGCTACTGCTCACGGATCTTGCCCCGCTTCGCCCCGCCGTGCCCGCTGTGCCGCACCGCCCCTCGCTGCTGCTCCGGCCACCCCGCTGCCGCTGCTACTCTGCTCCGCCGCGCTCCGGCCCCGGCCGCGCCCAGCGCCCGCTCGCCCCCTGCCACGCTCACCGTGCCCGCCTGGGCCGCTCGCCCGTGCCCCGGGTTCGCCCGACGGGGCGCCGCGCCCGCACGCCTGTGACCCCCCCTGGGCCACTGCCCAGTGGGGCCCGAACCCCTGTGACGCTGACGAATGGGGCCCACGGCCCAGAAACAATTTTAAGAAAATAGAAATAGAAATAAATAATTAAAATAATTAAATAATTAATTAGTTAATTAGTTAGGTTAATTAACCCTAATCAGACTAATTTAATTAATTAATTAGTTTAGTTAATTGTTAATTAGTTAATTAAACCTAATTGACCTAACAGCCTATGACAGGTGGGACCCACCCTGTCAGGTGGCTGCTGACGTCAGCATGATGTCATGCTGACGTCATCAATCACTGTTTCGGATAATGTTGAATTAAATAATTAATTAAATTAGTCTGATTAGGGTTAATTAACCTAACTAATTAACTAATTAATTATTTAATTATTTTAATTATTTATTTCTATTTCTATTTTCTTAAAATTGTTTCTGGGCCGTGGGCCCCATTCGTCAGCGTCACAGGGGTTCGGGCCCCACTGGGCAGTGGCCCAGGGGGGGGTCACAGGCGTGCGGGCGCGGCGCCCCGTCGGGCGAACCCGGGGCACGGGCGAGCGGCCCAGGCGGGCACGGTGAGCGTGGCAGGGGGCGAGCGGGCGCTGGGCGCGGCCGGGGCCGGAGCGCGGCGGAGCAGAGTAGCAGCGGCAGCGGGGTGGCCGGAGCAGCAGCGAGGGGCGGCGCGGCACAGCGGGCACGGCGGGGCGAAGCGGGGCAAGATCCGCGAGCAGTAGCGAGGCAGGGCACGCGCGCGCGTGTGCGAGGCCCGGCGTGGCGAACGGGACAGCGCGGGAGGCGGGATGGCGCGACGCGGCGGCTCCGACGAGTGGTAGCGAGGGAGGCGAGGCCTAGCAGGGCAGCAGCAGCAGCAGCGAGGAGCGTGGGGGGGGGCGCGGCGAGGCGCCGTAGCAGCAGCTGCAGAGAGCACCGGGGGGGAAGGAGGAGCGCGGGTGGGGGAACCGGTGCGGGCAGGAGCAGGGCCGGGCGCGGTGAGCGTGGCCAGGTCGTGGCGGCGCGCGCGGGGCGTGGTGCGCGCGGCGAGGTGCGGGGCAGAGAGGGGAGGCCTGGGGCCTCACCGTGATCGTGGCGGGGCAGCGGGGGGTCGGGGCGGTCGACGGGGCGACGGCGACGGAGACGAGGTGCAGGCCGCGGGGAGGCGCGGGCTCCGGGCGCGGCGAGTCGTCGCGGCGACGGGCGACGGATCGGGGTTGCCCCGATCCAGATCCTATCGAGGGAGGGGGCGACCGAGCGCTAGGCGCTGTGTCAGGGAAGAGGAGAGGACGGGGCGACGTCGGTGTGGCGGCGGCGTCGGCCTGGCCGATCGGCGCGGAGCGGGGCGGCGTCGGCGAGCGCGTCGGCCCGATCCATTTGTTTCTGGATCGGGGGGGGGGGCGAACGAGTGAGGAGGGGGGGAGTGGGGTGTCGGTGAGGCTAGGTTTGGCCGGGGGGCCTTATACCAGGGGGGCGCAGGTGGGCCGGCCGGCTGGGCTTCGGCCCAGTTGGGCCGGGGGGGGGGTGTTGCTCTTTTTTTTCTTTTCTGTTTCTTTTTCCTTTTCTTTATTCTCTTTCTCCACGTTAAATGTTTAGCCCCAAATGGTTTTTGTAAAAAGTGTGACCTATTCCATAAATACCAGTGCATTATTCCCTAACACCTAAAATTAGTTTGGACAAAACATAATTCCATATTTATTTCAGATTTAAAAAATGGTTATTAAATATTATCTTTATCCACTGTTTGAGGTTGTTCGAGTCTCTTATCCAATTCCAATGATGTTGGTTTCAATTTTAGAATAGCCTCTGGAATATTTGTTATATATCTGACATTTTAGCTCCTATGTTGGACAACTTTTATATTCCACTTTCATTTAAACTTGAATTTGACTTAGGAGTTGCAATGCAATGTGATGCTAATGATGATTATGCACTGTTGATCATACTAACATGTCATTATCAAAAGTGATTACTGTTGCTAATCACCGGGGGTGTTACAACTAAGTAGGAATACTACTTGTGCATCCAAAATCCTTAAACCCAGTTTTGCCATATGAGTCCACTATACCTACCTATATGCAGTATTTTCGTTCCGTTCTAAGCAAATTTGTATGTGCCATCTCTAATTTTGAAAATAAATTTTCCTTTTTCTGTGCTCGTACCGCTCATGAAATGGTAGGGGGTGGCTGATATTTTTCCATGCTATATGTGTTATTCTCAAGATGAGTGTTTATTCACTTGTCATTGCACGAGAGTACGGCAAAGGTATTAGGGATGCCGAGTCCCGAAATTAAAAATGAATTTACTTTATGTTGTCAAATAATAAATTCCTTGAAAAGTGTTGGTATGAACGGCACCCGTGGATATGGCTAGCCATGGAATGTGAAAGTATGGTGGAAAAAGGAATAAACTTTATTTTCTGGTTGGGAACCGTCTATGATATATCTAGCATGGAAAGTATTAGGAACTACTCGATCATTCTCGTTGACAGGAAAAGCATGCCACGCAAAATGTTTTATCTCTTTCTTTTACGCTTTGAGCTCTCGCACCTCTACAAATCCCTACTTCCCTCTGCGAAGGGCCTTTCTATTTACTTTATGCAATTTTTATTTTTTATTTTGAGTCTCCATCTTCTCTTCTAAAGCACCAACTAAGGGGCACTATGATCGTACTTGAGCATTGGGTATAGCTAATATGCAAGTGTGTTTCATGAATGGATCAATGATTGAGCATAATGGGCTAGGGATAACATGCTTTAGTGTTGATATTTTGAAAGACTTGGTTGCTTGTTGATATGCTTGAGTATTGCAATCTTCATGTCAAAACTAGACTATTGCTTTGAATCGTATAAAAGTTCAAATGTCCATGCTACAAAAGAAAAGAATATGTGATGAACATGTTAGGCAGCATTCCACATCAAAAATTCTGTTTTTATCATTTACCTACTCAAGGACGAGTAGGAATTAAGCTTGGGGATGCTGATACATCTTCAACATATCTATAATTTTTGCTTGTTCCATGCTGTTATATTATCATTCTGGGATGTTTTACAATTATTTTATAGCAAATTTATATCATTTTTTAGGACTAACCTATTGACATAGTGCCCAGTGCAAGTTCCTGTTTTTTTCGTGTTTTTTACTTCGCAGAAAATCGATACCAAACGGAGTCCAAATGCAACGAAACTTTTTGGAGATTTTTTCTGGACCAGAAGGAACAACTTGGGCCGAAGAAGTACCAGAGAGGTGCCCCGAGGGGGCACAACCACCTGGGTGCACCTGGGGGCCCAGGCGCGCCCTGGTGGGTTGTGCCCACCTTGGTGGCCTCCC
This sequence comes from Thinopyrum elongatum, assembly GCA_011799875.1. Taxonomy (NCBI): domain Eukaryota; kingdom Viridiplantae; phylum Streptophyta; class Magnoliopsida; order Poales; family Poaceae; genus Thinopyrum; species Thinopyrum elongatum. Next base: position 484,844,460 of record CM022300.1, on the reverse strand, counting down.
GCACCGCCTCTTTGCTCTATAAATACCCCGAAAATCCAAAAACCCTAGGGGAGTCGACGAAACACAATTCCAGCAGCCGCAAGTTCCAGAAACACCAGATCCAATCTAGACACCATCACGGAGGGGTTCATCATCCTCATTGGTGCCTCTCCGATGATGCGTGAGTAGTTCATTGTAGACCTATGGGTCCGTAGTTAGTAGCTAGATGGCTTCCTCTCTCTCTTTTGATTCTCAATACAATGGTCTCTTGGAGATCTATTTGATGTAACTCTTTTTGCGGTGTGTTTGTTGGGATCTGATGAACTTTGAGTTTATGATTAGATCTATTTTATCCATGAAAGTTATTTGAGTTTGGATCTCTTATATGCATGATTGTTTATAGCCTCGTATTTCTTCTTCGAATCTTTGGTTTAGTTAGGCCGACTATATCGATTTTTCTTGCCATGGGAAGAGGTGCTTTCTGATGGGTTCGATCTTACGGTGCTCAATCCCTGTGACAGAAGGGGACATGACACGTATGTATTGTTGCTATTAAGGATAACAAGATGGGGTCTATTCTACATGAATAGATCTTGTCTACATCATGTCATCGTTCTTATTGCATTACTCCATTTCTCCATGAACTTAATACACTAGATGCATGTTGGATAGCGATCGATGTGTGGAGTAATAGTAGTAGATGCAGGAAGGAGTCGGTCTACTAATCTTGGACGTGATACCTATATAATGATCATTGCCTGGATATCGTCATAATTATTTGAAGTTCTATCAATTGCCCAACAGTAATTTGTTTACCCGCCGTATGCTATTTTTCTCGAGAGAAGCCACTAGTGAAATCTACGGCCCCCGGGTCTATTCTTTATCATATTTGCTTTCCGATCTATTATTTGCCTCTTTTATTTTCAGATCTATTATTCCAATAACCCAAAAATACCTTGCTGCAATTTTTTGTTATTTATTTTATTTCGCGTTTCCGCAAGATCTATTTATCCAATCTACTACAAATTTATCTATCTTTTACCCGGGAGGGATTGACAACCCCTCTTACGCGTCGAGTTGCAGGTATTTGTTCTTTGTGTGTAGGTACCGTTTACATAGTGTTGCGTGGTTCTCCTACTGGTTCGATAACATTGGTCTCATCACTAAGGGAAATACCTACTATAGTTGTGCTACATCAACCCTTCCTCTTCAGGGAAAATACTGACGCGGACACGAGCCATCACCCGATGTATGCTATTTTCTCGAGAGATGCCACCAGTGAAATCTACGGCCCCCGGGTCTATTCTTTATCATATTTGCTTTGAGATATATTTTTATTCACTTTTGTTTTCAGATCTATTATTCCAAAAACCCAAAAAACCTTGCTGCACTTTTTTGTTACTTATTTTATTTCGCGTTTTATCGAGATCTATTTATCCAATCTACACAATTTTTATCCCGCCAACTTGACAATTTCTGGCACCGTTACCCATAGAGGGATTAACAACACCTCATAAGCGTCGGGTTGCAAGTATTTGTTCTTTGTGTGCAGTTACCATTTACATAGTGTTGCTTGGTTCTCCTACTGGATTGATACCTTGGTTTCATAACTGAGGTAAATACCTACTGTAGTTGTACTGCATCATCCCTTCCTCTTTGGGGAAATACCAACGTAGTTCAAGCGACATCAAAAGTAATTTCTGGCGCCATTGCCGGGGAGACATCATCAACATCTTTCAGGTTCCTAATCACAAATCTCATCTCCATGCAATTTACATTATTTGCCATTTGCCTCTCGTTTTCATCTCCCCCACTTCACAAAATTTTGCCATTTTATTCGCCCTCTTTTTCATTTGTCGTTTTTTCGTCAGATCTGTTTTTGTTTGCAATCGTGTTTGCGTAGTCACAATAACTCAAGAAAACACCAAGTTCTGTGATTTTTCCAATACCAATAACAATGATTTTATTAGCACTCAGATTGCTCCTCCCGCCACTAGTGCGGAATCTTGTGATATTAATGCCGCTTTGTTGAATCGGGTTATGAAAGATCAGTTTTCCGGTACTCCTAATGAGGATGCCGTGTCCCATCTAAACACATTCGTAGAATTGTGTGATATACAAAAGAAAAAAGATGTGGACAATGGTATTGTGAAGTTGAAATTATTTCCTTTCTCTTTGAGGCATCATGCAAAATGTGGTTTTCTTCTTTGCCTCGCAATAGTATCGATACTTGGGATAAGTGCAAAGATGCTTTTATTACTAAGTATTTTCCGCCCGCGAAAATTATTTCCCTTAGAACTCACAACATGAATTATAAGCAACTTGAGCATGAACATGTTGCACAATCTTGGGAAAGAATGAAGTTGATGCTAAGAAATTGTCCTACTCATGGTATAAATTTTGGATGATCATACATAATTTTTATACGGGATTGAACTTTGTTTCTAGAAATCTTTTATATTACACCACGGGTGGTACTTTTATGGAAATTACTTTGGGTGAAGCAACTAAATTGCTTAATAATATTATGGCAAATTATTCACAATGGCATACTGAAAGAGCACCTACTAGTAAAAAAGTTAATTCTGTTGAAGAAATTAGAACGTTGAGTGAAAAAGTTGATGCTCTTATGAAATTGGTTGCTAATAAAATTGCTCCTATTAATCTTAATGATGTGCCTTTGTCTACTTTGATTGAGCAAAATAGTGACCCCGTAGATGTGAATTTTGTCTCCTGAAACAATTTTAATAACAATGCTTATAGAGGTAATTTTAATCCTAGGCCTTTTCTTGGAAATTCCTCTAATAATTATGGTAATTCCTATGGTAATTCTTATTACAATAATAATAGGAACACCTATGATTTTGAGAATAATATTAAAGAATTTATCAATGCTCAAAAAGTTTTCAATACTACAATAGAAGAAAAGTTGAATAAGATTGATGATATGTCTGGAAGCATTGATAGCATTTCTCACGATGTAGAAAATCTCAAGTTGAAATTTTTTGTACCTAAGGTTGATGAATCAATTAAAGCTTTATATATTTCTATGGATGAAAGTAAGAAAAGAACCGCTATGCTTAGAGCTAAAAGAGAATTTTTAGAAAGAGCGTTTTCTAGTGATTGCTTTCATAAAAACAATGAAGATCTTAAAGTGATTGGTGTTTCTTCTATTGATTCTTGTTTAGCAAAATTAAAATTGATGATAAAGGGACTGAAGAAGAGTCAACTCTAGTTAGAAGGCATCCCGATAATTCGGAGGCTGAAAATCTTGATGAAAAATTTGATAAAAGTGGGTTTGGAGAGGTCAAAACTTTAACTAGTGATGTGCCCACTCTTTTCGATTACATAGACTTTAATTATGATAATTTCTCTTTGATTGATTGTATTTCTTTGTTGCAATCCATGATAAATTCACCCCTTGCTTATGAACAAAATAAAGCTTTTACTAAACATATCGTAGATGCCATGATGAAAGCTTTGGAAGAAAAATTGGAGTTAGAGATTTCAATTCCTAGAAAATTGCATGATGAATGGGAACCTACAATCAAAGTCAAGATTAAAAATTATGAGTGTTTTGCTTTATGTGATTTGGGTGCTAGTGTTTCCACAATCCCGAAATCTCTATGTGATGTGCTTGGTCTTACCGATATTAAAGAATGTTCTCCTAATTTGCATTTGGCAGATTCTACTATTAAAAAGCCTTTGGGAAGAATTAATGATGTTCTTATTCTTGCAAATATGAATTATGTGCCCATAGATTTTATTGTTCTTGATATTGATTGCAATCCGTCTTGTCCAATTATACTTGGTAGACCGTTTTTATGTACTATTGGTGCCGTGATTGATATGAAAGAAGGCAATATTAAATTTCAATTTCCACTAAGAAAGGGTATGGAAAACTTCCCTAGAACAAGAATTAAGCCACCATATGAATCAATCATGATGGCATCCTATGGATCTAAAACTAAAGATGACAATACTTGAATCTATGCATTATGCCTAGCTAGGGGCGTAAAATGATAGCGCTTGTTGGGAGGTAACCCAATGAATAAAATTTATTTTTGCCTTTTTCTTTCTGTTCTTGAGTGTTTGCACAATTATGCCTCTGTTATGATTGTGTTTTTTATGTTTTAATCAGTGTTTGTGCCAAGTAAAGCCTTTGGGATAGCTTTGGTGATAGTTGATTTGATCCTGTTGAAAAACAGAAACTTTTGCGTCCCGTAACAGAATTTTAATAATTCACAGAAGCGATGAAAATTTTTGAATTATTTACACAAGATTGTTATACAAATTTCCTCTCTTGTCCTCATTTTCAGAATTTTTGGATTTACAGAAGTATGAGAACAATTCGCATCTTTACAGACTGTTTTGTTTTTGACAGATTCTGTTTTCTTTGTATTGTGTGCTTATTTTGATGAATCTATGGATTGTATCGGGGAGTATAAGCCATGGAAAAGTTAGAATACATTAGATATAATGCAATAACAAAAAATTTAATGGGTTTTCTATAGTACTTAAAGTAAAGATTGGTTTTCTTATACTAACGGATCTCACGAAGGTTTTGTTAAGTTTTGTGTCATTGAAGTTTTCAAGTTTTGGGTGAGATCATGATGGATGAAGGAATAAGGAGTGAAAAGAGCCTAAGATTGGGGATGCCCCATGGCACCCCAAGTTAATATTCAAGGATAACCAAGCAACTAAGCTTGGGGATACCCCGGATGGCATCCCCTCTTTCTTCTAACGACTATTGGTATTTTACTTGGAGCTATATTTTTATTCGTCACATATCATGAGTTTTGCTTGGAGCGTCTTGTATTATATGAGTTTTGCTTTTTTTTTCTTTCTATTTTGTCACAAGTATCCTTGCTGGACACACCTATTTGAGAGAGCCAAAATTATGCTATGATTTCTCTATATGCTTCACTTAAATTTTTTGTGCTATGGAATTGCTCTAGTGCTTCTCTTATATCTTTTTGAGCACGGTGTGCTTTAATATTTGAAGAAATGCTCTCATGCTTCACTTAGATTAATTTGAGAGTTAGTAAATTTTTGAAGAAATTCTCTCATGCTTCACTTATATTATTTTGAGAGACGAAAAATTTTATGCTCATGTTCTTCACTTAGATTTGTTTGAGCTTGTCAAAAGCAATTGCAATATATGAAACTGGTCCCAAAGTGATAGATATTCAAGAGGGATATAATAAAAACTTCCATGAAGATCATTGGACAAAATAAACTTGATTCTTTGTAATAGTTTTGAGATATGATGATAGTGATATGTGAGTCAAGTTGGTGAGTAATTATGCTTCAGTAAGAATATTGGTGTTAAGGTTTGTGATTCCCTATGCAAGCACGAAAGTCAATAGTTATGCAATGAAATTATATCCTACTTGTGGTACATTATTCGGTGTTAGTTATGCTTAATGCTCGCTTATGTGATTTTTTGTTTCTTGGTTGGTTGCTTCTCAATCTTTTTGCTAGCCGCCACTTGTACTAAGTAGAAGTACTACTTGTAGATCCAACATCTTTAAAACTAGGTTTGCCATATGAGTCCACCATACCTACCTATATGTGGTATTTCCATGTCGTTCTAAGCAAATTTTATGTGCCATCTCTAATTTTCAAAATAAATTTTCTTTTTGTGTGCTCATACCGCTCATGAAGCAGCAGGGGGTGGCCAATATTTTTTATGCTAGATGTGTTATTCTCAAGATGAGTGTTTATTCACTTTTCATTGCACGAGAATGCGGTAGTAATGGGGATGCCTAGTCCCCAAATGAAAAAGAAATTTACTTTATGTTGTCAAATAAAAAATTCATTGGAAAGTGTTGGCATGGACGGTACCCGTGGATACGGCTAGCCATGGAATGTGAAAGAATGGTGGAAAAAGGAATAAACTTTATTTTCTGTTTGGGAACCGCCTATGATATATCTAGGATGGAAAGTGTTGGGAATTACTCGATCGTTTTCATTGACGGGAAAAGTATGCCGCTCAAAAAAAATTATCACTCAATTTAAGCTTTGAGCTCTGGCACCTCTAGAAATCCCTACTTCCCTCTGCGAAGGGCCTATCTACTTACTTTATGCAATTTTTTCTATTTGAGTCTCAATTTCTCTTATAAAGCACTAAGGGGCACTATGATCATACTTGAGCATTGGATGTAGCTAATATGCGAGTGTGTTTCATGAATGGATCAATGATTGAGCATGATGGGCTAGGGATAACTTTCTTTAGTGTTGATATTTTGAAAGACATGGTTGCTTATGTATATGCTTGAGTATTGAAATCTTTATGTCAAAACTAGACTATTGCTTTAAACCATATAAAAGTCCAAATGTCCATGCTACAAAAGAAAAAAATATGTGATGAACATGTTAGGCAGCATTCCACATCAAAAATTATGTTTTTATCATTTACCTACTCGAGAACGAGTATGAATTAAGCTTGGGGATGCTGATACGTCTCCAACATATCTATAATTTTTGATTGTTCCATGCTGTTATATTATCATTCTTGGATGTTTTACAATCATTTTATAGTCATTTTATATCATTTTTTGGTACTAACCTATTGACATAGTGCCCAGTGTCAGTTGTTGTTTTCTGCGGGTTTTTTACATTGCAGGAAATCAATATCAAATGAAGTCCAAACACAGCGAAACTTTTTGTGGATTTTTTTGGACCAGAAGACATCCAGTGGGCCAAAGAAGTACCGAAGAGGGAGCCCGAGGTGAGCACAAGACACCAGGGTGCGCCTGGAGGCCCAGGCGCGCCCTGGTGGGTTGTACCCACCTCGGTGGCCTCCCGCACCACCTCTTTGCTCTATAAATACCCCAATATTCCAGAAACCCTAGGGGAGTCGACAAAAATCAATTCCAGCTGCCGCAATTTCCAGAACCACCAGATCCAATCTAGACACCATCACAGAGGGCTTCATCATATCCATTGGTGCCTCTCTGATGATGCGTGAGTAGTTCTTTGTAGACCTACGGTTCCGTAGGTAGTAGCTAGATGGCTTCCTCTCTCTCTTTTGATTCTCAATACAATGGTCTCTTGGAGATCCATATGATGTAACTCTTCTTGCGGTGTGTTTGTTGGGATCCGATGAACTTTGAGTTTATGATCAGATCTATATCCATGAATATTATTTGAGTCTTCTTTTGATCTCATATATGCATGATTATTTATAGCCTCGTATTTCTTCTTCGAATCTTTGGTTTAGTTAGGCCAACTAGATCGATTTTTCTTGCCATGGGAAGAGGTGCTTTGTGATGGGTTCGATCGTGCGGTGTTCTTTCCCAGTGATAGAAGGGGCAGCAAGACACGCATGTATCGTTGCTATTAAGGATAACAAGATGGGGGCTATTCCTACATGAATAGATCTCGTCTACATCATGTCATCGTTCTTATTGCATTATTCCGTTTCTCCATGAACTTAATACACTAGATGCATGCTGGATAGCGGTCGATGTGTGGAGTGATAGTAGTAGATGCAGGCAAGAGTCGGTCTACTAATCTTGGACGTGATGTCTATATATTGATCATTGCCTTGGATATCGCCATAATTATTCGATCTTCTATCAATTGCCCAACAGTAATTTCTTTACCCACCGTATGCTATTTTCTCGAGAGAAGCCACTAGTGAAATCTACAGCCCTCGGGTCTATTATTTATCATATTTGCTTTGAGATCTATTTTTATTCACTTTTGTTTTTAGATCTATTATTCCAAAAACCCAAAAATACCTTTCTGCACTTTTCTGTTACTTATTTTATTTCGCGTTTGATCGAGATCTATTTATCCAATCTACACAATTTTTATCCCGTCAACTTGACAATTTCTGGCACCGTTACCCGTAGAGGGATTGACAACCCCTCATAAGCGTCGGGTTGCAAGTATTTGTTCTTTGTGTGCAGGTACTATTTACATAGTGTTGCTTGGTTCTCCTACTGGATTGATACCTTGGTTCCGTAACTGAGGGAAATACCTACCATAGCTGTACTGCATCATCCCTTCCTCTTTGGGGAAATACCGACGTAGTTCAAGTGACATCAATCATCCACTCCGGTTGCCCTGCCCTGGATTGCTTGTTGCTTATTTTCGGATTAGAAATCTGTGTCCATTGTCTCCAAAGTCGCCTCACCTTAAAAGCATTGGAATTTGTTTTGAAGGACAACAGCTCATCATCGAAGATGCCCCTTCACTTCAAAGGTTGCTCCTTGATGATTGTTATAAACCTTCGCAAATAACTGTCATCTCTGCTCCTAAACTTGAGACCTTGGAGTACACTTTGGATACTAATATTATGTTATATGCTCAATGTAGAGTTCGTCCATCGATAGCCTATCAATGGTGCTGGATTCTGTCAAGATCTTATATATCAGAATGTTTAGTATTGATCTGAACAAAATAATTGGCTTGCTGCGATGCTTTCCATGTCTGGAGAATTTGTACATAAAGGTGATTATTTCATGCACATTGAAAGCCCATATATATTGTACTAGAATTACCGTTCAGCTGTCGCTCTTTCGACACTCTCTTTTTTAGACCTTAACTGTTTTCAATCTTCATCTCTACGTATGCACTAACACATGGAGAAAAACATATAACCGATCGGTGGCATAATAAGCACCGGGATTTTCTTAGTTCTCATGACATTTGTTTGAGGACAATAATGATGGAAGGATATGCATCCAACCAGGCAAACAGAAGCTTGGTCACATTCTTCCTATTGAATGCGAGGTTACTATTGTCAATGAGGCTTAAGTTTTTCAACAAGAAATTTCTCACGGATGGATATGTTGAACAGCAAAAAAAGAAGTTTCAGGTGGACAAATGGGATTCTGAACGCTCTCGGGTTCTATTTACAACAACTTGTGGTCAGATTCCAGTAAATTTTTTGGCACAGGATGTTGATTTTATGGATCGGACCGATCCATTTGTTTGTGACTGCCAAAAACAGTGGTTGGTTAGATGTTATTGCCATGTTCAGTCTGGGTTTTGTCTAAACCTCATGAACAATTAATCCTTGGGCTTTTGTACCGTTTGTAAGCTTGAGTTAGATGTTGTTGCCCTTTTCAACTCGGCTGTGACTGTCATATTTTCTTTGAAACAAGGAAAATGGCTTGCCATTTTCTTTATTAAAGAGAGAAATATTGTAAGAACAGGGACCCAGCAGCTCGCCCAGTTGTAGATACGGGGCATGGTATCAAATGCGCTGTGCGGGTGCTGTGGCCCGTCTAGCCCAGGCTTTTATTTTAGCACATGACGAGCCGAGTTGATATCTTTTTTCTTTCTGAAAATGGCTAGCCCATTTCTATTTTTTTTGGACAATACCCAACCCAGGCCTACTTGCTTTTCTCAGCCCTGCTGGGCTGCAAATCTTTAAAGACGAGGAGGGATGTATTCGGCTTCCCCAGAAAATGGGCTATAAGTAGTAAGAAATGGGCTGTAAATTTTAAAAACACAGAAAAGCGGCAACTAGATTCAAATTTTGTTTTTTCAGGATTTCAAGATTTTAAATTTCATTGTTTTTTTTGCGAGAAAAATTTCGTTGTATTTTAATTTGAAATAAATTTATTTTTATAATTATTTTTAATGTGACTCGATATTTCCTGATTAAAAGAGTTCGGACCCCACCGAAATATGCAAAATTTTGTTGAATTTTTTAGCAGTGGCCAGAATATGGTCTGTAATGCTAAGAAAAAGAATATGGGATTCAAGATATCCTTAAGAATTAGCAAATGGGCTGTAAATTATTAAAAATAATGGCAAATGGGTTGTATGCTGGTTTCCACAGATTTGGAGGCTGAATTGTGGGCCTACTAGGTTGACGCTGATGCTGTCCTAATTTTTTTTTGATGCGTACGCAGGGCTTTGTCAACTTAGTCAACATAGAGTAGTGACTATTGGATGTCCATCCAACCATTGTCGTGCTTCTTCAATCTTTGATCTTCCTGCTCCAGCCGCCCAAACCAGCGCCAGCGGGACTGCCTGCTCCCTCCTTTCGTGGCCGGCTGTGCTGCCACACAGGCCGCACCGGCCCACCCTACTCCCATCGCTGGTCAGGCCATCCCCCTACCCACCCACACCTCCTATTATTTTCCGATGATGGTAGCCTCACCCCACAACCGACCAGTCAGCCCTCGTACTCCCCTCAGCGTGGGCATCCACTGCTGTGGCTTCGCCGGCTCTGGGTCATTCCCTTCCTGGGCCTCGCCGTCATCCACCGTGTTGGTGCTCTCGGCGCGGCATGGTCAACATGGTCAACAAACGACAACCATCGGAAGAGGGATGTAAGTGAAGAGGCTGATAGTAGGGACCCACACAAGCAAGTGCCTCCTTATCAGGCGAAAACAATGATTGCTCCTGCTGACAGCTGGGACCCATCGGTAAAATCTTCACACGGAAGGAAGTACCTCCTTATTATGCGAAAAAAACTATTCTCCCGATGACAGCTGGGACCCGGCATATTTGGTGGCTGACTTGTGGGCCTACTAAGCTGACGCGTCCCCATGGCTTTGTCAACTTAATCAACAAATGATTCTAGCAGTTGGACCGTTGGATGTTAATCCAACAGCCGTGCTGCTTCTTCAACCTCTAATCTTCTTGATCCAGCCGCCCATACCAGCGCCGGTGGGACCACCTGCTCCTGCCTCCCGTGGGCAGCAGTGCTGCCGTGCAGGCCTCACCGCCCCACCCTAATCCCACCACCGGCCAGGCCTTCCCTCTACTCACCCACACCCCGTGTTATTATCCGGCGACGGCAGCCTCACACCGCAGCAGAACCAGTGAACCCTCGTACTCCCCTCCGCATGGGCATCCACTGCCTCGTCTTCCTCGGCTCCGCATTGTTCCCTTAGCAGGCTTCGACGTCGTCCACCGCCTTGGTGCTCTCGGTGTGGCGTGGTCAACATTGTCAATGAACGACAGCCATTGGAAGACAACTGTACACGGTGAGGCTGACAGCTGGACCCACCAGCTACATCTTCGCACGCAAGGAAGTGCCTCCTTATTATGCGCAAAAAAAATGATTCCTCCCCCTGACAGCTGGGACCCACCACATATGCTTCGCACGCAAGGGAGTGCCTCCTTATCCTCCCTGGCAGTTGGGACCCACCCGGTCGAACCATACGTAGGGTTGTCTATCTGGTCGCGAACGTGTACGTATATTGGTTGATCGGTCTCTCTGCAAGGATGAACCATGGCCGAGTAAGTAGCGGCATGTTTCATAGTAGAGCCCCCGACGTAGCAGTTCAGGCAGTCCCGTCTAAATCGTGTACACGTACCTACAGCCACACGGCAAAAAATACGGCCACGTACGTACATATGGGCGGGGTCTCGAACGCATATAGCAACTGCGTCTTGTTCATTGGCAGCCAACCGGCTGGGTCGGAACAGAGAAACTACACCGTGTTCATCGGGAGGCAACCAACTAGGTCGGAACACGTCTTGTTCATCGATGGGGAGCCAATCGGCTTGGACGGAACAGCCGAAACGGGGTCCTGCTCATCGGGAGGGGTCTGGCGTACTGGAAAACGAAGGAAACGGCCTTTTGTTCGACTGCCTACGGTTGAAACAGGATCCTATTCATTGGCTCGGGGTCTGGCATACCGCAAAACGGACGAAACGGAGTTATCTTTGACCTCCTACGGTCAAAACGGGGTCCTGTTGATCGGAGGGGTGTGGCGTACCACAAAGTTGAGGAAACGGACTACTCTTCCAGCGCCTACGGTCGAAATGGGGTCCTGTTCATTGGAAGGGGTGTGGCGTACCGCAAAATGGGACTCCCGAGGCTACTGTTCATCACCCTCTACTGCCTCGCTCTAGCCTCCACGGGATACTGTTCATCCACCGTCGACCTCCTCCAGCCACCACCGGCTATTGTTCTTCCAGCCCTCCACGGGGTCATGTTCATCCACCCCCAACCGGCTGGGTTCTGGTGGCCTCCTCAGGGTCTTGTTCATCCAACCCCCTCAGGGAACTATTCATCCACAGCCAACCAACCGGCTTGATCAATCGATGTGTCTCGACTCGTGTCTACGTGTATCGCGCGCGATGCAGCAACGGGAACTGTTCACCGAGAGGCAACCCAACTGGCTACGTCTCACACGTACGGGTGCCTTCGGCTTCAGTAAGCAGCGAGAAGGATCGATCGGGTTCAGTTAGGCAACCAAGGAATGGCTCGGGTGCAGTTAGGCAATGAAGGGTTGATAGGCTTCAGTGGCTAGAGGTGGTGCGAGGGCGAGATCGATCGCTCGGGTTCAGTACGTACGAACGCCTCTCCATCTCGCTCGGGTTCAATTAGCGAACGCCTCACACACACACGCGCGTACGAGCGAAACGCGCAAACCACACTGCATCGCTCGGCCCCGACCACCCACAGTGACCGGGAACTCCAAGAAAATTTCCTCGCCCTCACTACCACAATTTTTTATGTCATTGATGGCCCAAAGAATGTCATGCAGGTGCGTCCCCGGCCTGCCTAGGACGAAAAGCCCATTTTCTGTCATGATTTTTTGTCATAGAAGTAGGAGCCCACCACATCTCTGATGATACGTGTTTTTGTCACAATTATCATCATAGAAGTGTCATAAGCATGACATAATTTTTTTCGTTCAGGCCATAATGTCACGGATGTGTCTGTTTTTTGAAGTGTAGAGGGGCGGCGACGGGACGCACGCTTCGTCCTACGCAGGATGGATGTGACAAAACTCTGAGCAACACCGTCGATCCCCAATGACCGCGTCCGCATGGGAAAGGCCCAGCTGATCAAGAGCCTTGTCATCAAGAACAGCTTCGGCCATGCTAGACTTCTCTGGCGATCGGTCCAAGATGGCAGGAGCACCACACCCCTCCTTCTGGTTCATCCAGGAGTCGAGCGGTGTCGCGCTCTGCCTCTCACGCCATGCCAGAGACGGTGGATGAAGCGATGGCGAGGGCTCAGCTATTGCTGAACTTTCCCCAGCAGCAGACAAGATGGATGAATGGAGAGCTACCATTCAGAGCCTCATTGGTTTTGCTGAAGTCAACAAGTCACGACGCACGGAGCCCTCATGGCACCCGCAGACGACGCCGGTGGCGCCAGATGGTAGCCAAGTCGAGAGGACTACACCAACGGTGCAGTCCCCTCCGCGGCGGCCACAACGGGCTCAGCAAACCCAAGATGTCGACGAGCCTGACGGAGCGTCAATGGCTTCGTCCGACCCACGGCTCTAGCAGGATCAACCCCAAGTGTTGAGAGATAGGAGGAGGGAAGATGCCCGCGTCACCATCGAATAGTGTCGCGAGATGCACCGTCAATCAGACAGGTGCAATGGACCCGACGTTGACGAACCCGCGCCTAGTGTTGGCGGGTACCTACCTTACGAGGTGCGGTGCCCTACCTTCACTAGTGAAATGCGGCAAGTCCATTGGCCATCCTCTCGCACCTTCAAGCCTAACCAGCCGGAGAAGTACGATGGAAAGCTCAACCCGGCAGAGTTTCTGGGCATCTATACAATTGCCGTTCAGGCTACCGGGGGAAGAGATGAGAAAGTACTCGCCAACTATTTCTCGTTGGCTCTCAAGCCGAATGTGAGGTCCCGGCTGATGCACTTGCCGGAGGATTCCATTTCTTCATGGGCAGACCTGTGCAATGAGTTCGTTGGCGCTTTCACTGGCGGCCACCAAGAACCAGGACAACCCACTGACCTGCAGGCCCTCCCACATAAAGAAGGGGAGAGTTTGCGCAAATATCTACAGAGGTTCAGCCGAGTGCACCGCAACATTCCTCAGATACACCTGGCAGCTGTGATTGCCGTGTTCCACATGGATGTGCGCAATCGAAGGATGCATGCAAAGATGAATGTTCGCCTACCGAAGACCGTCAATGAGCTGTACACATTGGCTGATAAGTGTGCTCGGGTTGAGGAAGGCAGAAGGCTCCCAGGAGAGGAGGTGGGTGTCGAAGTCGATTCAGAAGACGACGAAGACACCACCACCCTAGGGAAGAAGAACAGGAAGCGCAATAAGAAGCGTAAAGGGAAAGCAGTGATGGCCGTCGAGAGCTCCGGTGACCTTATCGCAGATAAGAAAGCTAAGACTGAGATGTCCGACAAAGAAGCTGCTTCTTGCACTGATTGCCGAGCGGCAGCGGCGGCTGAGAAAACCAGCAAGTTTGATGGGCCATACTGCAATATCCATAGGACCAAAGGCCATGATCTCCAAGATTGCAAGCAAGTCGAACAGCTAGCCAAGAAATAGAAGGCGGAGTATGAGAGGCACGATAACAAGAAAGGCCAAAATGGCGCTGGCGGGAAGGGCCGCGGAGGCCACAATGGCCACCACGGCAAGGCTGACCAGCAGAAAGAAAAACCCGCCAGGGGCCGTGAGAAGAAGGAAAATGAAGATGACAGTGAAGAAGAGGATGATGAAACCAGCGAACAGGAATTCCAGAAAGCTACCGAGGCGATGTGTATTGACGGGGGTGCATCTTTGCACTCCTCTCACCACCAACTTAAACAGTGGGCGCGTGAAGTCAATGCGGCAGAGCCAGTAGCGAGCGCACGGGAACCACTTAAATGGTCCCGCATGCCCATCATCTTTGACATTGAGGATCATCCAGATCGCACTTCTGCGGTAGGGTGTTTGCCGTTGTTGGTTTCACCAACAATCCGCAACCTCAAGGTCACAAAGATGTTGGTTGACGGCAGAGCAGGGTTGAATTTAATTTCCCCTTGCGTGCTTAAGAAACTTCAAATTCCTGATGAAGACCTGAAGAAGACTGGCACTTTCCAGGGGATCAACCAAGGAAGGAGCCAGCCAAAGGGAAAGATTATGCTACCAGTGACATTTGGCAGGGAAATAAACTTCAGAACAGAGAAGGTGGTGTTCGATGTTGTTGAACTTCCCCTGCCGTTCAACGGAATCCTTGGTCTCCTGGCTTTTGCTAAGTTCATGGCAGCGTCCCACTGCACATATAACACCTTGAAGATGTTGGGCCCCATGGGGGTCATCTCCTTCCTTCGGATAAGAGAGATGCAATTATATGCGTCGACAAGATGTGTAGAGACGCGGTAGCAGCAGAGGCCGTCAAGGCCTCAGCTCCAGCCAAGGAGCAAAAGAAAGTTGAGAGAAGTGGCAAGGACACCGACAAGGACCCCGGGAAGCGTGCCTCTTCGAAGTACGCTGCGCCCGGCAGTGACTTGCCGAAAAGTTCGACCAGCAAGAGATCCAAGGCTGCTCCCCCTGCAACAAAGAAGGTTCCGGCAAGGCAGGATGGCGCTGATGGTACTTTTACCATTAGCGCCACCCTTGATGACAAATAGGAAAGGGCGCTCATTGCCTTCCTGCGGGCGAATGTCGATGTGTTTGCATGGCAACCATCTGGCATTCCCAGGGAGGTAATCGAGCACCACCTTGCTGTCTGCCCTCATACCCGTCCCATCAAGCAGAAAGTTAGAAAACAGGCCTTGGAGTGGCAGCAGTTCATTGCTGAGGAAATTAAGAAACTCGAAGCGGCAGGCTTTGTTAGAGGGGTGCTGCATCCAACCTTGTTAGCAAATCCGATGGTGGTGCGCAAGGCAAATGGGAAGTGGAGACTTTGCATTGACTTCACCGACTTAAACAAAGCATGTCCAAAGGATCCCTTCCCCTTGCCACGCATCGATCAAATCATCGACTCCAGTTTGGGGTGTGATTTGCTCTCCTTCCTTGATGCATACCCCGGCTACCACCAGATTTTCATGGCTAAGGAAGATGAGGAGAAAACTGCGTTTATCACGCCGTGTGGCACGTACTGTTTTGTACGAATGCCTTTCGGGCTGAAAAGCGCGGGTTCAACGTTTGCGAGGGCTGTGCAGATTCGGTTTGAGCCTCAGTTGCATAGGAACATAGAGGCTTATATGGATGACATAGTAGTCAAAACCAAGGACAAATCCACACTCATTGATGACTTAGCAGAAACTTTTGCGAACTTGCGGAAGATCAATTTGAAGCTCAACCCGGAGCAATGTGTGTTTGGCATTCCATCTGGCAAGCTCCTGGGATTCTTCATGTCTTAGTGAGGGATAGAAGCCAACCCCGACAAGATCAAGGCTATAGAGCAGATTCAAGCCCCAAAAACTGTTAAGGATGTGAGGTGTCTGGCTGGCTGTGTTGCCGCGCTGAGCAGATTCATTTCAAAATCTGCTGAGTGTGCCCTGCTATTCTTCAAAATCTTGAAGAAGGCCAGCCCCATGAAATGGACCTCGTAGGCAGAGGCTGCACTTCGGGACTTGAAAAGATACCTTTCATCTGCACCAACTTTGGTTGCTCCTAAACCACAGGAACCGTTGCTGCTATACCTAGCGGCAACCAACCAGGTGGTTAGCACGGCGTTGGTGGCGCAGAGGGAAGTGGATGGCGAAGAGACCGACACAGCAGAGCCACCCAGCGATGAACCTAACCTATCCCCAGCAAACCTAGATGATGAGAAGGGGCCACAGACAGAAGCTGATAACCCGAAGGTGCTAGCAAGGAAAAAGATGGTGCAGCGACCAGTCTACTTTGTCAGCTCCCTCTTGCAGGGGGCTAGGTCAAGGTACTCTGGGGTGCAAAAATTAATCTTCGGCCTACTCATGGCCTCGAGGAAGTTGCTCCATTGCTTCCAAGCTCACGAGATCACAGTTGTGACTCGCCTTCCGTTGCAGTGTATTCTGAGGAACCCCGAAGCCACCGGAAGGATAGTGGAATGGGCACTAGAGCTGCCAAGTTTTGCTTTGAAGTTTGGGAGCACTGCAACTATACAGAGCAGAGCAGAGTTTATTGTGGAGTGGACGCCGACACCCAATGAAGAAGTGCAAGAGACAGCTCTTCCCGGCAAGGAAACTCTTAAGGAGTGGATAATGTACTTTGATGGGGCCTTCTCACTGCAAGGCGTAGGGGCCGGAGTGCTGCTTATATCACCCACCGGAGAGCACCTCAAGTATATTATCCAAATGCATTCCCCCTGAGAAGATGCCACCAACAATACAGCAGAGTATGAGGGATTACTTGCCGGTCTCAAGATAGCAATAGAGTTGGGGATAAAGAAGTTGATCATTCATGGCGACTCTCCACTCGTTGTGAAACAAGTAAACAAAGATTATTAGAACCCATTCATGGAAGCATACGTGGAAGAGGCGAGGAAGTTGGAAGAGTACTTTGACGGGCTGCAAACAGAGCACATACCTCAAGCAGAAAACAGCATCACTGATCACTTGTCAAAGTGCGCTGCTCAGAAGCTCCCTATGGAACCAGGTACTTTTGTGCTCCGTCTAACTAAACCTTCAGTTTCCCCGTCAACGCTGGACAGGAAAAGGAGAAAAATCAACACCGGCAAACATTTCCTGGCAGAGCTCCCTGGAGCCGCTGGTGAGAAGGTTGCCGAGGAAGACCTTTTGCTCGATGGTGATCTACATTCTCCGGCAGAACCTCGGGTTTTTGCTGTTGAGATTAGCACTCCCACGGCTGAGAAAATGCCTTTAGTCCTCATCGTCGAGCCCCAGGCTCCGGCGTGGGCGCAGCACATAGTCCAACTCTTGCAAACTGGAGAACTTCTCGATGATCCAGAGGAATCTAAAAAAGTGGCTCGCCAATCAAGTATGTACCAGTTTGTGGATAACACACTATACAGAAAGAGGCCAAATGGTGTGAATTTGAAGTGTATCAGTCAAGAGGATGGACTAATGCTGCTGGCGAAGATTCATGGAGGCGTGTGTGGTTCACATCTGGGATCAAGATCACTTGCCGGGAAAGCTTTCCGGCAAGGATTCTACTGGCCCACCGCCCTCCGGGATGTGACTGAGCTTGTCACCAAGTGTGAGGCCTACCAGTTCCATTCCAAGAACATTCATCAACCTGCCCAAGCTTTGCAAACAATCCCTCTATCCTGGCCTTTTAAAGTCTGAGGGCTCGACATCCTGGGCCCCTTTCCCCATGCCACCGGAGGCTTTGAATTCTTGTTCGTAGCAATCTACAAGTTTACAAAATGGCTCGAGGTGGAGCCAGTGAGAAAGGCGACTGCACAGTCAGCTATCAAGTTCTTCAAAAGGTTGGTGTGCCATTTTGGAGTGCCCAACAGAGTGATCACCGATAACGGCACCCAATTCACAAGCCGCGCCTTCATGCAGTACATTCAAAGCCTTGGAAGCAAGGTCTCTTTTACCTCTATTGCTCACCCAAGGAGCAACGGACAAGCTGAAAGGATGAACACTGAAGTGCTGTGAGGGCTTAAGACAAGAACTTTTGATAAGCTGCAGAAATGCGGTAGGCGCTGGGTTGATGAGTTGCGGGTGGTTCTTTGGTCAATCAGGACGACACCAAATCGAGCTACTGGCCAGACTCCCTTCTCCCTAGTATATGGGGCAGAAGCATTCCTCCCCATATACGGGTCACCTCGAGTACTTGCCTACGATGAAGTAGCGCAGGAGCAGCTGCGGCATGACAATGCCACGCTCCTCGAGGAAGATTGTCTCTGGGTAGTTGTACATGCTGCACGATACCAGCAAGCCCTGCGCCGCTATCACAGCTGCAGGGTTCATGCCCGGAGCCTTGAGGAAGGTGACCTTGTCCTTAGGCATGTTTAGACCGCCAAGGGTGCAAACAAGTTGACACCAAAGTGGGAAGGCCCTTACCGGGTAGTACGTGTCACCAGACCTGGCGCAGTCCGTCTAGAGACCGAAGATGGCATCCCTATGCAAAACCAATGGAATATTGAGCATCTTCGCAAGTTCTACCCGTAAGGCGCGGTTGCCGGGCTAGCCCCGGCAACCTGTTTTGTACAAGCATAGTCCCCGGGACTTGTAACCCTTTGTACAAAGCCAGGCACAGACCCTATGCAAAGTTTAATAAAATGAAGCGCTCTTTCATGAAAACTCGCATGCATGCATTCATACTTATTTGAGTATGATCTTATCATGATTATGATAGTTATTAAGTAAGATAATTGGCGTGCAGTAAAGAGCTTTGTGTTATTCCCCCTTTTTTCCCCTTTTGATGACAGCAGAAATGTTTTGTCACAATAGTTCTCGGAAGGGAGGATGGATGCAAGGACACACGATGATTCTCGACAACCCTTCCTTATGTGAGGTGATAAGAAGGACAGCAAAATAAGATAAGTACCCTTCGTTACATTCCATCATTTCCGTGCTGTACTTTGGTATGAGGAACTTGTACGTAAGGAAACCTAGCCACTTCTGAGATTCGTGCTCCTACTCTTGATTCGAGTCTACTCGACAAGTTTTAGTTGCAGCTGCTCATGGGGGGGGGGAGCTTGACGAGGGGCTGGCCTTCGTTCGCGCTCGCTAACCCATTTTCGAGCTCATCGAACGTGGTTCTTAGTAGCGGCGACACGGGAGGCCGGCAAGGACATCTTGCCGAAAAATTTTGTTTACTAAGGAGTATTGAAGGCTCATCCTTCAAGTGTGTTTTAATACATACACAAAACTTCCAGCAAGCTCTTTTTTCCAAGTTTACATAGATAAACAAGTACAAAGCATACAAGTACTAGAATGGATGAAGGATTACATAATTTTGATTAAAATTTAGCAAATGCCTACATGTCTTGATATGAAAAAAGATAAGTGCCCCATAATGCCTTTCTTGTCCCTCTCCTCCTAGGAGTTGCATCGAGACAGAAAGAGGGGAAAAGGAGCGCCTGGGCAGAAGCCGAGCCTGACAAGATCGGGAGGGCGCCTCCCCGGCAACGAAGAAGAGGCCAGAGACAAAGGGCGCGGTGAGGCGATGCCCTGGTCACCCCCGCCAGGACCAGAGGAACGCGGCAAGACGGGGACACCGGCAGGGAAGACGAAGCCAGAGTCCGCGAGGAAGCCTGCCGGGGTCCAACTGGAGGTGGCGGTGATGTCCAGACCAACCACCCCCGGAAATCGCTCTATCGGGGCCAAGCTGCAGATGATGGTGCTGCCGGCGCCTAGCTGACGGTGACGGTGCGACCAGCGTTCAGCTGGAGGCCGGGTCATCACCTTCGTGCTTGACGACCAAGGACTCGCTATCGTCGTCCTCCCCACCGGTGTCCTCCTCATCGCTATCGCTTGAGGAGGAGCTTTCGTCGTCGGTTGAGCTTTCCATGCAACACCCTAAGCTAGCACCCGAGCATTTGAAGACCTTGATGAAGAGCAGATTAGCCTCCACCAACTTGAAGCGGAGGACATGCCTTCCGCCAGATGGTGGGCGCGAGCGAAGGTTTTCTAGCCCTGCCTAAGAAGTGTGACGTGCGGTGCGGGGAACTCAACATCCGCCCACGCCGCACCGTTGCAGCAGCCGCTCATGCGCAACCCCAGCCTGAGCGGCTACTCAATTTCTATCATCTTGGCAAAGGGGCGAGGCAGCCGCAAATGACTATGGGGCAGATCGCGCAGCTTGATGATGAACTCCAGCGCGGTGCCTCCCGTATAGCCTGCTGTCGGTGTTGGTGCGGCTAGCGGAGGGGCAGCGAGTGCACCACCTCGCCCGCCCCGGGCATGGGCGCTGCGTCGACCATGACTGTGCCCCGCGGCTTCACCTTGCGCACTAGACTCTGCCCCTGCTACTGCAGTGGAAGCAGGAGCGAGATGCCGAGAGGAAGCCCTCGTTGCTACCGTTGGGGCCGGGGCTCGGCCCCTTCGCCTCGCCATGGTGAAAACAAGAGCAAGGAGGAAAGGAAGGAGAGGAGATGGATGAGCCTTGCCAGCCCCCCTTGCGCCTCCCCTTTTATAGCGGAACGGAGGGGGAGACTGGCTCTTCTCCACCCTGTGGCAACCGCCCCACTCCTCCAATCCGACCTCCGTGCCCCCTGATGGCGCCTGGATTCGGAGACCGCCCCACTACACCAATCCAGGGCTCTGCACGTTCTGCCAAGGCATACGTTCCCGTGCCCTGTGCGTCCACCACCAACCCCGCGCAATGCATGCAGCACGCGTGGCGGAAATGGCGGACGTAGTGGGTGAGGTAAAGATAAAATTTCAATTGCCCCAGGCCACACACGGATGCTGTAATGGACGTTCGCGATCATGGGCACCCCCTGAGTTATGACGGGGGTAACGCACGTCGTCTATGTGTGAAGACACTCTGGGGCTCCTGAGAAGTAATCAGGACGAAAGCTAATGAAAAAGCAAAGAAGATCTCAAAAAGAAAAAGAGGAAGAATCGTGCCAGCCCCGGCAAGGCCAACGCGTACGCATGTGCATCTGTTGGGCCTACCCCAACGACGGCTCAATGCGTGTGTGGGCCAGGCTTGGGGGCTCATGTCGGTGCAATGAACATGTGCGTTTGTCGCCCTGACTCATGCACCAGTGTACGGTAGGGCATACTTCCAGTATCAAGGGTTGATACACGATAAACCAGAGAAGCCGCTCTTCGTGAGATCGAGGGGAGCATTGAGAAGATCAAGCCAGCAAGAGATAGGCCTCCCTTGTCGGGCAGGAGAGCCCGGCCGGGTCGAGACCACCTCTGAAGGCCAAGTACAGAACGCCCTGGCAGGGACCCCGGGGCCCGTCAAGACCGCAAGGCAGAACCCGCCAAGCTCTATAAACCTGCAGATCCCCGCCAGGACGCCACCGCTCCACCTCATCGCACACAAGTCACTAATCGGTGCGGTGTCAAGCTCCCAAGTGGCTAGGTGGATCCTGTCAGGCACGTGGCAGCATAGCGGAGAGGAGATTAACTTTATTGACACTCGTCCAGATGGTGTGTCACGCTAATAGGAAGAAGGCAGATAAGCGGTGTGGCAGGCTTGCCGGGCTTTAACACCAGCTTGACACCTAGCAGTGCTTTTAATGCACCTTGTCCTACCTGCCAGAGTTAGGTATGATAGCACTGTTAGCTATCTAATCACCCTGAAATGACTATTTTGCCACTGTGGTCACCCCTTGACCTTTAAAAGGAGGACCGAGGCAACCTAGCAAAGGGTTCGAACACTTGACCCCTCAACACTTGTATGCACACCCTGCTCACCTCGAGGCACCTTGCCGGGCTTGAGCACGTCGTGTCTTCGTGTTCCTCCAGATCAATCCACCACAGCAGGAGTAGGGTTTTACACTGCAAAGCGGCCCGAACTGGGTAAAAGAGAGCTGTCATCGCCGCGTTGTCCCTGTCATTTCCGCTCTTTGTGCAACATGACCGTCCCCTTGCCGAACCATAAAGGGGAACCCATGCCCCATAGGTGATCGTGCTTCCACGCCGACATTATTGATATTGAAAAAATCCAAAAAAATGGATGCATGGATGCATTTTGTAGGGAACACCTCCGAGTGGCCTATGTTTTGCCGGAATGTTGATTAATTTCCGTTCTGGCAAATTTCAGGCGCTCGATATGTCTTGTTTTAGCAAAGGTCATGCCGGAATTTTCTGTGAATTTTAGCATGACTTGTGCTATAAAGTAGGAAATATCAAGTGCTCATGATTTGCCCGAACAGGAATTAAATGACATACCGGCAACCCATAGGTCATTTTTTTATGTCATTACTTGATATATTTAACGGGTTGACTATCATTCTGTCGGGGCTCCTTGTGTGACTTAATTTCGTTCTGCTCTTGAAGGAAGGATGCCGACTGTTGTCGTGGGGGTCACTTCCTTTCCTTCATCTCATGATATACCTTGGTAATGCACGAGAGGAGGAGGGGAAGCGACCATCACCAATGGTCAAAATATCTGTGAGCGAGCGTCCACCATATACTGTCGAAATATGAGAGAGGAAAAATCCCGACTGTTGTCGTGGGGATTGCTCTTTGTTCCCATGTGCTAGACATTTTGGTGTAATGCACTCGAGAACAAATGGAGGAGCGACCATCACCGATGGTCGAATATATCAGAGAGGGAGTGCCCACCATATTACACCACGTGAGATGAGTGTTTTCAAGGAAAGACTCGACAGACCGAAAGTCAACCCGTGATGAATAATAATGATCTATGTGTTGAGTTCCTATTATTTGCCGTTGATTTTTAATCTTTGACTTATATGAACACAGGAAATGTCTGACGATGATAGGATCCCCGAGTGCGACTACTACGAAGATGACCAGGGTATGTGCGACAGGATGCCTAATCTGCAAAACGGTAGGTGCTTCACCATCATGTTGAAGGAGACTTTCAACGTTTTTACGGTTCATAACGACGGCAAGTATTTTTCCATAATTAAGCATGACTTGTGATTTTTGGCTTCAACGTGTAATTTCCATTTTTTTACAATTCAAATAGTTCATCCCATGTCATGAAAGACCGTATGTCTTGGAAAAGCTCGGTTCCGAAGATAGGGAAAGAACGGAGACGAAGAGAGCTCTTCGTAGGATGAAGCATTGTTTAACTTTTTAGGTTCAGCTACTTAATGCACCAAATAGCTCATATTTTGGTTGCTCAACTTGGAGAGGACTTTGCAGGGCCTATAAATTTAAGGAGGATATGAAAATAACCTTCGATATTCGACCCGAAGATGAAATTGAAGATAATATCGACATTTGGGTGGATGTGGACACGCTTCCAATTCTACCTCTTTGTGAGTTTGTAAATAATTTTTTAAGTAATTTATATTATTTATTTAAAATCATTGATGGCTTATTTCCATTGACAGCTTATTTCCATTGTTCAAAAAATGTACGGAAGGTAGTCGACAAAACCTACTACACTGATGGCTCTGAACTAACTTACGAGGAGAAAAATCATCTTATCTCATTTATTATTGATGTTGAGACTTTCAATAACAATTATGAAACTCCTCCACATTATGGTCAATACATGCCACTAGTCCATGTTTTGAACTACGGTAGCATCCATGGCATGGTAAGATTTTTTACTATTATGACACTAGTGCATCTTTTGTATACATTCTTCTAAAGCTAAACTACATTGCTAACTATGTTATTATTATGTTCTTTAATAGAAAATCCCGAAGGATTGTGTGCCTCATCTAATGCATATGAAAGGTCACATTGATATTATTAGCTTATGGCCAAGTCTGCCTATGGTTCTCCGTTGTGCATCCACCATTTCTTGAAGAGATGAAGACCTCATAATCAAAGGATGAAAAAAAGTTATGAATGATCGCAGGGAGCTACTTGGAGGCAACATGGTGCGAAGCCCACGAATTGGAGACAGGATGATCTCCACTCTCCATAATGGAGAGTCAGGGGCTATCCTGTTTTATGCTATTTTACCTTAGAGAGGGTAGCAGGTCCTAGCTAGTACTCATGATCATGTGATAAGAACAATTAACTAGTGTTGGTTAAGACTATGATGACGATGAGGAGTTGTTATTATGATGATGATGATGATGAGTGATGTGCTAGAATGATGAGTTGTTAGATGACTATGATAATGATGAGTATGACTTGTTATTATGATAATGATGATGAGTTATTATTATGATGATGATGCAGAGTTGTTATATTATTATTAGCATGATGAGTTATTATATCACTGGGTGAAAGAAACGTGGATTAGATTCAAGTGGAGGCAACATGGTGCAGATCCAAAGTACTACTACCAAGTTTGGATTAGTAGTACTTTGGGTCTGGACCAAGTTCCCTCCACTTGAATCTAATCCACGTTTCTTTCACCCACTGATATAATAACTCATCATGATCATAATGATATAACAATCTCTAAATTGCTACTGTATCAAAACTTGTATAACAGTATATAAATAAACTATAAAACAATAGAGAAATGGAATAAAGACGAGTAGTAGTAGCGGGGGTCCTTGGTGCACTACTAGTAACTATCAGTAGCGTTGGATAGGGCAAGTGCTACTGCTATCTGAGTTAGCAGTAGTGCGTGAGATAAACCGCGCTACTGCTAAAGTTTAGTTGTAGCGCCATACTAGTAGCGCTCCCACCTTTGCTACTGCTATACCAAAACCCTGCGCTATGCTACTTCTTGAGCTTGCGTTGATTTTTTCCTTGAATAGGAAAGGGTGATGCAGCAAAGTAGAGATAAGTATTTCACACAGTTGAGAACCAAGGTCTCAATCCAGTAGGAGGCACAAGCAAGTCTCCAATCTATGCACCTACACAAACTAAAAACACTTGCACTCAATGTGAAAAAGGGGTTGTCAATCCCTTCACGGTCTCAAACAAGAGTGAGATCTAATAGCGATAGGTATAAAAGATAAATAAAAGAGCAAACTAAAGTAAATATAAATAAATTGCAGCAAGGTATTTTTGGGTTTTTTGGTTTATAGATCTGAAAATATATGATGGAAAATAGACCTGGGGGCCATAGGTTTCACTAGAGGCTTCTCTCTTGAAGATAGTATACGGTGGGCAAACAAATTACTGTTGAGCAATTGATAGAAAAGCGCAAAGTTATGACGATATCTAAGGCAATGATCATGAATATAGGCATCAAGTCCGTGACAAGTAGACCGACTCCTGCCTGCATCTACTACTATTACTCCACACATTGACCGCTATCCAGCATGCATCTAGAGTATTAAGTTCATAAGAACGGAGTAATGCCTTAAGCAAGATGACATGACGTAGAGGGATAAACTCAAGCAATATGATGAAAACCCCATCTTTTTATCCTCGATGGCAACAATACAATACGTGCCTCGCTACTCCTACTATGTCACTGGGTGAGGACACCGCAAGATTGAACCCAAAACTAAGCACCTCTCCCATTGCAAGAAAAACCAATCTAGTTGGCCAAACCAAATCGATAGTTCAAATAGAAATACAAAGATATCTTAATCATGCATATAAGAGTTCTAAGAAGACTCAAATAATATTCACAGATAATCTTATCATAAATCCACAATTCATTGGATCTCAACAAACACACCGCAAAAAAGTATTACATCGAATAGATCTCCAAGAACATCGAGGAGAACATTGTATTGAAGACCAAAGAGAGAGAAGAAGCCATCTAGCTGCTAGCTATGGACCCGTAGGTCTATGGTAAACTACTCACACATCATCGGAGGGGCAGCAAGGTTGACGTAGATGCCCTCCGTGATCAATCCCCCCTCTGGCAGATCACCGGAAAAGGTCCCAAGATGGGATCTCACAGAAACAAAGGCTTGCGGTGGCGGAAAAGTATTTTGGTGGACGCTTCTGGTGGTTTGGGAATTTATAGAGGCAGAGTTAGGGTTAGAGGACCCCCGAGGGACCCACAAGCCCTCAGGGCGCCCCCCCTAGGGCGCACCTGGCAGGCTTGTGGTCGCCTCGTGAACCTTCTGGCCCCCTCTCCAAGTCCTACGGGTGTGTTCTGGTCCAAGAAAAATCATCGCAAAAGTTTTATTCTGGTTGGACTCCGTTTGGTATTCCTTTTCTGTAAAACTCAAAAACAAGGAAAAAACAGAAACTGGCACTGGGCTCTAGGTTAATAGGTTAGTCCCAAAAATAATATAAAATAGCATATTAATGCATATAAAACATCCAAAACAGATAATATAATAGCATGGAACAATAAAAAATTATAGATACGTTGGAGACGTATCACGCTATTGCTAGGGTTTTCGCTAGTAGTGAAACATTCACCTAAGGACACATATATGATTTTTTTCAATGCATTTTCGTGCACTGGAGCATGTGCTTGTAGTTCAAATTTGAATTATGCACATCAAATGCCTAGAAACTCAATTAATATATAAAAAAGGCCAAACAAACCCTGAATAATTCCAGATTTTAAGACAACACTCATATAGTTGCATGTTCACTTCAGATAAATGTTTTAGCAATTCAAACACCATCCTTTCCCTTCGTAACATCATTTTGTCTTTCAAATCAGAATGAAAAAATTAGGTACACAACAAACATTTTACTAGCAAGAATCGTGTGCGATGGGATATAAAATATCTTGGCGCACTCTCTTGTATGGCTTATGCCGAAAGCTTCTCATTTACAGTCCACCGCCCGCGCTTCAACCACACTTCGCGCCAGTTTGTCGTGGCACCAAGCGAAAAAATTCGGCAACAGCGAAAATATCTAGCTCCCACCTCCTCCCCCCAACCAAAAGCCACATTTCCACTGTTCCTCATTCCTTTCCAAGTTCAAACCTTCACTGCTTACTTGCAGCGCCGCCTCCTCAACGGTGACCCTTCTTCTTGCTACGCGGCCTCGTCGATATAGTCAGGTAATCCACACCCCATCCCAGCCTCCTCCTTCTACTCCATCCCACATGCCCCGACCGATGGCGCGACACCTCCCGCCCAAATCACTGCCCGTCCTCCAAATAAGCGCCGCCCACAGCCATTCTGCACGTAGTATAGCGAGGAGCTCAGGAGCATCTGGCAGCGGAGAAGCAAATCGCGGCCGCATGCGAGGATGAGGTCGTGATGGCTGCCATGCATGCTGACCGCCAGATCTTGGAGGAGCACCACACCTTCGAGGCCACCGTCGATGCCACGACGTGGTTGGCGACATTAAAATACAATTCGTGGTATTTTCTCGAGGCCACCGCTGGTGCCTTCTACTGAATTGTCCTCTGTAATGTTAATATGCAATCTGATCTTCTGAAATGTAATGTTCAATTAACAATTTGGTCCAACAATTGCTACATTTCTTAGTAGTTATCAAGAATTCTTGGTTTGGTTAACTGTCTTATCTTCTAGTATATGTTCTATTCTGCAATGTGGTGCTCAGTTAACTGTTTGGTTCATTTGTTACACTGTCTAGTTAACTATTTGGTTCAATTCTGCAATCAGATGTTCATTTGTTGTTGGTACAGTTTTGTATTGTTATGCATGTGAGAAATAAATCGAATTTGGCTGTACTAAATACACGAGAAACATATACAATGACTCTATTTCCAAGTTGTTTAGCAAGGTTTGTGTTATCCTTGGGACATGGCAGTGTTGTAGAGGTCTTTGGCGTTGGTCTGTGGTGGCTTGGTTGCTTTGTGATTTGCCTCATCGCCATTGGCATGAGGTTGGTCTAGGGCGAGCATGTATCGTAGTATGCATGGTGGGTGTGTTTTGTGGATGTGGTTGCTAATCCTTGTGATTGGCGTTTTAAAGGCTGAAAGGCTTGTATCCGGCTTCTTTGCCTCTTCTTCTATCAATATATGATGCGCATGCTTGTGCGTATTCTAGAAAAAAGTTGTTTGGCATGCTTGGTTTCGTTAACTAGCTTTTCCATGCATCTCGAGTTAATCTGTTGGATCTGCAATTTGTTTATTTTTTATTAACATACTCTACTGATAGTATGCCAACTCTCACATAACCTGATGAAGATCTCCCTTATATGTGTTGCATGGAAACAATGGGAGGCAGTTAGGTTTACCATCGAGCTTTGCACATGCATGGTCCTTTGGCTAATAGCACATTATTGTGCAGTTGCAGGAATCATTTTAATATTTAGGTTTTTAACAATTTGGTCTTGCACATGTAGGTCCTACTATCAGAGGTGTAGACCCACTATTCTACCCATTTTGGATATGGGGAAATGAGATGTCAATGAATATCAGTGATATGTCTCCAACGTATCTATAATTTCTAATTGTTCCATGCTATTATATTATCAATCATGGATATTTTATATACATTTACTGGGAACTTTATATCATTTTTTGGGATTAACCTATTGACATAGTGCCCAGTGCCAGTTCCTATTTTTTGCTTGTTTTTTCCTTTGCAGAATATCAATACCAAACGAAGTCCAAATGCCACGAAACTTTTTGGAGATTTTTTCTGGCAGGAAGACACCCAGGAAGCTTCTGGAGGGCACGAGGCGATGCTCATGGGGGCCACTAGGCACCAGGGCGCGCTAGGGGCCTCCTGCACGCCCTGGTGGGTAGTGGAGCCCACGAGCACCCCCTTGACCTACCTCCGCCTCTATAAATACGTTAAAATCCCAAAAACACTAGGGGAGACAACGACATACTTTTTCCGCCGCCACAAGTTCAAGAACCATGAGATCAAATCTTGAGGCCTTTTCCGGCACTCTGCCGAAGGGGGCAACGATCACAGAGGGGTTCTTCATCATCCTTGTTGCCCCTCCGATGATGCGTAAGTAGTTTACCACACACCTACAGGTCCGTAGTTAGTAGCTAGATGGCTTATTCTCTCTTTTTGATCTTCAATACAATGTTCTCCTCGATGTTCTTGGAGATCTATTTGATATAACTCTTTTTTACGGTGTGTTTGTCGGGATCCGATGAATTGTGAGTTTATGATCAGTTCTATCCATGAATATTATTTGAGTCTTTGCTGAACTCTTTTATGCATGATTGTTATAGCCTCATATTTTTCTCCCATTTATAGGTTTGGTTTGGCCAACTAGATTTATTTATCTAGCCATGGGAAGAGGTGCTTTCTGATGGGTTCGATCTTGCGGTGCTCAATCTCAATGAAAGAAAGAGACATGACACACATGTATCATTTGTATTAAGGGTAACAAGATGGGGTTTATGTATACGTGAGTTTATCTTGTCTACATCATGTCATCGTTCTTATTGCATTACTCTGTTTTTCCATGAACTTAATACACTAGATGCATGCTGGATAGCGGTCGATGTGTGGAGTAATAGTAGTAGATGCAGGCAGGAGTCGGTCTACTAATCTTAGACGTCATGCCTATATACATGATCATTTCCTTGGATATCGTCATGATTATTCGCTTTTCTATCAATGGCCCAACCATAATTTGTTTACCCACCGTATGCTATTTTCTCGAGAGAAGCCTCTAGTGAAAACTATGGCCCCCGGGTCTCTTTCCTATCATATATTAAATCCAAAATACCTTGTTGTAATTTTTCTTTATTTATTTTACTTTTGTTAGATCTATTTATCAAAACCTATACCATTTAATCTATCTCAATACCGTTGAGGGATTGACAACCCCTCTTACATGTTGGGTTGCAAGTTTTTGTTGTTTGTGTGCAGGTGTTGTTTAGATAGTGTTGCTTGGTTCTCCTACTAGATTGATAACCTTGGTTTCATAACTGAGGGAAATTATTACCTCTGTTGTGCTGCATCATCCTCTCCTCTTCGGGGAAATACCAATGCGGATCAGAAGTAGCAATCAGTCAAGTCAAGAAACTCAGAAAGATTGTTAGGATAAACAAACTTGCGACAAATAACAGCAAGATCTTTGTTTGCACAATGAAGAAGAGATCAATCAACTATAGGATGGTACTAACTCTTTTACCTTGTTTTCCCCTTGTGCCATTTAAAATTTTCGAACAACTATTTATGCATATCTTTATTTTCAGTCCTTTCCAAAGCAATTCACCGATGATTCTGATGACCCACAAGTATAGGGGGTTAATCATAGTCCTTTCGATAAGTAAGAGTGTTGAACCCAATGAGGAGCAGAAGGAAATGACAAGCTGTTTTCAGCAAGGTATTGTCTGCAAGCACTAAAATTATCGGTGACAGATAGTTTGATAGCATGGTAATTTGTAACGAGCAACAAGTAGCAACTGTAACAAAGGTGAAGCAAGGTAGCCCAATCCTTTTTGTAGCAAAGGACAGGCCGGAACAGTCTCTTATAATAAGCACAACATTCTTGAGGACACACGGGAATTTCATCTAGTCACCTTCATCATGTTTATTCAATTCGTGTTCGCTACTTTGATAATTTGATATGTGGGTGGACCGGTGCTTGGGTGATGTTCTTACTTGAACAAGCCTACCACTTATGAATAACCCCTCTTGCAATTAGCCACAACTAAGAAAGAAGAATTAAGATAAATCTAACCATAGCATGAAACATATGGATCCAAATCAGCCCCTTACGGAATAGCGCATAAACTTGGGTTTAAGCTTCTGTCACTCTAGCAACCCATCATCTAATAACTACTCCACAATGCCTTCCCTTAGGCCCAAAGATGGTGAAGTGTCATGTAGTCGACGTTCACATGACACCACTAAAGGAAGCAACATCATACCTATCATCAAAATATAGAACGAATAGCAAATTCACATGATTACTTATGACAAGACTTCTCCTATGTCCTCAAGAACAAAAGTAACTACTCATGAATCATATTCATGTACAAGATCAGAGGGGTATTGAATATCATTAAGGATCTGAACATATAATCTTCCACCAAATAAACCAACTAGCATCAACTACAAGATGCAATCAACACTACTAGCAACCCACAGATACCAATCTGAGATTTTGAGACAAAGATTGAATACAAGAGATGAACTAGGGTTTGAGATCAGATGGTGCTAGTGAAGATGTTGATGAAGATTAGTCCTCCATGATGAGAGGATCGTTGGTGATGATACGATGGCTTCGATTTCCCCCTCCCAGAGGGAAGTTTCCCTCGCGAAATCGCTCCGCCGGAGAGCAAAAGTGCTCCTGCCCAGGTTCCGCCTCAAGACGGCAGCGCTTCATCCTGAAACCTTCCTTCTGATTTTTTTTCTAGGTCAAATGGCATCATATAGCACAAGATGGGCTTCGGAGGCCTGCCAGGGGGCCACAAGCTCAGGGGCATGCCCCCTAGGCTTGTGGCTTCTTGGTGGGTCCCCCTCTAGTAATTCTTTTGCCAATAATTTTTATATATTCCAAAATAATTCTCCATCAATTTTTAGCTCATTTGGAGTTGTTCAGAAAAGGTGTCTCCGATATAGCCCTTTCCAGCCCAGAATTCCAGCTGCCGGTAGTCTCCCTCTTCATGTGAAACTTGCAAAATAAGAGAGAAAAGGCATAAGAATTGTATTATAAAGTGAAATAAAAGTCCATAATGCAATAAATATCTATATGAAAACATCATGCAAAATGGACGTATCAACTCCCCCAAGCTTAGGCCTCACTTGTCCTCAAGCGAAAGCCAAAATCGATAATCATGACCACATGTTTAGAGAGAGAGGTGTCCATAAAAAAATATGGACATAGAAGTATCATGGTCATTATCATAACAACAATATATCATCATAAGACCTCTCTTGCTATAGTAACAATTCATTCACAAGCTAAAGTATGAAACATAAACTTTATTGGAAATTAACAAACTACGATCTCAGTCATTGAAACAATCGCAATCCATCATATTTTCAGAAAAAGTCTATGTAAGAGCTTTGTTTAGCAAGTTCACATACTCAACCATCATATAGTCTTCTATGATTGCTGACACTCATGGCACATTTATAGAGCAAAAGCTTTAGTCAAACACATAGGAAGATGGGGATTTATAGTTTTCACAGCCCAACTAATTTATCTCGAGGATAATGTCAACAATAATAACTCATGATCACCTATATCCAACTGGATATGCGCCTGGATCTTTCCCCACCACATGTATGATGCTTGCCAACTAGAGAATAAATAGAGCAGAGTAGGGATGACCATTATTGACTCTTGCATAAAAGTAAATACAGAAAAGTAAAAGATAGGCCCTTCGTAGAGGGAAGCAGAGGTTTTCATGCGCTTTTTCTTTTTAGATGTGCAAGCTCTTAATGGAAAGGAACGTCACTTTATATTGCCCCTTGTGATAGAGACCTTTATTATTAGAGCAAGAGTCTTAGTCAGACACATAGAAAGATAGGGGCTTATGATTTCGCCTCCCAACTTATTTACCTCAAGGGTAAAGTCAACAATAAAAATAAATACATGAAAGTAAAAGATAGGCCCTTCACAAAGGGAAGCAGAGGTTTTGATGCGCTTTTTGTTTTTGAATGTGCAAGCTCTTAATGCAAAAGAACATCGCTTTTATTTCCCCTTGTGATAGCAACCTTTATTATGTGGTCCATTGCTTTTATTTCTTCACCATCACAAGATCATTCAAAGCTTATTTTTTACCTTATAATAAAAGATCATACATATTTAGGAGCAATTTTTATTGCTTTGCATCGATGACAACTTACTTGAAGGATCTTATTCAATCTATAGGTAGATATGGCGGAGTCTCATAACATGAAACTGGGTTTAAAGGTTTTGGATGCACAAGTAGTATCTCTACTTAGTGCGAATTTTTGGCTAGCAAAAGATCCTAGACAAGCACCACATGTTAGAAGATCAATAACAATATAACTTCTATGTGAATGTAAACAACCATAACTCATTACGTTGTCTTTCTTGTCCAACGTCAACTAATTGATATAGAATATTTGATGGGGGCTCACAATCATAAAAGATGTCCAAGATAGTATATTTATATGTGAGACCTCTCTTCATTTATTACTTTTTTTTACGGATTGCTCCAGTGACCAATACTATGCTTGTCAAATTCCAACAAATTTTATCAACTGTAATTCTTTTATGTGAAGTCATTACTCCCCATGGGAGTAGCATATGATCTTTTTATTCTTTTATTTTCTGTTGCTAAGAATGAAACAAGAAACAAAAGCAAAACTCAAACTACTCTTTATTATATATCTCGCACACGATTACATAGATAGATAGATAGATCACTAAGCAAGCACTCGAAAATAGATCATACTAAAACGTTATTCTTCTAAATAACAAAATAACTAAGGATCGAACTAAGATAGATAATGATGATAGAAGGTGGTGGTGATACAATATCGGGGCACCTCCCCCAAGCTTGGCACAAGCCAAGGGGAGTGTCCGTACCCTAGTACTCAAGTCACCTTCTTTGGTGATGGTGGTGATGATGAGGTAGTAGGCTTGTCCTTCAGCCTACGTTTGAGGATGCAGTTTTCCTCTCTAAGCTTATTGATCTATTACTCAAGCTTCAATACCCTTTCACATAATGTGTCTTTGCTTTCCTGTAGAAGATGGAACGGGATAAATTGAAGCTTAAACTCGTTTACTCTATTTGAGAGGCTCGACTTCTTGAATTCCACATGCATATCTCCGGGTTGAGGTAGAGGAGCATCATCTTCTTCTGAACTCGCGTCTCCCGTTCCCTTCAGATCAACATATCGTTCTTCTTCCATGGACCAACCATACGGATCCATATCTCCATAGTTCCTTGGGTTTGCTATATAGTGCGAAACATAGCTCTCTCCATCTGAGTCTTGGGACGACATACTTTGATCAGATCTCTAAGAAAAATAGCACGAAAAAAGAACAAAGGATATTTTCGTGATACTGTGATCAAAACATCAGGAAGTATATATAATGAATTTTTTTGGTGCAGGACAAGTAACATGGAAGAAAACAGAGTCGGGAAAATCCACGAGGGGGCCACAAGCCTAGGAGGCGCGCCTAGGGGGTAGGGTGCACCCCTCGGGCTTGTCGCTCCCTCATGCACTTTTTGGACTGTTTATTATTTTCTTAATTTTTTAAATATTCCAAAGCAGACAGAAAGTACTTTTATGGAACTTTTCGAGTCAGTTTACTTACCGTATCACGCACGTACCCCTTTTTCAGGGTTCTGGAGCGTTCCGGAAGGTTTCCCCTATGTGCTTCTCTGGTGTCAGTTTGGATAATATTGGTTTCAACATTGATGGGTGTACCTAAGATATAATGTTTAATTCTTTGCCCATTAACTACCTTCAGATTAGTGCCTTTGGTGTTGTTTATCTTGATAGCTCCGGAACGATAAACTTCTTCAACGATATACGGTCCTTCCCATTTAGAGAGAAGCTTTCTTGCAAAGAATCTTAAATGAGAGTTGTACAATAAAATTTGATCTCCTATTTTAAATTCCCGTTTTTGGATTCTTCTATCATGCCATCTTTTAACCTTTTCCTTAAATAACTTAGCATTTTCATAAGCTTGTGTCCTCCATTCATCTAGAGAACTAATATCAAATAACCTCTTTTCACCGGCAAGTTTGAAATCATAGCTAAGTTCTTTAATTGCCCAATATGCTTTATGTTCTAACTCAAGTGGTAAATGACATGCTTTTCCATAAACCATTTTATAAGGGGACATACCCATAGGATTTTTATAAGCAGTTCTGTATGCCCACAATGCATCATCAAGTCTATTACACCAATTCATTCTAGATCTATTGCCAGTCTTTTGCAAAATTACTTTTATTTCTCTATTGATCAATTCAACTTGACCACTAGACTGAGGATGATAAGGTGGTGCAATTCTATGGTTGACATCATATTTAGCAAGGAGTTTACGGAATGCGCCATGAATAAAATGTGAACCACCATCAGTCATTAAATATCTAGGGACCGCAAACCTCAGGAAAAAATAACTTCTTTAAGCATTTTAATATATGTGTTATGATCAGCACTACTAGTTGGAATAGCTTCTACCCACTTAGTAACGTAATCAAAAGCAACTAGAATATGTGTATACCCATTATAGGAAGGAAAAGGTCCCATATAATCAAATCCCCAAACATCAAATGGTTCAATAACAAGCGAATAATTCATAGGCATTTCCTGACGTCTACTAACATTACCAATTCTTTGACATTAATCACAAGACAAAACAAACTTGCGTGCATCCTTGAAGAGAGTAGGCCAATAAAAACCAGATTGTAATACCTTATGTGCAGTTCTGTCTTCAGCATGGTGACCTTCGTATGCCTCGGAATGACACTTTCGTAGGATTTGTTCCTGTTCATGCTCAGGTACACAACATCTAATAATACCATCTACTCCTTCTTCATAAAGATGTGGGTCATCCCAAGAGTAATGTCTCAAATCAAAGAAGAACTTTTCTTTTATTGTTATGTGAAACTAGGTGGTATATATTTAGCAACAATGTAATTAGCATACACTACAAAAAAACACTTCCGTGATGATACGTGTTTGTCGCAGTAGGTCACGTTTTCGGTCCTGCATGTACATCCGTGACGATTTTATGACAGAATCAAGATAGTCATACTTGTGCTATCGTAGAAGTGTTCCATGACAATACTGAAATTATCATCACGGAAGTGTCCACTTCCATGACGATAAATGCCACGTCATGGAACAGTTTTCGTCAAGGGTAACCGACACGTGGCATCCACTATAATGGGTCATCGTTAAGCTATTGGGTCAATTTTTGGCTCCGTTAACCCGTTAACAGCCACGACCAATGGCGATTTTCCTTGTGTAAAATTCTCACTGACCGAAGGATCCACATGTCAACTCCGTGTTGGGATAGATGTTAACCGTCCACTGAACAGGAGTCGTCAATGAAACGTTGACACGTGGGACGACCCAATAGAGGCCCATATAGGTTTAAAAGCCGGTCCAGGAAAAGGCCCACAAGATTTCGTTAGATCTAATGGGCCGGCCCATTAATAGCCTAACATTTTCTGGACCAAATTATGGCCCATATCAAATACGGCCCGTTAAAAGCCTGCAATATTCTGGGCCAGTTTACGGCCCATATCAGATCTGGCCCATTAATAGCCTGCAATAGTTTGGGACAAATTACGACCCATATCTGATCTGGTCCGTTAACTGACTTTCATATCTTGGGCCAAATTATGGCCCATAACAGATACGGCCCTTTAACAGCTACTGTGCCTTTAGGCCCATTGGGGGCCTGATTTGCTCTTTGGCCTTTTAATGGCCTGTTTAATAGTTCGGCCCGATATTAGTTTCGGCCTATTAGTGGCCCTGTGTACATATGGGCCTCGTATGGCCCGGTTTCACTTTCGGCCATTTAAAGGCATGAGCTACATGTGGGCCTAATTCTGGTCCGTAGTCACATTCGGCCTCTTAACGGCCCGTAGTCTTCATCGATGCATTTTAGCCCAAACTTCCTATCGGCCCGTAAAAGGCCCTTGATAGTGTTGGGCCTAATTTTGGCCCGCTATGCATTCGGCCTGCTTCCAGTCCATCATGAAATTGGGCCCACCAAGGCCCAACAACATTTCGGCATGTTAATGGCCCGTCATATCACTGGGCCAATAATGGGCCGATGTATATTCCAGCCTGTTGTTGGCCCGTGATTTGTCTGCCACAATTCAGGCTCAATCTACATCTCAGTCTGTTAAAAGCCCATTTTATTTTCTGGCCCAATTAAGGCAAGCAGTTTAGTCGGCCTTTTAAAAGCCCGAAACTAATAGTGGGCCAGATTAAGTCTAGGCCTACTAATGGCCCAAGATGATTGTAGGCCCACGATTCGGCTCATTCATAGCGATTGGCAGCCGGCCAATTTTAGTACCATTTTTATATAAACCTAACATATTGGCTCATTGCCCTCCGATCGAAGATTACGACCTTTTCTCAGAGCGACGACAACATATATAGCAAATAAATTACAGCATCATGACGAAGAATAAACCTAGACTATGCAACAAAGAAATTACAGCATATTACATCCCCTGGGCATCAAAGTTCGCCGCTAGCGATAATAAAGGGCAACCAGACAACAAATTCCATACACTGGGCAGGTCGCCACCAGTGGAAGTAAACACGCTGACAAAATAATAAACAGAACTGATAGCACTTCAACATAGTTCAAGAAGGGTTAGCCCTGCCCAGGAGATGCAGCGCAAGCAGCTTAGCAACCTGATGAGTCTGCGCTTGTTTGATGCTTATATCCACCAACTCAAGCTGCATAGCATCAATAGACTTCCTGTACTTATGGTTAATCTTGCATAGAGATTGGAGTTCCAGTCGGATTTGAGCGGAAGCATGTCTTTCTGCTAGAATTTCAGACTGAAGAAGTCGAACAGATTTAGGCAGCGACTTTATCGAGCTTGTGTCACAGCTATTAGCGAGTAAGTTCGACACTACATCAAGACATGACTTTGGGGTTGTACCGCTATCCTCAAGA
Organism: Thinopyrum elongatum; assembly: GCA_011799875.1. Lineage (NCBI taxonomy): Eukaryota > Viridiplantae > Streptophyta > Magnoliopsida > Poales > Poaceae > Thinopyrum > Thinopyrum elongatum. Next base: position 484,806,946 of record CM022300.1, on the reverse strand, counting down.
TGTGTTGCCTTCTTTTCTGGAATATATGTTAGAGGGACAAGCAATGGGTTCGTCTCACTATCATTGTGGCAGTTCTTCCTAGCATCAGTGATGTCACCCTGAAAGAGAAACAAGTAGGTAGATAACAAGTTTTGCACGTATAAGCATCAGTGCTATCAATTCATCTCATTTATTAGTCAGAAATAAAGAGACATGGTTTAAAATAGAATTATCATATTAGGCATTGTTCATAATTAAGACAGCAGGAAATGGCATTGTGCAGGAGCGGCCAGCTTCACCACAACATTGGATTACAGATCAAGAACACAAGCATACATGTAGTGCTAAACAATGTATAAGCATGAATGGTGAGTGTACTGTCAATTTATACCATTTCAGATTGGTAAATAAAGAGACATGATTTAAATAACATTAACATAATATGCATTGTTCATAGTTAAGACATAGCAGGATAGGACATTGTGCTGGAGTTGGTAGTTTCACTACACCACTGGGTTATAGATCAAGAACACAAGTATACATGTAGTGCTAAAGAAGATAACTTTCTATGTTTAGTTTAATTTGCATAGTATGAATAAGAAACTAGGTTGTACAACTAAAAACTGAAATTGAGAAGGACAAACTTATGTTTATGTACTTCTTCGTAATATTATTTGAACATGCAATTTGATGCAAACGATAAAAATAAACAACATTTGCAGTCATAGCTATCCAAATATACACAACAAAGTTTGAAGGCTCGAGGAGGATGAACTTAAGTTAGCAGTGAAGACTGGCTCTATAAAGCCCTTGTCCATATTGATGGGGGGGCAATTCAAGAAGTTTACCATAGACTCTTCTTCAAGAGCATTGCCTTTATTCTACATTTTGTTAAGAGTAAATATAGATGTGATAATATAGGAACAAATGGAGATTATTTAAGCTAAGATGCAGACTCTAAATGTAAATACAACATACAGACAAAAGGCACTGACAAGAGCAATGCAGAGCTAAACTTCTTTAGTACCATTGGTTTTATTCAACATTTTGGAAAGAGTGAATATAGATCTGATGTGTAGAAAATGGAGGGCAAGGGAAAATAAGCTGCAAAGTGTACATGAACAACTAGCTGACAATATAAGTACAATGATGAAGGACAACATATACTTACAAGAACAATGCAGAGCTAAACTTCTTCATAAGCATTGGGTTTATTCTACATTAATGTAAACATTAATATAGATCTGATCATTTGGAGAAAATAGTGGATAAGCAAACTATAATGCACAATGATGTCACATAATCTACTAGGTATGAATGTAAGTACAGCGATAGGACAACACGTACTAACAAGAGCTAAGTAGCAAGCAGCATAGTTGCGATATCCTAGGTTTTGCGGTGCTAGTTCTATCGCCAATATAAGTGGGGTGCTATCTAATTTCTCCGGTACCACCACCTTTTTCAAGGACTTTGCTTGTACTCCTTCAGGTTCTGCAATCACCCTCTTCCTTTTGGATGTTTGAAACACAAGAACAACATTTGAATGGAAAACATGGTATGACGATAAATGGAATAGGTATTGATAATGGATGTGCATGGCATCTTCACATATATCATGAGTAAACTAAGCAGATGGCGGTGTAACGAAGCAGAAGAAATGCAAGACACCTTATGCAAGATACGTGCAACCAATAAAACCTTGCCAAATTAGAACAAGCACCTTAATGGGTGAACAGGATAGGCCATCTGCCTTTGACTCCTTGAGCTCAGAATAGTCATTAGGATCATATTATGAATACAAATCTATAGGTCGGGAGCATGTGGGTTTCATTGCATCCAAAATGGACCTCAATCCCTTGATGCCAAGTTTGTTACCCATTGAACTATTTGGCAATATTCGTGTGATGTGCACATTCTTAGATTCATTGTGATTGCGTACAATATATGAGAAGCATGAAAACATAAATAGTAGTGAGATTATCTTTGTAATGTAGAGGATATTCTAATATAATAGGGGCTCCCTGTAAACCCTTGTGTGTTATCACTAGATTCTGATGAGAGAGCCCATGTGTGCTGTAATATGGTGCGTACATTAATATAATCTGGCACAACTACACAAAAAATAGGCTCCCTGTTGGGAGCTCCAGATGTAAGGATAGTTGGTAGATGATAGGTTCATAATATACTGTATAGAAAGTTTAATGCCAAACCATGATAACGAGAGCGCATAGCCACTAGGCATATCGTAGTGTAGATAAAAGGCATACACCATAACCATCATAAATAAATCGGGAAAGCGGAGCTGGCTAGAAAATACGGGGTTGTATTGCCGCTACTAATTTAAAGCCTATCGATCACCTATAGGCCAGCTCTATTCATGGTGGACATGAGCTTCATCATGCTGGACATGAGCTTCATCTCCATCATCTCTGCATGCACCTCTCTTAGGTATTCCTGAGTATGACGGAGTCTTGCTTCCAATATGTCTCCGATCTGTCGTATGGCTTCCATGGCAGCTTCACGAACAGAGTCAAAGAAAGTTGCTCGGGGTACTCGGGAAATGTAAAAGTATTGCCCCATAGTCTTTGGGCAAACTCCTTTCACCCGGTGAAGGTGTACCTCCACATACCAAAGTTCCACTCCATTCTCGATGAAGGGATAACCCTTGTAAACTGCATCTCCTTCCAGGTGGATGTGCTTCATCATATCCTTCAAGACTTTCGGGTAATCATGATCACTAGTCAGGGTCATGGTCATTTCCGGTCCCTTGAGGAATGACTCATAAAGGGTCGTCATCTGCAGTTGTAAAACAAAAATGGTACTCAAAATAAGGTATGTATCTCCTTGGGTAAACATTCATATCATCCAAACAAAACTTCAAACTCAATTTCCAACATCCAGTTTATGCATCACAACTCATTTTCTTCCATGTTCACCCACAATATTAATTTCCAAGATAAAACATAACAACTCCTTAAAGCCTTTCAGCATATGACATATCAACTTTATTGAGTCATGAATTATTACAATCTCTGAGTAATCTATTACATAACTCAACTCCACATTCTCATGAAAATAAAAGTGTTTTCCATACCACACTTATTATTGATATCAACATCTCCATTACTCAGCTCCAGCTTTCTCCTGATCTGAACATTCCCTAGCAAAATGTCCTGCTTCCTTGCAACGAAAACAAATAACTTCCGACATGTCTCGGGGCTTCTTGGTGATGGTGCCTGCTCCTTGAGTTCCTTGCTTCCTTTCGAGACAATCATTGGCATAATGCCCGACGTCCTTACATTCAAAACAGGTAATATGACTCTTGTCCCTCTTTGCAGAAATTGGGTTGTTCTGAGGATGCCTTCGTTTTCTCTTCCTGGATTTCTCCGTAATGATCAGGCTTCTATTTCCCGAGGGTCAAAGTTCACTTCTGCTGTCGGGAAGTCTCCGAGATACTCTTCTCTTTCCTTTGTGCAGTGATGTGAAAAATGTCCTTCTTCTCCACATGAATAGCAAGCATGACCGTAAAATCTATTTAGGCCTTCACCATCAGGGTCTTCAACAGCTTCCTTCATCAAAGGTGTTTCTAAACTTTCCATGAGGGCTTCTTTCTGCTGATTGATAACTTCTTGTACCTTGGGGTAAAGGTGACACTGAGCAGGGTAGTGCGTAGTTCCTTCACACAGGAAACAAGTAACCTACCCAGTCGGGCATTCTTCGGCTGGGTGATTTTCCTCACAATGAGGGCATCCATCCTTGTTTTCTTCATGGGTGTGTCCTATTTCTCCGCAAATCTTGCAGGCACAAGGTTTCTTCATCGGGTTATCACAGTGCTTCCGGATAAGACGAGATCTCAACAGAGTCTTCTTGAATTCCTCCCAAGTTCTTGCTCCGTTACATCCTTGTATGGCTTGATGCATTTTCCACCAGGTTGCAGCACTTTCTGTAAAGTACCGAAGAGCATATTGAACCTCATACTTCCTTGAAATCAATTTTTTCTCGAAGTGATCCTCCAAGTTTTTAATCCATAGCTCTGCCTCCAACTGAGTCACAAGTCCAGAGAATACCAGTCCAACTTCATTCGTCATCTATTGGGTCCAAGGGTTTTAGGGTGAGAAGAGAGAAGAATGGAGGGATATACACACAATACAAACAATAGTTTTGGAGAAACGGGTTTTATTTGTGGCTATCAGAAAAACATCAAACGAATGACAGCTCACAAATCATCGCATCTAACGTAAGTATATAATAGGGGTCTGGTCTTCTAAAGGTCAAATAAATCTTCAGAGTCTTCAATTTCTTCGAGTCTTCAGAGTCTTCAACGGTTGTAGCTTCTTTCTCCGAAATGTATGGTGAAATACTCTTTACTCTGAAGTGGCCATCAGTTGTCCGATATCTTGTTCTTCTTGGAGCGGCTTCAGTTGATCCTTCGTGTGGTCAGAAGGGTAAAGGGTATATTCTAACTATTTGAGGTAAGAGGGAGTTTGTGGTAAAATCAGAAAAGATGAGAAGTAAGGGTCTTTTTAAAAAACAAAGTTTTAGAAAAATCCTGTCCTAGGGCTTTCCGATTTCTAGGGTCACGTCCTACAGTCAACATGTGCTCTGATACCATATCTGTAGCGACCCGACCTCAAATGGTCAAGCCTCTGTGTATCTGTGCCATCCCTGGATCAGTATGCTGGCACACACAGTACATCAATGTATATATCAAAGTGCAATCACATGTATAAATAACGTAAAACTGATATATATACCTCATAATTGTCAGCGGAAACAAATAGTCGGGTGTGGAGTCCCATCAACGCCATCGGCAAGTTGAGTGTAGACCGTAACCCTGAACCGTACTCTTACTCGTCGGAAGAAAGTATCTGCAACATGATACGTTGTAGCCGTGTAGGTCAGTACATTGAATGTACTGGCAAGATCACAACATGAGAAAACAGATGATAAAACTATACTATATGCAAATTGGCTTTGTGGCTCTGTGTCTGAGTTTTGTTTTGCATAAAAGCTGGTTTTATTTTCCCTACATCAAAGGAATATCAGGAGTTTGTACTACAGAGTTTTCTATCATGGCATGGTTCCGCCAACCGATGTCTCATAGCCCAGAACAATCATAAGTTGCCCACAATTAAGTTATCAGTCCGGTGTTGAGAGTTCCGAGATAGATCCAAGTCCAGATGCTCAAGTTGTCCGTAACCGGGGACACGGCTAATCGATTAGGTTTAAATCCTCTGCAGAGGTTTGTATACTTTACCCGCAAGATTTGATCCCTCTTTTTTTCGTCCTCGCACTTCAGGGTGTTTGAGAACAAGATGACCGAAACATGGTCTTCCGAAGAGTTCCCCTGACCGCTGTCCGGTGCTCATCCAATCCTACCGTAGTTCTACATCTGCTAGCACCATCCCAGCCAGAGTCACAACTAAGGTCAACCAAGCCAGAGCCCATAATGACTTGCGGTTGCACAGGTAAGCTTCCGGGCATGAAGTATTCATCCGTCTCTTTGAATCTGGGTGAAGCTTTCTGCAAGATGTCATGGCGCTTCTCCATGCATCCCGGCCATCCACTGGTTGCTCCAGGGTGCCCGTCAACCGTCCTTCACCCAGTAGTGTGTATTGAATTCTTGTCTCGATTCTTGAAGTCTTGAGGCCTCGAAGGTGCAGTCCTTGCAGATTCCAGCATGGAGTTGTCATCATTGACGTAGAGTCCTCCATTCTCACACCACTCCCGAACACTCGTACCAACCCCGTCTACTATAGCGTAGCATTTAAACTACATAACATCCCGGGCTTGGTAATCAGGGAGATGGGTTCCTACCTCATGCATTCTACTCAACTACAAGAATTCAATATCACTACTGGAGGGATTATGAATGGTGACACTAAATGCAATAAAAACATAGGTATGAAAAGCATGGTCAAAGTGAACTTGCCTGGTAAGGTGATGAAGATATTAACGCTCTCGGAAAACTTGATGGAACTATTCGTCACTCCGTGGGGAATCTATATTAACAAACATGACATTCACATAAGCAAGCATTCTAGCAAGCAATTCTAACAAGCATTAAAGAAATCAAAATGTAATTCATCAATAAAATCAATGAAGAAAATCAATAATAAAAACCAAAATATAAGTCCAAAAGAACTTCAAAGAAAACTATAAAGAAAACTCTATTATGCACACCAAAAATAATTTTGTCCTAAATAAAACCTAACAACAAAGAAAATAATAAACTAATAAATTAATAGAAAACAATAAGAGTTTTTTTTGTAAAATAACAGAAAGAATTTTCATAAACTTTTCGTAGCAAAAAGAAACAAATAAAAAGCTTATATAAAACTCTAACTATGACCTATACAAGTTTTTATACAAAACTAAATAAAATAAATTTTTATATAAATAATTTTTGTCTACTGTAGTCTAACAGAATATAAAACAAATTGTCAAAAGTGACAAAAAGAAATAACTTAAAACTAATAAAAACAATAAAGAAAAGACAAAAACAAAACTATAAGTAAAACGGTTCTGTTTTCGAAATGAACCTAATTTAAAATAAACTAAAAATAAATTACTATATGCTACTGGCTAGACAAAACAATAACAAAACAGTAGAAAAAAGAATCAATCGAAAATATTTTATAAAACTCAAGATACGGCCAAATTAGTGATTTAAAAAAATTTCATCAAATTCAATTTTAAACTACTCAAATTTGAAATCCAATTGTACTAACAGAAACTTCAAGAAATTTTGAATCTAATGCAATAAGAATCACTCAATTTGGAGTTAAAACCTAAAAGTTATAAGAAATCTAAAAACATAACTATTTCTGTAAATAGAATAAAACAGAAAAGAAAAACAAAAAAAATATCTAACGGACAGAGACCATGTGGCGCCTCGGGATTGGCCTAGAGTAGTGGCCGAATCGTGCAAACAGGCGGACGACCTATTGCTAGCAGAACCGCATCGGTCAACTAAATAAAACAGAAAAAACTGATGGTTCACTTAAAATAAACCGCATCTACCGAACAGGTACTCTAAGATCTAATCTATGCCGTTGCTACGAGATCTAACGGACAGGAAGGGGGTGGCCGGCTTACAGTGGGCGGCGGTGAAGTCCGGCGATGTCGGTGACGTCGACGGCATGCAAGTGGGGATGCTGGTGACTTCTCCAGGGGGTCTTCGGCGTCAGGAAGAGCTCCATTCGATGCGGAAGACAACGGCGAGCTCGTGGACAACCTCGATGTGGCTTGGGGATGACGGACACGAGCGGGGAGAGCACGGTGGCAGCGGTGGTGTTCGGAGGTGAAAGGGGGCGATGATTCCGGCGGTCGTAGGCAGCGATGGTGGTGTCCAGATGATGCAGGGAAGCGAGGGGAGTGCAGAGGTGGTCTCGAGAGGCGGCAAGGGGGTCGGAGTAGCTCGGTGGGGCGGCAATGGCGCGGCGGCGGCTTCGGGCTCCGGCGAGCGATTGCGGGGCAAGAGCGTGTCGAGGAATGGGTTTTAGGGGCGGAATCGGTCGAGGGGGACGAGTATTTATAGGTAGGGGTCAACTTGGAGGAGGGGGCGGATCGATGATGCGATCCCGAGAAGATCGGGATCTCGGTGGCGTTCGGGCGAGGCTCTGGCGTGGGGAGGAAGAAGATCGCGGGCGAGGGCGATCGGGCAGTGGGGCCCAGCAGTCAGCGGCACAAGGGCGAGCGAGAGGGGAGCGGGCGGCCGAGCCATAGCGCTTCGGCGCTCACGCGGCTGTGGGCCGAAAGGCCAGTGAGCCGGTGCGGTGAGGGAAGAGAGAGAGAGGAGCAGTGTTGGGCTTCGGCCTAGCACTATTCGAAGGATTTTTTTTAAACAGACAACAAAACAAAATAAACAACAGATAATAAAAATGATATATAGGCATATTATATATCAAAATGTTCAGGAAAAGAAATCCTAAAACATGGACTATTTTTTAGGTCCAGATAAAATCAGCAAAAATTCAAATAAGGCAAACAGTGCCACTGTTGCAAATAAACCCAATAAGAGTCATTTTTAAAATACCAAAATGATTCCAAATTTATTTTCTCCAAATTTTCCATTGAAGGGAATCATTTTACCCTTATTTCAATTTATTTATTTTTAGGAGTAAAATAATTTGAATAAAAGCCAAATAACTCTAACTTGAAAGTGGTTTCAAAATACTTCCAAATGACTTTCAATTTGATTCTTTGTAACTTCCAACTCATATTTCATATAATTGAAGAAGTCATTTTATCTTCTCTCGTGAAAATCATTGAGTTGCATAAAGTTTCCGAATTTGAAATATTCCAAATGAAATTCAAATCTTTTCAAAACCCTTTTCATTTTTTTAAATGGAAGAAGTCATATCATCTTCACTCTAGGGTTTTTGTGATGAAATGAATTTGAATTCATGAGGATCAAAATGCAAGGATGAAAGTTTGGGAAAGTCATTTCATTCCCTCTCATTCAACTTTCAAAAAATTTCAAATTCCACTCAATTTCACACAATCAATCACACAACAAACAAATAATCAATCAAAACTATTTATTTAATATAACATTCCAAAATTTAGAATTTTGGGATGTTACAAACCTACCACACTTAAAATGAATCTCGTCCTCAAGATTCGAAGAGGCTAGAAAGAAAAAGGTTAGGGTTTGGGGTCTTCTAGCAAATCCATTGACCGGGAAGGTCTAGTGTGCTACCACACTTTAAAGCAGGGTTATGTTTCCGACAGAACTCATGTACTCCATCCGTTTGGGTTGACGGTGTCGGTCCTCTCATATTCTCTGGAATAACTCCTTCACTGAGGCTCTCCTGGTAGGGGCATAATCTTTTCCTCAAACACGTGTCCTTTCATCCTGGTGAGGTTCTTCTGAGACTGGGTCTTCTTAGCTGGCAGGTCTGTCGCCAATACTAAACAACTATCGAAACCTCATGGTGGCCCACCATTACCGGTTTCTCCTGCAGGAAAATGGTCTGGGTTGAATCTCACCGTATATCCTGCGATTGGCAACGGTTGCCTGTACATGGACCAATCGTCCTACCATTCTAGGGTTTAAAAAAAGTTTTGACCTCGTCGTCTCTCTACTATGGGTAAGTCACTCAGATTTACCATTCCAAATAGCAAGAGCGAATGATAAGAGTAAGTCGGTATGGTGATCAATCCATTCCGCACCCAGATCATTACCCTGTATAAGGTTCAGCGAATCTCGCAGTTCTAAAACTCGGGCATTCTGACAAGCATTGCAGAATTTCTCTTGTCGACGAACTAAGTTCGGATAAATCCATTGATTCTACAAGTTGAATAAAACATCTACCGTTCTTCACAACTCTCGGGTTTTCGTATCCTCCTAAGAAACGTTGGCTGATTAAATCGGAGCTTCTTCCAATATTTCTTCTTCTAGGTGGGGGGGGGGGTACTCGATCCTTATTAATTCCTGGGCCTGTGGGTTATGGGTCCACTTCAATACTTGCACAACTTTAACTTATCCTGGGAGTTACAATTGTTCCATATTCCAACATTACATCTCCTTTAAATCCAATAGTACTCCATTTCATCATACTCTTGGGGTAACCATCATAATCAAACTCTAACTTATTTGGTCCAGCTCCCTTCTATGGACCGTCATGAATAACACATTTCTTTCTTCATTGATCCTGTGGCTTTACGGAGTACTACCACACTTAAAATGAAATGCACTAGTTCATCCATAAATCATATTATTTTCATATCAAATCTTTTATTATATCCTTAAACATTTCTCAAAATTCCAATCTCAAAAGTACTTTATTACAAATGCTGCCATCCACATAGTTTGGTATGGTCAAGCATTACTTCCAACTTTATTCATTTTTCCTCCTTGAGGATCCTTCAGTCCCACTGGAATTGTGCGACATGCTCCTTGAAATCTTCCATCTTTTGCTTCATCATGGTGGACATGAGCTTCATCTCCATCATCTCTGCTTGCACCTCTCTTAGGTATTCCTGAGTATGACGGAGTCTTGCTTCCAATATGTCTCCGATCTGTCGTATGGCTTCCATGGCAGCTTCACGAACAGAGTCAAAGAAAGTTGCTCGGGGTACTCGGGAAATGTAAAAGTATTGCCCCATAGTCTTTGGGCAAACTCCTTTCACCCGGTGAAGGTGTACCTCCACATACCAAAGTTCCACTCCATTCTCGATGAAGGGATAACCCTTGTAAACTGCATCTCCTTCCAGGTGGATGTGCTTCATCATATCCTTCAAGACTTTCGGGTAATCATGATCACTAGTCAGGGTCATGGTCATTTCCGGTCCCTTGAGGAATGACTCATAAAGGGTCGTCATCTGCAGTTGTAAAACAAAAATGGTACTCAGAATAAGGTATGTATCTCCTTGGGTAAACATTCATATCATCCAAGCAAAACTTCAAACTCAATTTCCAACATCCAGTTTATGCATCACAACTCATTTTCTTCCATGTTCACCCACAATATTAATTTCCAAGATAAAACATAACAACTCCTTAAAGCCTTTCAGCATATGACATATCAACTTTATTGAGTCATGAATTATTACAATCTCTGAGTAATCTATTACATAACTCAACTCCACATTCTCATGAAAATAAAAGTGTTTTCCATACCACACTTATTATTGATATCAACATCTCCATTACTCAGCTCCAGCTTTCTCCTGATCTGAACATTCCCTAGCAAAATGTCCTGCTTCCTTGCAACGAAAACAAATAACTTCCGACATGTCTCGGGGCTTCTTGGTGATGGTGCCTGCTCCTTGAGTTCCTTGCTTCCTTTCGAGACAATCATTGGCATAATGCCCGACGTCCTTACATTCAAAACAGGTAATATGACTCTTGTCCCTCTTTGCAGAAATTGGGTTGTTCTGAGGATGCCTTCGTTTTCTCTTCCTGGATTTCTCCGTAATGATCAGGCTTCTATTTCCCGAGGGTCAAAGTTCACTTCTGCTGTCGGGAAGTCTCCGAGATACTCTTCTCTTTCCTTTGTGCAGTGATGTGAAAAATGTCCTTCTTCTCCACATGAATAGCAAGCATGACCGTAAAATCTATTTAGGCCTTCACCATCAGGGTCTTCAACAGCTTCCTTCATCACAGGTGTTTCTAAACTTTCCATGAGGGCTTCTTTCTGCTGATTGATAACTTCTTGTACCTTGGGGTAAAGGTGACACTGAGCAGGGTAGTGCGTAGTTCCTTCACACAGGAAACAAGTAACCTACCCAGTCGGGCATTCTTCGGCTGGGTGATTTTCCTCACAATGAGGGCATCCATCCTTGTTTTCTTCATGGGTGTGTCCTATTTCTCCGCAAATCTTGCAGGCACAAGGTTTCTTCATCGGGTTATCACAGTGCTTCCGGATAAGACGAGATCTCAACAGAGTCTTCTTGAATTCCTCCCAAGTTCTTGCTCCGTTACATCCTTGTATGGCTTGATGCATTTTCCACCAGGTTGCAGCACTTTTTGTAAAGTACCGAAGAGCATATTGAACCTCATACTTCCTTGAAATCAATTTTTTCTCAAAGTGATCCTCCAAGTTTTCAATCCATAGCTCTGCCTCCAACTGAGTCACAAGTCCAGAGAATACCAGTCCAACTTCATTCGTCATCTATTGGGTCCAAGGGTTTTAGGGTGAGAAGAGAGAAGAATGGAGGGATATACACACAATACAAACAATAGTTTTGGAGAAACGGGTTTTATTTGTGGCTATCAGAAAAACATCAAACGAATGACAGCTCACAAATCATCGCATCTAACGTAAGTATATAATAGGGGTCTGGTCTTCTAAAGGTCAAATAAATCTTCAGAGTCTTCAATTTCTTCGAGTCTTCAGAGTCTTCAACGGTTGTAGCTTCTTTCTCCGAAATGTATGGTGAAATACTCTTTACTCTGAAGTGGCCATCAGTTGTCCGATATCTTGTTCTTCTTGGAGCGGCTTCAGTTGATCCTTCGTGTGGTCAGAAGGGTAAAGGGTATATTCTAACTATTTGAGGTAAGAGGGAGTTTGTGGTAAAATCAGAAAAGATGAGAAGTAAGGGTCTTTTAAAAAAACAAAGTTTTAGAAAAATCCTGTCCTAGGGCTTTCCGATTTCTAGGGTCACGTCCTACAGTCAACATGTGCTCTGATACCATATCTGTAGCGACCCGACCTCAAACGGTCAAGCCTCTGTGTATCTGTGCCATCCCTGGATCAGTATGCTGGCACACACAGTACATCAATGTATATATCAAAGTGCAATCACATGTATAAATAACGTAAAACTGATATATATACCTCATAATTGTCAGCGGAAACAAATAGTCGGGTGTGGAGTCCCATCAACGCCATCGGCAAGTTGAGTGTAGACCGTAACCCTGAACCGTACTCTTACTCGTCGGAAGAAAGTATCTGCAACATGATACGTTGCAGCCGTGTAGGTCAGTACATTGAATGTACCGGCAAGATCACAACATGAGAAAACAGATGATAAAACTATACTATATGCAATTTGGCTTTGTGGCTCTGTGTCTGAGTTTTGTTTTGCGTAAAAGCTGGTTTTATTTTCCCTACATCAAAGGAATATCAGGAGTCTGTACTACAGAGTTTTCTATCATGACATGGTTCCGCCAACCGATGTCTCATAGCCCAGAACAATCATAAGTTGCCCACTATTAAGTTATCAGTCCGGTGTTGAGAGTTCCGAGATAGATCCAAGTCCAGATGCTCAAGTTGTCCGTAACCGGGGACACGGCTAATCGATTAGGTTTAAACCCTCTGCAGAGGTTTGTACACTTTACCCGCAAGATTCGATCCCTCTTTTTTTCGTTCTCGCACTTCAGGGTGTTTGAGAACAAGACGACCGAAACATGGTCTTCCGAAGAGTTCCCCTGACCGCTGTCCGGTGCTCATCCAATCCTACCGTAGTTCTACATCTGCTAGCACCGTCCCAGCCAGAGTCACAACTAAGGTCAACCAAGCCAGAGCCCATAATGACTTGCGGTTGCACAGGTAAGCTTCCGGGCATGAAGTATTCATCCGTCTCTTTGAGTCTGGGTGAAGCTTTCTGCAAGATGTCATGGCGCTTCTCCATGCATCCCGGCCATCCACTGGTTGCTCCAGGGTGCCCGTCAACCGTCCTTCACCCAGTAGTGTGTATTGAATTCTTGTCTCGAGTCTTGAAGTCTTGAGGCCTCGAAGGTGCAGTCCTTGCAGATTCCAGCATGGAGTTGTCATCATTGACGTAGAGTCCTCCATTCTCACACCACTCCCGAACACTCGTACCAACCCCGTCTACTATAGCGTAGCATTTAAACTACATAACATCCCGGGCTTGGTAATCAGGGAGATGGGTTCCTACCTCATGCATTCTACTCAACTACAAGAATTCAATATCACTACTGGAGGGATTATGAATGGTGACACTAAATGCAATAAAAACATAGGTATGAAAAGCATGGTCAAAGTGAACTTGCCTGGTAAGGTGATGAAGATATTAACGCTCTCGGAAAACTTGATGGAACTATTCGTCACTCCGTGGGGAATCTATATTAACAAACATGACATTCACATAAGCAAGCATTCTAGCAAGCAATTCTAACAAGCATTAAAGAAATCAAAATGCAATTCATCAATAAAATCAATGAAGAAAATCAATAATAGAAACCAAAATATAAGTCCAAAAGAACTTCAAAGAAAACTATAAAGAAACACTAAAGAAAACTCTATTATGCACACCAAAAATAATTTTGTCCTAAATAAAACCTAACAACAAAGAAAATAATAAACTAATAAATTAATAGAAAACAATAAGAGTTTTTTTTGTAAAATAACAGAAAGAATTTTCATAAACTTTTCGTAGCAAAAAGAAACAAATAAAAAGCTTCTATGAAACTCTAACTATGACCTATACAAGTTTTTATACAAAAACTAAATAAAATAAATTTTATATAAAAAAATTTTGTCTACTGTAGTCTAACAGGAATATAAACAAATTGTCAAATGGACAAAAAGAAATAAGTAAAAAAATAAAAAACAAAAAAAAGACAAAAACAAAACTATAAGTAAAACGGTACTGTTTTCGAAATGAACCTAATTTAAAATAAACTAAAAACAAATTACTATATGCTACTGGCTAGACAAAACAATAACAAAATACTAGAAAAAAGAATCAATCGAAAATATTTTATAAAACTCAAGATACGGCCAAATTAGTGATTTAAAAAAATTTCTTCAAATTCAATTTTAAACTACTCAAATTTGAAATCCAATTGTACTAACAGAAACTTCAAGAAATTTTGAATCTAATGCAAAAAGAATCACTCAATTTGGAGTTAAAACCTAAAAGTTATAAGAAATCTAAAAACAGAACTATTTCTGTAAACACAATAAAACAGAAAAGAAAAACAAAACAAATATCTAACGGACAGAGACCACGTGGTGCCTCGGGATTGGCCTAGAGCAGTGGCCGAAACGTGCAAACGGGCGGACGACCTATAGCTAGCAGAACCGCATCGGTCAACTAAATAAAATAGAAAAAACCGACGGTTCACTTAAAATAAACCGCATCTACCGAACAGGTACTCTAAGATCTAATCTATGCCGTTGCTACAAGATCTAATGGACAGGGAGGGGGTGGCCGACTTACAGTGGGCGGCGGTGAAGTCCGGCGATGTCGGCGACGTCGACGGCGTGCGGGTGGGGATGCGGGTGGCTTCTCCAGGGGGTCTCCGGCGTCAGGAAGAGCTCCGTTCGATGCGGAAGACAACGGCGAGCTCGTGGACGACCTCGGCGTGGCTCGGGGATGACGGACACGAGCGGGGCGAGCACGGTGGTGGTGGTGGTGTTCGGTGGTGAAAGGGGGCGATGATTCCGGCGGTCGTAGGCAGCGATGGTGGTGTCCAGATGATGCGGGGAAGCGAGGGGAGTGCAGAGGTGGTCTCGGGAGGCGGCAAGGGGGTCGGAGTAGCTCGGTAGGGCGGCAATGGCGCGGCGGCGGCTTCGGGCTCCGGCGGGTGATTGCGGGGCGAGAGCGTGTCGAGGAATGGGTTTTAGGGGCGGAATCGGTCAAGGGGGACGAGTATTTATAGGTAGGGGTCAACTTGGAGGAGGGGGCGGATCGATGATGCGATCCCGAGAATATCGGGATCTCGGCGGCGTTCGGGCGAGGCTCTCGCGTGGGGAGGAAGAAGATCGCGGGCGAGGGCGATTGGGCAGTGGGGCCCAGCAGTCAGCGGCACAAGGGCGAGCGAGAGGGGAGCGGGCGGCCGAGCCATAGCGCTTCGGCGCTCGCGCGGCTGTGGGCCGAAGGGCCAGTGGGCCGGTGCGGTGAGGGAAGAGAGAGAGAGGAGCAGTGCTGGGCTTCGGCCTGGCACTGTTCGAAGGATTTTTTTTTAAACAGACAACAAAACAAAATAAACAACAGATAATAAAAATGATATATAGGCATATTATATATCAACATGTTCAGTAAAAGAAATCCTAAAACATGGACTATTTTTTAGGTCCAGATAAAATCAGCAAAAATTCAAATAAGGCAAACAGTGCCGCTGTTGCAAATAAACCCAATAAGAGTCATTTTTAAAATACCAAAATGATTCCAAATTTATTTTCTCCTAATTTTCCATTGAAGGGAATCATTTTACCCTTATTTCAATTTATTTATTTTTAGGAGTAAAATAATTTGAATAAAAGCCAAATAACTCCAACTTGAAAGTGGTTTAAAAATACTTCCAAATGACTTTCAATTTGATTCTTTGTAACTTCCAACTCATATTTCATATAATTGAAGAAGTCATTTTATCTTCTCTCGTGAAAATCATTGAGTTGCATAAAGTTTCCGAATTTGAAATATTCCAAATGAAATTCAAATCTTTTCAAAACCCTTTTCATTTTTTTAAATGGAAGAAGTCATATCATCTTCACTCTAGGGTTTTTGTGATGAAATGAATTTGAATTCATGAGGATCAAAATGTAAGGATGAAAGTTTGGGAAAGTCATTTCATTCCCTCTCATTCAACTTTCAAAAAGTTTCAAATTCCACTCAATTTCACACAATCAATCACACAACAAACAAATAATCAATCAAAACTATTTATTTAATATAACATTCCAAAATTTAGAATTTTGGGCTGTTACAAACCTACCACATTTAAAATGAATCTCGTCCTCGAGATTCGAAGAGGCTAGAAAGAAAAAGGTTAGGGTTTGGGGTCTTCTAGCAAATCCATTGACCGGGAAGGTCTAGTGTGCTACCACACTTAAAAGCAGGGTTATGTTTCCGACAGAACTCATGTACTCCATCCGTTTGGGTTGACGTTGTCGGTCCTCTCATATTCTCTGGAATAACTCCTTCACTGAGGCTCTCCTGGTAGGGGCATAATCTTTTCCTCAAACACGTGTCCTTTCATCCTGGTGAGGTTCTTCTGAGACTGGGTCTTCTTAGCTGGCAGGTTTGTCGCCAATACTAAACAACTATCGAAACCTCATGGTGGCCCACCATTACCGGTTTCTCCTGCAGGAAAATGGTCTGGTTTGAATCTCACCATATATCCTGCGATTGGCAATGGTTGCCTGTACATGGACCAATCGTCCTACCATTCTAGGGTTTAAAAAAAGTTTTGACCTCGTCGTCTCTCTACTATGGGTAAGTCACTCAGATTTACCATTCCAAATAGCAAGAGGGAATGATAAGAGTAAGTCGGTATGGTGATCAATCCATTCCGCACCCAGATCATTACCCTGTATAAGGTTCAGCGAATCTCGCAGTTATAAAACTCGGGCATTCTGACAAGCATTGCAGAATTTCTCTTGTCGACGAACTGAGTTCGGATAAATCCATTGATTCTGCAAGCTGAATAAAACATCTACCGTTCTTCACAACTCTCGGGTTTTCGTATCCTCCTAAGAAACGTTGGTTGATTAAATTGGAGCTTCTTCCAATATTTCTTCTTCCAGGTGGGGGGGGGGGGTACTCGATCCTTATTAATTCCTGGGCCTGTGGGTTATGGGTCCACTTCAATACTTGCACAACTTTAACTTATCCTGGGAGTTACAATTGTTCCATATTCCAACATTACATCTCCTTTAAATCCAATAGTACTCCATTTCGTCATACTCTTGGGGTAACCATCATAATCAAACTCCAACTTATTTGGTCCAGCTCCCTTCTATGGACCGTCATGAATAACACATTTCTTTCTTCATTGATCCTGTGGCTTTACGAAGTACTACCACACTTAAAATGAAATGCACTAGTTCATCCATAAATCATATTATTTTCATATCAAATCTTTTATTACATCCTTAAACATTTCTCAAAATTCCAATCTCAAAAGTACTTTATTACAAATGCTGCCATCCACATAGTTTGGTATGGTCAAGCATTACTTCCAACTTTATTCATTTTTCCTCCTTGAGGATCCTTCAGTCCCACTGGAATTGTGCGACATGCTCCTTGAAATCTTCCATCTTTTGCTTCATCATGGTGGACATGAGCTTCATCTCCATCATCTCTGCATGCACCTCTCTCAGGTATTCCTGAGTATGACGGAGTCTTGCTTCCAATATGTCTCCGATCTGTCATATGGCTTCCATGGCAGCTTCACGAACAGAGTCAAAGAAAGTTGCTCGGGGTACTCGGGAAATGTAAAAGTATTGCCCCATAGTCTTTGGGCAAACTCCTTTCACCCGGTGAAGGTGTACCTCCACATACCAAAGTTCCACTCCATTCTCGATGAAGGGATAACCCTTGTAAACTGCATCTCCTTCCAGGTGGATGTGCTTCATCATATCCTTCAAGACTTTCGGGTAATCATGATCACTAGTCAGGGTCATGGTCATTTCCGGTCCCTTGAGGAATGACTCATAAAGGGTCGTCATCTGCAGTTGTAAAACAAAAATGGTACTCAGAATAAGGTATGTATCTCCTTGGGTAAACATTCATATCATCCAAACAAAACTTCAAACTCAATTTCCAACATCCAGTTTATGCATCACAACTCATTTTCTTCCATGTTCACCCACAATATTAATTTCCAAGATAAAACATAACAACTCCTTAAAGCCTTTCAGCATATGACATATCAACTTTATTGAGTCATGAATTATTACAATCTCTGAGTAATCTATTACATAACTCAACTCCACATTCTCATGAAAATAAAAGTGTTTTCCATACCACACTTATTATTGATATCAACATCTATAGGTCGGGAGCATGTGGGTTTCATTGCATCCAGAATGGACCTTAATCCCTTGATGCCAAGTTTGTTACCCATTGAACTATTTGGCAATATTCGTGTGATGTGCACATTCTTAGATTAATTGTGATTACGTACAATATATGAGAAGCATGAAAACATAAATAGTAGTGAGATTATCTTTGTAATGTAGAGGATATTCGAATATAATAGGGGCTCCCTGTAAACCCTTGTGTGTTATCACTAGATTCTGATGAGAGAGCCCATGTGTGCTGTAATATGGTGCGTACATTAATATAATCTGGCACAACTACACAAAAAATAGGCTCCCTGTTGGGAGCTCCAGATGTAAGGATAGTTGGTAGATGATAGGTTCATAATATACTGTATAGAAAGTTTAATGCCAAACCATGATAACGAGAGCGCATAGCCACTAGGCATATCGTAGTGTAGATAAAAGGCATACACCATAACCATCATAAATAAATCGGGAAAGCGGAGCTGGCTAGAAAATACGGGGTTGTATTGCCGCTACTAATTTAAAGCCTATCGATCACCTATAGGCCAGCTCTATTCATCTGAAGGCGCACTGTTGTTACTATCAGTCTAGTCTATCAAAGACCGCACAGCTCCAACCATTTCCTGGATATTATGGCAGACCAACTCGAAGTGTTGAAATCATGTAGCAGAAGCGGCCCAATAGAGCTGTCGACTGCAGATGTCCGTTCTCCCCTTCCTGACAAGGAACATACTGTACTTACTAAAGAAGAACAGAAGAGGAACATGTTAATGAATAGAAGGGGAAGCATACTATTGAGATTCCGCTTCTTTCTATACAATGTTGGTTGCCCACCCATGATGAATCAGAGCGCCCAAAGAAATGCCATTCCATGATGTCTCTCTATATGTGGCCACATGCATTTGGAAACTCAAGTGGGAGCATTAGCTGACCAATTAAATGTGTGTCTGTTAACTAATGCCAGTATCATATCACATTCGTATTTGAAGAAGTAAGCTTTGGATGTATGATTGGTGTGTTGTTTAGCTTCAAGAGTGTACTGCTGCTAGTACGACACAAAGCACCTAAACAGATCATAGTGTAGATATAATGGGAAAACCCTAAGCATCACGAGTAAAATCAGGAAAGTGGAACTTGCTGGAAAATATGGGCTAGTATTTCCGGTACGGCTAGAAGTCTTCGGATACCAGCTCTCTTCAACTGAAGGCACAGTACTGTTACTATCAGTCTAACTCTCAAAGGCGACACAGCTCCCAGCATTTCCTGGATATTATGGCAGACCAACACGAAAAGTTGAAAGCATCCATGACAAGCGACCGAATAGACCTGTACACTACAAATGTCCCTGCTCCTCTTCACTACAAGGAACATATTGTACTACTATTATACTCCCTCCGTTCCTAAATATAAGTCTTTGTAGAGATACCACTATGGATCACATACGGATGTATATAGATACATTTTAGAGTGTAGATTCACTCATTTTGCTCCGTATGTAGTCCATGGAGGAATCTCTACAAAGACTTATATTTAGGAATGCAGAGAGTACTTATTAAAGAAGAACAAAAGAGGAACATGCTAAAGAAGAACAAGCAGATTTTGGATAATAAAATTTTTGTTGCCCACACATGATGAACCAGAGCATAAAGAATGCAACTCCCTGTTGTCTCTCTATATGTGGCGCGCGTGCTTTTCAAAAGTAAAGTAGGAACATTAGCTGACTAGTTAAATGTTCTTTGTTTTAGTAATATCAGCATCATATCAGATTCGTATTTGAGAAACTAAGTTTGGAATTATGAGTGGCATGTTGTTTAGCTTGATGGGTTGAGGAGCAGTGCTAGGACGTCTCGAAGCACCTACGATAATGGTACTGAATATAAAGGGAATGTCTACATGCAAGTCGCTTGACTTTCGTCATTTGGGTCAGTCAACCATTTCAGGCGGTTGGATGAAGATCCTACGTCTCCTAACCTTTCCGCCGCCCCTAGCCATCCCTCTAGCCAACCCCACCCCCTCCCCCACCCGTGTCGAGTTTTGTCTCCGGCGAGGCCCCACCATATCCCGACGACTGCCCCCCACAACCACTGTCCACACTCGAAACCCTAAGATAGATAATGGGGCAGCCCTCCGGCGAGCCCCTTCCTTTCCTCCGGTGAACTCTCAAAAATGGACTGACCCCAAATTGAAATTCATTCGACTGTCATTTAAGATAATGTGGAATATAAAAGGGGAAAACCATAAGCATTGTGAGTATAGTGGTGAGCATGCCATGGCGGATCTAAAGGTGCAAACCAGGCAAAGGCAACTTTGATAAATAACTTGAGCAGATACGAAAGAGTACCGCCTCTGGTGTGTCCTCGGCCATCCCTCTAGCCAATGTTTGCTTTCAACTAACAAAATTCTAAGTGATGGACAAGAAATCAAAGTAAAGTAGTGACGATCTATTTTCTTGCTGAGATAAATAACTTGAGCAGATACAAAAGAGTACCGCCTCTGGTGTGGCACCGTGTAAGCATCTGCTAAGACATTGAGGGTGATGCGGTAGCGATGGCTGTCGGCGGCGTGGAAGCAGATCTAGGAGGGCAGACATTGGTGGCGAGGGAAATATCCTGGCGCGGTGGACGAGATGGTCGTACGAGCGACCTCGGCAAGGTGGACGATGGCGCAAATGAAGCAAGAGGACGCGATGCAAGGATCATGGTCCAAAGCCATGGATGAGAGAGGTCGATCCCTTGTAATGGACGACGTCATCGGGGTTTCAGCTCTGGCATGGTGGAGGAGGATGGTGGTGGATGGGGTGGCGGACGGAGGAGACTGGGGTGGAGAGGGTTTTTTGGCGCCCACGGAGTACGAATGGGGAAATGGAGGGAGAGAGGTAGGGGGAACCATGTCTTCAGGACGCACTTGTCTCAAATGTGAGGAAATTTACAAACTTAGACCCCGTTTAAAATTTCCTACATCACAGCAATATTGGTCGGTTGGGGATAGGACCATAATCTCGCATACGCCAATTATTTGCCGACGGAGATTTGGGTCGAGGAGAGTTTGTTTTGGCGCCCACCGTGTATGAATCGGGGTGCGAGGTAATTTCGGCCGAGGAGAAACTGTGTTTTGGCGCCCACTGTGTATGAATCCGGGGAGGTGAGAGGTGGAGGCGGTTATGTCACATTGAGTGAAATTACAAGCCTACCCCTATTGAAACCTATAGAAATCGAGCCGATAGGCTTTGCATGTCAGGGATAGGCAGTAATTTCCATCTCACAGATTTTGGTTTCGGGCGGTTACTACGAGTTTTGCCGCTTCGTTCAAATTTTTGGAGAAAAAGATTGCACGTTTACCATGCCAACTCAATTCGAATCCATTTTGTATCCTTTTTTTTAGGGATCCATTTTTGTATTCCAATACAAATCTATATACATCATTTTTCATATATACTTTCAAAAGTGCAACACCCTTTATACATAAATATTTGAAACCACTTTATGTTGGAATCCAATGTATGCATTCCTCGCTAACTGTCTCCAATTAATGTGTGTTTCATGCGGGGGTTTTTTACTTCTCAACCACGTATAATGTGTTTGACACACGCAACATATACTGTAATCCCGTTAAGACATTAATTGCATATAAACCATGCATTATCTCTAATAAAAAAACCTATGGATCACTAATATTGATAAACTAAATAACATTACACGTGTCCCCAAATTCAAATGAATATGCATGTTTGATAGACCAATTTTTTTATGATATTATCGATGTCCTGATCTCTAGTTTAAATATTTGAATCCCCTTTAATCCCGATATTCATCTCATATAGCTATCACTCATGCTTATATCTCTCTCTAGACCTATATGCCTTCACCATCTCTCGGGTATATCTCGTGCTACTTGTATGCCGACAGCAGTTTTTTATCTTCGTAACACATTGACGGTACTCTCTCCCTCGACCTTCACTCTATCTCTCTCTAAGTATATCTCGCTCCCTGCTATGTGTCTCTGACTCTGATTCTCCCTGGGAAATCTCTTTCTCTCACACAAACACAAAGTTCGTCTCTTGGGGTCTCATTTCTCTCTACTATTCCCCTGTATGCCGCTCACACACACCCTCTCACTTAGAGATGTCTCACGCTCCCTATGTCTTAGTAGCTATGACTCTCCCTCACACACAAACGCACACTCCGTCTCCCAGTGTCTCATATCTCTCCACAATTCCTTTGTATGCCGCTCACACAGACCCTCTCTCCCTAGGGATATCTCGCGTTCCCTCATATGTCTCTCTAGCTACGACTCTCCTTGTGAAATATCTTTCTCTCTCGCAAACACAAAACTCCATCTCCCGGGATCTCATTTCTCTCTAATATTCGTTTGTATGTCACTCACATGCACCATCTCTCTATCTCTCTCACACCCACACAGATAACTCAGCCTTCTGATCCACTCGACTCTTATCTCTAACACACACACTAGCCGATCTCCCTCTAGCTAGCATCTCTATCTTTCTATTTCTCCATCAACCTTCTTTCTCGCCCGCACTCTTGCTTCCTATCACGCACACTATATCTGTTTCTCTCTACATGCAGTCATGCACCCTCTTTTTATCTTTCTCTCACACACACATAACTCACCCCTCTGAACCACTCGACTGTTATCTCTAACACACAAACTAGCTGATGTCCCTCTATCTAGCAGCTCTGTCTCTCTATCTATCTGTTTCTCTGTCAACCTTTCTTTCTCGCACGCACTCTTGCTTCCTATCACGCACAATATATATGTTTCTCTATACATGCATCTATAGCTCGATCTCTTTTGCACACACATTGTGTCTCGCTCTCTCTTCTCGCCATAGAGGCATGCTCTAGCCCATGCCACTCTCTCTTAAAGACAAAAACACATGCTCAATCATCGGGCCTTCTTCCCTCCACTCTCACATGCATGCATACTGTCATACCGATCCATCTCTCCCATCCCGTTGATCTTATGACTTATGTCTCCTTTCTTTTATCTCGATCATGTGTGCACACACACACACACATCCCACGTATACATGTATACCTCTTGCACATGCAAGTTCAAGGTCTCATATGTCTCCATATGTAGTTAATTACCCTCACCCCACATCGAATCTTTCTCTTCTTGTGTGCACATGATGTTTGGATGGGTCTCTTCTCTAAAACCCACACTCACACTTAACTATCTCCTTCTAGCTGCCCCCCTCTCTCACTCCTTCCGTCTATCCCTAAAACCAATAAGACTATCCCTTCGTTTAATTCCCGCCTACATCCACAATCGATAGTAGTCTTCCTCGGTGTCTCTCGAACAAACACGTTATCTCGATGTTCACTCCTCTCACGCGCACACACCTTCTGTTCCCTCTTTATGGGCCTCTTCTCTCTCGCACCCCCCCCCCCCTCGCTGGAGGCCTCTACCATACGCATCACCTCTCTATGATGAAGCCACACACACTTAATTACTTTCCCTACCAAAGACTCTATTTCACACACACACACACACACTAAGACTCCATTTCACACACACATGCTCTAGGTGGAGCATTTGTTCCTACC
Organism: Thinopyrum elongatum; assembly: GCA_011799875.1. NCBI lineage: Eukaryota > Viridiplantae > Streptophyta > Magnoliopsida > Poales > Poaceae > Thinopyrum > Thinopyrum elongatum. The sequence continues at coordinate 484,783,191 of CM022300.1, read as the reverse complement.
ACCCTTTGTCCAAGCTTACCTGTATGATAATCAATCACCTTAATTTACTTATATAACATAGACAAATTCCACTTTATTTTAGTAGTTAGCAAACTTCTCATAATTATATAACGCAAATCACGAGCAGGAAGTGACATTTTTTTACACAACCACATTAATATGTCCAAGTAAATCACAAGCTAAAGTGTAGTACCATTATACTTGTATCCCGATGCAAAAGGTGGAGTACATGTCCGAAGAGTAGAGGCGCGCACAGACAATCTGTCTCTCATAATCTCACACACATACTAGTTACGTGACGCCCCCTAAACAGACTCGTATGTGTACAATTTGTGCACGCACGGGTACACGTGATGGGGCGTATTTATTTAAGCTGGAAGGCAAACCCAACAGTAGCGACATTCATTCCCCTCCTGTCGCCTCTTCTCCGATCACTGTCGCTCGATAGCCATGGCCCGGCTGAAGGTAACGACATACACTATGCTCCTACCGAAGCGGTGCTTTGAGCTGCTTCTGGATATCTGGAGGCGGCGCAAAGCCGGGATCGCAGCTGCCCTGCCTCTGGAGTCCAGACTAGCCAGAGTTGGAGGAGGAGGTGCTGGAGGCGAAGTGACACGCGGAGCCGGAGGAGGAGAACAATGACGCGAGCGATGTGAAGCCAGAACAGGACGACGAAGTTGCGGGCGAAGCGGAGATGGAGGAGGATGACGACGACGCGGGCGAGGCGGAGCCAGCGCCACCGGCTGCATGCTTTGCCATGGCGGAGTTGACCCAAGCGGAGGGGCAGCGGAATAGCAGGCCATCCTCGAGTCCATCCAGTCGGAGGCCGATGTGGAGGCCAACCGCCGCTTCCACCGCCTGCGGGAGTCGGGGATCACTGAGAAGTTCACCAAACTAGAGGAGGAGGAGGAGCTGGAGTTGTAGCATGCGGCCGCCTACCCATCTCTGACGATGAGTAGTGTGGTCTAGCTTAGGTTATGTACTTACTACTAGTTACTACTATTGCATGGTATGTATGGATTTGAGATATCTAGTACTACTCCTCAATGTAAACTGCTTTTAAGATGAATGAATGAAAGCTTGGCGAGCGCCTTTTGTTTGTTAAAAAAACATACTTCTAATACTCCCTCCCTTCGTGCTTAAAGGGCTCATCTAAAAAAATAGATTTCCAATATACTCAGACTTAAAGGGCTTTGAGTCTCATGCCACATTTATTTCATAGAGATAAGAGAAAGGAAATTTAGTGGTCATGCATGCATCTTTTTGTGCTAGTACTATATTAGGGTTGATCAGTCGCTTCCCGCGGACGTGCCCGGGCGATGGAAGAGGAAGGAGAAGGGAAGTGGGCTATCGAGTACGCCAGTTGCAGCACGAGCTCCAAGGAACATTCGTGCCAAACAATGCATAGTACAATATAGGTAGCACATACACCAGCGGAGTATGAATTGGCCTTCAGGTTGCATGTGGATGACATGGCTACAACATGTAGGCTGTAGTTCGATAGCCTACCACTCCGCCTCGCACAGTTTGGTCACGCAAGATTTGCATGATGTCGGGGTACACAAACAAGGGTGTTTATTTCCCTTGACTTGTGCACGGACAGAAGACCTCCGCCCCAATGGCCAGGACTTGTCGGGGGAATGGATAACTTAATGCAACCGAGCCCGTCAAGCACATTCAGAGCTAATGCAAGCTGAGCCAGAGAAGCTGCTCTTCATGAGATCAAGGAGCGTATCAAGAAGACCAAGCTAAAAGTACAAGTCAAGATTCCAAGAGGAGTGTCCCTTGCCAACCAGGCGAGGCCGGCAAGGTCGATACCACAAGCCAGAGCAAAAACCAAACCACGCCAGTTGCGCCTCCGAGGCGACCGGGGGCCGAAGCGCGCACCCCTCCAAGAAGGCCTGGCAAGCCCTATCCCCGGCAAGCACAAGTCAATTACCACCGCCAGGACACCACCGCCCCACCACGCATCGACGCCAGTCACTTGTCGATGCGGTGTCAAGCACTCCAGGTGATTAAGTGGCACCCATTAAGCACATGGAGGCTTGCTAGAAGACAGATCACACATATTCGACACCCGTCCAGAGGCGTGTCAAGATGATAAGCAGAAGGTGGCTAAGCGGCTGCATAAGCTTGCCAGGGATGCACCCCAGCGCGCCACCTAAGGTAGCATTTATGGCATTTTGTCCCAAGTGCCAGAGTTAGGTATGATAGCACTGTTAGCTATCTAATCACAAGATAATGTCTATTTTGCCACTGTGGTTACCCCTTGGGCTATAAAAGGAGGTCCAAGGCAACCTAGAGTGGTATTCAGATCATTCCACACTTGTACGCGCGTAGGAGCTCTCCCCGAGGCCACCTTGCCGGGCTTGAGCACCGCGTGTTCTTCATGTTCCTCCATCCAATCCACCAAAGAAGGAGTAGGGTTTTACACTTCTCAGTGGCCCGAACCTGGGTAAAAACCTCCAGCGTCACATCGTCATGCTGCCTCATGGCCTCCGCTCTTTGTGCAACGTGATCTCCCCCCTGCCGAACCACAAAGGGGCTCATGGCCCCATAGGTGATCGTGTCCATCCACAACATCTATGGCGCGCCAGGTAGGGGGAATCGTTTGCGTGAACCCGAAGTTGTGAACGGTGCGTCGATCTTCATCGCCACCCTCTTCGTCCATGGCTTCAAAGAAAAAGGAGCGATGCTGCTCCCTAGCCTCGTCCTTTCCAAACTCTATCGCTCGTCTCCGCCGCAGCGGTGGCAACGGTGAGAGCGAGGGACGACGGTGCTGCGGTGGGCATGGCTGGCACGGATAACGTGACCACCATGCCGCCCACGGCCAGAGGGAGAGGTGGGTCGTGCAGCATCGTCACCCTTCTTGTGCCCCCCCCTATCGAGCGCGTCCGATCTCAAGAGATGCTGCTCGATCGGACGAATGGGAAAACGGTGCGTGCTTGGCCTCCCTCTTCGTTCTTGCTCGCCAATGATTCGGTCGCGCGGGGGCGATGCTACCAGCGTTGATGAGCCCACGTAAAGCTCGATCCTGCATTTATCCCGCCAAGGGTAAATCCTGAGTTGAATGCTGGTGCGAATCCGTTGTTTGGCGCCCCCGGCAAGGCCCGATGCGCCAGCATGTCCTTCGCGCCGGGTGCTGAGGGATCATTGGAAGTAAAGGAAAAGGGGAGAGGAGCCATTTTTTTCCCTTTCCCACTATGTTTCATTAGTTGCGAATGTTTACGTTGACCCCTCGGCCCGTGCCGGGGTTGGGCACGTGACTAATGGACTACCTAGTCCCTCCCTTTTTGTTCCTTACCGTTCTCCCTCCTTCTAGGACGAAAATGGATATACGTACACGGTCTCCCCAGGAGGCATGGATAGGAGGGACGACCACGGGTGGAGGAGATGCTATGCGTAATCAAATATACGCCCCGGCAAGAGGGAAAGCATAAACAAAAGCTAAGTGGACATGCTTGTAAAATTTTCTCAGAACTTGCACTTGCACATCCCTCAGACAACCAAGGTTTCGTATGGCGAACCCTCTGTGCGATGGAACCTTACCATTTTGGTTTGCTCCCTTGCTTTGTTTCGAGCCTGCTCAATAGGGCAGGTGGCGGCATCAGGGACTGCTAAGGAAAAACCTACCGGCAGCGTGTCCTTGCCAGCAGAATGCTAAGGACCCATTCTTCAAAGCAATCACAGCAACATGCTATTGGCAGGCAACCAAAGTAAGCAAGGAAGTAAACCATACGAGACCAATAGGGAAATGAAAGAGGGATGGCATGCGTTCGCATATAAACATCAGTTCAACAAGCATAAAAACCAGAACAGTACGGAACTTAATATGGGGCACTTGTTTTGTCTTAGTACAAGATAGCACGGCGGCATAGGCTGAGTCCGACGGCCTCCCTAAACTCTTGGAACAGAGAGGACCCTGTCAGCAAGAGGGTCGGCCTTCTCTACAGCGGCAGAGGTGTCAGCACCTGCCGGTAGCTTCTTGAAGCCATCGGAGAGGTCAAGATTCAAGCGGAAGAAGGCGAGGTTGCTCAAGACCAGGAAGAGAGCGTCGCGAGCAAGCTTCTGTTATTCGTCAGCAAAGCAGGCGGCCCTGTCGTCTTTGTACATCCTCGATCCTTTGATAAGGCCTTCGAAGAAGAGCGTCACCTTGACACTTGGAACCTTGGACCCCTCTGGCAGAACTACGGGCTCCCCGTGCCCGTTCCTGGTCTCCCTCCCCCACATATAGGCGTACCTTGTGATTAAGGTATTGCCGTCCAAGTGCGACGGGGAGAAAACCACATCTTCCTACCACCGCCTCTCAAGCTCCTCTGCTTTCCTCCTCCTCTCCTCAACCGCGGGATCCGCGGCAGCGGCTGCCTGCTTCCCCTTCATGGTGCTCGCCTTTCGCCCCATCTCTTGAACTCACAGGAGAAGCGAGGAATCTGGCAAAGTTCCCACGGGCAGTTAATGACGGTGAGGGAAGTTTCTTGGCTTGAGGAAGAAGATGAAGGGAGAGGGAATGGACGCGAATGAGTAGCACCCCTCCGTGTTGCCTTTTTATTGGGAAAATGCATGGGGGCTGGCTCTTCGCTATCTTTTTCGAGAAGATGCCATTTTTGCAGGAGCATTACTCTCTAACGGCTATTGTTCCATGATGCCACGACCTGCCATAATTACGTGGAGTCGACGTGGGATTGACAGGTCATGGTGACCAAAACTGCATGGGCAGCAGTCCTTCGGCACGTGTCCATGCACTGTTTGGGGCCTAACCTAACGATGCCCAGCGACACGTTTGGCTCAGGCCCGGGGGATTCTGTCGAGGTACACAAACAAGGGTGTTTATTTCCCCTGACTTATGCACGGACAGAAGACCTCCGCCCCGATGGCCAGGACTTGCCGGGGGAATGGCTACCTCAATGCAGCCAAGCTCGTCAAGCACATTCAGAGCCAATGCAAGGCCGAGCTAGAGAAGCCGCTCTTTGTGAGATCAAGGAGCGTATCAAGAAGACCAAGCTAAACATACAAGTCAAGATTCCAAGAGGAGTGTCCCTTGCCGGCCAGCCAAGGCCGGCAAGGTTGATACCACAAGCCAGAGCAAAAACCAAACCATGCCAGCTACGCCTCCGAGGTGACCGGGGGCCGAAGCGCGCACCCCTCCAAGAAGGCCCGGCAAGCCCTGCCCCCGGCAAGCACAGGTCAGTTACCATCGCCAGGACACCACCGCTCCACTGTGCATCGACGCCAGTCACTTGTCGATGCGGTGTCAAGCACTCCAGGTGATTAAGTGGCACCCATTAAGCATGTGGCGGCTTGCTAGAAGATAGATCATACCTATTCGACACCCGTCCAGAGGTGTGTCAAGATATAAGCAGAAGGTGGCTAAGCGGCTGCATAAGCTTGCCGGGGTTGCACCCCAGCGCGCCACCTAAGGTAGCATTTATGGCATTTTTTCTCAAGTGCTAGAGTTAGGTATGATAGCACTGTTAGCTATCTAATCACAAGATAATGTCTGTTTTGCCACTATGGTTACCCCTTGGGCTATAAAAGGAGGTCCAAGGCAACCTAGAGAGGGATTCGGATCATTCCACACTTGTACGCGTGTAGGAGCTCTCCCCGAGGCCACCTTGCCAGGCTTGAGCACCACTTGTTCTTCGTGTTTGTCCATCCAATCCACCAAAGCAGGAGTAGGGTTGTACGCTTCTTAGCAGCCCGAACCTGGGTAAAAACCTCCAGAGTCACATCATCGTGCTGCCTCATGGCCTTCGCTCTTTGTGCAACGTGATCTCCCCCCTACCGAACCACAAAGGGGCGCATGGCCCCATAGGTGATCGTGTCCATCCACGACACATGCATGCATGTCACACACATAGTTGTCGAATTCATGCTCGAAAAAGGGCGATGAGGTTCGCTAGTCCACATTGGTCCATGCGCCCGAAAAACAAACTAATCCCGGTCGTTGTAAATGTCGTGCGTGCTTTAATTCTGGGCTAGTGGATGGACGAGAACGTGCCGTACAATGAACTACCTGCCAGCTCCCTAATCTCAAATATAAACTTCACTAGTGCGCGCCTGGAGAACATCCTTTCTGAAGGGATGAAGCCCTGCAGTTACCATCTCCTCTCATGTAAACCAGCTCCCCAAGGGACAAGCCAGTTCGTCGCCATTGCCATGGATTCGCAAGACGGTGATGCTTATCGTCCTCGTCGAGGCTGGGAGACCTTGGTCGATGATCCTTTGGGAGAAATCATAAGTCACTCTGACTTCCTCACATCTGCAAGACTCAGCGGTACTTGCACCAAATATTTTAAGAGGGTGCATAAATATGCGTGGGAGAAGGCCATGCTAGTTGGTCTGCCATGCGTCCTCAAGGACGAGGATATCCTAGGGGTCTCTCCAGCACGGCATGGCCGTAGTTGCAAGTTGACGCCCCTTGAGATGCCGATGTTGAGGGGCACTCGGATTTTGTCCGATGAGCAGGTAAGTGATGAGTTTGATCACCTAGTAAATGCATTCTAAAGACTACTTCCATGTCCATTTCATAATTCCCCCGCTGCCCACTGTTTCACTGGTTAGGCTTGGTGACAATGGAGATTGGCTTGCATATGTATGGGAGGGTACCAACATCAATTTGCACAACATCTAGAACGGTGACACTGTTCCGGTAGACCATTGTCCAACATTTGGATCGGCCACGCAATGGGCCATGGCCTGAATTGCTATGATGGAACCAAGGTGAGATTGAAGAAGATAGCAATCACGGAAGCCCCGATAAGGTCGTGCGCCAACAAAAAATACAGTCTCAGCGCAGTGTTCGACATCGCGATTGCTTTCACGATCCATCCTGCACGTGGCGGTCAAAGGTGGACCATGCTATCTGCGGCCGATTTGTTGCCATACGAGTACGAAGACGTTGTGCTCCTTTTTAACCGCATCTTCACGGTGACAAACCAGGGGACTTGTTTCATATGGGACACATCCTACGTTGTACTCCCTCTCTTCCAGTTTATTTTTTATTTTTTTATTTTATAAGTTTCAAATTCAAATTTAGAGCTCCTCGTCACATGTTGAGATTACAATGTGCATTAAATTGTTGCATGCATGTAGTAGTTTTTTATTGGTCATTTATATTGGTCACGCATGCATGCATTGCAATTAATGTTTTTTACGACAATTTTTTAGGAAATTGAGTGTAATAATTGAGTAATTTTGCAAACTACCAGTACTATGCCTGAAACGGTAGAAAATCAATACCACCACCACGACCGTGTCTGACCGCCCTAGCCCACCCAAACCCCCTCGCTTGCCAGCGCCTGCTTCCCGCCTGAAACGGTCAGCACTGCCCCAGAGCGTCAGTGCCGCATTATGCCCGGCCAGAGCGGAGCCAACCTCTCACTGGCGCCGTCTTTGAAGAAGCGCAAAGGCCGAGAGAGCGCCACTTCCTGGTGCACGCGACTGCTCCGCATTGAAACGACACCATGGTCGGCCGTTGGTCCATGCGTCGCCCACATTAATGACATGCAGTTGCCGAGGAACCTACTCCGGCATCACCCGTCCGTCCGCCTGCCGCCGCTCATCGCCATTCGCCGGCTATATAAACTTCAACCCCGGCCATGGTCGCAGTCATTGATACGTCCATTTTGCACCATGTTTACCTACTGTTATTTATAATGTTTTTATGCATAATAATGCTTTTGGGAGTAATTCTAATGCCTTTTCTCTCATAATTTGCAAGGTTTACGCAAAGAGGGAGAATACCAGTAGCTGGAATTCAGGACCAGAAAAAGCACGCCAGAGCTACCTATTCTGCACAACTCCAAATAAGCTGAAACTTCACGGAGATTTTTTATGGATTATTTAAGAATTATTGGAGCAAATAACTACCAGAGGGGGCCCACCAGGTGGGCACAACCCACCTGGGCGCGCCAAGCGCGCCCTAGTGGGTTGTGCCCTCCTCGGCTCACCTCCGGTGCCCCTCTTCTGGTATATAAGTCATTTTGACCTAGAAAAAATAAGGGGAGGACTTTCGGGACGAACCGCCGCAGTCTCAAGGTGGAACTTGGGCAGGAGCACTTTTGCCCTCCGGCGGAGCGATTCCGCCGGGGGAACTTCCCTCCCGGAGGGGGAAATCATCGTCATCGTCATCACCAACAACTCTTACATCTTTGGGAGGGCCATCTCCATCAACATTTTCAACAGCACCATCTCCTCTCAAACCCTAGTTCATCTCTTGTGTTCAATCTTTGTACCGGAACCTTAGATTGGTACTCGTGGGTGACTAGGAGTATTGATTACATCTTGTAGTTGATTACTATATGTTTATTTGGTGGAAGATTATATGTTTAGATCCATTATGCTATTTAATACCCCTCTAATCTTGAGCATGATTATTATTTGTGAGTAGTTACTTTTGTTCTTGAGGTCACGGGAGAAGTCATGTTGCAAGTAATCATGTGAACTTGATATGTGTTCGATATTTTGATGATATGTATGTTGTGATTCCCTTAGTGGTGTCATGTGAACGTCGACTACATGGCACTTCACCATATTTGGGCCTAAGCGAATGCATTGTGGAGTAGTTATTAGATGATGGGTTGCTAGAGTGACAGAAGCTTAAACCCTAGTTTATGCGCTATTTCGTAAGGGACTGATTTGGATCCAAATGTTTAATGCTATGGTTAGATTTTATCTTAAAACTTTTCTCGTAGTTGCAGATGCTTGCGAGGGGGTTAATCATATATAAGTAGGAGGTTTGTTCAAGTAAGAACAGCACCTAAGCACCGGTCCACCCCAATATCAAATTATCAAAGTAGCGAACACGAATCAAACCAACATGATAAAAGTGATATGATGAAATTCTCGTGTACCCTCAAGAACGCTTTGCTTATCATAAGAGACCGTTTTGGCCTGTCCTTTGCCACAAAAGGATTGGTCTACCTTGCTGCACTTGATTTATCATTACCGTTACTTGCTCGTTACAAATTATCTTGCTATCGAACTACTTGTTACCGACTATTTCAGTGCTTGCAGAAACTACCTTGCTGAAAACCACTTGTCATTTCCTTCTGCTCCTTGTTGGGTTCGACACTCTTACTTATCAAAAGGACTATGATTGATCCCCTATAATTGTGGGTCATCAAGGCTCTTTTCTGGCGCCGTTTTCGGGGAGTGAAGCGCTCTTGGTAAGTGGAAATTGGTAAGGAAAATTTATTACTACGTGCTGAAATTTATTGTCACTTGTTACTATGGAGAACAATCCTTTGAGGGGTTTCTTCGGGGTATCTTCACCTCGATCGGAACCACAATTAGTTATCCATCAACCTACTACACCTACTGAAAATATTGGTTATAAAATTCCTTCGGGTATGATAGAACAACTGCTAGCTAATCCTTATGCAGGAGATGGAACTGAACATCCTGATATGCACTTGATATATGTAGATGAAATTTGTGGATTATTTAAGCTTGCAGGTTTACCCAGAGATGAAGCTAAGAAGAAGGTTTTCCCTTTATCTTTGAAGGGAAAATCATTGGTATGGCATAGGCTATGCGATGATATTGGATATTGGAACTGGAATCGATTGAAATTGGAATTTCACAAAAAAAATATTCTATGCATCTAGTTCATCGTGATCGGAATTATATATATAACTTTTGGCCTCATGAAGGAGAAAGTATCGCTCTAGCTTGGGGGAGGCTTAAGTCAATGTTATATTCATGCCCCAATCATGAGCTCTCTAGAGAAATTACCATTCAGAATTTATGCTCGGCTTTCTCGTGATGATCAATCCATGCTCGATACTTCTTGTACTGGTTCTTTTATGAAGAAGACTATTGAATTCAGGTTGGACCTGTTAGAAATAATTAAACGCAACTCTGAAGATTGGGAACTCGATGAAGGTAAAGAGTCAGGTATTAAGCTTAAGTTTGATTGTGTTAAATCTTTTATAAATACCGATGCTTTTCATAAGTTTAGCACTAAATATGGACTTGATTCTGAGATAGTAGCCTCTTTCTGTGAATCATTTGCTACTCATGTTGATCTCCCCAAGGAGAAGTGGTTTAAATATCATCTACCTATTAAAGAAGAAGTTAAAGAACCGGTTGTGGTTAAAGATAAACTATTATTTACAATGTTGACCCAGTTGTTCCTACTGCTTATATTGAAACCCCACCTTTCCCTGTTAGGATAAAGGAACATGCTAAGGTTTCAACTGTGGTCAATAAAAGTAATATTAAAGCACCTAAACCTGCTGAACAAATCAAAGTAGAACCTAGTGTTGCTATGGTTAAAGATCTCTTGGTAGAAAATATTGATGGGCATGTTATTTACTTCTGTGATGAAGCTGCTAGAATTGCTAAACCCGATGAAAAAGATAAACATAGACCTGTTGTTAGCATGCCCGTTGTCTCAGTTAAAATAGGAGATCATTGTTAGTTTATGTGACTTAGGTGCTAGCGTTAGTGCTATTCCTTTTACCTTATACCAAAAAATTATGAATGACATAGCACCCGCTGAAATAGAAGACATAGATGTTACTATTAAACTTGCCAATAGAGACATCATCACACCACTTGGGATTGTTAGAGATGTTGAAGTCTTGTGTGGGAAAATAAAATACCCTACTAATTTTCAAGTTCTTGGTTCCCCACAAGATGAATTTTGTCCCATTATCTTTGGTAGACCTTTCTTGAACACTGTCAATGCTACTATAGATTGTCTTAAACAAACTGTCAGTGTTCACTTTGGTGATGAGTCTCATGAATTTAATTTTTCCAAGTTTAATAGGCAACCTCATAAGAAAGAATTGCCCAATAAGGATGAAATAATTGGTCTTGCTTCTATTGTCGTGCCTCCTACTGATCCACTAGAACAATATTTAATAGACCATGAAAATGATATGCATATGCATGAAAGAAATGAGATAGATAAAATTTTCTTTGAACAACGACCTCTGCTTAAACATAATTTGCCTATTGAAACTCTAGGAGGACCTCCTCCGCCTAAAGGTGATCCTGTGTTTGAACTAAAACAATTGCCAGACACTTCGAAATATGCTTATCTTGATGAGAAAAAGATATATCCTGTTATTATTAGTGCTAACCTTTCAGAACATGAAGAAGAAAGATTATTGAAAATTTTGAAGAAGCACCGAGCTGCTATTGGATATACTCTTGATGATCTTAAGGGCATTAGTCCCACTCTATGTCAACACAAGATTAATATGGAACCTGATGCTAAACCCGTTGTTGATCATCAACAACATTTGAATCCTAAGATGAAAGAAGTGGTAAGAACTGAAATATTAAAACTTCTGGAAGCAGGTATAATATATCCTATAGCTAATAGTAGATGGGTAAGTTCTGTGCACTGTGTCCCTAAGAAGGGAGGTATTACCATTGTTCCTAATGACAAAAATGAACTCATTCCACAAAGAATTGTCACTGGCTATGGAATGGTGATTGATTTTAGGAAATTAAATAAAGCAACTAGAAAAGATCATTACCCTTTGCCTTTTATTGATCAAATGCTCGAAAGATTATCAAAGCACACACACTTTTGTTTCCTTGATGGATATTCTGGTTTTTCTCAAATACCTGTTTCGCAACCTGATCAAGAGAAAACCACCTTTACTTGTCCTTTTGGAACTTATGCTTATAGACATATGCCTTTTGGTTTATGCAATGCACCTACTACCTTTCAAAGATGTATGACTACTATATTCTCTGATTTTTGTGAAAAGATTGTTGAGGTTTTCATGGATGACTTTTCCGTTTACGGAACTTCTTTTGATGATTGCTTAAGCAACCTTGATCAAGTTTTGCGGAGATGTGAGCAAACTAATCTTGTCTTGAATTGGGAGAAGTGCCACTTTATGGTTAATGAAGGTATTGTCTCGGGGCATAAAATTTTTGAATGAGGTATTGAGGTGGATAAAGCTAAAGTTGATGCAATTGAGAAAATGCCATGTCCGAAAGATATCAAAGGTATTCGCAGTTTCCTCGGTCATGCTAGTTTCTATAGGAGGTTTATTAAAGGCTTCTCTAAAATTTCTAGGCCTCTTACAAATCTTTTACAAAAGTATGTTCCGTTTGTTTTTTATGATGATTGTGTAGAAGCCTTTGAAACACTTAAGAAAGACTTAACTTCTGCACCTATTGTTTAACCGCCTGATTGGAACTTGCCTTTCGAAATTATGTGTGATGCTAGTGATTATGCTGTTGGTGATGTTCTAGGACAAAGAGTTGATAAGAAACTAAATGTTATCCATTATGCTAGTAAAACTCTGGACAGTGCTCAACGAAACTATGCTACTACTGAAAAAGAATTTTTAGCAGTTGTGTTTGCTCGTGACAAATTCAGATCCTACATTGTAGACTCTAAAGTTACTATTCACACTAATCATGCTGCTATAAAATATCTTATGGAAAAGAAGGATGCTAAACCTAGACTCATTAGATGGGTTCTCCTGTTACAAGAATTTGATTTACATATCACTGATAGAAAAGGAGCTGAGAACCCCATAGGTGATAACTTGTCTAGGTTAGAAAATATTATTGATGACCCACAACCTATTAATGATAGCTTTCCTGATGAGCAACTAGCTGCAATAAATGTTTCTCATAACACTCCCTGGTATGCTAACTATGCTAATTACATTATTGCAAAATATATACCACCTAGTTTCACATACCAACAAAAGAAAAAATTCTTCTACAATTTAAGACATTACTTTTGGGATGACCCACATCTTTATAAGGAAGGAGTAGATGGTATTATTAGACGTTGTGTACCTGAGCATGAACAGGAACAAATCCTACGGAAATGTCACTCCGAAGCTTATGGAGGACATCATGCGGGAGATAGAACTGCTCACAAGGTATTGCAATCTGGTTTTTATTGGCCTACTCTCTTCAAGGATTCCCGTAAGTTTGTTTTATCTTGTGATGAGTGTCAAAGAATAGGTAATATTGGTAAGCATCAGGAAATGCCTATGAATTATTCTCTTGCAGTTGAACCATTTGATGTTTGGGGTTTTGATTATATGGGACCTTTTCCTTCCTCTAATGGGTATACACATATTTTGGTTGCTGTTGATTATGTTACAAAGTGGGTAGAAGCTATTCCAACTAGTAGTGCTGATCACAACACCTCTATTAAAATGCTTAAGGAAGTTATTTTCCCAAGGTTTGGAGTCCCTAGATACCTAATGACTGATGGTGGTTCACACTTTATTCATGGTGCCTTCCGTAAAATGCTTCCTAAATATGATGTTAACCATAGAATTGCATCACCCTATCATCCTCAATCTAGTGGTCAAGTTGAACTTATCAATAGAGAAATAAAATTAATTCTACAAAAAACTGTCAATAGGTCCCGAAAGAATTGGTCTAAGAAATTAGATGATGCACTTTGGGCTTACAAAACAGCTTATAAAAATCCTATGGGTATGTCTCCTTATAAAATGGTATATGGAAAGGCTTGTCATTTGCCACTTGAGTTAGAACATCAAGCACAATGGGAAATTAAAGAACTCAACTATGACTTCAAACTTTCTGGTGAAAAGAGGTTATTTGATATTAGCTCACTAGATGAATGGAGAACCCAAGCTTATGAAAATGCCAAGTTGTTTAAAGAAAAAGTTAAAAGATGGCATGATAAAAGAATCCAAAAGCGTGAGTTCAAAGTGGGTGAATATGTCCTTTTGTACAACTCTCGTTTCAGATTCTTTGCAGGGAAGCTTCTCTCCAAATGGGAAGGACCTTATGTTATCAAAGAAGTTTATTGTTTTGGAGCTATCAAAATAAATAATGCCGAAGGCACTAACCCGAAGGTTGTCAATGGCCAAAGAATTAAACACTATATCTCACGTACGCCTATTAATGTTGAAAGCAATATTATTCAAACCATGACACCGGAGGTACACATAAAAGAAACCTTCCGGAATGCTCCAGAATCCTGAAAAAAGAGGAGGTACGTGATACGGTAAGTAAACGGACTCCGAAAAATCTGCAAAAATATTTTTTTGTCAGTTTTGGAATATAACAAAAATGAGCAAAATAAGAAACAACCAGGAAGGCAACCCTGGTGGGCACAAGACACCAGGGTGCGCCTGGCAGGCGCGCCCAGGTGGGTTGTGCCCACCTCGGCTACCTTTCGGACTCCGTTTTTCTCTCGTTTGCTTGTTTCCCAAGATAAAAATCTTTATATACCCCCCGAACCTGTTGACCACCGTATCGCGGAGAAAGCTTCTGTTCTTCTTTCTTGGTGTTTTTCTGGCAGATCTGAAAATATGTCATCTCAAGATTCAGAGGAGGAGAGCCCTGTTTCTTACCAACCTTTGGATAAAAATATCTTCAAGGACACCTATCCCTATATATGGTTCACCGATGATGGCCAGGAGAGAGGGATTGTCTGAAGAGCTTGAGCTGGTTGATGCGATTTCTTCGAATGGAACTGGCACGCTTCACACTTAGTTACTAGTGCAGTTGCATCCTGGAGAGCGGTGGGCCAAAAGAAACCTTGCCGGAATGCTTTCCCGACAAGTGCTCTTGATCCTATGTGAGAGCCACATATGCCTCCATGTATTTCTGCCAACAGCTCTAGTCCATCCTCCCGAGGAATGCACTTCAATTTCACACCGTTTGGTCTCTTTCTGTACAGGACGTCATCGACGAACTTGTACATAACAGACCGACGGGCTACTCTTTCCGCTTCTTCCTGTTCCTCCGGGAGTTCTCCTGTTTGAAGGAAATGGACAATGTGCTGTGCCCATGCTGGAGCCTGGGGCTCGACAGCTAGGACTAAAGGCATCTCCTCCGCTGGGGGAACATTTCTCTCGACAGCGAAAGCGTGAGGTTCCGCTGGAGCCTGTCGTTCCCCGGCAGGTTTGTCGTTGATCCCGGCAAGTTCCTTGCCGGCGGCTCCGGGGAGCTCTGCCGGAAAGTACTGTCCAGTGTTCAACTTTCTTCTCTTTCCTTGTCGCATTGATGGCGCCACGGATGGTTGAGTCAAATGGAGCACAAAAGTTCCTGGTTCCACAGGCAACTTGAGGGCAGCGCGCTTTGACAGGTCGTCAGCAATATTGTTCTCGGCACGAGGGATGTGCTTCATTTGCAGACCGTCAAAGTGCTCTTCCATTTTTCTCACTTCATCCACGTAGGCTTGCATCAATGGACTCTGATAACGCTTATTAACTTGCCTGACGACAAGCTGTGAATCGCCTCTGATGACGAGCTTCTTGATACCAAGGTCTGCCGCGATCCTGAGACCGGCAAGCAAGCCCTCGTACTCCGCAGTGTTGTTCGTCGAACTCTCCCGGGGAAAATGCATTTGGACTACGTACTTGAGGTGCTCTCCAGTGGGTGCGACAAGCAGCACGCCAGCACCGGCGCCTTGCAGCGAAAAAGCCCCGTCAAAGTACATAACCCATTGCTGGTCAATTTCCTTGCCGGGGAGAATTGTTTCTTGAACCTCCTCGTCTGGCATTGGGGTCCATTCCGCAACAAACTCTGCCAAGGCCCTGCTCTGAATTGTTGAAGTGCTTTCAAACTTGAGACCAAAGCTCGACAACTCCAACGCCCACTCCACAATCCTGCCGGTTGCTTCTGGATTTCGCAAAATCCGTTGCAACGGAAAGCGAGTGACGACGGTGATTTCATGTGCTTGAAAATAATGGCGCAGCTTCCTCGAGGCCATAAGGAGGCCGAAAAGCAACTTCTGCATGCCAGAATATCTTGACCTAGCTCCTTGTAAAAGAGAGCTAACAAAATAAACTGGGCGCTGCACCACCTTTTTCTTCTGCAATGATTCTTCTGACTGCACAGATCTTGTCTTGCCGGGATCAACCCTTGCCGGGGAAGATCCTGCCGCGTCTCCTGACGATCCTGCCGCTGGTGTTGCTTCCTCATCAGCTTCTCTCTATGCCACTAACGCAGCACTAACCACTTGATTTGTTGCTGCCAAATATAGCAGCAACAGCTCTCGTGGTTTAGGCGCGACTAGCGTCGGTGGAGAAGAAAGGTATTTCTTCAAATCTTGCAGCGCAGCCTCCGCCTCCGGAGTCCATTTCATCGTACCTACCTTTTTCAAAATTTTGAAAAAGGGCAGGGCGCGCTCAGCAGATTTGGAAATAAACCTGCTTAGAGCAGCAACACAGCCGGCAAGACGATGGACGTCCTTGACGCGTCTTGGTGCTTCAATCTGCTCAATAGCTTTGATCTTGTCGGGGTTCACTTCGATTCCCCGACAAGATACAAAGAATCCGAGGAGCTTGCCGGAAGGAACACCGAACACGCACTTCTCAGGATTGAGCTTTAAGTTGATCTTGCGCAGATTTGCAAATGTTTCTTCTAAATCTTGTATGAGCGTCGCTTTGTCCTTGGTTTTGACCACTATATCATCCATATATGCCTCTATATTTCTATGGAGCTGAGGCTCAAAACCAATTTGGACCGCTCATGCAAATGTAGAACCAGCACTTTTCAACCCGAAAGGCATTCGTATAAAACAATACGTACCACATGGGGTGATAAATGCGGTCTTTTCTTCATCTTCTTTCGCCATGAAGATCTGATGATACCCTGAGTAGGCATCAAGGAAGGACAGGAGATCACAACCAGCGGTGGAATCCACAATCTGGTCGATGCGCGGCAAGGGAAAGGGATCTTTTGGACAGGCTTTATTGATATATGTATAATCGATACACAGCCTCCATTTCCCATTCGCCTTGCGCACTACAACTGGATTGGCCAACCAGGTTGGGTGAAGCACTCCTCTGACCAATCCTGCCGCCTCCAGCTTTCTGATTTCCTCGGCAATGAATTCTTGCCGCTCCAAGGCTTGCTTCCTGACCCTCTGCTTGACGGGCCGCGCGTGAGGACAGACAGCAAGGTGGTGCTCAATTACCTCCCTGGGAACACCGGGGATGTCAGACGGTTGCCATGCAAACACGTCGACATTCGCCCGCAGGAAGGCAACGAGCGCGCTTTCCTATTTGTCATCTAGGGTGGAACTTATGGTGAAAGTTCCTCTTGTTCCATCCTCCCTGACGGGCACCTTCTTGGTCTCTGGTGGAGCAGCCTTGGATTTCTTGTTCTTGCTGGTGGAACTCTCTGGTGCATCCTCGACGGAAGCGCAGCACTCCGAGGAGGCGCGCTTACCGGAGTTCACGCCAAGATTCTCGCCGGTCTTCTTCTTCCCCCCGGGAGTTCCAGCGGCAGGAGCAGATGCCTTGACGGCAGGTGCTGCAACTGCTTCCCGGTAGAGTTGGTCGGCACAGATGAGCGCATCCTTCTTATCGGAATGGATAGTGATGACACTCAACGGCCCGGGCATCTTCAAAACATTATACGCATAGTGTGATGCCGCCATGAACTTAGTCAGCGCTGGCCGACCAAGGATCCCATTGTATGACATAGGGATCTTGGCGACATCAAACACTACCTTCTTGGTCCTGTAGTTGAGCTCGCTACCAAATGTCACCGGTAGCGTAATCTTGCCCTTTGGCTGGGTTCTTCCTGGATTGACCCCTTGAAATGTGCCCGTTTCTTCGAGATCTTCATCAGGAATTTGAAGCCTCTTGAGCACATCTGGTGAGATTAGGTTCAGCCCGGCCCCACCGTCAACTAGCATTTTCGTCACCTTGAGGTTGCGGATTGTTGGTGAGACCAACAATGGCAAGCACCCGACCGCAGTTGTGTGATCAGGGTGATCCTCGGCGTCAAAAATGATAGGCGTGTTGGACCACTTTAGGGGCTTACATGCATCTGGTGACGGCTCTGTCGCATTGACTTCCCGCACCCACTGTTTGAGTCGACGGTGAGAAGAATGTAACGAGGCGCCCCCATCGATACACATGGCCTCTGTAGCTTTCTAGAATTCTTGCTCACTGGACTCATCGTCTTCTTTGTCATCATCTTCTTCCTTGTCTCGGCCTCGAGCGGGCCTCTCCCTCTGTTGCTTGGCCTTGCCGCGGCGACCCCCTCGGCCACCGCGCTTCTTGTCGGATCCGTCAGCACCGTCATGGGCCTTCTCCTTATCTCGCCTTTCATACTCAGCCCTCTGTTTCTCGGCAAGCTGTTCAACTTGCCGGCAGTTTTAGAGATCGTGGCCCTTGGTGCGATGGATCTTGCAATACTGCTTGCCGGAGCTTTCCGACTTGTCGGCCGCCGCTAAGGCCTGACAGGAAGAGCACCCGGCAAGTTCCTTGCCGGGGTCATCAACCTTGGCCTTCTTGGCGGCGCCGGGGTTGCCGGATTCCTCGACAGCAAGCACGGCCTTGCCTCTGCATTTCTTGTTCCGCCGCCGGCCTTTACTTGACGGGGTCGCAGCGTCTTCATCTTCTGATTCGCCCCCCGCGCCAACAGCCTTGCCAGGGAGTTTCCTCCCCTCTTCAGCTCGAGCGCATTTGTCGGCCAAAGCATAAAGCTCGGCGATACTCCTGACTTTGTTCATTGCCAGCTCTTCCCGCATTTTGCGGTTACGCACGTTCTGATGAAACGCGCTAACAACAGCGGCAGGGTGAACATCAGGAATATTGTACTGCACCCGGCTGAATCTCTAGATAAACTTGCACAGGGATTCGCCCTCCTTCTGAGGGATGATATGCAAATCACTCTCTTGGCTAGGAGCTTGGTGGCCTCCAACAAAAGCGCCAACAAACTGATGGCACAGATCTGACCAAGAAGAAATAGAATTCTCCGGCAGATGCATCAACCACGACCTGACGTTGGGTTTGAGCACCAACGGGAAGTAGTTGGCAAGTATCTTGTCATCTCGGCCCCCGGCAGCCTGCACCGCAATGGTGTAAATGCTCAGGAACTCCGAGGGATGAGTCTTGCCGTCATATTTCTCCGGGACCTCTGGCTTGAAGGTTCGGGAATTGGGCCACTGGACTTGTCGCAGCTCACCGGTAAACGCTGGAGTCCCTACCTCGTAAGGCAAGTCTCCTGCGTCCCCCGGTGCAGGCTCCTCGACAGCCGGCCCTGCGCGCTTATCAGACTGATAGCACGCTTCCCGTCGCCGCTCGATGGTAGTTCGAGTGTCCTCTTTGCCTCATTCCTGGAGAACTTGACGTTGGTCGCGGCGCATCCGTGGATCGGATGACGCCGTGGAATCATCATCATGGCGATCGACCTGCTGGGTTGTCGCCCGCCGCTGGTGTCGTGGAGGGGAGTGCACCGTGGTTGCACCACCTCCGGTTTTCTCCACATCGGCTCGTGCCGGATCGATGGGCCTTCGCTGTGAGGGCCCTGCCTCTTGTGGCCCATCTTTGTTGGCGAAGCCGATAAGGCTCTGGATAGTAGCTTGCCACTCCTCCATCTTCTCTGGAGCAGGAGGGAAATTGAGGAGCAGCTGCGCATGTGCCAAGGCTTCCGCTGGTGTAGGCGGCGGCGACAGGTGCGAGGTACGTGAGGTGCTCTGACTGCTAGCCATGTTAGAAGGAGCACCGTCACGGTCACGCGACCGCGCGCCACCTCCCCCGGCAGCTCGGTGTGCATGCTGGGCTCGCGCATCTTGGGATCGATGCGCAGAAATCTTTTCATGGGGACGCCCTGAACCACCAGCGCCATGATGTCGCTCGTCGTGCACGACCTGGGTAGGCCGTGACGCTTGCGCCGGCGCGGGAGCTCCAGAAGGCGTCCTCCGATCTCTGGAATTCGTTGTGCCACCCGTAGGCAACACAGCTCCGTCTCTGGATCCAGCGGCGTGTGGGTTGCCGCTACCACTGCGAACGACGCCGCTCGCCTGGCTTGGATCACCGGAACGCCATGGAGGCTCTAATCCTCTTCCTTCTGCACCCACGCCATCGCCCGTATGCGAAGGCACAGGCAAAACGGACGTGGATGGTTGCGCCGTCGCAGCGCTCTTCTTCTTGGGTGGCATGATGATGAAGATGATGAAGAAACTAAGGCGCCGATCACTGGATCAGGTTCACACAACCTACAATCCCCCTACCTGGCGTGCCATAGATGTCGGCGTGCGACACCTATGGGACCCTCGAAGAATCCCTTTACGATTCGGCAGGGGGAGAGGTATGCGCAAAGAGCAGAACCAACGATCGACGCGGGGTGATTTTACCCAGGTTCGGGCCGCTAATCAGCGTAAAACCCTACTCCTGCCTTGTTTTATTATCGGTGTTCTTGAGCCCAGGCTCCAGGAGCGCTCGCAGTGAACAGTATGTTCAAAGAGCAGCTACGCATGCAGAATGGGCCAGAAGATCCTCCTCCCCTGTAGCAGTTGCCTTGGGCCTCCTTTTGTATCACCAAGGGGTCACCACAGTGGCGAAATGTACATACATTGAGGTGTAAAGTAGCTACAGGGTCATCATACCTAACCCCTGACGGATTAGGACGAACGCATTTAATGCACCGTGAGGTGTCCGTCTAGGTGTCCTCACTTTCTTGGGGATGGAAAAAGGGGCCATCCCATCAGCACCGCTTAAGCTCTCCTCCACTGGCGCGTCGCCACGCATCCAAAGAAGGACCCAGAATGTCGGGTTTGTTGCTGTGCCAGAGCGGTGGCACAGCAACAAAATCTTGCCGGGCGCTGAATCTTGCCGGGCGCCGAGCCTTGCCGGGCGCCGAATCTTGCCGGGCTTCGCAGGCCACCCCGGCAAGATCTTGCCAGGGAAGCTGGCCTTCGGATTCCAGCCCTTCTTATCTGCTGATCCTCAGATCTTTGACTTGAGGATTTCTTTGGTGGCCTGAGTCAACCTCGAACTGTTCCCCGACAAGCCTTGCCACGAGTATGGCTACAACTGACCGTGCACAAGTACGGGGTACTAATGGCCCAATACTTAGTACACCGACATATTTTAATTTGTATCCTCTGCTTACCTCACCTTATTATACTGCATGGACCATAACCATGCACGTCACCATGTATGTAGGTTTGAGATGCTAGGTGTACCAGATGGACGGCAGCATGTTCGACCCCCGTGATGCTACCTGGGTGCGGATGAACACACTTGGAGAGTACTCAGTTTTCAATGGGGATAGCTACCCCATAGTGAAAACGATGTCACCTTCCGTGCACGACACCGACGGCCTACCATTCATGAAGAACGGGTGCATTTTCATTACGCATCGATGGATTCATATCTTGAACGCCCCTATCCCTGATCTATGCCGCTTCAGTTTGGATGAGTCTCCATCGTGGGGAGCCACACTAAGAAGCTGCGATGATATAGAATCCCATTTCCCACCATTATGGATCGTGCCATCTATGAAGAACACGTGGGACTGGTACTACGAGACGGACATGTACCCAGGGATGTACGAACCTGAGTAATGTAGCGCAGTAAGTGAAGTAGCCAGGCACAAATAGTATGAACCTGCATGGCATATAGGCATTTGTCTTACTACCACTAAATGTTGTACTTGCAATGCACGGTGATATTATGATGTATGTGCCTAAGTACTCTACTATATTAATTGCAGGCACATATTAGTTTGGATATTTGTTTACGTGTATGGTCCGAGACATTCCAACTAGACGCGTCTGTCTCTCCGGGTCGCACTTTGTATCGATATATACTAGTACTACGTGTGTTCTCTGACCAAGAAGTGGAAGAAGTGGAGACGCTCTACCATGCTCTTCATGTCCCACTCCTTTCGCTGACGTGTGGGACATCCAGCACGTGTCGTCTTTCGCACTCGTCCATCGTAAGAGTTGAAACGCTAGCTTTCATCAAAGATCAAAAATAAATATAAATTTGCAGTGACACTATACCACGTGGTTTCCTTGCTCCTCCTCGATATCGGAAAGAATACTTTTGTTCGCCAGATGTGGGACATCGACCATCCTAGTCCACTTGCCATGCACCAAAATTAGAGTGCATCACACAGTACTGCAGGGAAGAGTCACGCCGGTCGTCGCATCACAGTAATAATGACTAATGAGCCGTCAAATCACAGGCCCAACCGTTTCCACTGTAAGTTGCTCGGACGAAGGAACCATCATGACTTCGTTGAATCCCACTTCTTGAAGACAACTACTGTACTAACAATACTACTAGCTATAGTACCGTACACCAGCGGAGTATCAATTTGAGCAAGTACTCTATAATAAGGTACAGTCAGCGGGCTATAAGGATTAAACTATTGTATTTGTGCTGAGTTTGATGAGAGAGAAGGGAAGCGGGCTGCAACACTGACTCTAAGAAACATTGTGAGAGTGTATGGTGGGCCATGCATTTGTGAGAGTGTAGGTTGACTATATACGTGTTGGCTATTAGGTTGACTATATGTGAAATGGAAACTCTATATAGCCCATTCTTGGCTATACTTAACAATGCTACGTGTCTACAACATGTAGGCTGTAGTTCGACAGCCTACCGCTTTGCCTCACACGGTTTGGCCA
The DNA here is from genome assembly GCA_011799875.1 of Thinopyrum elongatum. NCBI lineage: Eukaryota > Viridiplantae > Streptophyta > Magnoliopsida > Poales > Poaceae > Thinopyrum > Thinopyrum elongatum. The sequence goes on along the minus strand of CM022300.1, from coordinate 484,760,840 downwards.
CGCAAGATTTGCATGTAGGCATGTCACGCATGTAGTTGTCAATATCGTGCTAAAAAATGGGCGACAGGTCCGCTAGTCCGGGTTGTTCTCTGCGCCCGGAAAACAAACTAATCCCAGTCGCTGTAAATGTCATGTGTGCTTAAATTTCGTGCTAGTGGATGGACGCGAACATGCCGTACAATGAACCGCGCGTCGGGAAACCAGTTTAGTATATATGAAGGGATGAGGCAGTTCATTGCCATTGCCATGGATTCGCTAGGCGGTGGTTCTTCTCGTCCTCATCCATGTTGGGAGACCTTGGATGACGATCCTTTAGGAGAAATCATAAGTCGCTCTGAGTTCCTCACATGCGCAAGACTCAGCGGTACTTGCACCAAATATTTTAAGACTGTGCATAAATATGCGTGGGAGAAGGTCTGGCATGCGTCCTCAAGGACGATGATGTTTCATGGGGGGCCTCTCCAGCGCGGCGTAGCCATAGTTGCAAGTTGACGCCCTTGAGATGCGGACGTTGAGGGGCACTCGGGTGGCTGTGGGTGCGCCGCTGTGACCCGGTTGGGTCAATTTTTTTTACCGAGCGGACATTGCTGAGTGGATTTAGGGCCTGGGTCCGGCTCTAAAACTTTAGTGAACACATGTTAAGCAACGCTCAAAAGCCTAAAAGTATGCCGCTTATCGACATTGTACGTTAATAATAGATACCAAGTTAAATTCCTATATACTGGAAATGTGCTCTAAAACTACAGTAGTAACTAGTACTGGTAGATGCTCGTAACTAATTAAACAAAGTACGGGCGACACAGACACACACACTAACTACTAGTACTACTACTTCTCACATGCTAGCCAGACGTAATCCTTCTCTTGGTCGTTCTTGTCGGCGGCACCCCACCATGGTTGGATCTCTGCCCAGCTCTCCTCAGTGTCGCGGTAGCTACCGCCGCGATCCTGGCAGGTGGAGGCATCAGGGCATGCTGGCCAAACGCCGTCGTTCTCCTTCCCAGCCTTGTTAGCGACACCCCACCGTGTTTGGATCTCCACCGAGCTCTCCTCAGCGGCGTGTGCGTCCTCTTCTTTCTTGCGATGGCGGGACTGTCTTTTCTTGAGTGCTTTCTGCCTTTTCTGCTCCCTCTGTGCGGCTTTGGCTGCCTCTTGCTCTACCACCCATTCGGCCTAGGCAGCTTCAAAGTCCGCTCATGTAGGTGTGAGGTCGCGAGCGGTGATGAACTCGGCACGGTGGGATGCCATCACTTCCTTACCATTTTGTGTGCAGTCGTGGGCGGTGAGGAACTCGGCGCGACGGGATGCCATCGCTTCCTTATCGGTTAGTGTGCGGCGCGGTGGCATGAACGACACTTGGAGAGAGATCTGGGGTGGAGTGGCCGGACAACCATATAGTGCATTGGTTTGTCAAGACCTCAAGGACAGACGATGAAGGAAATTTGGATTGCCCTTCAATCTTGGTCATTTATTATTGCGCACGGTTAATTTGGATTGCCCTTCAATCTTGGTCATTTATTATCGCACACGGTTAATATCACTAGAAACTATGTTTAAATATGAATCCAACGATATAATTTTTGGTGACATGCATTATTATTTTCTTAGTTCAATCTATGGTCAAAGTTTGGCACAAAATACTAAGGGGACCAATAAATCAGGATGGTGGTAGTAAATTTCTACAAAATGCACATAATGGCCTAAATATGGTAAATGAACCCGGAAAAGTGCCAAATTTGAACACGGTGCTTTGTAGGGTGTATGTTGATCATAGAAAAAAAAGTCAAGTGCCACATTAATTGAGTACTTTTGCAAACTATAAAAATAATATACCACCACGCCAGCGTCTGACCGCCCTGGCCCACCGAAACCCCTTCCCTCGCTAGCGCGCGCTTCCCTCCTGAAATGGTCAGTGCCGCTCCAGAACAACAATGCCGCATTCACGCCCGACGTGACCTCCTATTGGCGCCGGCATTGCAGTAGCATGACGGCCGAGAGAGCGCCACCCGCATGGCATCCTGGTGCAAGAAACTGCTCCGCGCTAACGACACCACGGCCATCCGTCCATCCGCTGCCCACATTAATGACATGCAGATGCCGACGAACCTACTCTGGTGCCAGCCGTCCGTCCGTCTGCCGCGGCTCATTGCCATTCGCCCGCTATATTAACTTTAGCCCCGGCCATAGCCACAGACGCACAGTCATTCTCCTCTGGTCCCTTCCTTCTGTCGGCACCACTCCAACCATGGCCTCCTGGCGTTCCAAAGCTCTCTGGGACATACAGTCGCCGGAGCAGACAAAGGATGTCACCAGCTCCGCTCCGGGCGCGCTCCAAAGCTCGCTTGGATGTACTATCGCAGGAGCAAACGAAGGACATCGCCGGCTCCCCCCGGCCGCCCTCCGCCACCATGACCACGAAGCCGGCACGTGTGCGCGGGCGCAGCCGGCAGCGAGGAAGAGTAGTGCATGGTAGGTCACCGCCGCTCTGGTCCCAGGTTGGTTGGATAAACATCGGTGGCCGATTAGCCGCTTGACAGCGACGTGGAGGCAGAAATCTTCAAAACTTTGTGCTCCGAAGGAGGAGGTTATGGAGGGGGAGCTGGACAGAGCCGAGGCGTATGAGGAGGAGGCAAAGGTAATAGCCAGAGCATCAGTTCTCGGGGCTCATGGCCGGACATGGTGGTCGGGCGTCGGCGATCATTTAGATTAGGTTTTGAGTAGGTTTTGGTACGGTTTGTGCGAAAAATGTAATGAATTTTGTCTGGTTTATAGGAAAAGTTTTCAAAATGTAATGAATTTCATCTGGTTAATATGAAATTTGCTTTGTTTGCACGAATTTCGTCCGGTTAGTTCATATAGTTGTCGAAAGGTATGCGGGCAGCATTGGTTGGTATCCTCTGGCATCAGTGTGCGCGGACAGATGCTGGTGTAATTTTGTGGGTCAGCACTGGAGATGCCCTAACCATCATGCTATAATCCCTAACAGTGCTCAATTATTTTGCAGGGAACAGTTGTCGCTCGATCAAAATCAGATCTGCCATGTTTCGCACTCCTCCCTCGTAAGAGTGGAGATGCTTGCTTACATAAAAATGGAACAAGTGGAGATGCTCTACCACGCTGTTCATGTCCTCGTCAATCTGCAGGAGGTGTGGTCAGCAATCTTCAAGTCATCACCTTGTTTCAAAAAATCTTCAAGTCATCAAGTCAAGAAACAAAAATCTTCAAGTCATCAAGTCAAGTTAACAAAATCTTGAAGTCATCGGACGAAGGAACCATCATGACTTCGTTGAATCCGCTTCTTCAAGAAAACATACCGCACCAGCAATACTGCTACCATACGCGAAGACTGGACGGCACTATAGCACGTCATATCACTCAAACCCACTAGGCCAAACTAGCCCGCATAACGTGCGGGAAAGCCCTGCCCTCGTCATTTTGTTCTGGATTTCTACCGATCGATCGCACGAACAAGCGAAAGAAAATTGTAGAAAATGTTACACTTTGCAAGTTCAAAAGGAAAAGGCGACACACTTAAAGCACGCCTGTCACGTTCGCGTCGCACTCCCGACAGTCGGTCTGGCATGCCGCTCACCAAAGGGGACACGTGTTGTCTTGCATTTTCACTGACATGTGGGACTGCAATTGAATAAACTGACGATAGCCGAAATCTAATCGCCCGCCGAGCGTCGGCTGAGAAGAGAGAGACGGGGAGGGAGAAGAGATCGGCCGCCCGCTGTGCACGGACTCCAACAAATATGGTGATAATGTGAGGTGGGCCATGCGGGACTCCGGACCGCTCCCAAGCCCTCTTCTGACCGCCCTGGCCCACCAAAAAAAACCTCCCCTCCCACGCGCGCTCCCGCCTGGCGCCAGCTGCCCGCATTCAGAGCAATTACAATAGTGGGATATAAGCCCGCTTATGTGGAGGAGAGAGGCATTGAAAAAGTGAAGGAGTGGGCTCTAATGCAAGAGCCCGTCTCTACATGTGCTTCTAGGTAAAAATATTTGAGAGGATAGAGATAAAGAGAAAGTGAGAAAAAGTTGTATCCATATAGTCAACACTATTGTATGAGTAATTAATAAGGCTAACTCTTGATGACATGGCATGCTCATATAGCCAGCAGTTGGCTATACTATTAAGCATGCTCTCATGCCACTGTAGAGCGCGCTGCTTCACATTGAAGACGGCTTAGGCATAGAAGCCGGCTGGGTGGCCCGTCGAGCCCGCCGGTTATGATCGAGGCAGCTCGCTGCTCCACCTCCCTCCCCTAGGCCGACAGAGCAATTTGCCCCCCCCCCCCAATCTGGTGCGTGGTTCAGAAACTCGCCCCTCCAAGCCAGCTCGCAGACGAGTGGTGATTTGCTCCAGGCCGGCACGGAGGGGAGCACGACGGCACGGGCATGGACGATGCCGAATCGTACTGCCCCTCCAGTGCCTACAACCGAGCCATCCGGCGTCGACACGCGCGTAGCCGCACCATGTAGACAGACAAAGAAGGGGGTGCACGGAGGAGATCGATGAGCCAGTGGCCAGTGCATCTGCGTCCACGTCCGCTGGCAACTTCGAGGGAAAGTAGAACACGGGAGGCCGCCGTCGCTTGGCTTCTAGGAAGGCCACCGCCGTCGCGTCGCCGACTTGTATAGCCGGTGACGTGCCCGGTTTCTTCTTTATCCTAGAACACCCTAGCCGGGTCGGCCATAGCCTAGTGTAGTGTTTCCATGTCATGGGACTGGAGCTCCGCGTGACATATGTGCACATGGTTTTAACTTTTTAGTTAAAATATTTACAAAATGTAACCGTTTGTATGAAATTCGGTCGGGTTTGCATGAAATCTGGTCGTGTTTGCATGAATTACGTCTCGTTGGTTTTAGTTGTTTTGAAACTGTATGCGGCTAGTGTTGGATGGCTGCCTCCCGCATCCGTGTCTGCGGACGGATGCGGGAGGTTTTTTGCGGGTTGCCGTTGGAGATGCCCTAATGTGAATGTATCTGTGAACCAGCTCTTTAAGTTTGATGTGAATGTTGAACTTGGAATGCATAGTGTCTGTACTTTAATGTATAATTGTGGACTATTGTCTGATCGATCGCTAAGCCAAGTAGTACTACTATGAACTACTCCCTCGGTCCTTGAAAAACTGTACATCTAGCATTAGAAATTTTTCCAACAAAGAGTGTACATCTACACTTCCAATGCACTTAGCCTTTAATCTAATCGGTATTGATTGACTAATGCAGCAACTTGTGCCATAGCTATAGGCTGCATGTCTATCCTTAATTACAGCATGCAACAACCTTCATTTAATCTTCTTCTCTAAATGGTCTCATGCACACATAAGTTGGCCTATTTTGGGTGTTAATTATGTCATGTAGTTCCGATTCCTCTTGGTCAATGTGTAAATATCTATATGTACAGTCTTTCATAGACAGAGGGAGTTGTGCACATGCCAAGTTCACTGGGCTGCCGTGTTTCACACTCCTCCGTCGTAAGAGTGGAGACAATAGCTTTCATCAAAAATAAACAATGAATAGTATAAAAGAGCACTAACATTATACCGCTCGGTTTCCTTGCTCGTCCTCGATATCGGAAAGAATACTTTCATTCACCGACATGTGGGACGTTGACCATCCTGGTCCACTTGTCATGCACCAAACTTAGAGTGCATCACACAATATTGCAGGGAAGACTCACCCCGGTCGTAGCACCGCAGTAATAAATGACTAATGAGCTGTCAAATCACAGGCCCAACCTTTCCCACTATAAGTTGCTCGGACAAAGGAACCATCATGACTTCGTTGAATCCGCTTCTTCAAGAAAATTTCTATACAGCAATACTGCTACCACACGCGAAGACTGGACACCACTGTAGCACGTCATATCACTCAAACCCACTAGGCCAAACTAGCCCGCCTAACGCCAATGTTCTAGGATTTGTACGTCTCTGTACTACTATGATTTTGTTGATGACTAGAAAGAAATGGAGGGCCTTTCTTTCTCTAGGGCTCTCTCCATGCCACAACCCCTCTCTAGCACACGTAGACACTCTCTGTAGCCACTCCGAAAGTATGACGTACTACACATTCACGCTTCCAATTACACATTCACGCATGTTACAAGTACGTGCCAATTTTGTTCTGAATGCTGGCTATTAATGTGAATGTATCCGTGAACCAACTCTTTGAGTTTGATGTGAATTAATGTATAATTGTGGACTATTGTCTGATCGACAGCTAAGCCTACAATTTTAGGAGCTTAGGCTATTGGCCAATCGACGACCAGACCTATAAGCGTACCACGAGCTCATCGGCCCCAACGTTTCTCTTCGGTGAGTGTTTGCAAGTACTATAGCTCAAATAGTACCTAGCCTACTAACACAGCGCGGAATCAGTCGAGGTTTGACACCAAGAATCATCAAACAATTTTTTCATCAAACAAGCCCTGCTTATATGATAAATAGTTCAAACTTACATCTAAGCATGCCATATATTACATCAAAAGCTGGTGCAGGTACATCTATTTCCATAACTCAGAGAGGGTTCGCATGATTCACTATCAAACAAAAGTAGCAAGTACCACCCACACAAGACAGTGCACTAGCCCTAAGATGGTTTGATAACACGCATCGTTCTGGTAATTAAACACAATGCAAACTACATTGAAAGATTAGTGCGACCAACTATTTCTTGTCATTGATCTCTTGGGAAATGTCCACAGGACGGATAGCGGCATGGGAATCGATATGTGGGGCAATGTCCACAGGATGGACAGCGGCATGGGAATCGATCTCTGGGGTGATGTCCACAGGACGAACAGCGGCATGGGAATCGATCTCTGGGGCGATGTCCACAGGACGGACAGCGGCATGGGAATCGATCTCTGGGGCGATGTCCACAGGACGGGCAGCGGCATGGGAATCGATCTCTGGGGCGATGTCCACAGGACGGACCGCGATGTCGGAATCATCAAGGACATCCACCGGCACCTGCACAACCCTAACATATTAGCAAGCACATTGCAAATAATCAAAAACCACAACTATGGTAAGCCATTTTCTTTTTACCTTGTGCAGCTCACCGGGGATCCCATCCCTCTGGGGGCCACTCGAAGGGGACCATCGCCTTGCCAGGGAAATACTGCTTCTCAACGGAGACTATCTCCTCAAACCCTTGAGCTTCTCATAGGTGGCCATTAGAGTTTCTGGGGTAGGCACGGTGGGGCCCTTGCTATTCTTCCAGCTTTCTTTGTTCAGGAATTCATCCACCAACATCGTCAACTCTTTGGCCAGTGCTTGTTTCTTGGAGTTCTTCATCTCCATGGGTTGGCCCGCCAACATCGCCAACTCGTTGGCCGGTGCTCGCTTCCTAGAGATCTCTGTCTCGACTGGGTTGTCCACCGGCAACTCTTTGCCTAGTGCTCCAGGATCCATCAATAAACTTACAAACAAAAAGCAATCGAAAGGAAACCACAACCGCAATGAAAACGGAAAAGAATAGGAAGTGAGAATCAGTCGTTGCTTCACAAAAACAAGATTCTTGGAATGAAAATAGAGTAGCATCACTGATTCGCTCACCTTTCCTTCGTTAGTACAGAAGAAAAATGGTAGAAGTGACTAGCCTGGAGTGAAGTTTTCTTGAAGATAGGGGAGAAAGGGCTTCAACGACCGTTCCATTGAAATGATGGTTGCTTCGTCCCGTCCAACTTCGAGGCCACTTTACCACTGCTAGTAAAGGTGTGGGTTTTGTGATATGACGGGTCATGACGGCCACACCGGAGTGACTGGGGAGTCTCGACTGTAGCACCTCGCTGTGATTTGGTGGATGGCACACGGGCCCGGATGCTTGATGTCCCACATGTCCGTGAAACAATATAATAGAGTGGCTAGTCATAGAGTTTGGACGACAAAGGAGGAGCTGGCAATAGTAGTACTCCATAAAAATTGTACTCTCACATTTTGTTTTGAGGATTAACTATACTCCCACATAGAATATATAAATAATAATGCATGTTGGTGTAGCCCACGTTTCCGATAATTTGAGTTGTGGGCTTGTTCACAAATTTTACGAGCTAGTGGTTGTTCACTTAATGGAGGGTCTAGTACCAGACGTGAACGATACAAAGTGTGACCTAGCACACCGTTAGGGCTGGAACAAAAGCTCGTAGCTCGCGAGCTTAATGATCCCTCGATAGTTCGACTTGTTATCCTCGTGGGTCGCTTCTTAATGAACAAAGCCAATCATCAATTTCTTAAGGAGCTTAACGAACGAGCTAACAAGTTTCACGCTAAGGTTGTTAGTAACAACACAACACATGTTTCATCTTACGAGAAAAAATTGTTAACGAGCGCTCATGGGCTTAACGAGCTTCAAACGAACCGATCTGAGCAGGGTTTTTTGCCCATTAATTTTTCCTAGCTTAATGAGCCAAGCCTTAATGAGCACGAGCTTAACGAACATGAACTTAACGAGCCGAGCATCTCATTAATCCACCCCTGCACACCGCTTGGAATAAGCGGGTAGCTATCTCAAAAAACAATCAACAAATCAAAAAAAGGCGACCTAACACGTACATAATTTTAAACGATTGTTTTGATGGAGTGAAAAAAGAAAACTACCCCACTATACGCATATATATAGGCAGCAGCCTCCGCGCTTGCTTGCTAGGGTTGCTCTATTCACACACTCTCATCCTTTCCAGATCTAAACAAGATAGTGGTGGTCACGCTATCTTTCTATCTTCACCGCCGGTTACAGATCCAAACTCATCCCCTACGCCGGGGAAGGGGAGGAGGGGCAACGTTTAGGCCATCATCGACGGCGAGGGAGGAAACCCACTGCCGACCGCACCGTTATCTCTGGCCGAGCGCTGGCATGGGAGGTCCTCCGATCCCTTGGTCACTTCTGTAGTGTTGGCGGATCCGGCCTCCCGCCCCCCCCACTTAGCAACACCCCGACGACCTTCAGGTATATCTTCCTTCAAAATCGTCCTAGCTCTACTTCCCCAGCTCGCTATGTCGCTGCATGTGCATCATTTTCTACCTCTCAGCCCCCCACGTAGCTAGGCTCGACCGGACTGTCCAACGCCACCTAATTTTTTTTCTATTGTTAGAGGTAAAGCTACTTCATGGAGTCGAATCTTGTAGTACTTGGTTCAAACAGGATAGAAAGGGGGAAAAGATGTAGTATGTAGATAGGACTTGGTACAAACAGGAAAGAAAGGGGTGAAAGTAGTACAGACTGGCCGTCCAACCAGTCTCTTGGTCGAAAACGGAAATAAAGGTGAAACGCTTCACACACTGGTATGACCAGGACTAGATTTGCTATCCACACATTCGAATAGGTTGCTAAAGTGAACAAAAATGAGACCAACCCAGATATCTTGCTTGGATATTTGTTTCTCGGGGCAACAAACTCTGAATCACCACTTTATGCCCCGGTTAAGGTACATGGTGCTGGATGATACGTCCATTTTGCATCATGTTTTCCTACTGTTATTTATATTGTTTTTAGATATAATAACACTTTTTGGAGTAATTCTAATGCCTTTTCTCTCATAATATGCAAGGTTCACACAAAGAGGGAGAATACCGGCAACTGGAATTCTGGACCTGAAAAAGCTACGTCAGGCCACCTATTCTGCACAACTCCAAATGAGATGAAACTTCACGGAGAATTTTTATGGAATATATAAGAATTATTGGAGCCAATAAGTACCAGAGGGGGCCCACCAGGTGGGCACAACCCACCTGGGCGCGCCAGGGAGCCCAGGCGCGCCATGGTGGGTTGTGCTCCCCTCGGCCCACCTCCGGTGCCCATCTTCTGGTATATAAGTCATTTTGACCTAGAAAAAATGAGGAGAGGACTTTCGGGATGAAGCGCCGCCCTCTCGAGGCGAAACTTGGGCAGGAGCACTTTTGCCCTCCGGCGGAGCGATTCCGCCGGGGGAACTTCCCTCCCGGAGGGGGAAATCATCGTCATCATCATCACCAACAACTCTCCCATCTTGGGGAGGGCAATCTCCATAAAAAATAGCACCATCTCCTCTCAAACCCTAGTTCATCTCTTGTGTTCAATCATTGTACCGAAACTATAGATTGGTACTTGTGGGTGACTAGTAGTGTTGATTACATCTTGTAGTCGATTACTATATGGTTTATTTGGTGGAAGATTATATGTTCAGATCCATTATGCTATTTAATACCCCTCTGATCTTGAGCATGATTATCATTTGTGAGTAGTTACTTTTGTTCTTGAGGTCACGGGAGAAATCTGGTTGCAAGTAATCATGTGAACTTGATATGTGTTCGATATTTTGATGATATGTATGTTGTGATTCCCTTAGTGGTGTCATGTGAACGTCGACTACATGACACTTCACCATATTTGGGCCTAAGGGAATGCATTGTGGAGTAGTTATTAGATGATGGGTTGCGAGAGTGACAGAAGCTTAAACCCTAGTTTATGCGTTATTCCGTAAGGGATTGATTTGGATCCAAAAGTTTAATGCTATGGTTAGATTTATTCTTAATACTTTTCTCGTAGTTGCGGATGCTTACGAGGGGGTTAATCATAAGTAGGAGGTTTGTTCAAGTAAGAACAGCACCTAAGCACCGGTCCACCCACATATCAAATTATCAAAGTAGCGAACACAAATCAAACCAACATGATGAAAGTGACTAGATGAAATTCCCGTGTACCCTCAAGAACGCTTTGTTTATCCTAAGAGACCGTTTTGGCCTGTCCTTTGCCTCAAAAGGATTGGGCTACCTTGCTGCACTTTTGTTACCATTACCGTTACTTGCTTGTTACAAATTATCTTGCTACCAAACTACTCGTTACTTATAATTTCAGTGCTTGCAGACATTATCTTACTGAAAACCACTTGTCATTTCCTTTTGCTCCTCGTTGGGTTCGACACTCTTAGTTATCGAAAGGACTACGATTGATCCCCTATACTTGTGGGTCATCACTGGACTGCTGATGCACCCACTGTCCCATGTGCTTAGAGCAACTATTTAGCTATTCTTAATCTAATGCCCCTGGTAAAATGAAGCCATGCCTCTGTTATAAGTCATCACAAGTTTAACCAATTGTTTTTGCCAGTAACTGTTTGAGACTCTGACTGTTTCCTTTGTAGTTTTTTGTGCAAACAGGAATATACATTTCACCTCGTTGCTATTGCGACCTTTTGGTGCATTGCACAAAAATCACTTCTTTTTAACTGGAATGTCACATCGGAACCTTTGGTTGATTTCAGTGGAACTGCACAAACGGAGATCTGTGTTCCAATCTTCATGCTCCATATTGGCACCCTAACCTTCCCTTAGGTAAGAATGATATTTAGTGCATGTGTTCACCTCTATTTTGCAACTGCCATGAGAAAATAATGCTATTGTTTTCTAGTAGACTTGTACTCCCTCACTAACAAAACCAAATCTGACATTGAAGGCCAATCATGTACTTGGTTTCACCAATTGGTGAGGAGAAAGAGAAACAGAGCAAGAAGAAGAAGAAGAAGAAGAAGAAGAAGAAGAAGAAGAAGGAAATGAAGAAGGATCACATGATAGTACCGTCCTTTTTTATCCTGACACTAGTGGTATTGTATTGATGTGTTGCTACTAGTATTAATTTACTTGAAGAAATGCACTTGTAGTACGTAGCAGAGTGGTACTTGGCTTGACGACACATAATACTAACTAGCAAAAATGCCCGTGCGTTGCAACGGGGTAGTGGAACTATCATCATGGAATCTCACCATCCCCTTCATCATTCCATCATATTCCACCATCCTCGTCGCACAAGCTTTTCTTCGCTCACATTGGTCAGCTGGGATCTTTCACGCCTCTTTGTTCTTCTCTTGATTCGACCCCGGCTACACCATTACAAAATAAATATCAAATAAAATCGGAACAACATAAATTTTCATTTGTTAAGGATGAACATATCTATAGTGAAAACAACAATTTGATATATGCACCACAACCTATAGTTTGCAAGAGGATAAACAGAATCAGAAGTGAAATCACTTATAGTTTAACATAAGCAAAATCACTGTCAATTGCCCCACACAAAAGTGAAATCACTTACAATTTGACATAAAGCTGACTGATTTAGCACTGAAAAGTAATTTATGTGAAATAAGATTCTAGAATTCCAAAGACAACAAAAATGTGTTTTAGAGACTATACCTTTCAGCAGAACCTTTCAAGAGATAGGGCAGAAGTGAGCTAAATTTGCTAAGTTTCACTTGTTCCACAAGAAGCATATATCCTTATAAAATGTGCTTATCTAGCTTGCCACTTCAACAATACCATGTAACCTGAACAAAAAGTTAGATAAAGATAACATTAAAATTGTACTAACCGAGAACTGTACAGACTCCATGAACTGGAACTAAACCTGCAAGAGCTTGTAGAGTTAAGATTGTCATAAAGATTTATCGTCTCAGTGAAGAAATTGCATTCAACCTTCTCTGTATTCTTTAGAAGGACTGGGAGATCTGTCATACGTCTCATGGGATAGCTTGGTTGCTTGTGATCATAGTTTTAAATAGCCGGCTATAGCCCCGCTATAGCTCCGCTATAGCTGTTTGAGCATGTTGCCGCTAAATGATTTCATGTACAATTTGCCGCTATAGCCTCGCTATAGCCCGCTATAGCCCTGCTATAGTCCGCTATAGCCCAGCTATAGCTGTTTTTAAGGGTTGCCGCTATATGCCATAGCCCGCTATTTAAAACATTGCTTGTGACACGTGAGCACACCTATTCATTTATGTCTCACCGTCTACAAACTTAGTTACTTAGCAATGTAATATTTTCAGAATTTCCAAAGTAAGACAACATACCAGGAGAAATAAAAAAAATTCTGGAACCTAGCTATATCAAAATCTACCCAGTTTGTCTTAAGCTCCAAACTAACTCAACAATATCATGGATTTATGAAAATAAAAGCATACTTCAAGTTATTATTGTTGACACTACTACACAGACATCCAAATAATAACAATGTAATCAGATTCAGCCTACCTTCATGATTATCTGCAGCCATGTCTAGATGTTTGGACAATGAATAGATGGTACGTGGTATTGAACAAGAAGAATTTCTGGGCATAATACATAGACAAATCTTCCAAACTGTTCCTTGTCATGTTGACATACGGCTGTAAGTTTATGCAGGCGTTCTTGATGGTGGTGAAGTCTCTATGAAAACAAAAGCGGCCTCCTCAGCGACCCCAGGTCCGACAGATCCATTGCACGGCCGCTTTCAGACGGGACTCATAGGCGGCGCTGTCGAACCACTAAAGATCGAAGTACCTCTGCTACGTGAGCCGCTCCATATCCTAGATCCACTCAGGGCAAAGGTGCACATCCACGATGCTCGTGCTTCCCAGCTTCTTCGTCTCTTCCTTTATGACCATCATCACCGCCTGCACATCTTCTCCTGCTCGCTGTAGGCATCCTAAGTGGCTGCAGCATTGGGTTGGCACTGCCGGAACCCTAGTAACTTGAGTTTGGAAGGAGAGAGAGCGACAATAGGGAGAATGCCAAGGGTTCGTGGGGTGAGGAGATCGCGCACCGCGCAAGTGTGTCAATTGTGATTGTCGCCGATTGATTTTGCAGCCTAAATCGGTAATTGTTTCCTTTTTCTGAAGAAATCATATGTTTCCTAATAAATTACGTTGATCGCTAGGCCAGTTTGAGAAAAACCAGGTGGGTGAGCGAGAGAAAGGAGTAACGTGCGAGATGAGAACCACGTAGGGAATTTATGTGCAGGGAGGCCCACGTACGAGTAACCTTTTATTTTTTGAACGGTACGTACGAGCGACCAAGGCATGCCCAAGAAACAATCCTACCTTTATAATAGAAAAAATACCTTCTTTTCTAACAACATAGGAGAATCACGTACAGATTTTCCATCTAAAAAAGAATCACGTGCAAAATAATTGGTCCGTTTGTCAATCCTACGTTTGCTAGTAATAATGATCAAAAATCTTTCTCTCTTTATTACACATATAAACAGTCTTCCTTCTTTTAAATCTCAGTCGTCAACCTTTATGGAAATCAACGGATATAAAGGGATAACGTATGGAGAACTATGAAAGGCTCCGTACTTTAATATTAGGTAAATATTAACCGGATTCTAGATGCATGTGTGACCCAGCCCTACACGATCAACAGTGCCAATGTGATCTTCCTGAAGCCGAGGCATCAGTCAAGGCCATTCAAGGGCTCCGCAATGTCTGCCTCACATGTGAGACAATCCTCCAGGAGCCCTTCCACTTCTGCTGCCTCTCCTCCAAGGTGATTAATCAATTAGGAGTACTTAAGCAACACTAATTAATCACTGCCTAATTTTCCTTTCAAAATTAAACAAAAATCTTTAGTAGCACCTCATGCTAAATCATGTACGTGTGTGTGTGCGCGTATGCGTAGGTGGACCATGTGGTGGAGCTAGGAGGGGATCTTGACAGTGTCATGAGATAGTAATGCTATTGTTTTGCATTTCAATTTATTGCCACTGGTTCAATGACCCAATGTTTTGCTACTTTATTGTCATCATGATTTGATGCTATTGTTAAAGTAATATTCTATTGTCTTTCTATCCTTCTGAAAGCACAAGTGCTCCCTGGGTGATTTTGGTAATTAATGTCAACATATCTCTTGTTGGACTAATGTTTTTATCTAGTGTATTTCAGACAAGTTCAACAATGACGTGGAAAGGACAAGAGGATGTGGAACCCCTTCAAAATGCTAGTGGAACCCCTTCAAAATGCTAAGGACATATATTGGCAAAAGCCCAAGACTCTTCATTTCTATTTTAGTGATCCAAGATCACATTGAGTCCATAGGAAAGCCAATACTATTAAAAGGGGATGAGGTGTTGCTTAATGGCTTGCTTGCTCAAATGCTTAGTGATATTGCTCCAAAACCCTCAACCACTTTCTCATTCCAAATATGTAAAAATTTCAAACTCCAACTCGGCCTCACCGATTCATACTATCTGGAGCCACCGAGTTCATAAGACATAGCCACTGCCAGAAACCCTAACAGTTCGGTCACACCGATACGGATCTCGGTCTCACCGAGATGGCCTTGCCAACGCTCTGTGACTTGTTACATTTATTTTGGTCTCACCGAGTTATGCAATCGGTCTCACCGAGTTGGCTTGACATTCTCTCTGTTGCCTTATTGCTTCACTTCGGTCTCACCGAGTTGATGCAATCGGTGCCACCGAGTTGATGGTTGCCCTAAGCCCTAGCACATCGGTCCCACCGAGTTGTTTCAGTCGGTCCCACCGAGATTCCTAACGTTCACATTTTGAACTAAATCGGTCTCACCGAGTTCTTCTATTCGGTCTGACTGAGTTGGGTCAAATGTGTGTAACGGTTGGATTTTGTGTGGAGGCTATATATACCCCTCCACCCCTTCTCCATATGTGAGAGAGCCATCAGAACGTGCCTACACTTCCAGCATACATTTTCTGAGAGAGAACCACCTACTCATGTGTCGAGATCAAGATATACCAATCCTACCACAAGAATCTTGATTTCTAGCCTTCCCCAAGTTGCTTTCCACTCAAATTATCTTTCCACCATATCCAAATCTATGAGAGAGAGTTGAGTGTTGGGGAGACTATCATTTGAAGCACAG
The DNA here is from genome assembly GCA_011799875.1 of Thinopyrum elongatum. Classification (NCBI taxonomy): domain Eukaryota; kingdom Viridiplantae; phylum Streptophyta; class Magnoliopsida; order Poales; family Poaceae; genus Thinopyrum; species Thinopyrum elongatum. Next base: position 484,745,196 of record CM022300.1, on the reverse strand, counting down.
GAGCAAGGAGTTCATCATCAACACAACATCTATTACCTTTTGGAGAGTGGTATCTCCTAGATTGGTTAGGTGTCGCTTGGGAGCCTCCGACAAGGTTGTGGAGTTGAACCAAGAAGTTTGTAAGGGCAAGGAGATCGCCTACTTCGTGAAGATCTACCCGAGTGAGCCAAGTCCTTCGTGGGCGTTGGCCATGGTGGGATAGACAAGGTTGCTTCTTCGTGGATCCTTCGTGGGTGGAGCCCTCCATGGACTCGCGCAACCGTTACCTTTTGTGGGTTGAAGTCTCCATCAACGTGGATGTACGATAGCACCACCTATCGGAACCACGCCAGAAATCTCCGCGTCTTCATTACGTTTGCACACTCCAATCCCATCCCTTTACTTTCTTGCAATTAGCATGCTTTACTCTTTCCGCTGCATATACTCTTGCCATGCTTACTTGAAATGTATTGTGAATGCTTAAAATTGTGCTAAAACTCCACCTTAACTTGAACAACTTAAAAATTGCCACTTTTACTTGTTGAGGGTCTAATCACCCCCCCTAGACCCCTCTTCTCGATCCTTTCAATTGGTATCAGAGCTTTGGTCTCCATTGCTTTGGTTTAATCACCATTGGAGGAAGATGAATGAGTCTACAATTGGGAGTATTAGATGTAGAGTGCCTATGCTTGACGGACAGTTCGATAATTCTTGGAAGAATGAGATGCTTGAGATTTTCAATGAATATGATTTGAGCAAGTATATTACTAGCCCTTATGTGCCCCCCATTGATCCTTTGCATCCTACCCCCGATGAGTATCTTGACATGACCCGCAATCTTAGAACTATTGATCTTATCATTAGATGATTGCCTAGAAATTTGCTTGTGCGCTTACCTACATTTGAATGTGCTTATACTATATGGAAATATCTTGAGGAGCGTTTTCCAAACTATTCCTTGAAAAATCTAGATGAGATTCTTCAAAAGTCCATTGCTTTTCAAAATGTGGATCCTAATGATCCTAAATTTGATGAATGTCTATTTGAGCTCCGTGACCTTATGCGTGCCAAAGGAAATGTTGCAGTCATTAGTAGCATCATTTCACAAACTATTAGAATTCATAAGCATGCACATTGTCATGGTCATAAATCTAATGAATCACTCTCTCTAGGTGATGATCATTTACATGATGATGTTGAGCATGGATATTATGATGAGGACGATGATAGTGACTTTGATCTTGATGAGTCGATGAGACACTTTGGTCTTATGGCTAACCTTCGTGGTTACATGGCCGGAGGAAAAGAATGGATTCTCGATAGTGGATATACTGATCATATGACTGAAGACAAGGACATGTTCCGTGAGCTTGCTAAGAACGATGGTCCACGCAAGTATGTCACTTTTGGAGATAACTCCAAGGGTAAGGTACTTGGCCTTGGTAAGGTGGCCATTTCCAATGATAGCTCTATCCAAAACGTTATGCTTGTTGAATCTCTTGGCTACAATTTACTTTCCGTATCTAGACTAGCTGACTTTGGTTTCAATGTTCTATTTACTGAAGTAGCTTGCCAAGTGTTTCGTAGAGATAACCATAATATGGTCTTTACCGGTATTCGTAGAGGTGACCTATACATTGTTGATTTCACTAAGAAAGCTCAACCTCGTACTTGCTTAATTGCTAAATCTTCTAAAGGTTGGTTATGGCATAGAAGGTTAGGTCACGCGGGCATGCGAAATCTTGATAAGCTTATTAAAGGTGATCATATCATTGGTGTTAAAGATGTCATATTTGACAAGGATAGACTTTGTAGTGCTTGTCAAGCAGGAAAACAGGTTGGAGGAAGTCATCCCGTGAAGAACATCATGACCACGAGAAGACCGCTTGAGCTACTTCACATGGATCTTTTTGGTCCCAACGCCTACAAGAGTCTCGGTGGTAACTCGTTCGGTTTGGTCGTTGTTGACGATTTTTCAAGATTTACGTGGGTGTTCTTTCTTGATGATAAATCGGAGGTCCAAAAGATCTTCAAGAACTTCGCTAGGAAGGCCCAAAACCAATTTGAGGTGAAGATCAAGAAGGTTCGAAGCGACAATGGAACGGAGTCCAAGAACCCCAATGTGGATACCTTTCTTGACGAAGAAGGGATTTCACATGAGTTCTCGGCTACGTACACACCTCAACAAAATGGAGTTGTTGAGAGGAAGAACTGGACACTTATTAATATGGCAAGAACGATGCTTGATGAATACAATACGCCAAGACACTTTTGGACGGAAGCGGTTGAGACAGCTTGTCATGCTACGAATCGATTATATCTTTACAAGCTTCTCGGCAAGATAGCATACGAGCTTATCACCGGTAACAAACCCCAAATTGGATTGTTTGAAGTATTTTTGTACCAAAGTTCATAATACCAGGGCAGCACTACATGACGTGTGGGTCCCACGCATTGCTAAATATTCATAGTGTGGGATATGTTCAATATTGGACTCTATTCGTAGAGTTCATCGTGCCAAGTACAATGGTGCAAATAGTTTATAGTTTTGACAGTTGATTTTGAAAGAAATAATCATCAAAGGAGATAGATATGTACGTACAAAGCTAGGCAGATTTTAGTTGATGTGCATCACGTCGCATGAATTCATGCTACCTCTTTTAAATATTCCATTTATATGGAGGAGGCACTAATTCACGAGGAGCCTTATCCATGGTTGCAACGTGGCATACCAAGGCCCACAATGCATTGAGCATTTTTCATCTTGGGTGTAGCCGATATGTGAGTAAAAAAAAATGTCAAACATGGTGGCTCGTTTAAAATAAACCAGTCGTGGATTGCTGTACAAGAATCATCCACGCACGCAAATATTATCCTTCCTAACTTAAATAGATCATCGTGCGGAGCAAGATTTTGTTGCTAGCACCCGCCTATATATAACCTAGCCTCCTGTTCAGCCGGGGGGGAACACGCACGTACACCAGCCAAGCCAGGGGCACAATGAGAAGAAACAACATGTCTAGGCTGCGCGTCCCGAGCACCTAGAAGTTGCACGGGAGCCGGCCAAGGATCAAGCACACGCCGAAGCTATTGTCAACTCTTCCACCTAAATCTCACCTAGGCACACGTCAGGACTACGCCGATTCGCTAAACAAGACAGTGACGCCGTAATACCGCGTAGATGCTATGGTACATAGAGAACATGCATGGGAGCAGGCCAGAAGCAAGAACACGCCGAAGCTCTCGTCAAGTCTCTCACTCATATCTCACCTAAGCTCACGCCGGGACTACGCCGATTCGCTAAACAAGACAGCGATGCCGTATTATCGCGTAGATGCCGAGGTACACCCCACATATAGATCGATCTTGTGCCGATTCGCCAGAAGGCGACGCCGCAAGTGAGATCATCCAATAAACCAAGAGAGGGGCAGCGATGCTTCATGGCCAACATGGTGAAACACACAACGCTCATCCTCCATTGGTAAGCTATTCCAGCAAACCTTGTCCTCTTGATGTAAACAATCTCTCCAGATCTCATCTTCTTGATTTCGTGAAAGTATGCTATGGCAAATCAATATGGCAAACATGATAGTGCCCGAAACTGCATCAACATGAGCATGAAATCCTCCTTCGAAGTGAGCCTAATACCATGGCTTCCCGATGCGACGGAACTGGTTAGAAAATACATAAAAAAGCGGGATGGCTACTCCTACAAGGATAGTCGACCGTTGCTTCATGCAAACCGTGACGAGCGTACACGGCTAAGGCCAAATACGAAGGAGTCAAAAACCACTACATTGATTTTGCTATTCACGAGGAGCGACTTCAATAAAATACCATCTCAATTCCGCCCTCACAAAGTGGCGAGGCTACAAAGTTCACACTGATTTTGTTCCTCACGAGAACACAAGATTAATAACGTATTACCCTTTTCCGCCCCACACGAGGAGGCGATGTCCATACAATCACACATTGATTTTGCTCCTATGAGGAAACGAGATCGATATATGTTCTATTGGCAAGCATCATCTAATGCATCTGTGATATATTCCACATCGACATCTTGGCCGAGTGTCGACGAAACAAAAGGCTATCCATGCCATTATATCCATCATACGTCTGGTGCCAACAAGGCCAGACGAAATTCTGGCCAAGTGCCGACGAGGCCGGGTCACCACTCTACCGACATGTCACAAACTTACCGGATTGGACACACCATTGCTGGGCACTGACGAGGCGATAGCAACATACATATGTCCACGTCCGATGAAGTCCGGGCATCACATGACTGGGCACCAACGAGGCGAAAGTCATCCCCTTCATTGACATATCCTGTTGGTCACACCAACATGGCGATAGTACTCGTGACCAGGTTTTGGCGAAACAAAGCCACCCACACAATATTTACATGAATATCACAATGCATATGGATGAGAAATCCGATACATGACGACGACCATCAGCGCAGCTTAATCGGAGGTATTCTGTGGGCTTGATCTCGCGGATGTAATTAACCGGATGCTTGCAAACGCACCGGGAATCAGCGAACTACACAATCATCTTCAGTCAGATACTCCTTAAGCGTGACGCAGGCAGAAGTATAAATTCCCATGGAACTTGTACAATGTATTTGTATTCAATACAATGATCAATAAAGTGCAGTGTTCCGTATATGTATTTGTCCATTATTTTTTCTGTCTATTTATTTCTTGTTTTCATAAGACAAGTGGCACACCCGCAATATTTTTTACTTGTACGCATTAGGAAATACCCTCCCTAAAAAGGGAGCGGCGCGTTTCTTTTTCGCGAAACAAAATGGCACGCCCAGTGGGACCTGATTCTCCTCCCATCTTTGCTGTGCTTCGAAGGTCGTCAAAATTCTTGGTTTTGTTGCTCATTTGAAGTTACGGCGTAGAGACATTGCACAGAAGTGTAATGGTCCGCTCAAAGCACATGGCTCTATACGTGCGAAATACAACCAAAAAAAATTCCATCACGTTTGATGGATAAGTTGCTCTCTTAACTTGACTCTTCATTTTTGCCGATGGACATACATGGCGAGATACTTACCGATTGATTCCCTCCTTCATGGTGAATCCTTTGCTTATCATTGTTGTTGTTGAGGAAAAACATGTTCCAATGTCACCATTGTGAAGGCTCTAGTTCCGATCGCAGCCCAAATACTGGTTGGAGCGTCACATTAACAAGTTCAAGGCAGATCCATGTGTCAGAATCCAACATTTCTCTTGGCAATGTTATACACCATAGTTGCTTGCTCAAGAGAGTTGTGTGGGGAAAGTAGAAAGCTTTGGATGCATCAAGTTCTCGGAAGGTATATGCATATATGTCCGTACTTCCTATATCTCTAAAGGTTGCACGGTGGGTACACTATTACATCTTTGCTTCAAGTGATCTTTCATGGCACAATAATGTCGGGATAAAAAAGAAAGGTGCACGGTTGATATATGCATGTAGGCCTCTACTCCACTAGTGCTCCTTGTACTCATAAAGCATGAGCACGCCTTCCATCCTTGGCACACTTCTCCATAGTCATCCTATATGAGGCCTTGCTTGGAGAAAGAAAAATTATCAAGCTTCTGTTGACCAGTGCTAGTAAATGAGAAATAGAGTAATATATATATATGTATATATATATACATGCTCTGATGAAGCAGATTGTTGTAAGCTTGTATCTGAGTAATGCAATTTCAATGTTCTTTGATCATTTGAAATCGGCATGCGTGAAACAGAAGGCAAGCTTTCCATCCGCCACTCCATGTGGCAATGTGTGAGTCGTTGGCTATTAAAAGAAAAAGAGTGCTCTGCACACAGCAATGCTTGTCAAAAAAAAAAAATTTAGCACGGCGCAATGCATGTCCATCGTGAATGCTCCATCTACTAGCTGTGAAGATAAAAATACATGAGCAAGTCCTGTGACCATTTAGTACCCAAAGTTCAAGCCTTGCTTCTCAAAAGTATATCCACGATCCGTGTTGATAAAATAAGGCGCGAGCTATACATCTACATACACTATGAGCTAGTGGTACTCGTGCTTGCTCAAATAAGCTTGTACTTGATGGACTCGCTGACAGTCTTATTCAAGCAAATTCAAAGTCCAAGAATATATTCCAACTCTTTCATCTGCGAACAATCCACATGAAGTCTTGGATTTTGCAAATGTTCGGATGATCATGCTTCAGCAGAATGAGACTTTGTTGGGCGAAAGAGTGTTCACCATGCTCTGCTCATCCAAACCACCTTGCGTCGTCACATTATGTTCGGTGAAAGAAAGGTTTGTCAATCCGAATTGACTAGGCCGGCAAAAGAAACATGGGCGATGTACCTATATCTCATCAGTTCTCCATGTACCCGTAAAAAATGCATGGGGGCAATCACTCATTTTTTGGGGGTTGCTTAAGCCCATAATATTTATTGCCATTTTCTGTAGCAAGCATCGTTACCCATTTCCTCCGGATCTTTGTTCTAAAGAGACTTTGCACAACGTGAGATGAATATTCCAAACTATGAAGCAAGCAATCTCTCACATCTAGTATCTCCAAGGTCACGCATCATGTGCTCGCCTAGGTCACTATGCACTAGGCGATGCTTCTTAGGAAAATCATTTCACGATAGGAGCTGAGTTAAACAATTCCCATTTTGCTAAGCCCATTTGCTTTTGAGAGGCTTTGGCATCACAAATTCATCATGACTAGCTTGCTACATGAGCATGTCGTGGGAGAAGCATCCCGGCCAACACTTGTGGGCTACTCTATATACAAAAAAGTACTGTAAAGGCATGTTTTATTGCCTCGAAATACCTCATGTTCTAGATGCATGACTCATAAGCCTTCACAATGAAGAGGTTTCTTTTATTCAAAATTCAAAATGGTGGTACACTTTAACTGCCAAGAAACCCACCACCTATCATCAATGAATGATTGTGATTGGTCTTGCTTACAAACAACCTACACACATCACATCAAAGACCCATGTTAAGTGGTGGCAGTCAAAGTTTGTGGAAGACTGACTCGGTATTATCTGAGGTGACAAGTCTACTATTGGTGTTGCATCTTCACTCACTTAGCCAGGGTAAATTATAGGCAAAAGAGCAAAGAGGGCTACCTGTCTCAACACAAGTTGTTTCAGTGTGCAGCTTCTTGTCACCCCGGTGAGGTATAAACAAGGGCCTATATAAAATGCCTGTGAGGGTTCTAGTTTCCACAAAGGTGAGTGACTATCATCCAAGTTCCGACAGTGGGTTCAAAGCAAACATTGAAGGAAGTTCTACCAAAAGTTCATGAAATCCTCCAAAGAGGAAATCTCATTAAAGCAAAGAAGGTCCCAAGAGGAGACAAAATCATGGTCATAAAGCAGTTCTCCAAAGCAAAGAGGAGATGACCCCATAAAGTTCAAAGAAGCAACAACTTGACACGCCTGGTCAAGCAGTAATGTACCCATTTGAAAGAAGGCGGATGATAGCTACTCACCACCCCTCAGCAAAAGTAATGGCACATTCCCAATTGCCTTTACCACCACGAAACACCATATCAACTAGCCATATCCTAAGTCCCTTGGGACAGGAGGTGCAATGCCAATGGGAAGCTCTAACCAAAGAGATGACTCGAAGAAGTCAACATGGCTTTAAAAGAGCCCCGTGAAAGTGTGGTGTCTTATACATGCACAAATTAACAAAATGAATCTATCAAGTATGGATCATCATGATCATTCATTCCTTTAGGTGGTTGAGTCTTCCTACAACTTTACCTAAACCTCTCCCATATTCTCGGTGTGTTTAGTGTATCACTATTCATGTGTTGCACTAAAACCGCTAGGCATACAAACATGTTGGAAATCTCACAGGCCGACATTCAGGCCTATAACATGAGTGAAGGGTGAAACATTTCATTACTATTTTCACTCGATGTTTAATCTTAAAACATGACAGCTCAAGGTCGGCGATGCGCAATGACCGGCATGTAAGGCCATCTATGTAGTCAATGATTGATTTGTCACAACTCAGCTCCAGTAATACTTGCGACTGGGGCAAGATGTTATATGAAATACTCACTCTAGATGCTATGTTTGTGTTCATATACATGACGGTGACTATATAAACCCTGTATTGTCTCGTATTATGCCCGATCGCCTTTTCGGCATGAACGTTTCTATATGGCACGACTTCCGTCGACCATCAAATTTTCCTATGTGGCAGAGATTACCACTACAATATTAATATCTTGTGTTTGTACCATGAGCTTTCGGTCAAACATATTCAGTTCAACATGTGGCATGAACATTCGCCACACATGCAAATCACTTTCCAATGCACTTCCTCAATGTGGCATGATACTGTTGCAATATTTAATTATTCGTTTGTGGCATGAAGATACGCTACATCATACAACTTGGGTGGACTTGATAATCACATTTGTCACCAAACACTTCCGCAGGTGGGCGAATTTATCCCTTGGACGAGCACCGTCGAGGACATTCCGACGCCTAAAGTTCTAAATCAACCTATACATCGTCACTGGTGGCATCACCCTGACGATCACAACAAATGACACAAGGGGCAATACCATCCCCTGGTTTTATCATAGTATTGACAACATTCCGCCGCCTAGCTATATTCTACACCAATCTATGCATCATCATTGGTGGCGTCACTGCCCAATGATTATAACCAAAGACACCGGGGGCAACACCATCCCCTAGTTCCTTCATAGCGTCGATGTCATTCCGACACGATTTCCACTATATTGAAATACCGATCTAGTGTATTGACACTATATTTTATGGGAGCAGTAAAGCATGCCAGTGCGGCCAGTGCCGATCTGTGAAACCCTTCAAGTCTGATGGCTGGCACCGTGCAGTATTACGGTCGCATCACACTTGATAAAGCACTTTACGCCAGTGGCAATATCCTGGCAAATCGAAAGGCTTTAACCACTGGCTGGCACCATCATTGCATTTGGTCGCAGTGGGAATGAATAAAATCATTTTTTTCCAAGCATGTGGTATGGGCACTTCTCCATATCTAGTGTGATTATATTCATCCTCGCAGATGTATATTAAAAGATAGCATGGATATTCGCTACAAAAAAATTGCACAAAAAAATATTCCGCTCGGTCAACCAGTGCAGCAATACTTCATAAATATAGGTTATATTCTGTCCCAACAGGCAAGATCCAGTTGTTTCATGACTACAGTAAACTGTTTTCCAAAGTCAAGTTTCTGCTGCATCGTGCCTAATATGCACGAGCTCAACTTTAATTTATGGGGGCATTACCCAATATACGTCTCAATATGAGCCTAGCAAAACAAAACAATGCATGCTTATCACTCACAAGCAACAAGTATGTGCGCACGTAAAAAAAAGTAGAGTAAAATGCATCATAAGTCCTATAACTATTCGAGGTGTGTTAAGTTAGTCCTAAAACTTCAAAAGTGTAGATTCAGGTCCTAAAAGTTTATAAGTTGTTCATCACAGGTCCTACGCAGGCTAGACCGGGTCTGACTTGCTTACGTGGCAAGTTGACCATTGCCACGTCGGCACGCGCGCCACGTCAGCGGCACTGTTCACAACACTGTACATACATATCGAGTTTTCCTAAATTTTTTTAAATTCATTTTCTACAAAAAGTTACACGAATGCATTGTTCGCGCTGTTCATAATCTGGAATTTCCCAAAAACTCCGAAAAAGTTCATTTTCTGGGAAAAAATCTCCGAAAAGTCTGGAAAATTCATTAAAAATACGTGTTACGCACTGTTCATATCTGGAAATTTTGAAAAAACGATGAAAAATTCATTTTTGGGGAATCTGAAATTTCTAAAAACACTGTTCATAATATGAAATTTCCCAAAAACTCTGAAAAATTCATTTTCTGGGAAAAAAATTCCCGAAAAGTCTGGAAAATTCATTAAAAATACGCGGTTATGCACTGTTCATACTTGGAAATTTCCAAGAACTCTGAAAAATTCATTTTTGGGGAATCTGAAATTTCCCAAAACACTGTTCATAATCAGAAATTTCCCCCAAAAAATGAAAGTTTCAGTTTCTACAAAAAATATTCCAAGAAAAACCCGAAAATAAAAAATCTGGAATTATGAACAGTGTGTAAACAGTGCATTCATGTAATTTTTTGTAGAAAATGATTTCTTAAAAAAATGTAGGAAAACTCGATATGTATGTACAGTGTTGCGAACAGTGTGATGAACAGTGCTGTCGACGTGGCGATGGTCAACTTGCCACATAAGCAAGTCAGACCCGGTCTGGCCTGCGTAGGACCTGTGATAAACAAATTATAAACTTTTAGGACCTGAATCTGCACTTTTGAAGTTTTAGGACTAACTTGACACACCTCAAATAGTTATAGGACTTATGATGCATTTTACTCAAAAAAGTATGTGTGGACGTCAGTGTTATATTCAGAAGACAATAGGGGGCGGGTACAACAGTAGCCGAGATCTGAGTTAACGCCCCATTCATGGCCCCTCTCTCTCTAAGAAAAGAAATCCCCATCCAAGCAGCTCAGACTCCTGCCGCTCGAATCCACCGCCGCCGCCGTCAGGCTCCAGCTCCGGCCGGCCTCTCTCCTCATTCCCCATCTTTGCCTAGCAGCCTCTCCACCCTCTCCAGGCTGTCTCCACCGTCAGCCTTGGAACCAGATCCAAGCGCCCTGGGTCATGGCGACTGCGCGGGCAAGAGGAACTGCGCGGTTCGCCAAGGGTGAAGGGACGCGGGGGAGAGTGCGAGCTAGAGGACGTATACTGCTCGCCGGGAGCGGCGGCGACCGCCGCGTGCTTGCCAGCACATACCCAACAGGCAGGGTAAGTTCCCTCGTTGGTCTACTGTTCGTATTGTTTGCATATTCCCCATTAGCAGTTTCTTGTCGTTACAGAAGTAATTCCCTGGGTAAATTGCATAGCTGCTTTAATTGCTATGAGATACAATGTTTACTTCCTGTACTACAGAAGTTTGAAGAGCAAGTATTGAATTTCTGTGCCACAAGAACATTCATAGTTTTTCTTGGTGTGGTACATGTCTTATTCAGTTGTGGATTTGACATACATGGGGCTTCTATCTGACTCTACCCACAAGCTAGAAGAGCCAACTTAATTTTACCCTGGGATACCAATTTCCTTAAAGCAAGGCACGTCGTCAGCCTTTCCATGGCTGTTCAATGATCCCTGCCTGCATTCCTTAATTGTCCTTGTGAAGGAAAGAATAAATCATCCATATACAGAGGACAACCCTGCACATGCAGCAGTTTTGGGCGGACCGCCAAGGATGCGTGTGTCCAGCCAAAGAAAAAAGTAGAGTGTAAAAATTAAATTCAGCTTGAGCCACCCTGTTCGCACACTTAGGTGTATGAGTACTGATGAAGAATGTCTCAGCTCATGGCAACAATTCATAGTACAATATTTCCTAAGAAATTTAGGAACTAAGTAGGAGATAATTCCATAGAATGTTTCGAGCTATTAATTTTTTTTTTAAGATGCTCGTTCACTTGTGAAGCGAACAAAGTGTGCCAGGAAGGACTAATCCTCTGAAGCGCATGCTATGAAAAATTCATGCATAGAATACATGTGTTTTGTAAAGCCCAGCTTGTCCATCTCGAAGTCTTTGGTGATTTTGTTAAGCTCTTGCATTTTGTCCTGGTCCTTGGAGAAGCAGTTTTCCAATGCGATTTTGAAATTTGTTACCTTGTCGACACGCCATTGATGGCTGGACAAGCACTGGTCTATCTGATCCTTGAGCAGTTGCCCAGGTGAGCTGTTCTCTTCTATTTCCTGAAGCTCTAATTGTAATTCCAAAGTCTGAGCCCTTATTGCGTTGGCACGGGATAAATAATCTTGTTGTCTACTCTCTTGCTCCTCGAGCTCCCCCTCAAGAGATGTCGTAATAACATCCATAGAACTACAAGAAATTGACACCTTGTTAACAAAGGTGCTGACAACGGATGCCCGTTGTTGAATTTGTTCTCTTTGTGAAACGATCTCTGATGCGGGGTCAGATGCATCCTTGTTGTAGGCCTCTTGCAAAGAAGTGAGTCCCTTCATAAGTCGCGCCACTTCAGATGGCGGATCCTTGAAAGATCTCCCCCACAAATCTAAATCAGCAGTTATCTCTGAAACCACAGATGCCTTATTCACGGGGCATTCACTAAGTAGGCGTTTAAGGTTTCTAAGATCCGATTGGACATAGTTTACATAGCGTGCTAAAGAGGTTTCCTTTAGCCCTCTTAAATCCACAGGAGTGTTTCCATTAAACTCAGTACGTGGTGATATGCGTGTGAAATCCTGGGCTGCATCTAGTTCCATCTGGTTGTGATATAACTTTCCCTCAACACTACCATAATACTGCTTGCATTCTTTAGCAATGGATTCCAAGATTTGCTTTGACTCCTCATCAAAGGATTCAACTACAAAAAGAAATAAGTGGGAGAAAGGAATATCAGTATGTTAAAAGAAAGGGACGTATGAATTAAAAAGACGTTCAAAAGAACTGAAGATCACCTGTTTGTGTGCTCTTCATTTTCTTTTTTGCACCATCTTCAGGTTCAGCCAACTTTCGTTTAGGCGAACCGGGTGCCAGCTTACTTGTGATGGGTTGGTCCGTTTGCAATACCGAGGAAGCATCTCCTTGCGATTTTGAACTCGACATATTATTCTGGCTATTGAAGTCGGAACCCCCTAACGACTCAAAAAGGTTGTCCATATTCACAGAGGTGCCATCAATAATTTCTATTGGAATGGCAGCTATATCATCAGCAGGTGTATACAGTCTGACTTTTAATTGGTCGGGTGCTGCATCATCAGTAACTTTCTCCATGGGACTATCACGTGATGGTACAGTTGGTTCCTGCGGATATTTTAAGGTCACGGAGTCTCTACCATAGCATAGGATTTTCCAGACCTTTCCTGATTATTCTCTTTAAGCGCTAGTGTCCTCTCTTGAGGACTCACTAAGTTTGACTCGGTTGCCACAAGCGAGGCAACTACCATGTCTTGCTGCCTCGCGGAAGATTTATCTGATGATGATGGCACCTTACCTGTGTTGACAACATCAAATTTTCCCACGTCACCTACACATACACACAAAAAAAGGTGTTAAAAAGAAAATACACAAAGCATGCAAAAGACATGCATCAGCTTGAAATTCAACCACTTATAGTCTATGAGTGTCTTACCGCCAGGGGGACTTGTCATACGCTGTTGCTACTTGAGGGCACCTGCCCCTTGTGCACGCACATAAAATAATTCTGGTGCTTGAAGAAAGGCAAAAGCTTTGTTGTGCCAATCAATATAATCCATCGTGCGCCCAGGTCTTCTTCTCACGGGCTGCACATAGAAGGTATGACCCTCCAGTTGATGAAAACAAAGATGCCATCGACCCAAGAGCTCCAACAACTCTTCGCGAGAATTGGTTAGATAACTATGGAAATCAAGTCTATTTGTCTTCTCATCTTTTGCAAGCATGTCCAACTCCGGAACATGCTGATCACAATTGAACATCCGGGCGAATCGGTGCGGACAATACACTTGATTGTCATAGCGCTCGCCGCATCAGTGCAATACACCACCAACACATGAGCTCATAAGTAGATCAACAGCTGCAATGGAAAGTGCTCTTGGTCCACGATATTGAGAGTGGTCGTCCCATAGGCGAATCGCTCCCCAAGATCCTGGAAAGCGTATCACGGACCTACCCAAGAAATCCAACGAGCGTAGGCTCATTCCTCTTTCGTCAAACTCCCAGAAAAGATTGTGTGCATCCACAAGGGACATTGGTTCTCGGCGCACTGAATCAATAACAAAAGGTGCCGATGGAATCGGACACCTTAGAGATGCTGATGGTGGGAAGTCTTTCATGAAGGATACAAACCATCCCATTATAAAATGCCCAGGAATAAATAGGGAGCATTTACTTGCAGAAATTGACTCATCCACTACCTTATGATGAAACTCGTCCAGTGTGCGGTACAAAAAGGCTAAGCTCGACACCCCAATAGCTCGACGGTTGCCTTTTGCAAGTTTCACTGCCATGATAAAAACCTTGGGGCGGATATATTGGCCCTCACTCAACTGGGATACAATACGTACATAGCCATGCGGCGATAAAAGCTGCCCGAAACACCACCGACGGGTATGTTGGGCGGTAATGCATCGCTTGGTCGCCTAGAAAGGCAGACATGCGGTTATTTTGAACTTCGACTCGGAGACCCATTTTTTTGCAGCAATGGATCATCCGGATCGGCATAACAATCTGCCAGCAGGGATCCGAATGAGTGGAATTTATCCTCAAAAAAGTGATTGACCCATGCTTCAATAGTCACCAACCCGGGCTTAGGGGTAGGCCTTAGTGGGCATAAACCAACATATATATGGTATAAAGTCTGCACATGTCCTTGCACAGTGCCAGGCAGTGGAATATATTCTTCATATAACCGTCCAGAGAATGGTATGCCCATGGCATCATACACTGTATGCAGTGGATATCCCATCTCTTCTTGGCTAGTAACCAGGGTGTGCCCGTCGATGTTCCAATATGTCAGGAAGGCAGTGACTAGGGAGGAATCGACATGGCAGTGATAAGTCGAGGCCATGACTCCCCGAATGATATCAGTCTTTTTTAAATATTCACTATCTTCCGGATTAAGCAACATCATGCGTGCCCATATTAGCAGTTGACGGCACACAGAAACATCTATACGAAAACGGTGCGGATAACTATCAATCCACCTCGTCGAGGGTGATTGAATAAACTTTTGAGCCATCGTAGAAGTACGAGTGGGAGCTGCAAACTTTTTAATGCCAAACTGGTTAGGTCTCAACAGAATGGTCGGGCCCGACGGTACCTTGATAGGTGGTGCCCCATTACCTTCTTGTGCGCCAAGGGCAAACTGAGAAATTGATTGTGTCAGCATACGAGGTGGCATAGGGATGAGGGTTTTCCGGTCATAATACACTTCATTCACTCTGTGCATAAAACAAGAACCTGATTCACTAATAAGGGTCTGACCTCGATCAAGGCCTAAACACTTGGCAACCTCAGTCATAATCTCATCCACTCCTTCTGAGTCTTCCAAGGATGTTTCATCATCAAGAGCACGTGGTTTCCACTCATAGTCCATGAAGACATTGAATTCCTCTCGCCAAAGTATCATCTCCCCGTCTGTCTCCTTTGGCACCTCATCAATGGGGCCACTAAACAATGTATAGATCGCAGGTTGAGAACCACTAGCACCCCCTGATGAAAATTATCGTATGAGAAAGTGCAGAAAGCAAAAAGAAAAAGTACAAAGTGTATGAGAAAGTGCAGAAAGCAAAAAGAAATGTTAGAATAAATCCGAGGCGCACAGGGATCAAGCAATCACACGAGCATGACACCGAGATTTGTTAACGAGGTTCACCGATATGGCTACATCCCCGGGGCCTGACTACGGGCGCTCCTCCCCATGACATCGCTACAATACCGCACCTTCGCCGTCCGGGCGCCGGCACACACCGCCGGTTCCCCCGCGTGCCTGTGCTATTATATTGGCATAGGCTACATCGTGTGTCTACCCTCGATATATATGAGAGGCCTAGGATACAAGTGTCGTATTAGGACACAACTCCTACCCTGTCTACACACAGTCCAAAACCAAGTCCAACTGTAACCTACTTTGTACAATAATATTCGACACAACTCTAACAAACTCCACCTTGGCGAATATTCTCCACCACCTTGGGTTCATCCATGCGTCGAACCTCCATGTACATTGGACTTGAGATACGCCATGAGCACCGCTGCTACTCCCAGACTCCACATGACTCCACCTGCAATTGTAGTTCCTTCTAGTCTTCTTCACAGCCAACACTCGAGCAAAATTAAGTTCCTTATTACTCTACTTTGTGCTCCCAACTTCCGGAGTATTCGCCCAACGCCATCACACACTGATCATTGACCTGCGTGAAAGTGAACAACTCACATATTGGACGCCACAGATAAGACTTACCTGAACTCAACATCCGCCCTTTCTTGACCGTCTGTCTGAAACTTGAAGGAATTTCACCGTCGCCCTGTGTCACACAGAGTTAAATTCACAGTTGTCTCATCCTTTTTTTCCCGGATAGTCTCTGACATGTTCCACAGCTATGGCACTCCACCTCCTTCTGTACTTGTCATCCGCACTTTGCCATATGCACTGAACACCACAGAATATACGGTCATGTACTCTCAGCTTTTGACAATTTTAGACTTTTCGCCACTTTCTTAGATTCTCCATGGTCAACTCCTGTCCATCTTCCGGCACCGATAGACCCAGTCACCAACTTGAATCCGGTACTCGTCAACACTGCTTCAGCACCCCCTGCATAATTTGTCTGACCACATGTCTGACCACCAGTGCCTTGGCCTGTCGCTGTGTCCCGTGCTTACCGCACGCCTCGCCGCTATCACCGCGACGAGCCTCTGCTGTCCTGGTCGAGTCTCTCAAGGTTGCGAACCTACACCACTCAACCCCCACTGCAGAGAACCACCGATCATCATCGATCGATGCCGAGTATCACGTCTTCATCAGACCTCTGGTACCCAGTCTGAACCACGTGTCTCTCGCCTTCCCGCTGAAATAGGCTTCGACTCTCCGTTAACTTACGCCGTAGCCCCTCCATCAGCACAGAGTGAAGTCTTGACCAGACTCCAGCTCCACCTTCAACATGACTCCATGTAGCTGCGCCTTGCTACTCCGCGCCTTGTCGACTTCAAGCTCTCTCATGTGTGCACTGCCTTGAATCAACCCTGCATCATAGTCTTGTCGAAGCCGCACAAGCCCTCAGGCCTGCACCACGTGTTTCCACGCCCCAGAAGTAGGTCACCATCAGCATCACGCTCCTATGTCGTCGTCGCTGAAATCACCGCCATCTTCTGCTTTGACCGACATCTTCGTCGATCTGTCAGACAGTCCAGTCCGACCCAGCCGAAATTATCCAACTGCAACCATGCTCCACCCTGCGTCGTGTCCGCCCCGCACATCTCCGTGCATTGCTGAACGCCCTGTGTATGCATGATCCCTCCACGCCGCACTCCAGGCTTCTCCGAACCTTATGCACGTGTTACTGACCTATCAACCTCATGGTAGAACCACGTGTGCAATTAGCAACATATCCAAAAGAAACTTTGCTTCCGGGTAGATTCCCTGGGTGCACCAAACATGTACCCCAGATTTCCCAATGCCCTTTTCTCTTGCATGTCACCTATTCCCTGCAACGAATATACCATTAGACACATGTCCTCTTTTTTTCAACAAACCTCATGCTTTGCAGCTTCTTCACGTGCTCATGGCCACACTCAGCCAACAACAACGCTCCATGGCCTTGCAACACAGCCTAGTCAGCCAGCCCCGCACACCACTGCATTCGCGGCCCGCCCACCTGGGCCTTGCCCCGCACAGCCTAGTCAGCCAGCTCCCTGCGCATTGGACTGCAGCCCCTTTGGGTCACGCTGCTGCCAGCTGCCCACCTGGGCCTTGCCCCACACTACACGCGTGAGCCTCCTCCAGCGCTGGTTCTGGGCTACCACCAGCCTACACGTTGCCTGCCCGCGAGCGTTGCTGCCTCGCGATTCCACGTGTGGGCCGCCTCCGCTGTCCATCGATCTCGTCGACGCCAAGGATTCTGCCGCACGTTGTCGCCGAGAGCCACACTTATCCTGCTGCTGCACGATTCTGTCGAGAGCCGCCTGTAACTTGCTGTTGCCGAGATCGCCAGATCGAACATCCAAACCAAGCCGATCGAATTCCACGCCGACAGCTTCTACGCGGACGGTTCCTCCCTCCGACTGCTATTGAACGGAGCATCTCGCCGTACCATCGATTTCCGAACCGTTCCACACAATCATCGATCTGACGAAATTCCTCGCTCCGCTCCATCAACAATCCCGCCACCTCTTCGTAACCTTGCTCATGATACCACTTGTTAGAATAAATCCGAGGCGCACAGGGATCAAGCAATCACACGAGCACGACACCGAGATTTGTTAACGAGGTTCACCGATATGGCTACATCCCCGGGGCCTGACTACGGACGCTCCTCCCCATGACACCGCTACAATACCGCACCCTGGCCGCCCGGGCGTCGGCACACACCGCCGGTTCCCCCGCGTGCCTGTGCTATTATGTTGGCATAGGCTACATCGTGTGTCTACCCCCGATATATATGAGAGGTCTAGGATACAAGTGTCCTATTAGGACACAACTCCTACGCTGTCTACACACAGTCCAAAACCAAGTCCAACTGTAACCTACTTTGTACAATAATATTCGACACAACTCTAACAAGAAAAAGTACAGAGTATAAGTCGTGTCAGGCAAAACACACTTGTAAAATAAAAATATATACCTGATCATTGTTCGGGTGTAGATTTCCTGATGCACCGCGATCAGATGGACGCCTACTACTACTGTCATCGGCGTCGACGACACCCTTGCCTCGAGTACTATTTATCGTGGGTTTAACTTTTACATGCGATTTTATAGCAATTGCCTTGTCCTGCAGATTATATCTTAGGGCGCCTATCTTCGCTTGATATAAATCCTTGTGGCTGGAGCTATTATTTGGAATTTCCTGGGTGTGCGCTGCGGCACCTGCGCGACGGCGAGTGCCATCCAGATTAATGCGCTCGTTCCCACGAGCAGAACTCGGCGAGTCGCGACCGACGGCTGCTGAACCTAAACACTGAGATTTTCTTCTGGGGGCAGTCATCGTTTGGTTAGAGGAGAAGGCTGAAGCAAAAGAATAATTATACAAGAGCAAAAGCGATGCCTATATACTCTACAAAAGGGCAAGCTGTGCGAGAGACTGTATTACCAAAGGCGTCCTCTTCGGTTTGATTGAATCCGTGCAGGACTCCGAGTCCCGCACCTACAGGGGCTCTGATTGATTCACGGCTGGGGCCCAGTCTTTTGTTGCTAGCTTTCCTCAAGGCTGACTTAAGCTTTGCCATAGACAAAGGCTTTCCAAATTTGGGCAGCAAAGACAAAGTTGCCCACCTGATTGGTAACTTATTTTCACCGAGTGTAGTCCCTATGCTGCGCCCATGAACTACACTCGGCGGGGGGCATTTGTTTGACGTATTTTTGTACCAAAGTTCGTAATACCATGGCAGCACTACATGATGTGTGGGTCCCACGCATTGCTAAATATTCATAGTGTGGGATATGTTCAATATTGGACTCTATTCGTAGAGTTCATCCAGCCAAGTACAATGGTGCAAATAGTTTATAGTTTTGGCAGTTGATTTTGAAAGAAATAATCATCAAAGGAGATAGATATGTACGTACAAAGCTAGGCAGATTTTAGTTGATGTGCATCACGTCGCATGAATGCATGCTACCTCTTTTAAATATTCCACTAGATGACTCGTTGCGCCAACGGCGCAAAGGCCGAGAGGGAGCCAAGTATTGTGAGAATATTTAGACACCTAAGTTGAAAACTAAATGTGGCCAACACTCCCGCATCCTGTGCTTGGAAGCCGCATTTTTTTACCGGATCTAACATAGATACATGATTCTTCAAGAGCAAATTTCAGAGAAAATATAAAGCATGGAAGGCTTTAAGTTGTACTATTGAGACCATACCACCATATTTTCATTTAGTTTCTTTGGAAATCTAAAGGTCTAAGAGGACGGTACATGTGAGAAGCTGTGAATCCATAACAAAAAACTAAACTAACTTCCAAACAAACATTTCAAGTTTGGAAGCCACAAAGAAGCAGCCCAGATCTCTCGTTGTAGTGCAGGTTCAAGAAAATGGGCTGAATGACCATCATAGCAACATGTAGAAGAAGCAAAAATATAGGCTTGGTGTGTAACTGATCATGAAAGATAGCTTGGTCAGTTTCTCCATTGTTGGCTTATATTGAGCAAGAACATCAGCCTGCAG
This sequence comes from Thinopyrum elongatum, assembly GCA_011799875.1. Taxonomy (NCBI): domain Eukaryota; kingdom Viridiplantae; phylum Streptophyta; class Magnoliopsida; order Poales; family Poaceae; genus Thinopyrum; species Thinopyrum elongatum. The sequence continues at coordinate 484,725,289 of CM022300.1, read as the reverse complement.
AGAAGAAAAATGGAGGACTGCTTTATTCTGCGGTACATCTACAATAGTACAACAAATAAAGTAGTTAAATGTGCGCTAAGATGTAAGACCTTTTAGATCACTATTTTAGTGATCTAAAAGGTAAGTAGTGATCTAAAAGGTCTTGTATTAGTTTGAAGAGGGAGTACTTAATAAGACTGTAAGCTAGTACATCAAAGTAATGCCGGCTTCCCATTGATTTGATCAAACCAATATGACAAAGGGAAGGTGAAACTTTAGAAGACCATATAAATTGACCGCGATGTCTTAATTTAAAACTCTGAAATGAAGTAATAAACATTAAGTCTGAATGTTGTCACTAAAAAAGCATAAAAAAAGGCAGACCAGCCAAAAGTGCATCATAATTAGTGGTTCATCATGTGCAAACCAGGCAGCAGTAGCCTAATAACTTAGACGGAAAAAATGCAAGAAGTCAAAGCACAAGGTGGGAAATAGGGTCAAAGCACAAGGTGGGAAATAGGACCGAGCATTGACAGATAACCAAATAATGAAGGAATATCCCCATGAAAATCAAGAACGGTAAATTAGCATCCAGAAGTACATAAAAACAAACATTCCGCTTGGCAGAGTGTGATCTCAGTATGATGTCAATAGCTGGGACTAAGAAGGTAACCACGTAGAGTGTCACACCTAAGGGCGTTTTCTTACGTCTCTACTCTCTAGTAATACAACTCATTATTGATTGATTTAACTAAGGTATTCTTCAGCTGGGTATTTATAAAGGAAATTCACTATGCTTTTTTACCAGCGAGTAGAGAGCAACTGAAAGACTTATGTTTTTAAATGCAAGAACAAACCTCATCAGGCTGCTGTGCAGACTTATTGTCAGTGGAAGATGCTATAGCTGAGCAAAATTGGCTTGGGATTTCTTCTATGCCTGCTGCTCCCTCCTGCAGCAATTATTTAGAACAACAAAACAATTTACTGTGAGATGAGAGAAGACACACTAAAGAAGCACATCCGTAAGTGTATATCTAATAATATAGATGCTACAAATCAATAGAACTAAAATACTCCAGCAATTGGGATCAGCTAGATCTATGTTTACATCACCAAATCAGAAGTTTAGTTACCTGTGGTTCGCTTGATAGCAGTTGCAGGTTTTCATGCGCTGAAGTCAAGAACCGACCAGCAGCGACCAAATCTGAGCACAACCATCCCTCACAATTTGAATTCTACCCTAGCAAGTATAGACACGTCCTCTGCAACCTCACACAGATACGAAAGCGTCATAAAGCATACCGTACTACGCCGCCACCACGACCTTCAAAACATGTATAACGACTGAAATAAGCGGACACATTCTGCTCACACACAAGCATGACATATAAGCGGGACGAGGCCGAACAATACACGATGGCGTGCCAGATCCAGAAAATTAAAATGATCAGCAATTTAAACACCATGACAACAATGTTCAGGAAAGGAAATATGCATTTTAGCTAGACAGAAAGCAAGCAAACCTCAATGACAGAACAGAGATGCAACAAAGCAGAAGATCGAGACGCAGCAACACAAGAGATCGCAGAACCTAATAAATAAATGGACATGAAGTGGTCAGTGCACCGGCATGCTATGGAATAGACAGGTAAAAGAAGAGTCGTTCCCCAGACAAATTAAAGAACGGTCCATTTACCTGAGTTAGAGAGAGAAGCAGGCAAGCAGAGCAGCCAAGATGGATGAGCATACCAAGGACGAGCGGCCGGCAAAACCAAACACAAAAACAGAAACCAAATAGAGATCAATTTTCAGCTGAACCAGTAGATTCACTCCTTCAGGTATGCATCCTAATTGGTCCTACAAAGATCACAAGAAATTAGAGGATGAAACTTGACTGCCTTCTGTATCATTTGGAGGACAAAAGAAGCTAGAAAAATTGCGATGAACCACTAATCCCTGCTAAAACTAACAATCATTGCCCTGTGATATATGGATAATATTAGAAAGTAGAGAAAAGCACTTGCCAATTTTACTTCGTCGTGCGAAAGCTGCCGGCCATGCGCATCAGTGATTTCGCACGTGTTCTGGATAAAGAAAACATATACATATAAGTATATAAGATCGCCATTAGTGCTTATGTAAGGCACTGTTCTGTTTACCAGTTGGACTGTAAGGCAATAAAGGCCATTCTCTGAACCTTCATGCAAATAATTAATCATCCAAAATGGAAGTAGCTGACTAACAATAGAGCTTTCTCCTCATATCCCTATAGAAGTGAAAAGCAAGCAAATGGTTGTCATCTTTTTCTTACCCAATTCAGCATCTCCAACCTTAGGTACAGATCATGCCATTGGTCCACATAACAAATATCAATCATATCACTTGTCGAAATGATGCAGCCGCTGCAAACAATAGAGCTCTCTCCTCATACCCCTAAAGAAGTGAAAAACAAGCAAATCAAATTTTCTGTATAGAAGCACACTCACATAAGCAAACCAGAGGCAATATGCACCATGGCTTGATCAGAATGCAAGGAAACAAGAGGAGAAGAGAAAGGCCACAACCTACAAGCTAGAGAAGCAGAGCATGTCGTTGAGGCGAGGAAGGAGAGAAATCTGAATTGCCACTTCGCATCGTCTCGGAAGGCGAATCTAAATCGTCAAGTCGCGTCGTCTCGGAAGGCGATAACCACAGACACACCCTCTTCCACCCCCGCTTCGTCGCCCTCTTCCTCGGCCTCCACCCCATGTCGTCGCCCTCTTCTTCGGGCAGCCCTCGCGGCTTCCAGCTTCCGTCGTGATCCAGGATGCTTGATTTGCTCCCAGGCCATGAGCCCATGACCATGCTCTTGATCTATGCCACGGTCGTCGTCGCGCCGTGCCTCCGTCCTCCTCGATCTGTTGCTTGCTTGGATAGGTTGTGGTGGCAGCGAGGATGTCTAAATAATCAGCACACGACAAAAACAAATCTCAAAGAAAACGGATGTTCGAGACAAAACTAAACCGGCTGCGGGAAACAATGGCTAATCAGTCAAAGGAGATATGTGTTGCAATTGGCGCCAGGAAGGGGACTCGACACTATTGGAGATGATGGCAAGAGAAAAAACAGTGAGCTGCACAACATGTCCAATAAGGCAAGCTCGCCGCCAAGAATCTCTCTTCCTCCCGCTGTTTCCTTGCTCATCCTCCCCGCCGCCTCCTACTGCTCTTGCTGGCCAAGAGAAAAAAAATGAAAGCATAAAGTTAGAAACTAAAAAAGGAGATGATAGGAAACATACCACCATGAGAACCAAATCGGACTACCAAAGTCTTTTTTTAACAAGCACCATACTCTTAAGAATCATATGGCTGCAGCTAGCTCATGCTATCATGGTGCAGAACAGATATTTGTGGGTACGACACAACACGTACACTACCAAAAAAATCTACAGCCCCCAAGAATCACAGACTGAAGAAGACTCCCAAATTCATCTCTCTTTTCCCCCAAATTAGGTTAGGACGAGATTTACTTATGTATTCTCACTATATCACTCTCTTCTCTGCATCATCTCATGTTCTTGTACTTCTGCTTGTCTGTACAAGGCTACAACTTATGGTTTATCGTGTCTAGAACTGATTGTGTCTTGCTTTCTCTCTATCTATTCTCAGCTAGAAAGTGTAGGATTCATACTCTTTTAACTCTGCAAATCTTCTCTCTATTCTAATTTCTTAGTTACTCTCTCATTCTTTTTACTCTTAAAACTATGACTTGCTGTTCTATTGTATTCTTCGCTGCTTCTTATCTTAGTGCTCTTTCTTCTAAACACGTTTAATCTCTCTTATTACTGCATATTTCAATAGTCCAATAAGGAGCGTGTCCCGAGATCCTCTCTTCCTCCTGCTGGTCTACTTCCTCATCCAAACACGGAGCAAATCATGGCACAAGCAATCAGGGCAGGAGGGGGGGGGGGGGGGGGTGCGGGGGGGGGGGTTTAAACGGGATTGACTAGATCGGGGAGAGAGGAGAGGAAACTCGTCGCGGTGGCCGGCCTCCCTCGCACCATCCGCCGCTGGGCCATCGTCGCCGGGAAGTACCCCAAGTGCCAGCACGGCCTGGTGGGGATCTGCTGCATCTCCGAGCGCCGCGATGCCCACGAGCGCCGCCGCCATCGCCGGGAAGCTCACCTCCGCACCCGGGGCAGACGAGATGCAGGAGGGGGTGGGGGGGAGAGGGTAAGGGGGGAGGGGGGAGGCGGCTGAGGTGGGAGGAGGAGGAGGAGACGGCGGCTAGGGTTCCTGAGGGAGGGGGAGGCGGCTGAGGTGGGAGGAGGAGGAGGAGACGGCGGCGAGGGTTGCTGAGGGAGGGGGAGGCGAGTTTTCGTTGCCTCACGCCCCGCTCGCTCGTTCTTTCCTCTCGCCCCGGTCGGTCGCTGTGGCGCCCGCCGCCCGATTTATACCCTTGCACGTGAAAAGACCAAAATGCCCTCGGCGGGGAACAAAATTTACAGGCGGTGGCAGCAGCACTGTTCATGGCGAATTAGAGGCGATGTGACACTGTTCATGGCGAATTAGAGGCGACGTGACTGCCTTCATTCTGCCTATGACTTCTTGAGGGTTTATATGTTCAATTTATATGGAGAAGGCACTAATTCACAAGAAGCCTTGCAACGTGGCATACCAAGGCCCACAATGCATTGAGCATTTTTCATTTTGGGTGTAGCCGATGTGTGTAGAGTAAAAAAAAAGGGTCAAACATGGTGGCTCGTTTAAAATAAACCAGTCGTGGATTGCCGTACAAGAATCATCCACGCACGCAAATATTCTCCTTACTAACTTAAACAGATCATCGTGCGGAGCAAGATTTTCTTGCTAGCACCCGCCTATATATAACCTAGCCTCCTGTTCAGCCAAGGGGGGAACACGCACGTACAGCAGCCAGGCCAGGGGCACGATGAGAAGAAACAACATGTCTAGGCTTGTCGGCGTACGACACTTATGGGATCACGTGGATCCCTTTACGATTCGGCAGGGAGAGAGGTATGCACAAAGAGTAGATCCAATGATCAACGTAAAGAGATTTTTATCCAGGTTCGGGCCGCTGAGAAGCGTAATACCCTACTCCTGCTTTAGTTTATTGTGGATATTTAAGCCCACGCTCCAGGAGCGCTTGCGATGAACAGTACGTTCAAGCAGCAGCTACGCATGCAGAATGGGCCAGAGAGTCCTCCCCCCTGTAGCTGCGCCTTGGGCCTCCTTTTATACGTCCAAGGGATCACTAACAGTGGCACTCAGTACATACATTGAGGTGTAAAGTAGCTACAGTGTTTACATACTTATCACAAACGATTTAGGACAAACACATTTAATGCTCCGTTTAGTTGTCCGTTTAGGTGTCCTTACTTTCTTGGGGACGGAAAAAGAAGCCGTCCCATCAGCACTGCTTAAGCTCGTCCACCACTAGTGCCATGACACGCAACCAGGAGGACAAAACCTAAATGACAGGCTGGTCGCTACACTGGAGCGGTGGCAAGGTGGTGGAACCTTGCTGGGTGTGGATCTTGCCGGGTCTTCGCGGGCCATCCCAGCAAGGATCTTGCCGGGAGCCAAACCTTCGGTCTTCTGTCTTCTGATCACTGGCCTGAATGCTTCCTTGATGATCTTGCATTTGCTTCCAGCTGTCCTCCGGCAGACCTCGTCGCTGGTATGGCTACAACTGTCCGTGCACAAGTATGGGGTACTAAAAAACCCAAGCTTTAGTACACCGACAGGAGCCCCCGGGCCTAGGCCATACACGGATGCGAGGCATTGTTGGGCTAGGCCCAAACAGTGCACGGGCACGCGTGGCAGGAGTTAGCTGTTATTATCTTGTTTACCGCGCTTCCCCACGGCGCGTAATAAACGCGCGACGTGGGAACATGCGCAGTAACAGTGCGCTCGCGAAAGCGCATTCACATTGATTAGAAAGGAGGCGGCCTCGCGCCTTCCCCATAAAAAGGAATCCGCAGAGGCGCCGCTCATTTACCTCCCATTCTTTCCAATCTAGAAACTGCCGCCGTCTCCTTCCTCAAACTCAAAGCAGAATCCCTCTCATTCACCCGCTGCCTCCACGCCCCCGTCGTCCTCGGTCTCTGCTTCCACAGCCGCCATGCCACTCAAAGCGAGCAAGGGTAAAGAGGTGAAAGCCGTCGAGGAGAGCGAGCTGGTGAAGATGCGGAAGGAACACGCCGTCTTCGCCCCGACGCTCGATGCGAGCGCTCTGAAGGACCGGTACCTGTGCATGTAGGGGAGAGAGACGAAAGCTCACCCCGCCACTCGCGTGAATCCTGCTTCCTCCAAGGGCGGCCCAGATAAATTTCCTTTCTTTGTCGCATTCTTCTATTGCGGGCTCTGCTCCCCATTTCCTGATTTCTTCAACGACATCATGTATACATACAACTTCCATCTCTTGGATTTCACTCCGAATGCCGTGACATGTATGTCAGCCTTCGCTCATCTCTGTGAAAACTTTGCCGGAATAATCCCCAGCACAGCCCTCTTCCGCCACTATTTCATTCCCCGGATCGAGAAAGGAGAGGCCCTTTCCGGTTCTATCAGCTGGATTCCAAGGGCCTGGAATAAGGAGATATACGCAGATGGGCTCTACCGTAGCAAGTGGGAAGAATGGCGGGGCGAATGGTGCTGGATCAAGGAGGAGGATTTCCAGCCTTTCTGTCTGCCCCGACAAACGAAAGTGGTCCGCGGCAATAACTGGAGTTCCCTCGATCCCCAAGATGAGAAGCTCACAATTGCTATTACCAGAATCCATCGTCTCAAGGCTGCCGGGCTGACAATAGAAATGGTTGGCGTTGATTTCCTTCGCCGCCGCATCGCTCCTTTGCATAACAAAGGGAGGCCAGCCTGGGAATTCCGGAATGCGGCAGATATCATGAGGCTGCGTCCAGGTTTGAACAACAACTTGACGGTTATGCAGCACACAGCTCTCTGGCACAGACTGTTTAGGCCTGACGGGAAATACAAGTTGCCGGCGAACATAATTCCTCTGTGCAACAACTCTGCTCTGACCTCAATCATTGCCATGATGCCGGCATGCAATGCCCACGGCCCTGACGGAACTTGGATCGAGCCATCTGCAGAGCGCGCACAGGAGTTCTTTGACAACCTGTCGGAGAGAGCCGTCCGGGAAGAGACAAATCCCATCCGCCCCACCACTGATGAAGAGGTGGCGTACATCGCCAGCAGGGCGGAAGATGCAAATCTTGCCGCGGAGGCCGGCAGCGCTGGCTTCGTGGAAGAGGAACCCAGCGAAGAAGAGGTAATGTCAGAGGAGAACCTTGCTGGGCAGGGCGAGACTGCCGGGGAGCAGAGCGGCACAGCTAGCGGGAGCCCTTCTGACGAAGATACAACCGAAGAGCAGCTGCACGAGGAGGCCCTAGCTCCAGAGAAGAAGAAGCGCGTGCTGCGGAAAGCCGCCTCCGGCGTCCCAGCACGTCAGCCTTCATCAAGTGGTGAGGTTACCGGCAAGAAAGCGGCCGGCAAGGCTGCGCAACGGCAAGAAGCTCAACAGCAACCAGTGCGGCGCACGAGACGCATGGTCGCGACAACAACTGGAGCGGCGGGGGCATCTCATACGACGGCACCGGTGGCCGGGGCATCAAAATCACATCAACCTATCATTTCTGGCGCAGCCAAGCGACCCAAGGCCCCTTCTCCACCTCCGCGCACAGACACTGTAGAGGAGGTCGACTTCGACCTTTCCGCTTTTAGTTTGGAAAGAGAAGAGTAAGGGTCCCGCCGTATCTTTTAATTTCTGAGTTTCTGATTTTGCTTAACTCATCTATCTTGCTTCAACCTGTCTCCGCAGCGATACGGAAACTTTAGCACAAAGGATGGCGAAGAGGGCAAAGACTTCAACGGGTGACGAGCCCCCGGCAAGCACCGTGGATGCGCCAGAGCTCATCATCGTCAGCCCGGAGCTCAGTCCTCCTCGCAGCCCCCAACCCAGCCCCCAACGTGAGTTCACTACTCTTTTTTTTTGCTGGCGGGCGTGGAGATATTTATCTTCGTTGCTGACATCGCCGGGCTTGCAGGAGAAGAACGGCAACAAGAAGAGCCCTTGGAGGCCGTCCCTGACATGCCGCCTCCGTCAACCACGTCGCCCAGAAATGAATCTCCGGCAAGGGCTTCCACCGGCGAGCCCATCCGTGTCGAAGAGGAGCCGGCAAGTACAGGTACCGGCAGTCCTACATCGGCAACCAATGTTGCCGGGAAAGGAGCGCCTACCGCTCAACAGCCCGACACAGGTAAACCACTTGCCTCTGGTCGTCATTCTTTCTTTATTTTTGTCTTCTTGAACTTCAACTTTGGTCTCATCTTGTTTCTTTCCCTGGCCTTCAGATCTTCCCTCGATGGAACAAATGGATGTTGACGTCGTCATCGAGGAGACCGCCAAGGATGCTGCCGTCGAGGCCGACAAGATCGCTGCTGACGAAGCCGCCAAGGACGCACATGAAGAAGCCGCCAAAAGGTCTGCTAAGAGGACCGACAAAGAGACCAGTGACCATACTGATGGCATTCCTGCCACAGGAGCGCCTAGCGCTACACCGGTCACGGAATCCCCACTAACCGGCGAGACGGTTGTCGAGGATCAACCGTCAACATCCGAGGCCCCCCCGTCAAGCAGATACCTTAAGGTTGGCGACAACCTGTTCGTCAGCATACCAGGGACGGCAAGCACTGGGGTGCCAACTGAAGGGAAAATTTTTGATGAAGATGTCATCACCACTGCCGGGCTCAAAATTGTTGACGAGCCACGCGCCAGCAGCAGCGGGTCCGAAGAAGAACAGCTCCTCCAAGCTATGAGCAACAATTTTCAGAAGCTCCAGGCCCTTCACTGCGACCGGAAAGAGAAACTGGACTCCAGGGCAGCAGTAACTGAAGCAGCAGAGGCAGATTTTCAGAAGCGTGTCGAGCAAACGCAAGTCTGGTACGCTGAGGCCTTCCAGGAGCTGATGACTGGCCGGGAACAACTGAGCTAGAGTTGGAACGAGTTCCTCTTGAAGCAGTCTGACGCTGAGAAGGCACAGGAAGAGGCCGCGCAGCGGGCCGCTGCAGAGGAAGCTCTCTTAACACAACTCCGTGTCGGGCTTGACGCTCAGGAAGAAGACCTTGCCGCTCGCGAGGAGGCACTCGCTGCCAAGCTCCGCTGCAAGGACGAGGAGATCGAAAAACTTGTCGCGCAGCGGACCCAGGAGCTGGAGCAGAAACACAGAGACGCTCGAAGCTCTGACTATAGGTCACGCCGGCAAGTTAAAGGAAGCCATCGATGCTGCTGATGTCGCAGAGGCCACCAAGAACGAGCTGGGCGATAGAGTAAAAGGGCTAGAGGCGAACCTCGAGGAATATGGCAAGGAGCTCTCGTCGCTCAAAGTCGACAGAGAAAAGACTATAGCTTGGCGGAGATGCAAACCTCCATGTTCGACAAGATCAAAGAGCTCACCTCAGCCAAAGAATCCATCGCTGATCTGACTCTGAAGCTAACCACGCTGGAGAAGTCTCTGGATGACGGTAAGGCTCGAGAGAAGGCTTTGATCAAGGACCTCCAGAACGACAAGAACCTGCTCAATAGCGCTGCCGCCTCTTATAATGACTTTGAGAAAGGCGTGAAGATCTGGACCGAGCGCTTGGTTGACGTCGCGGAAAGGATTGCAGCAGAGCTGTCCACCATAGGCCTGCAAAACTTCAACTATTCTTCCGACGACAGGGTGTCCTCGAGCGCCAAACTGACCATGTTCTTCGAGGGCGTCGTTGATGCCCTGAAGCGGCTCCATTCTGAACGAGCAACCCATCTGGCCAACGAATCCCGCAAACTCTGCCGGGCCGTCCTCCTCAAGGTGCTCGTCAAAGTGGTGCACAGGAACCCCGGCATCAATCTTACCAACGTCCTTGATCGCCTGCCGAAGAACGTCGACCTCAAGGCACTCGAAGAACTTGTCGCGCCCATCATCGACAAGGTGGACCAAGTCAAGAGGGTCGAAGGCCAGCGCAAGGACTAGCCACTTCGCTTCATATTTGCCGCCACCATTCTATGTCAAAGACAATTTTATCTTTAGTTAGAAACGCGGCAACCATCAATGTAATATAACTTGCTCTGTCTTAGATGAATGCATGCTATTTCCCTTGTCGGATTTCTTTCTGTATGGTGCGTGCCCTACGCTTATTGGAAACTTGCCGGCGCGTGCGTCTTACCACGAGCGCTAGATGCGGGTCTTTAGCAGCCTGCTGGAGGTGTCGCTACTGGCAAGATATCCTTGACGTTTTCAGTGCAGCCACCTAAACTGTTGAGCGGACTCGAAACAGAGTAAGGGCGCAACCGATCACGACAAGGTTCCTCCGCGTGCAGGTTTTTCATAAAAAACCGAAATCGTTCAAGGAAAATGGCCTTTAAGTAAAAACAAATTCACTTAAAGTTCTGCAACTTAGCTTTGCCTAAACCATGATTTTCCTTGCCAACTTCTGTTAAACATTTATTTTTATAAGTTAATTAGACGTGTGATGTTTTTATAATGTATATATAAGTTTCTATTAAATACACGATAATAATAATAATAATAATAATAATATATATAAATTGTGGTTAGAAGGGAAAACATAAATTGGACCCGGCATTCTTATTCTTATATATAGAAAAATAGAACAGAGATTTGTCTTTTGTTAAAAAAAGATAAATTCGGCTGCATGTTTAAGAAAAAATGAAACCTAGGTTGGGAGGCCCATAGGTCGGTACATACATGATGGACCTCAAAAAATTAAGTTGAAATCACAGTCTCAGTATGTCGTGGGCTGCGCATGTTAAATAACATAACCTAGGCTGAGCTGATACTTGTTCGCTCTCTAAAAAAATTGATAGCCGCTAGATCCCCGATACCCCTAGAAAACAGCTCCCCGATGACATTCTTTGTTGTATAAGTTTTCATTTATTGACTAGGTTGACGAACCCGTGGGCCCCAACGTCAGTATACAATTAGGAGGAAGCTTTTTTTTCAATGAGGCACTTGCTTGCGTACGGCCATGGACCTGGTAGGTCCCGACTGTCAGCCTCTCGACGTACAGTCCTCTCCAGATTCCTCTTGTTTGTTGAGCATGTTGACAACGGCAGACGGCGGCGCCGCGATGAACGCACAAACCAGAGGATGATATCATGGACACGGACGGGAAAGAACCGGAGCCGGCGAAGACGCCTTAGACTAGTGAAAAAGCGCGCCTTCATTCTTTCGAACATACCGTAGTAGCCCGGTGCATACATCCCTCTCACCCAAAAGTTGTGTGTCCGGGTTCGATTCCAACTAGTGCAGTTGAAAAATATCTAATTTTTGCCTCAGCTATTACTGACATGTGGGTCCCGCCATGTCATCTACACACACACCACCTCCACCGCTTGCCAAAATTTTGTCCCTAGTTTACCCAGTTTTTCGCACACTCAACCTTGTCTTTGCATTTTGAAAATAGCATATCTTTTTGACTGTGCATCATATGAAGATGTTCTATACATAAATGTTGATCAGTATGATGTTAAATTGTTGTTAGTTCCATTTCCGACCATGAATAAAATTTCCAACATTCTGTTATCCATGTTTGAAAAGTGCGTGTTGATTTAAATGCTCTGCCTCTGAAATATACAGTTTCTTATCTGAAACTGAAACTTGCAATTTCTTCTCAGAAAATCACTTGGACAGGCAGCCATCGCCGGTGGTGGATTGCATGTCGCGCTTCTTCAATCCCCCAGCTGCACGAGGGCGAAGAAGATGAAACTTCCGTCCCGTGCTGGCGCTTGGGGAATGGAGCGAACTGGATTTAAGAGTGGGCGAGGGGCACGACACGAGGCAGCGCCGCCGGCCCCTGAGCGGCAGCAGGCAGTTCGGCCGCGCTGCTGGTTTGGGCGGCGGGAGAACAACCAGAGGGAAGACTGAAGAAGCACATCAGACACAAATTATTCTTTTCAGTGGATGGCTCTCGATGGCATATTTTTTTTACTTTCCTCTGCACGATAAAAATTGTATTTTTAGCCTCCCAGTCCATGGCGGACCAGCAGCCCATTTGCTGGGCGGGCCAACCTACAGAAAGCAGCAATTAATTTTTCATCAAGGCCCAAGAACAATGCAGTATTATGGTTTTTTAGGCCGAAAACATTATGGCGGGGGTTGAGCGGGGAGGGGGGAGACTGAGCAAAAAGATAAAAAAGGAGCTGACGCACTGTTGCTACCGTAACAAGCAGGTGCCATTCTTCTCGGGACGAAGGTGTGCCGTGTGACACTCCCCACAATATACATTCTAACTAGTTCACACACAAGTACAACAGCAAAGGTAAACATTCAGATCAAACTCAGGTTCACAGGATACGTTCATATTCATAGCCAACATTGGCAATCAACAACTCAAAAGATTCATGTATAGATACAAGGTCAGCATGCCTATGCATCCAAATGATTCATAGATCACAAGCCAATATTCATAGCTAACATTCACAAAAAGATTCAGATATACACTGTAACACCCCTATGTAATTGCTTCAATGATCAGCTGATGATGATGCCAAGTCATACCATTTGCAGTGCCAAGTCACATGGGTTAAGGATCCAATTCAAATTCAATTATGAAAATCAACTCAAATTTATAAGTGAAATATGAAGTTGATCAAACACTGATGAAAAAATGTTCATTAATTGGCAAATAATCCAGGAACATTTATAAAACCATCATCAATTAGTTTGGAGTTAGATGAGTGACTCAAACAAATTGAAACAGCCCCAAAACAGAATTATTAAATCCATTTAAAATCATATTAAATTCAAATGAAATCCAAATTTGTCCAAACAAGTTTTCGGTGATGGGTAATATTGCATTGCATTATTTGGACCAAGTTTCATATTTTACAAAGTGCATAAGTGCCCTAACTAATACAAAACAGAAAAGAATTAAAGAAAATAGAAAGCAGAGAAAGTAAAATAAGAAAAGGCCACTGTGCACTGCCACTAGTGCATAGTGCCTGGAGCCAGCCCATCTGGCCCATTACCTCCTTCTCTCTCCTGTGCGTGTCGCCGCCACTGTGGCCGAGCTCGCGCTCGCCGTCCCCGCGCCGACACGCCAGTGCCACCGACGAAACAGGGACGAGGGGGAGGATAAGGTCGAGCTCCTCCATCCCCCCTGGTCCTCCTCCACCACTCACCGTGCCTCCCTCGTCTCGCTTTCGCTCGCGTCCGCCTTTTCCCTCTCTGGTCCGTCGCGGCCACCGACGTTTTCCGACCACGCCGCCGCGTCCAGCTGCTTCGCCATGGAGCGCCGCGTCGACTACGCCGACTAGATCACGCAGGGAGGCAGCACCGCTCCGGGTCCGCGTCGTCTTCTTCCTCGGACCCGGCGATCCACTTCCGTCTCCGTCGCCGTTCTGCAGCTCCTAAACCACCGCCGGGCCTACGTGTGCCCTCACGGTGAGCTCGCGCCTTCTTCTCCTTTTTATTTCGCACGAATCCATGTCCGTAGCCACCCTGCTATCGTTGCCGAAGCTCAGCTCCGCCGCGTTTGTCACCGTTGCTGTTACGGTGACCCAGCACCGCGCCTGAGCATATGGACGAGCTCCTGCTGCCCCGTAGCTGCCGCCTGTGCCCTCCGTTGGCTCGGAAGCGAGCCGCAGCCCCGTGCCCGCACCTTGCCGAACTCCGGCCGTCGCTGCGAGCTCGTCTCCGGTGAGCTCAGGCCACCTCGCGCCCTGCTGTTGCCCCCCTAGATGCGGTCGAGCGCGGGCTAACTTCTGGTGGTCTCCGCGCGTCCAACCGTAGACCATAGCGCAAGTCCGGCGAGTCTCCGCCGTCGATTTGGTCGTCGCCGGCCGAGCTGCGGGGAGGGCCGACGTGGCTAGGTCATTAGGACTAATCCTCCCCTAAATAGCCACCTCACTGCCGCTGACAGCGGGCCCTACCGCGGGGTCAAAGCCAGTCAGCGACTGGTTTGACCGGGATTAACCCGTGGGCCACTGACATGTGGGCCCCGCTAGTAATTAGTTTAAATAAAACGTTTTAATAATTAAAATCAGTTAGATAAACTAAATGACTCACTGACATATGGGGCCCACACCCCTAATTAACCCTGGTAATTAGTTTAATCCATTGTTAGCCTAACAGAGGCTGACATGTGGGTCCCACTTGACCCACATGTCAGGTTTGACCAGGTCAGCGTCACTGTTGACCTGCTGATGTCAGCAACACGTCATGCTGATGTCATAATTCAATTCTGTTAATAAAATTAATTCCAGAAAATCAAATAAACTTTAAAAATTCATAACATTTAAACCGTAGCTCAGATCAAAAAAGTTAAAACACGAAAGTTGCTCAGAACGACGAGACGAGTTTGATCGTGCCATCTGTTTCCTTGTCGGAACCTCCTACGTAGGAGAACTCATAACTCCGAGCTTAATTCCGGTAGATAAATAGTGCACACACACCGGTTAATAAATCCCAGATTAATTCTAAAAATAACTAAAATGACTTAGAGGCATATTTAGGCAACCATGCACTGCATCATAGCATCGCACGCACTGTGTTGCATCTGTTTGCATTATATTTACTTGTTTCTTCCCCCCTCTTCTCTTTCGGTAGACCCCGACGTTGCCGTAGCTCCTGAGGCAGACGTCACTCCGGAGTACGACTACGTCCCCGACGATCAGGCCCTTGCCGTCGAGCAGACAGGCAAGCACCCCCATTTTGAGCATTCCGATATCGCCACTCTCTTCTCTCTTATGCTTGCATTAGAAGTACTGCTGCTACTGTTGTCCTATACCTGCTGCATAGCCTGCTTTATTGTAGCCTACTTTTGATACCTGCCTGTTCTCCTAAACTGTTTAGTATAGGATGGGTAGAGCCTTATCAGAGACCCACTTCTCCCGACTGCCCCGCTGGACTCTCAGAAGACCCGAGCAACGGGATCGAAGGTCAGACCCTGGCGCCGCACGTCACTTCCCCTAAGATGCCCGACTCTACTGGGTTACTATCGAGTGCCGAGGGTGATACCTCGTCAGCACTTCTGATGATAACCTTGTAGGTTAGTTATTCGGTCGTGGTAAGCGAGGGTGATTCCTCCTACACCACCCCCGATAACGACGTCGTCGTGCAACTTCTCAAGTGTGGACCTCGAGGGTGATTCCTCATTCGTTCACCTTGACGATAGCATCGAGCGGGAATTCCATCGAGGGTGATACCTTAGGGTTCCCCCTTGGTGTCAGACACACGGAGACTTGGTTACTATGACTGAACACTGAACCATGATAACATGATACTAAAGACGGGTCGGCCCTGAGGGGTACCCACGCGAGCATGAATGCGAAGTGATGTGGAGTCGGGTTGACCTGAGGGTGCCCGCGAGATAACTACGAGGCGTGGCCGGGCATTCTTAGCCCTTGCCGCAAGTCCTCAGGACGGGGCGACGGGGTCACATCAATCGTGAGTCTCTGCTCGTTACCGCACGCTCCTAATCCACTAATGGTTTGGATATTTGATCCGAGGGGCCTCTGGCCTGATAGCACTAACCATCACGTGGGCATTGTATGGGCGTTCTGTGTCGTATACTTCAGCCGAAGCTTAATAGACGTCAGCGACTGAGCGGCGCGCGCTGTATTGGACTGGTTACGCAACCGCGCTTGTATTAAGGGGTTGCTAGGTCTGCTTTCGGCCGCCCACGCAACACGCAGGAGTTCCCGGGGCGAAGGCCCAAGACCCCTGGGGGCATAGGTTAGACCGGCGTGCTGACCTCTCTGTTAAGTATTTGGTCGGGTTGCGGCGTGTTGCTTAGCCGAGGCCGGGCATGACCCGGAAAAGTGTGTCCGACCGGAGTTAAACGAGCGTGGTGGGTAAGTTGGTGCACCCCTGCAGGGAAGAAACTTCTATCGATAGCCTGTCCTACGGTAACGGACACTCGGAGTTGTATCCCGATCGGTACAACTAGAACATGACTTGAGATGAAATGGATAGTATGGCTCTGGGATTGCTTTCTCGCGGGGAGTCGAGGAAGAATCTCTGGCCGAGGTTGATGACACTGTTATACTTTACATTATGTTATTCTGTTCTCTTCTAATGCTGCAAGACTGATGAAGATGCTTGAAGATGCTAGTCTTCGATAGGACTAGGCTTTCCCCCTCTATTCTGGCATTTCTGCAGCCCAGTCCACATATACCGCCCCCTTTGAAAATGTTGCATATGTAGTGTAGATCCTTGCTTGCTGAGTACTTCGGATGAGTACTCACGTTTGCTTTACTTTCTTTATCTCCCCATATCCATTTGATGTCACCAGACGACGGAGCCCCTGAGTCAGATGCCCCAGTCGACGACCACTTCTACTACCCGCCCGGCGAGTACTACTACTACGAGGAGCCGACTGACGACCAAGAGTAGGACCGGAGGGTCCAGGGCAGGAGGCCTACGCCTTTCGATCGTAGTATTTTATTTTACCCCGCCTTCCAAAGGCTTATCTCTGTTCTGTAATATATCTGTACCCAGATATCTGATGCTTCCACTGACGCTTGTATGTCATCGAGCTATGTATTCGAGCCCTCGAAGCCCTGGCTTGTAATATTAAGCTTGTATGATTTTATTTATGTTTTAGAGTTGTGTTGTGATATCTTCAAGTGAGTCCTTAGGCTTGATCGTGTGCATTTGCGTGTATGGTTAGTGCATGATTAAGCCGGGGTCGTCACATACACAAGTTCAGCATGTTTACGCATCCAAATGATTGATAGAACACAACCAATATCATCCATCAAAACACTTTAATTACCTAGGGTACAGACTGGTAAGTGATGTTCACTCGATGGTACTTCTTGCTAAAATTAATGCTTGTTTGAGCAAACTTTCGAGTACATAAGAGGCAGCACAGACCATCTGAACTCTGCTTGTAGGTTTATCCTCATGATAGTGGCCTTGATGCCGCGAGAGGTTTGAGCAAATTGGCCACTACTTTCATCCAACTAGTTTACCGACCCATCTTTGTCGCGTATCTCGCCAAAATTATACATTGCAGACAACAAACGAGGCGGTCGACAAAATGAACCACCCAAAGTTTTTGTTCAGTTCAACTGAAATGGAGCATCCCAGACATGCAGACTGGTTAAGTTCCATATGAATATATGCGTCTACCAACTTTTCTGGAATCTTTAGACTCCATGGCATACAGTTCGCTACCAGCATACGAGCCGATAACAAAAAGCGCAAGTTGGGACCAAAGACTGGACTACGTTTTTCAGGGCTATGCGCAAAGCAATATTGTTGCCGTTCACTCTGGCACTTCTTCTTGTCAACATCGATGCTTGTTTGAGTGAACTTGGGAGTACATAGCAGCACCATAAGTATCTGTCCATCTAATCTTTTTGTGCAGTCTACTTAAATCGGCCAATGTAACGATTTGCCTGCGAGTTTAGGCTCACAAGTTACTCCTTTATGAAATCGGCCAACAGTCGCACAATACAAAATTACCATTAGATATGACAAACACAATAATCAGGATGAAGACCGGTACCAACCTGTGTGAGGAAGCATATCAATTAGTGCTCCCTTTGACTGGAAGCCGAGATAAGCGACTGAAAGGAAAGGAAGGAAGCAGTCGAGGCAATGAACCACCCAAAGTTTTTGTGCAGTTCAACTGAAATCGAGCATCCCTGTTGGCACATATATTGAGAAAGTGAGATTACTGTAATAGTGGCACTAGTTGATGAAACATACACTAACAAATAGAAGCATCCTCATTATCTTAATGGGTAAAGTTAGCAACATAGTAGCCTTGCTTAAAGAGAGGTATTAGTTTATTTTATCAGCACCAATTAGCTCAACACTCAAAGCATTGCCATGTAACATAACTTGCAAAGATTTAACGTGCAAAGATAAAGGACTTTCTCATGACAGTAGCAAAACAGTAGCACGATACAAATACAGATGACAACACACTAATCTGGATGAAGGCCATAGGCCGGTACCAACCCGAGCAAGGAAGCTTATTCAAGTAGTCCCAGAAGAGAAGATAAAGCACTGACTAGAATCATTCAATAGTATATATTTTTGTGCACTTCCAAGGTACGGTTGACATCACTCTTGTTTACCAGTGGTGAGATTATATCGAGAGATTATCAAGAACTTCCAGCAGAGTTAAATCACTGGTTGTGATACAGTTCATTGTATCCTCTTGTGTAGTTCCACTAAAATGTACGATTGACACAACACGATCCCTATTTGCACAAGTAGGAACAAGATGAAACATTCATTAGCTTAGTGAGGAAGGTGAAAGTATCGAGAAGAGGGGTCTAGAGGGGGGGGGGGGTGATTAGACCCTCAACAAGTAAAAGTGGCAATTTTTAAGTTGTTCAAGTTAAGGTGGAGTTTTAGCACAAGTTTAAGCATTCACAATACATTTCAAGCAACCATGGAAAGAGTATATGCAGCGGAAAGTGTAAAGCATGCTAATTGCAAGAAAGTAAAGGGATGGGCTTGGAGTGTGCAAACGGAAAGAAGACGTGAAGATTTTTGGCGTGGTTCCGATAGGTGGTGCTATCGTACATCCACGTTGATGGAGACGTCAACCCACGAAGGGTAACGGCTGTGCGAGTCCACGGAGGGCTCCACCCACGAAGGGTCCACGAAGAAGCAACCTTGTCTATCCCACCATGGCCAACACCCACGAAGGACTTGCCTCACTCGGGTAGATCTTCACGAAGTAGGCGATCTCCTTGCCCTTACAAACTTCTTGGTTCAACTCCACAACCTTGTCGGAGGCTCCCAAGCGAAATCTAACCAATCTAGGAGACACCACTCTCCAAAAGGTAATAGATGTTGTGTTGATGATGAAATCCTTGCTCTTGTGCTTCAAATGATAGTCTCCCCAACACTCATCTCTCCCTCACAGATTTGGATATGGTGGAAAGATGATTTGAGTGGAAAGCAACTTGGGGAAGGCTAGAAATCAAGATTCTTGTGGTAGGATTGGTATATCTTGATCTCGACACATGAGTAGGTGGTTCTCTCTCAGAAAATGTATGCTGGAAGTGTAGGCATGTTCTGATGGCTCTCTCACCTATGGAGAAGGGGGTGGAGAGGTATATATAGCCTCCACACAAAATCCAACCATTACACACATTTGACCCAACTCGGTCAGACCGAATAGAAGAACTCGGTGAGACCGATTTAGTTTAAAATGTGAAAGTTAGGAATCTCGGTGGGACCGACTGGAACAACTCGGTGGGATCGATGTGCTAGGGCTTAGGGCAAACATCAACTCGGTGGCACCGATTGCATCAACTCGGTGAGACCGAAGTGAAGCAATAAGGCAACAGAGAGAATGTCAAGCCAACTCGGTGAGACCGATTGCATAACTCGGTGAGACCGAAATAAATGCAACAAGTCACAGAGCATTGGCAAGGCCATCTCGGTGAGACCGAGATCCGTATCGGTGTGATCGAACTGTTAGGGTTTCTGGCAGTGGCTATGTCTTATGAACTCGGTGGCTCCGGATAGTATGAATCGCTGGGGCCGAGTTGGAGTTTGGGATTTTGACATATTTGGAATGAGAAAGTGGTTGAGGGTTTTGGAGCAATATCACTAAGCATTTGAGCAAGCAAGCCATTAAGCAACACCTCATCCCCTTTTAATAGTATTGGCTTTCCTATGGACTCAATGTGATCTTGGATCACTAAAATAGAAATGAAGAGTCTTGAGCTTTTGCCAATATGTGTCCTTAGCATTTTGAAGGGGTTCCACATCCTCTTGTCCTTTCCACGCCATTGTTGAACTTGTCTGAAATACACTAGATAAAAGCATTAGTCCAACAAGAGATATGTTGACATTAATTACCAAAATCACCCAGGGATCACTGGTGCTTTCAATCTCCCCCTTTTTGGTAATTGATGACAACATACATCAAAGCTTTAGATAAATGATATGAAGAGTAACAAGTAAAGCTTTGAAAAGACATGTAACATGCATAAGCTCCCCCTACATGTATGCAATCATGTGAAGATAGGATATACTAACATGTGAATGCATTAACATGACAGAGCAAGCAGAGAGTTACATGTATCTTGGCTATATGCATCAGAGCAAATGATATGATTTAGAAATGTACCTCCATGTTTATGAATCCCTCTTGCAAACAATATGTACACCAGCAAGAGATCATCATGCACATGAGTGTGATGCATATACTTACCTTGTGGTCTTGAGCTGACTTTGGAAAGAGTGGACTTGAGAAAACAGGTTATATAACACAAGAACACTCCTAAGTAAAGCAGTTTCAGAAAACCACAAAAGTACCAAGACTGGGATGACATGTAATGGGTGAGTACTGAGTACTTCATTTAGGTATAGACATGTCCCCAAAGATTTAAAGATGTGCAATGAATTCCAAAGATTTTTCTCCCCTTAGACATGGACTCTTTCTCCCCCTGAATCTGATGTTGGATAATGGGAGAAGGTAGGGTGAGATAAAATCAGAGCAAGATAGGGTAATATAAACCAAAATTAGAGCAACAAGAATGTTAGCAATAGCTAAGATCAAACATATTGACATGTCTTTCCCCTCTTAAAGACATGGGACTTCTCTCCTCTTTGTTAACAAGCATCTGTAGAAGAGCTTAGATGTGCTCATATGGTAAGCTTTGATGTGCTCTCTCTCCCCCTTTGACATCAATTTCCAAGAAGGGCACTTCTGGAGCATGAGTCAAGTAAGTGTGGTCCTTGAGAGTCACTACAAAGCAGTAGATATTTCATGATGCTTATAGAGAGAAGAATCATTGAATGGAGCTGAAGAAAATAAGCAGTTAGAAATGGCAAAGCATTTTCTCGGAGTGGAAATCGGTGACGCCGATCCGTTTTCCGTCGGTGGCTCCGAAATGACAAAGGCACAGAAGGTACTTATCGGTGAGACCGAGTCAGTCCATGTCGGTTGTACCGATGAACTATTCACAAGGAGACCTTGTTTTTTGGTCGAGCCGATAGGTTTGGATTGGAGGGACCGAGTTCAACACAGAGTAAAGATTTTGTCATCTCAGCTCACTTAGCAAATGAAATCTCACAAAGATTTGCAAGGAATTAACAGAAGGATTTGCAATGAATTTACAACAGGGTCACAGAAGAAAAAAAATAGAAAAGAGATCTAGATGAAGTTTTTTTAGAGAGAGACAAAATAGCAAAAAAATATGCAAATACAAAAAGGAACTGAGCAAAAGAACACTAGAGAACTTCATCTAGAAAGGGTCAGTGGCAAAGTCACCTATGTTAGAGTATATTGATTGAGGAGTCAAGTGATAACACTTGATCGTAGGTCATACTCATCGTTTAAGCTCAAAATGGGGTTACCATTTTTCGTTTAAGCATTTTGATGTATTCACACCTTGTTGAGTTGCTTTAGCTCATGACTTGGAGCAAAGCTTCTCTAAGGTGGAATTACATACCTTGGGTTGTGGTGTTGATCTTGATCATGTAGTTGAACTTGTGTTGGATGCTCAAGGTTGATGTTGTTCATCAAGAGTTGGGAGCATCACTAGTAGTTTGAGTTCATCTTCCTACATGGGTTAGTCTTGTAAGGAAGAGCACTTGTGTATCCAAAATGACAATCATGAAACTTGATACCATTTGAAATTTGATATATTGAAATAGTTAAAGGATATGTTGAGTGAGTTCATGCTTCCTTGAATTCAACAACCATATCATAGGGACTTGGTGATGTAGAAATTGCTCAAGATGTGAGTGGCTTGCAATCTCATAGATTTGGGTTCATCCAAGTACCTACAAGGGTTAGATAACATGCAAGGGTACAAGTATAGATCCAAGACATATGATCATCATCATAAGAGAAATATCAAGGATTAGTCATAAAAGGCTCATGCCTTGCATGTATCTAAATGGAGTTTCTACTCCAAGTCTGAGGCATCAATGATATTCAATTCACCTCTCAAATGGAAAAATACTTTCTCATCAAGCGGTTTGGTGAATATATCCGCCAATTGCTTATCGGTACGAACATGCTTAAGATTGATGTCTCCTTTCACTGGTATAGCGAGGTGCTATACAAAGGGTTTTTAACCCCTTTCCGCGACGGCATTCTGAACCGTCGCCGAGTGAGTGTGTGTGATAGGGGGGTCCTTCCCACACGACCCAGAAACCGTCGGGGATAGGCCCTCGTGGCACACACGCTCGGCAAAATGAGGTCGTGTGCGACGGGCGAGCGATGAAATACGATTATACGTACAGTTATGCTAAAAAAATACAATTATACAGGCCAAATCGTTTCCAGTCGTAAGTACATCCCACACAGTCAGTTCCGGCTAAACGTTTCCATTCGTATGTACATTCCACACAGTCAATCCAAGGAATACGTTTCCATTAGTATGTACATCCCACACAGTTAATCCTAGAAGTACGTTTCCGTTGGTATATACTTCCCACACAGTCACTCCAAGGAAAACGTTTCCGTTCGCAGGTACATCACACATAGTTTTTCCCATTAAATCATTTGTGATAGCGTTGCCATTGCAGACGATATTAACAATTTTACCGTTTGCATTATTGAATGCATCACACACGGTGCATAGAAGAAACTGTGTGGCATAGGCTGTCCATCACACACACTTTTTATGTGGTAAACATTTGCGCAAGGTGGCCTAACGCAAATAGTTTTCAAGAGGAAGTCGTGTGTGATTGTTCATTTATCCAACACGGTTTATTCCTAGAAACTGTGTGCGTTGCCTGAGGTCATCGCCCATGATGTTTTCTCAATAACCGTTTGCAGTAGAAAAACCCAATTAGCAGTCTAATCGGCCATTAGCAGGCTAATTGTCCTATTATTAATAATCCATTTATTACTCTAATTGACATTTCATATTAAGCACAAAATGTATTTCATTTTCGTATTAAGGAAGCAGGATTTCATAATTGAAATACATTAGAGTACAACATCATATAGCTTCAGCACTCAGCTACCCCATTACACAACTGCACAGGCACCAAGTTTCACATGCAACATCTATAATCTTTCGAAATTAGCATCATAGATGGTACATAGACAGATGAATCTCATCTGGAAAACTGCTGAAGCGGAAGGCGAATATTGAGCCTTCATTGATGTTGAAGGTCTTTGCAACTTTAGGCCAGTGCCTGTGGATGATTGACCGTCCATCCTTCGTCCTCTTCAGGAACACTTCAATATTGAACCGTGGGTGTTGTATGAATACCATCCTCGCCTCCTGACTATACAGGTGGTTTGAGAGGTAATCATCAGTGAACTGCTTTGGAAAGGCCTGAAAACAAGGATGTGCATAAATATCTTCTCTAGATTGGAAATGGGGCAAAGGAATAAAAAAGGCAAGGTATAATAGTTAGTACCATCCTGTAGTCAACTGATGTCTTCTTCATTATGCAGACAAAGATCTTGTTGTTTTTTGTCGCTAATTTCTTTATCCAAACAATCTTTTTGAGTTTCTTGACTTGACTGATATTCATGGACAACTCATTTCCCCATATGCAAAAAGGGTCAAACAGTGGGTCAAAACCTCTGACAGCAGGACCTACATGTGCAAGACTAAATTGTTAAAAACCTAAATATTAGAATGGTTCCTGCAATTGCACAATAATGTGCTATTAGACAAAGGACCATGCATGTGCAAACCTCGATTGTAAACCTCGGTGCTTCCCATTGTTTCCCTGCAACACATATAGTTAGTGATCAGGTTAAGTGAGGGTTCGCATGCTATCAGTATAATATGTTGATGAAAAATAAGCACATTGCAGATTCATCGGATTAATTCGAGCCATAGGGAAAACCCATTTATCCAAACCAAGCATGATTAAGAACTAGGAAATATAGCAATTGTATGTGTTTCTCATGTATTAAGTGCAGCCAAATTCGATTTATTCCTCAGATGCACAACAATACAAAATTCTACCCACGACAATTGGACATCGCATTACATAATTGAACCAAGCAGTTAACTAAACACCACACCAAATGAACCAAACATTAACTGAGCACCACATTGCACAATATAGCATACTCCTAATAGAAGACCAGACAGTTAACCAAACCAAGCATGCTTAACAACTTGGAAATATAGCAATTGTATTTGTTTCTCATGTATTTAGTACAGCCAAATTCGATATATTTCTCACATGGTATACAATAACAGAATGCACCCACAACAATTGAACTTCGCATTGCAGAATTGAACCAAATAGTTAACTAAACACCACAACAAATGAACCAAAATTTAACTGAGCACCACATTGCACAATATATAACATACTAGAAGATCAGATAGTTAACCAAACCAAGCATGCTTGACAACTTGGAAATATAGCAATTGTATTTGTTTCTCATGTATTTTGTAAAGATAAATTCGATTTATTTCTCACATGGAAGACAATAAAAATTGCACCCTGAAGAATTGAACATCACATTTGCAGAATTGAACCAAACAGTTAACTGAACACGACTATCAGGGTACACAAACAGGGGTGTATGTTTCCCCCTGACTTGTGCACGGACAGGCACGTCTCTGGCGCGGCAACAACAAGGCAAGCTCCACCAAGTATCCAAGACAAGGCCAAGTAGAAGAAATAGCTCTTTGAGAAATCAAAGGGCGGATCAAGAAGACCAAGACAAGCCGAAGGAACAAGATATCACTAAGGGAAAAGCCTCCCTTGCCGGGCAGGCGAGCCTGGTCAGGTCGAGGCCACCCCAAGGGCAAGTCCCGAGACCTCCCCGGCAAGGGTTGCCGGGGCGCCAACGGCCTGCCTCCCCGCCAAGGCTCCACCTCACAACAACGCCGGTCACTTATCGGTGCGGTGTCAAGCCCCCAAGTGATTAAGTGGCTGTCATTCAGCACGTGGCAGCCATTTCCGAGGAAGATCATGTTGGAAATATGCCCTAGAGGCAATAATAAAATGGTTATTATTATATTTCTTTGTTCATGATAATTGTTTATTGTTCATGCTAAAATTGTATTAACCGGAAACCGTAATACATGTGTGAATACATAGACCACAGCATGTCCCTAGTGAGCCTCTAGTTGACTAGCTCGTTGATCAATAGATGGTTGTGGTTTCCTGACCATGGACATTGGATGTCGTTGATAACGGGATCACATCATTAGGAGAATGATGTGATGGACAAGACCCAATCCTAAGCATAGCACAAGATCGTATAGTTCGTTCGCTAGAGCTTTTCTAATGTCAAGTATCATTTCCTTAGACCATGAGATTGTGCAACTCCCGGATACGGTAGGAATGCTTTGGGTGTATCAAACGTCACAACGTAACTGGGTGACTATAAAGGTGCACTACAGGTATCTCCGAAAGTGTCTGTTGGGTTGGCACGAATCGAGACTGGGATTTGTCACTCCGTATGACGGAGAGGTATCTCTGGGCCCACTCGGTAATGCATCATCGTAATGAGCTCAATGTGACTAAGGAGTCAGCCACGGGATCATGCGTTACGGAATGAGTAAAGAGACTTGCCGGTAACGAGATTGAACAAGGTATAAGGATACCGACGATCAAATCTCGGGCAAGTAACATACCGATGGACAAAGGGAATTGCGTACGGGATTGATTGAATCCTCGACATCGTGGTTCATCTGATGAGTTCATCGTGGAACATGTGGGAACCAACATGGGTATCCAGATCCCGCTGTTGGTTATTGGCCGGAGAGATGTCTCGATCATGTCTGCATGGTTCCCGAACCCGTAGGGTCTACACACTTAAGGTTCGGTGATGCTAGAGTTGTTATGGGAAATTATATGTGGTTACCGAAGGTTGTTCGGAGTCCCGAATGAGATCCCGGATGTCACGAGGAGTTCCGGAATGGTCCGGAGGTGAAGAATTATATATGGAAAGTCCAGTTTCAGTCACCGGAATGGTTTCGGGGGTTATCGGTATTGTACCGGGACCAGCGGAAGGTGTCCGGGGGTCCACCGGGTGGGGCCACCTGCCCCGGTGGGCCAAATGGGCTGAGCATGGGAGGGAACCAACCCCTGGTGGGCTGGTGCGCCCTCCCAAGGGGCCCAAGGCGCCTAGGGTTGGAAACCCTAGGGGTGGGGGCGCCTCCCACCTGCTTGGGGGGTAAGTTTCCCCCCTGGCCGCCGCCCCTCCCCTTAGATGGGATCTAAGGGGGCCGGCCCCCTCTCCCCTTCTCCCTATAAATAGAGGGGGGGGGGGTGGGAGGGCAGCAGCACCTCTTCCCTGGCGCAACCCTCCCCTCTCCAACACCTCCTCCTCCTCCGTAGTGCTTGGCGAAGCCCTGTCGGAGAACCACAAGCTCCACCACCACGTCGTCGTGCTGCCGGAGCCCTCCCTCAACTTCTCCTCTTCCCTTGCTGGATCAAGAAGGAGGAGACGTCCCCGGGCTGTACATGTGTTGAACACGGAGGCGCCATCCGTTCGGCGCTAGATCGGATCTTTCGCGATTTGAATCGCCGCGAGTACGACTCCATCATCCGCGTTCCTTGTAACGCTTCCGCTTAGCGATCTTCAAGGGTATGAAGATGCACTCCCTCTCTCTCGTTGCAAGCTTCTCCTAGATTGATCTTGGTGATACGTAGGAATTTTTTTTGATTTACTACTACGTTCCCTAACAGATCATCCCTAAATGACACCCGTCTAGGGGCGTGTCACGCAGATAGGTGAGAAGGTGGTTGAATGGCACGGCAAGGCTTGCCGGGCTACTTCCACGACGTGACACTAAGCAGTGCTTTTAATGCACCTTGTCCTGTCTGCAGAGTTAGGTATGATAGCACTGTGGCTATCTAATCACTGGATAATGATTGTTTTGCCACTGTGGTAACCCCTTGACCTATAAAAGGAGGGCCGAGGCAACCTTAGAAATGATTCGGACCCTTGTACACTCATACACATGTAGCTGCTCTCCCTGAGGTGACCTTGCCGGGCTTGAGCGCTGCGTGTTCGTCACGGTCTTCCACCCAATCCACCAAAGCAGGAGTAGGGTTTTACGCCTCGCGGCGGCCCGAACCTGGGTAAAAAGCACCCGTGTCACCATTGTCATGCTGTTCTACGATCTCCGCTCTTTGTGCAACTTGCCCTTCCCCCTTGCCGAACCACAAAGGGGCCGATGGCCCCATAGGTGATCGTGTCGAACCACGACATCTTTGGCACGCCAGTTAGGGGGGAGCGCTTGTGCGAACCCGAGGACGTAAACAGCATGTCAAGCTACGCCGACATCAGCGTCAACGCTCACATCATCAGCGGCTCCTAAGGAAAGAGGTGACACCACCCCCTCATTCCGCCTCGTCCGGACCCCGCCGCCTACACCCACCAAAGCAGAGATGACGGTGCAACAGGGAGGTTGCGACGGTCCCGAGGCGCCCGGGCGGCATGGCCCCCGCACTGCCCCTGTCCAAGGGAGAAGAGCGAGGCATGCAGCGACGCTGTCCTCCTGGCGAGATCCTGCTAAGCATGCCAGGTGCCTGAGAGAATCACCTAAGCGGGCGGAAAGCATGGTATGGTCTCCTCCTCCTCCTCCCTCATTTTCGCTCGTCGACGATAGATCCGCGCAGGGGGGCGACGTCTTCAATGTCAATGAACCCACGCGGAACTCGGTTTAGCACTTGCCCCGCCAAGGGAAAGTCCTGAGGGAAGCGTTGGTGCAGATCCATTGATTGACGCCCCGGCAAGTACGCTCCAGCAGGGCTGTCTGCGCCAGCATGACTTTTTATGCCCATAACCGTGATGTCGTCGATAGCAAAGGGAGAGAGGAAAGGGGAGCCGACCATCCCTTTTCACCGTATGTTATCGCTCGCAAATATTTGATTACCCCCTCCGGCTCTTGGCTGGAGTGGGCGTGCAACTAACAAACCGCCAAGTCTCTTTCTTGTGCGTGTTTCTGTCGCTAACCTTTGCAGACTTGGGACCAACAAGCAAATGCCGTCCCCTCGGGATATGCGGGTGTGACGAACAATCACGGTTAAAGGAGAAGGGAATCATGAACGAAAGCTAAGTCCATGTGTTCTCTACTTTTCCTCTCTAGAATCTGCATTTGCTTATCCCTCGGATAAGCAGGATGTTTCGTATGAAGAAATCTTTCGTGTGGTGGCACCTTACCGGATTTGTCTGCGCCCCCACTCTATTTCGAGCCTGCTCACAGAGCGGGCGGCTGCGTCAAAGACGCCTAAGGAAAAACCTGCCGGGGCGTGTCTTCGCCAACTGAATGCTAAGGATCCGTTCCTCGCAGCAATCGCGGCAACATGCTACTAGTGGGCAACCAAAACACACAAAAAGAAACTAACCATACAAACATCCATGGATAAAACACAAGAGGGATAGCATGCATTTAAAATTAATTAAACTCCAGTTTCGCGCGAGCAAAAGTAGTACGGGATCTAAACACAAGACATGCATAATGTTTTGTTACAGGGCATTACGGCGACGCGAATGATTCAGGGCCATGCTTGGCGGCCTTATGGAGCCCTGGGGACGGAGAGCACCTTGTCGGCGAAAGGGGCAGCCTTCTCCTTGGCAGCGGAAATGTCTGCGCCTTCCGGCAGCCTCCTGAAGCCGTCGACGAGGTTGAGGTCCGGATGGCGGAAGGCGATGTTGCTCAAGACCATGAAGAGGGCATTTCGGGCAAGATTTCGGGACTCGCTGGCGAAATGAGCAGCTCTTTCTTCCTCATGCATCCTCAGCCCTTCGATCAACCCGTCGAAGAAGAGCGATAGCTTGACACTTGGGACCTCGTGCCTGTCAACTGAGAAGGCTGGGCTCGCCATGCCCATCGTTGCGATCTAGGTAGTGAGGCGCTCGGCAATGTCGACCAGGTTCTTGATCCAAAGATCACGCTGCTGAACCTGGTTTGCCAATTTGTCATCTGTGTCCTTCTAGAGGATCTTTGTATTTTCCAAGTCCCTTATTAGCTGCTTCTCGCGAACCCCGGCAGACTCAATCTTGCTCTCTAAAGTGCCAAGCCTTGCCTTCATATCAGTGATGGTGCCGTTAGCGGCATCAAGGGCCTGGCCCTTAGAAGAGAGTTGCGATTGCACCTTTTTCAGAAGAATCTCTGCCTTCTGCGCCTCCTCCTTAAGGGCCGCAGCTTCCTTGGCACTCCCGGCAAGTTCCTCTATCAGTTTGCCCGCCTGTTGATCAAGAGCAGCTTTCGCAGTGGATGCAGCTGCAAGATATTCGGCAACCTTCTTCACTTGAGTAGCGGAGTCAAGGGTGAGCGCGTCAAGGGCCACCTTGTGCTTGTCTTCCAGCTCCTTGGTGCATTGCTGGACGAGTGTCTCCAGCTCTCCATCCTTGCTGCGAAGGGTGGCCTCGAGGCTCTCTTCCCAGGAAGAGACGTCCTTCTCTCTGGCGTCCAGAACCGCTACACGCTCCGCCAGACGGGCTTCTCAAGCAGCGACATCCTCTTTCGCCATGGTGATCGTCTCCTATTGCTGCAGAAGGACTTGGAACTGCTTGCTGTGCCACTCGCGCAGCTCACTGCCCTTGTCCCTCAGCTTCTGATCCACGCTGTTAGCGGAGTTGCATTGCTCTTTGAGTGTCAAGCACTTCTGGCGGTATCTGTTAAGCATTTCCTTGATGCCTGTCGCCACCGACTTCAGGAAGGACAGATCCAGAACTGCGTTGACTGAGTCATCATCCTCCTCAGCATGCTGGGACAACGGTGCGATCATGCGCTGGATCTCTTCGTCAAGATCATCGCTTGCTGCCGCGGACGAGCCAAGGGCTCCAAGTCCAGGTTGTGCGAGGGCCAGTGTCAGACTGCTCGAAGATGGCTCTGGGGTCGCAGCCGAGGCGCCGAATTGGGGAGGGGGGCTCATGGTCTGAAGGGGAGCTTTCTCCTCGACCACCACCTCCAGTCTTGGCACGCTGCCGGGGACCTCCTTTGAGACTTCTCAGATATCCCCGACAGCGATCTTGGCCGCCTTTTCAGCGGCATCCTTGCCGATGCTGGCCACCTCTTCCAACAGTTCCGGTTCCTCGACCACCGGGGCTGCAAACGAGATCAGCAAATAATGGCAGGGAAATAGTATGCGTCAGAAGGCCAGAGACTTGAAGCAAAACAATAAAGACAACAGAAGACGGAAGGATGAGCAAGTTACCCGGAGTCGTTTGCCATGGAAGGGCTACGGTTTCCCCGGCAGCATCAGTTGCCGGGATGCGACAACCGCCCTCCCCCTCGATGACCATGGCATCAACTTGAGCCAGTCCTTCCGTGGGGGCCCTCGCAGGAGACCCCTCGGCTCGGATATCAGGAAGAGTGGACCCCTCTTGAAGAACCTCGCCAGAGGGAATCTCCCCTCCTTCCTTGGCTGGAGGTGAGGCATGTTCATCCATGCCTCCCTTGGCGGAAGAGGCCTGTCCCACACTTCTGTGCCAGGGGCTGGGCTGGGGGCTTGGCGCTGGATCGTTCGTGCTGCTTCCCACCAAGCCTGTGCCCTTCGAAGGCCCCGACGACTCCGCCTGCTTGGGACGTTTGGTCCGATGGATGAGGGTTTCTTCCTCCTCTTCTTCCCTGTCGAAGGCAGTGAATAAGGTTGGATCAGCAAATCAACAAATACGCAAGACACCAATGGAAGGGAAAGCATTTTCCTTACTCTGAGTCCATGAGCATGGAGCCCAACACGAACTCCATAGATGGCAGGGGTCTCTGCTTCTCTTCAGGATTGAGGGGGCGGTGCTTCCCGGCAACTTCACGCCTTGCTGGGCGCAAGTAGCTCCGGTGAGGATGAGCTATGCGAGGAGCTCGAGTCTGATTGGGAGCTGGAGTCGACTCCCGTGACTGCCCGTCGCTTGGCAGGAGGGGTCTTGGCCTCGGAAAGACGAGAAGAATGCCGGCGCTCCATGTCCGGCTTGTCGCTCTTGGAGGTTATCTTCTTCACCTTCCTGACGGCAGGCGCAGGAACAGGAGCTGTTGGTCCCTGACTAGACGCCCACCTACGAGGGCGCTTGTCCAAGTCTGGCTCAGGGGCTTGTGGACCCGCTGAGAGCCACTCCTCCTTGGGCTGCTCCACCGCCTCGGCCTCGTCCCCTTCCTGGGCTTCGCTGCCGCGGCATATAAGGCTTCGATCCCGGCAGGCTAAGTCCCGGCAGGATCGTCCCCGGCAACCTCCTCTGCGGCATGCGCCTCGCTCTTGTCGTGGGAGGAATCCCCGTCTTCGGCCTCCCCTTCCTCTTCCTCCTCCACCCTTCCGGGCCTCGCCTTCTCGGCAGCCCAGAACGCCTTGTCCTCCTCAATCCACCTCTTGATAAACTCCGCCTCTACCGTGGAGGTGCGCTTGAACATATTGTTCTCCACCCTGGTAGCCCTTTCCACCAAGCTGGAAGTCCACTCAAGCTCTACGTCAAGCTCGAGTAATTGTCAATCGCTCGCAATCCCGTAAGCATTGCAGTCGGGCATCCACTTCAAAATCTGATCCAAGGCAGAGTTGACATTCAGCGGAACAACACCTACCGGTAGTTTGAACAGCCCAAGGCTACCAAACAGTTGTTCGCATAGCCAGCCGTGGCCATAAACCGACAGGTTGTTGATGAGGCCTGGATACAGACGCATCCTATCCGCAGCATCTCCATACCGCCAGGCAAACCTGTCCCTTTTCTGCAGCGGCGCGATGCGGCGTCGAAGAAAATCGGCTCCCACCTGTTCGATGGTTAGCCCGGAAGCTTTGAGACGGGACATTCTGTTCAGCGCCGGGCGGAGCCTATCGTCAGTAAGGCCCAATTCCCTCCAGTCGTTGCCGCACATGATGCACTCCGTTCGTGCCTGGCAATACTCTGGAGCATCCTCATCCTGGATCCAGCACCAGTCCGCCCGCCATTCCTCCCATCTACCTCGCTGCTGGCCAAGAAGATAGTCCCAAATCTCCCTCTTTCTTGGGGAATCTAACTTATGTTTCCTGAGCGATGGGCCTTGTTTTCCACCCTCGGGACGAAAAAATGCCTGAACAGATCCACATTGGGGGCGACCCCGACGAAGTTCTCACACAGATGGGCGAAAATTGCCATGCACGCCATCGCATTTGGCGTAAAATCTAAGAGGTGGAACCCGTACACCACCATCATCGCCTCAAAGAAATCCAAGAAGGGGGGATAAAGGCCGCAGAGGAAATACGCGCAGAAAAATCGATATGAATTCGGCGGATCCTTCTTCCCCTCCGGCAAGACTACGGGTGCACCATGCCCCTTTGGAACTTCCCTTCCCCACATGTATCCGTACCTTGCAACCAAGGCATCGCTATCCAGGCTCGACGGGAAGAAGACCACATATCCCCGTCGCTTCTTGTCCAGTTCCGCCGCTCTCCTCTTGTTCCCCTCCGCGACCATCTCCTTCGCGGTGGTCGCCCACTTCCCCTTGGCCGCGGGTTTCTTCCCCATCCTCAGAAGCTGTGGAGGGGGATGGAAGGTCGGGTGAGGCATCAAATGCGAACACAAGCACGGTGTGGTCGCGTGGCTTGAGGAAGAAGATGGTGGACAGAGAAATAGGTGCGAATGAGCCACGCCCTTTCACGTTTTTCCTTTTTATGAGGAACAGGCATAAGGAAAGGGGGCGACTTTTCGCTGCTTTCCTTAGAAAGTTACTGTTTTACATTAACTGCTACAGTCCCACGACCCCACGACCAATGGTAATTACGCGGAGTGGACGTTGGTTTCATTGGTCATCACAATCGTTGCACACACAACATTCCCTTGACGCGTGTCGATGCACTATTTAGGGCCTAACCCAACGTGCCCGGCGACACCTATGGCCCAGGCCCGGGGGCTTCTGTCGGGGTACACAAACAGGGGTGTATGTTTCCCCTTGACTTGTGCACGGACAGGCACGTCTCTGGCGGGGCAACAACAAGGCAAGCTCCACCAAGTATCCAAGACAAGGCCAAGCAGAAGAAATAGCTCTCTGAGAAATCAAAGGGCGGATCAAGAAGACCAAGACAAGCCGAAGGAACAAGATATCACTAAGGGAAAAGCCTCCCTTGTCGGGCAGGCGAGCCTGGTCAGGTCGAGGCCACCCCAAGGGCAAGTCTTGAGACCTCCCCGGCAAGGGTTGCCGGGGCGCCGACGGCCTGCCTCCTCGCCAAGGCTCCACCACTCCACCTCACAGCAACGCCGGTCACTTATCGGTGTGGTGTCGAGCCCCCAAGTGATTAAGTGCTGTCATTCAGCACGTGGCAGCCATTTCTGAGGAAGATCACCCCTAAATGACACCCGTCCAGGGGCGTGTCACGCAGACAGGCGAGAAGGTGGTTGAATGGCACGACAAGGCTTGCCAGGCTACTTCCACAATGTGCACTAAGCGGTGCATTTAATGCACCTTGTCCTGTCTGCAGAGTTAGGTATGGTAGCACTGTGGCTATCTAATCACTCGATAATGACTATTTTGCCACTGTGGTAACCCCTTGACCTATAAAAGGAGGGCCAAGAGGCAACCTTAGAAAGGATTCGGACCCTTGTACACTCATACGCGCGTAGTTGCTCTCCCTGAGGCGACCTTGTCGGGCTTGAGCGCTGCGTGTTCGTCACGGTCTTCCACCCAATCCACCAAAGCGGGAGTAGGGTTTTACGCCTCGCAGCGGCCCGAACCTGGGTAAAAACCACCCGTGTCACCATTGCCGTGCTGTTCTACGGTTTCCACTCTTTGTGCAATGTGCCCTTCCCCCTTGCCAAACCACGAAGGGGCCGATGGCCCCATAGGTGATCGTGTCGAACTACGACAAC
The DNA here is from genome assembly GCA_011799875.1 of Thinopyrum elongatum. NCBI lineage: Eukaryota > Viridiplantae > Streptophyta > Magnoliopsida > Poales > Poaceae > Thinopyrum > Thinopyrum elongatum. Next base: position 484,691,588 of record CM022300.1, on the reverse strand, counting down.
GACAACTAATTAACCAAACAGTTAATAAGTGAGCACCACATTGCACGACATATAGAACATGTACACTAGAGCAACAGATTGCATGGTAAAAGTAGATAGGACAATTCACTAGAATTTGTTAAGGAAAGGCAGGAGCAGCACATGCAACGGGTAAACCGAGCATGCTTAACCGACGTAGCTAGCAAACTGAACATAGGTCCTTATAGTGAGCTAATAAGACAAGCTACTCCTCGTCGGAGATATCAATGATGATTGGCTCCTTGGACATGGAATAGGGCGAGGCCTCCACATCGTGGGTGTCCTCGTCGTAGTGGTGAGTTGCCTGAGCCGCTCTGGGCACCAACCTGCTGGCTCTCGAGTTGAGGTAAGCACGGGCACGCTGAGAAAACACCTCGTAGTCTTCGTCGAAGGCACCCACGGTCGTTTAAAACAGCCAACCGCGTCGCGGCATCGGCGCGCGAGGCATCGACGGTGGCCTCGACGGTGAGGTGCTCCTCCAAGATTTGGGGGTCGGCATGAATGGCAGCCATCGCGACCTCATTCGCGCGTGCGTCCACGATTTGCTTCTCCACTGCCAAATGCTCCTTGAGCTCCTGGCTATACTGCGTGCACCATGGCTTAGGGCGGCGCTTATTTGCGGGAGGGGTCGGTGATTTGGGTGGAAGGTGTCGCGCTGGCAGTCGGGGCATGTGGGATGTGGAAGGGCGAGGAGGATGGGGGTCGGGTGTGGATTACCTGCCTGGATTGACGAGGCCGAGCAGCGTGAAGGAGGGTCGCCGGCGAGGAGGCGGTGCTGCAAGGAAGGAGCGAAGGTTTCAACTTGGAAAGGAAGGCAGAAACAGGGGAAATGTGGCTTTTGGTTAGGGGGAGGGGACGGGGAGGTAGATATTTCCGCGGAAGCCGAAATTTTTTGATCGGTGCAGCGAAAAAACTGGCGCGCAAAGTGTCATCAGACACAGTCCCCTATTCAGCACTGTGTATGATATGTGAACATCACAAATGATTCATATAGCTTAACCCGTGTGTGATGAGTTTGAACGTGCAAATTTTGGTCCGAATTTCCCTGGTTACAGTGGTCATCCATGTCATTGCATAATTTGGGTACACAAAGGAGACTACAGCACACCCACACTTCTTAATCGGGCAAGTTCAGCAATTAAACAGAGCTAGCTGACCTAAACATTACTCTAACAAATTAAAGACCGACGCTCTTAATTAAACAAAACAAAGAGTACTACTCCGGCTGGTGCTTGTTGATCTCCGCCGCCTCCTCCATATCCAGCTCGCGCCCGACGATCTCCTGGGGAAGGGGCTCCATGGCATCCATCGCACCATACTCGGCAAGCATCTCGCCATGTGCGTCCGCCATCTCTTTGGAAAAGGCCGCCACGAGCTGGGTGTGGGCGGCCGCGATCTGGGCTTGGACGGGCTCCGTTGTGGCAAGGTATGCCGTGGAGGAACGGACGGCTGCTCGAACGCTCTTGGTGATTGCCAACTCTTCGGCCGTGGGTTGCCGATCGTTGTCGGAGAAGCTTCGTTTGATTTGTGCGGTGACCGCCATGAGCTGGGCGTGGGCGGCCTCGACATGGTCACGGGCGGCCTCCATCAGGGCTAAGGCCGCCGCTGCGGAATGGATAGCTGCTGTGCCACTCTTGCCAGTTGCTATCCCTGAGGTAGATGTTGCTGCCGCCACCTGAGAAGCAACAGCGGCCATTTGGGCTGCCTTGGCCGCCCGGTCGCAGATTGCGGCCGCGCTCATGAAGCTTGTTAGCACGCGTCTGGCGGCTGCGGCCACGCTCTCACCGGAGTGGGACACCGAAGTTGCCCTCATGAAGTGGGTCGACGTCCCCACCTTTCATCGGCGATGATTGAATAGTGAAATGATATTTGGGGAGCGAGCTAGTGTTCTTGACACGCCGGCTGTGGACTGTAGCCGACGCACCTTCTCGCGTAAGGCATATGCGTACTATACTCCCATGGTGCTCCAAGATATTTTGTGTTGCATCTCACACGGTTGGTGATAATAAACTGTGTGCGATCTACTTGATTTTTCGTCTTGATTTGAATTACATAATGGGGTCATAGCGGCAAAGGAGGGTGTTTCAATTGCTAGAACTTTTATCTGCAGTGAACATGCAACTATAGGTGTGTCGTCAAAAAAATTGGAATTATTCAAGGTTCGTTTGGACATTTTTATACATTAACTTGTTTTTCTAGGCATTTCAGGTGCACAATTCAAAATTAAACTACATGCACATGCTCCGGTGCACCAAAATGGGTTGTAAAATCACATATGTGTCCATGGGTTTATGCTTATGTCCCATGCAATAAATGGGGATGAATTTCAAACACCACGACATCGTGGCTCTCCGGCAAATGTTGAGGTACTTCCTTTTGTAATTCTAGTAAATTCAAAACTCGTCTTAAATTCATGAACCTTGGCATGCTATCATGGAATGGCATCAACATGCTGGGGTAAAAAATATTGTCCCATTTGGGGCAGGTTATGGTATAAGCTTCTCACAAGAAGCCTCATGGTTTCGGTAGGGAATCGTGTCACCTTTGTGGACAAAACGATTTTCGTCGCCTCTTCTTGCTTTTAATTTTTTTTCTGGTGTCAACATAGAACAACATGAGTGTCGTGTTAAATTTTGGAATTTTTCCGGGATCGTTTGGACATTTTTATACGTTAACTGAGTTTTCTAGGCATTTATGTGCATAATTCAAAATTGAACTACCTTCACGTGCTCAAGTGCATAAAAATGGGTTGAAAAATCAAATGTGTGTCCTTAATTGCAAGCTTAGGTCACATGCAAGAAATGAGAATGAATGTCAAACACCTCGACACTGTCGCTCGGACGCTAACATTGAGATACATGGTTTTTAAATTCTAGTAAATCAAAAACGCGTCTGGAATTTATGAAACTTGACATGCTATCATGGAACGGCATCAACATGCCATGGTAAAAATATTGTCCCATTTGGGACAGGTTTGGGTATAAGTTTCTCACAAACCAGAGCTTCTCACAACAAGCTTGATGGTTTCGGTAGAGAACGTTTCACCTTTATGGACGAAACGATATCCGTTGCCTCTTCTTGATTTCAATTTTTTTCTAGTGTCAACATAGAACAACAGGAGTGTTGTGTTAAATTTTGGAATTTTTCGGGGTTCGTTTGGACATTTTTATACATTAACTGAGTTTTCTATGCATTTATGTGCATAATTCAAATTTGAACTACAGACACATGCTCCAGTGCATATAAATTGGTTCAAAAATCAAATCTGTGTCCTTGGTTGCACGCTTAGGTCCCATGCAAGAAATGGGAATGAATGTCAAACACCTTGCCACCATCGCTCGGCTGCAAACATTGAGATGCATGGTTTTTAAATTCTAGTCAATCCAAAACCCGTCTGAAATTCAAGAAACTTGGCATGCTATCATGGAGCGGCATCAACATACGGTGGCAAATTTTTTATCCCATTTGGGGCAGGTTTGGGTATAGGCTTCTCACAAACCAGAGCTTCTCACAACAAGCCTGATGGTTTCGGTAGGAAACTTGCTACCTTTGGGGACGAAACGATATCCGTTGCCTCTTCTTGCTTTCAAAATTTTTCTAGTGTCAACATAGAACAACAGGAGTGTTGTGTTAAATTTTGGAATTTTTTGGGGTTCGTTTGGACATTTTTATACACTAACTGGGGTTTTCTAGGCATTTTATGTGCATAATTCAAATTTGAACTACATGCACATGCTCCAGTGCATATAAATTGGTTGAAAAATCAAATATGTGTCCTTGGGTGCATGCTTAGGTCCCATGCAAGAAATGGGAATGAATGTCAAACACCTTGCCACCGTCGCTCGGCCGCAAACGTTGAGATACTTTGTTTTTAAATTCTACTAAATCCAAATCTCGTCTGAAATTCATGAAACTTGGCATGCTATCATGGAGCAGCATCAACATGCCGTAGTAAAAAAATTGTCCCATTTGGGGCAGGTTTGGGTATAAGCTTCTCACAAACTAGAGCTTCTCACAACAAGCCTGATGGTTTCGGTAGGGAACGTGCCACCTTTGGGGACGAAACAATATCTGTTGCCTCTTCTTGCTTTCAAATTTTTTCTAGTGTCAACATAGAACAACAGGAGTGTTGTGTCAATTTTTGGGATTTTTTGTGGTTCGCTATGACATTTTTATACATTAACTGGGTTTTCTAGGCATTTTATGTGCATAATTCAAATTTGAACTACATGCACATGCTCAAGTGCAGAAAAATGGGTTGACATATCAAATGTGTGTCCTTGGGTGCATGCTTAGGTCCCATGCAAGAAATGGGAATGAATTTCAAACACCAGGGAACTGTTGATTGCCGGCAAAACGTTGAGATACTTTGTTTTTAAATTCTAGTAAATCCAAAACTCGTCTGAAATTCATGAAACTTGGCATGCTATCATGGAATGTTACCCGACATGCTGTGGTATTTTTCGTGTCCATTTTGAGAGAAGGCACACTCGAATAACATCCAACAAAGGCATTTTGAAATAAGCTGCCACTTTAACATCTCAAACGTTTTGTAAAATTTAAATCATGTGCATTTTGTTAACCATTCACGTGACGCCACGCGTCACTCTTTTAATGGCTAGGAGGTGCCGTGCGGACAGGTGCTTGACTGAACGGGAGGCGTGCGAGCGCAGTCCACTGCGCAGTTGATCGAGAGGCGTGCAAGCTGTCCTCCAATGCGCAGGCTCACCGGGAAGCATGCGAGTTGTACGCTGCGCAGGCTCATTGGAAGCGAGCCCTTTGACTTCCATGGCCGCCCGCCTTGCTCGCATCCTCTCCATTAATGGCGCCCAAGCCCCTGTTTAATATGGGCGGCCTTACTGTTCGCCTCCCATTCCCCTCCTGCAGACCTCCACCAACGCCATGGCGCAGAAGGATCATATGCCACTAGTGTTCCAGTTTGGTGAAGTCGACCCCGAGACGGTGGAAATAGAAAATAAGGAGGGATGGGGCCTCATGGACATAGCCCTGAACAAGCTGCCCGCGGCGGTTGCTGCCCCCGCGCCCGCCCCAGCTCCCATCCCCGTGCCCACGCCAGCGACCATCCCTGTAGCATTAACGGGATGGTCACCGAGCACTATCGCAGAGCTGGAAGCTGCGGGCGTCAGCGAGGTTTCCGTGGACCCGCGCGAGCTCGTGTACATGCCAGGGCTAGCGCCCGTGCGCGCCCTTGCACCCACCGCGACGCCGGTCCCCGTGCTTTTGCCTGCGCCCGCCGCGCCCGCGCCCGTGCGCGCGCCTCCCTCATTGGCTGGACGCCGCCGTCGACCGCTACCTCGCAGCGCCGCGAGTTGCCGTCCTCCCGCGCCCCGCCCGTCGATCGCGCAATGACATGATGTTTGATTTCCAAGTGAAGAACATTCTGTGCTGTCCTGAAGACTTCAACAACGGTGTCCCGAAGGACAACAACGACAACGCCGGTGCGGCACGCTGCCGCCGGAATTATGTTTTTGGGTTTAATACTATATCTCGATCATATGAATATAAATTCACAGTGTGACTGAATGAAAGATATGGTTTGAACGAACTTGCGTTTTTCTCTCTGAATGTATAGACTTATCAAACGATTTTCTTTTAAAAAAGTCAATGGTTTTTAAATATAAAACACTAATCGCAAACGTTTTAGATAGAACACCCGTATGCAAACCGACAGCTTCCCCAGGAAGCCAAGGAAAAATGTGCCGAGCAGGATTTGTGCAGCTCTTGATCGTAAACGTTTTAGATAGAACACCCATATGCAAACCGACAGCTTCCCTAGTAAGCCAAGGGAAAATGTGCCGAGCAGGATTTGTGCAGCTCATCATCGCAAACGTTTTAGATAGAACACCCGTATGCAAAGTGAGAGCTATGGTCTCCCCAGTAAGCCAAGGGAAAATTCGCCGCGCAGGATTTGTGCATCTCTTCAACGCAAATGGTTCAGATTGAATACGGTATGCAAAGCGAGACTTCGGCGCTAAGCCAAGAGAAAATCTGGCACGCAGGATTTGTACATCCCTTCAACGCAAACGGTTTTTTCGGATGACCCGTGTGCAACCACGTACAGACAATTTGGTAAGATTTGCATCTGTCATATTGGATATATTGCCATTTGTCAAACTGGAAAGATTGACATTTGTTGATCTAGTAACATTGCCCTTTGTCAACCTTGTAACACTGCCATTTGTCAAAATATGCAGCTAAAAATCACTAGCAATATCTAATTTTTGTAACTAAAATTCAGTAATTAAGCATAGATTTCATTCATAGATTAAGGAGTCATTCTTTATACAAACAGTTCAACTCGACAGCTGAACCGACCAAACTTTTCCCCACTTGTTGCCAACCACGTACTGAAATAGCTAGTTCAACTATATATACTAGCTAATTTTAAGTACGTTGTACAGTTTCACCACATCTATAGTTAGATGAACTGAATAAAATAGCCCCTAAATACTACTACTACCGAGGGGCTTTGTACTACTTCCGGCAGCCTCTCCTCTGCCGAGCGCGCTCAGTAAGAGGCAGAGGAGGAGGAGCCTACCGACGAGCTGGACAACTGCAATACGGTGCTTTCCGCTGCTGCACCTTCAGCGACGCTCACCTCGAACGCCCTCTGCCGCTCCATACGACCCCTCTCGAAGCGGCGGAACTCCTCGTAGATCTCCTGATTCCTCGCCTCTGCGGCGGCGTGTGCTACGGCCACGGCGGCGGTAAGGCTCTTTGCGTGCTCGACAAGGCGCTCCTCCTCCTCCTCCTGCAGGAACTCGATGTAGCACGCAAGGTCGCTGACGCATATGCGGGCCTCCGCCTCCCGCCTTCGGGCGGCAGTGGCGGATCAGGTGATGACCCCGGCGGTCGATGGTGGGCTGGCGACCACGGCGACCGACGATGGGGTGGCAGCCACGACCACCACCTCCCGCCTTCGGGCCGCGGTGGCGGAGTGGGTGATGCCCATGGTGGCCGGCAGTGGGGTGGCGGCCACGACGGCCACCTCCCGCCTTCGGGCCGCGGCAGCGGAGCGGGCGATGGCCCTGGCTTTCGACGGTGGTGTGGCGGCCGTGGCGGCAGACGGTGGGGTGGCGGCAACGGCGGCCGGCAACAGCTGCCGACGGGCAGCGGCGGCGGAGCATGTGGTGGGTGTTTCGCGAACACCCAACAGGGACGCCACGCGCACTACACTACGCCGGGGACTTCGCCGCCACCGCGGTGTAGTCTCCCAACTGGAGCTGTCCTCTGATGACGGCGGAGTGGCTGAGCGACGATGACGGACCGGTGACATTGGGGATTGTGGGAGAAGCAGACAAGAGAAGCTATAGGGAGGGAGGGGAAAATGCGACGCAGGACTCGCCGACCGTGAGGGTTTATATAGCAGGCTGGTAAGCATTGGGATTTTGGGGGATTTCACCGAGTCGGGCGGGAAGCTTGCGTGGGAACCTACGCGGTTGCGCCGGAACGGGCTCACCGACGATTCTTTGGTGCCACTTGGAGCCACAGTTTGGCCAAAAGAACGCCCCCGCGCGCTGCTCAAGGTTGCGCTGTATGCCGTCTGTGGCAGCGGGGTGACAAGACGTGCGAGAGGAGGACGAAAGGACACGTACACATACGGTTAATAAAAAAATGTTTGCAATTTAATTACCTAATACCCCCGTCCTCGTTTATAAGTCGTCTATGTATTTTTGTGCCAAATTTTGATTAGAGCTTTAACTAATAAAATACGAATGCATGTCGCCAAAGATTATATCGTTGGATTCGTATTTGAACATAGTTTCCAATTATATAATTTTTATAACATGCATTAACATTTTGTTGGTTAAATTTAAGGTCAAAATATGGCACATAATATAGAGGGGACTAATAGACCAAGACGGAGTAGTAGCACACGGCCGCTCTCTACGCAGCATCGCAACTGCCGATCGGCTTGTAGACGACCATTCCCTACGTGTTCAACTGCTCTATGCGTGTGGTTGCTCGCGGTTGAGGCGGCCGCGGTGTGCTCTGCTCGCGTCCCGCCACGCTCGCTCTGCCCTCGCGTCCCTCCTGGCGCTCTGCCCTCGTCCCTCCATGCACGCTACCAGTGTTTGGGGCCGGCGCACGATCACGTACATTCGTGCTGCCATTATGCATGCGGTTGAGCCGGGCACGACGCCACGATGTAGTTACCCGCTGCAAAAACTGCCATGCGGACGCGCCGAGAATCCGGGCCGCCCGGCCCCCATTTATTCCTGTGGCCATTTACCTTCATCTCTCGCACCACATGACACAATAAGCACACCCACGACGACACATACAGAGAGGACATCCAGCGGTTCCAATGGCGCTCCCCATGGCTCCAATGGCACTCCCAGCGGCCAACGACAACAACGGGGGGCAGTTCACCACGCATCACGTAGTGGACACCCACGTGAGGGGGAAGGCCCTCTCGGTGGTGTACACGAACGAGCTGGTCTCGGTGGAGAGCTCCATCCAAACTATGGAGCAGTTGCTTGCTAAGGACAAGTGCCAAGTGGTCGGCTTCGACCTCGAGTTCACCAGCGGTTGTGCCGGGCATGATCAGAAGGTTACCGTCGCCCAGTTGTGCGTGCCACATGATGTCCTCATCTACCACTACCACCTGGACACAAGGCCTTGCGAGCGTTTCTCCAGGTTTATCAACAGCTCCGACTACAGTTTCGCTACGGTGGACACCACCAACGATCTAAAAGCGCTCAAGGTTTCGGGCTTGAAATGCCAGAATCTTGTCAACATCCAGGACCACTACAAGGTCTGGGGCAGCGACAACAACAAACAGAACTCCTTGGTTGACCTCGCCTCGGCCATCATCGATCCCTACTACATGAAGATGAAGGATGAGAGCAAGAAGACAAGAACGCCTGGCACAGTGTCTGGCATAAGAGACTGGATGAAAAACACGTCAAGTACGCGTACACAAGCTACGAGATGTACAGGCGGATCGTTGACATGAGGAAGTGTCTTCTTCCTGCCCCAGACGAGGGATCGAGCCACAGAGCAGTGGCGGGAGCGTCACAAGAAGTAGATGACTAGACGATCGTTTCTCCTAGTTTAGGATGCATGCAATTGTTTATTGAGGTGTGTGTGAATGATCTGTATAGTCACTTATGTAATTGGATGTTTATTTCAGTTATATATATATATATGTTATTCTTCTGTAGACAGAGCAAATCACACGGCTCATTAGCAGCAATCGTCTGTGTTATTATTGGTCTTCGCACACATTTCTGATTACGGACCTGTTTGCCGTGTATCACACACATCTTGTTCAGTTGAACTGTTTCTGTCGCCTTGTCTCATCGCAAACAGTTCATCCCAGTGAACTGTATGCCCTCCATCGCATACACCTTGATCTGGCTGACCGTTTCTATTGTGTTGCCTAATCACACATAGTTCATCCTAGTGAACTGTATGTCGTATATCGCACACACCCTCATCTGGCTGCCCGTTTCTGTTGTTCTGCCTCATCGCAAACAGTTCTGCTAGATTAACCATTTGCCACGCATCGCACATGCAACTCTAATCTGAACCGTGTTTGATGTCACTGCCATCGCAAACGTTTTGTATCTTTTTTGACGGTTTTATTACATCACCGTTTGTGATTAATGCATCGCACACAGTTTCATCGAAGGGTCTCTGATTGGACTGTCGCGTTTGGACCAACCTGCAGTAGTGCTTAGCAACATGATCTCGAATGAAATGGTAACGAACTTCAATGTGCTTAGTTCGAGAATGTTGTACGGGATTGTGATAAATCTTAATAGCACTTTCATTATCGCAAAGCAATGGAACATGTTTCACATGTATCCCATAATCCTTAAGGGTTTGTGTCATCCAAAGTAATTGAGCACAACATGATCCAGCGACAATGTATTCCTCTTCGGCAGTAGATAAGAATACCGGGTTTTGTTTCTTGGAGGACCAAGATACAAGGGATCTACCAAGAAATTGACAAGTACCCGAAGTGGACTTTCTATCAACCTTGTCACCGGCATAGTTCGAATCAGAGTAGCCAACAAGATCAAAAGATGACCTCTTTGGATACCAAATGCCAAAGTTTGGTGTATGAATTAAGTATCTCACTATCCTTTTCACGGCCTTAAGATGACACTCTTTAGGGGCTGCTTGATAACGTGCACACATGCACATACTTAGCATGATATTGGGACGGGAGGCACATAGATATAACAATGAACCAATCATAGAGCAGTAAACCTTTTGGTCAACCGGTTTTCCATCCTTAGTCAAGTCAAGATGTCCACTAGTAGGCATGGGTGTTTTCATACCTTTGCTTTCTTGCATGTTGAACTTCTTGAAAAGATCCTTGGTATAGTTTGTTTGAGAAACAAAGGTACCTTTCTTAGTTTGCTTGATTTGCAAACCAAGGAAAATTTTGAGTTCACTCATCATAGACATCTCAAACTTCTCCGACATTAGCCTTGTAAAGTTTTCACTAAATTGGGGGTTAGTAGAACCAAATATGATATCATCCACATAAATTTGGCACACAAATAATTCACCATTAACCCTTTTAGTAAAAAATATAGAATCAATCTTCCCAATTTCAAAGCCTTTTTCAATAAGGAACTTGGTCAAGCATTTATACCATGCTCTAAGAGCTTGTTTAAGACCATAAAGAGCTTTGTGAAGTTTGTAGACATGATTAGGTTTCTTGGGATTGACAAAGCCGGGAGGTTGTTTGGCATAGACTTCCTCCTCAATTTCTCCATTTAGAAAAGCACTTTTAATGTCCATTTGGTACAAAGTGATATCATGGTGATTGGCATAAGCAAGTAAGATGCGTATGGACTCAAGTCTAGCAACGGGGGCATATGTCTCACCATAGTCCATACCTTCGACTTGAGTGTAGCCTTGAGCGACGAGACGGGCCTTGTTGCGTACAACTTGTCCACCTTCATATTGCTTATTCCGAAACACCCATTTGGTTCCAATGACATTGTGCTTGTCATCGGGCTTTTCAACCAATGTCCACACTTGATTCCTCTCGAAGTTGTGTAGCTCTTCGTGCATAGCATTCACCCAATCCGGATCCTCAAGAGCTTCTTCAACCTTCATAGGTTCAACACTAGAAATGAATGAGTATTGTTCACAAAAGTTGGCCAAACGAGTTTTAGAGCGAGTGATTCTCCCGGTTTGAATATCATCGAAGATTTGTTCGACGGGATGATCTCTTGTGACTCTTGCTCTAACTCGTGAGAGCTTTTGTTTGGGTTGGGGTGGAACATCATCTTCATTGTCTCCTTCTTCTCCTTCTTCATTGTTGTTGGCGTTGTCATTCTCTTGTGGAGGTGGAGAGGGAGGTTGAGGTGGTTCTTGATACGTCTCCAACGTATCTATAATTTATGAAGTATTCATGCCATGTTTACAACAATTTTATATGGTTTTGGTATGATTTGCATGGAACTAAACCGGACTGACGCTGTTTTTAGTAGAACTACCGTGGTGTTGTTTTTTTGTGCAGAAATGAAAGTTCTCCAAATGAGCTGAAACTTTTTGATGATTTTTTTGAACAAAAGAGACCCTCGAAGCTTCGTGGGAGGACCAGAAGAGCCACGAGGAGGGCAGAACCCACCAGGGCGCGCCTGGAGCCCAACCCGTTGTGACACCCTGGTTTTTGGCAACTTTTTTTTTCTGTTCAAAATCTTTTTGGTTTTATTTGCATTTTGGTTGGTTTTTCAGTCAACTTTGGACTTATGTATCCTTGAATATTTTCCCAAGTGACCCAAAACCCTCATCACCTTGCCAAAACCTTGCCACACCTCTCTTGGATCAAACTTCAATTTTAATCTTTTCCAATAATTATTTTCTTCCTTTGGGACACTAGGTCATCACTATGGGTTGTGAAGCAATCTATAGCTCTGATGATCAGAAAAATCCCAAACTCATGCCACACATTCTTATCATCATATAATCTCATAATCTTCAAGAACATTCCATAGTCCACTACAAAATTTTGGCCAGAATGATTATTTTCCTTCTGGTCAGAATTGGTCAATTGTGAAGCAACTCATATTTTCTCAACTCAGAAAACTCTCAGAAAATTCCCTGAGATATTAGGGAACCTATCTTGCCACAATGTCCAGAAACATCATCTTGTCCAGTACAAATTTTTATCACCAAAATTGTGCCAAGTTTCTGCTCATTTCGAACCTCTGTGAAGGAAGTACAATCTAGAGGTATCTTTTTGAGCTGAAATTTTTATGGCATCTTCTCCTCACCAAATGACTCTCCTACACCAAAATTCAGCCCCAGCAAATCAACCAAGTGAGTGCAACAAGCTCATCTATGTTTCTGGTTCAGTACAGCAGTTGTACATGAATTATATCCAAATCTTGATGAAATTCTTTAAAATTTGGTCAGGATGGAGTCCTTCCGACATAGATCCTCCCAGACATCTCCACTGGCTCCATCTCCAGCTCATCACTTCTCCAGATCTCTCCCAAAGTTTCTGTCAGAAACTGTAGCTGAAGCTACGCTTCACAGCAGAGTGAACCTAGCCAAACCAAGCATGCGGAGGCACTAAGTGACCAAAGGAGAACACCCTAGACATGGTGCGCTGGACTTGGCCGGCCTCCACGCGTCGGACCCCGTGGTGAACAAGGTACTGGCATGCCAGTACGCGTGCTTTGCATCTTGCCGGCGTCGATCGAAGTCGATCCAGAGGCCTCGCGCTGCCATTTCGTGTCCTGGGGTACCGACATGGTCGTTGCCATCCACGTAACCCTCTCCCGCAGCTTCTCCTCGCCGGAATCGGCCTCGGCGGCCGCCACGGCACTCGGGCACTGTGCCGCCCGTGGCTGCACTGTGGCCTGCGGCGCGTCTTCTTCCTCCGCTAGCCTCCACTGCGCCTTAACTCCTCCCTGCCCTCTCCCATCTCTTCGCCCGCTCCCGGCCAGCTAGCAGTTCGTCCTGGCGCCGGCGACGTGTCCCGCGCCTCGCCGCTTCTGGAGAGCTCGCCCCTGCCTATAAAAGGCCACGGCCAGCCCTCCAGAGCTCCTCAACCCACTCCTCCACCTCCCAATCGCCCTCCCGAGCAGCGAGCCACGACCGAGAGGCCCTCTAGCCTCGAACCTCGCTCGAGATCCGCCGCCACCCGAGCCTAGTCGCCTAGCCATTCCACTCGTCCCCGGGCTCCATCGACTCTTCCAACGAGCTCAGCTCATTCTCCTGGTCACGCCCAACCTCCCGCCCGAGCAAATCATCGCCGGAACCGCCGTCTCCGATGACACCCGAGCGCCGCCGCTGGAGAGGAAGGGGACGATGCCGTCTGACCATCTCTTATTGATCTACGGGTACGTGCGTGTTCGCCTCGGTGAGCTCGTCTCATCCACACTCTCTCCCGACCTCACTGCCGTCTGTGTCGCCGGCGACGATCGCTGGAGTCCCGCTCTTCTCTGTTCTCTCTCTCTCTCTCTCTCTCTCTCTCTCTCCAGTTTAAACCCAGCCGCGGGGCCCGCACATCAGCAGGTCAGCCGCGCGCGTGCGAAGCGGTAAGTGGAGACACCTCTCCACTTTACATCTTCGACATGGCCCCCTGTCAGTTTTTCTATTTTCTGTTTAATTCCAGAGTTGACCAGGAACTTTGACCCTTAATAACTTTTTATCTATAAGTTCAAATCAGTTGATTCTTTTTGCATTGGGTTTGTCTTGAGCTCCTCTAATTTCTTGTCAAATTTGGTATTTTCCCCTACTTATAGAATTTCTGGTGGTCAAAACAGTGATATGTGACATTTTAAATTGCTGTTCCAAAATATTTTCAGAAGGGAACTTTTGTGGTTTTGAAGACCAGGACTTTTTGAGCAACCCAACAGAGCAAGGCAAGCCAGGACACCCATTTCATGAAGCATTTCAATAGCATTGCATATTTAAATGAATTACTTCCATTTACTTGCTATATAATAATTCATAGTAAATTAATTTAATGCCTAGTTGCTGTCATCATAAGTTATTATGATAAACCACTATGCTTGCTAAATGAAACTTAGTCAGTTGATCTAGAGTCACCTGTCCAGGCTTATCCGTGCAACCACATTTGCTGGTATGGGACGGCCTTGACTTGGTCTGGCTCCGTGCTCTTTCACCGGTACTTCCAGACAAGGAGGGTTATGCGTGCGTGCTACCCTGATCAGGTAGACGGCGATAACCCTGTGAGCCCAGTTAAGTATTGTGTCGGCGTCCCCGTTTGGGACAGTTTATGTCGGTGTACTAAGTATTGGGCCATTAGTACCCCATACTTGTGCACGGGCAGTTGTAGCCATACTCGCGGCAAGGCTTGTCGGGGAACAGTTCGAGGTTGACTCAGGCTACCAAAGAAATTCTCAAGTCAAAGATCTGAGGATCAGCAGATAAGAAGAGTTAGAACCCGAAAACCAGCTTCCCCGGCAAGATCTTGCCGGGGTGCCCTGCGAAGCCCGGCAAGATTCGGCGCCCGGCAAGGTTCGGCGCCCGACAAGATTCGGCGCCCGGCAAGATGCTGTTGCTGTGCCACCGCTCTGGCACAGCAACAAGCCCGACATTCTGGGTCCTTCTTTGGATGCATGGCAACGCGCCAGTGGAGGAGAGCTTAAGCGGTGCTGATGGGATGGCCCCTTTTTCCATCCCCAAGAAAGTGAGGACACCTAAACGGACACCTCACGGTGCATTAAATGCGTTCGTCCTAACCCGTCAGTGGTTAGGTATGATAACCCTGTAGCTACTTTACACCTCAATGTATATACATTTTGCCACTGTGGTGACCCCTTTGAGCATATAAAAGGAGGCCCAAGGCAACTGCTACAGGGGGAGGAGAAGATCTTTTAGCCCATTCTGCATGCGTAGCTGCTTTTTGAACGTACTGTTCATTGCAAGCGCTCCTGGAGCCTGGGCTCAAGAACACTCATACTTAAACAAGGCAGGAGTAGGGTTTTACGCTGATCAGCGGCCAGAACCTGGGTAAAATCGCCCCCACGTCGATCGTTGGTTCTGCTCTTTGTGCATACCTCTCTCCCTGCCGAATCGTAAAGGGGTCCTTTGGGATCCCATAGGTGTCGCATGCCGACATCTTTGGCGCGCCAGGTAGGGGGAAGTAGGTTGTGTGAACCTGATCCAGTGATCGGCGCCTTAGTTTCTTCATCATCTTCATCATCATGCCACCCAAGAAGAAGAGCGCCGCAATGGCGCAACCATCCACGTCCGTTTTGCCTGTGCCCTCGCATACGGGCGATGGCGTGGGTGCAGAAGGAAGAGGATTAGAGTCTCCATGGCGTTCCGGTGATCCAAGCCAGGCAAGCGGCGTCGTTCGCAGCGGCAGTGGCAATCCACACGCCGCTGGATCCAGAGATGAAGCTGTGTTGCCTACGGGTGGCACAACGAATTCCAAAGATCGGAGGACGCCTCCTGGGCATCCCGCGCCGGCGCCAGCGTCACGGCCTTCCCAAGCCGTGTACGATGAGCAACGTCATGGCGCTGGTGGTTCAGGGCGTCCCCATGAAAAGATTTCTGCGCATCGATCCCAAGGTGCGCGGGCCCAGCATGCACACCGAGCTGCCGACGGAGGTGGCGCGCAGTCACGTGACCGTGATGGTGCTCCTTCTAACATGGCTAGGAGTCAGAGCACCTCACGCACCTCGCACCTGTCACTGCCGCCCACGCCAGCGGAAGCTTTGGCACGTGCGCAGCTGCTCCTCGATTTCCCCCTGCTCCGGAGAAGATGGAGGAGTGGTGAGCGACTATCCAAAGCCTCATTGGCTTCGCCAACAAAGATGGGCCACAGGAGGCAGGGCCCTCACAGCGGCGGCCCATCGATCCGGCGCGAGCCGATGTGGAGAAAACCGGAGGTGGTGCAACCACAGTGCACTCCCCTCCGTGACACCAGCGGCGGTCGACAACCCAGCGGGTCGATCGCCGTGATGATGATTCCACGGCGTCGTCCGATCCACGGATGCGCCGCGACCAGCGTCAAGTTCTCCAGGAATGAGGCAAAGAGGACGCACGAACCACCATCGAGCGGCGACGGGGAGCGCGCTATCAATCTGATAAGCGTGCAGGGCCGGCTGTCAACGAGCCTGCGCCAGGGGACGCAGGTGACTTGCCTTACGAGGTAGGGACACCAGTGTTTACCCGTGAGCTGCGGCAAGTCCGGTGGCCCAATTCCCGAACCTTCAAGCCAGAGGTCCCGGAGAAGTATGACGGCAAGACTCATCCCTCGGAGTTCCTGAGCATCTACACCATTGCGATGCAGGCTGCCGGGGGCCGAGATGACAAGATACTTGCCAACTACTTCCCGTTGGTGCTCAAACCCAACGTCAGGTCGTGGTTGATGCATCTGCCAGAGAATTCTATTTCTTCTTGGTCAGATCTGTGCCATCAGTTTGTTGGCGCCTTTGTCGGAGGCCACCAAGCTCCTGGCCAAGAGAGTGATTTGCATATCATCCCTCAGAAGGAGGGCGAACCCCTGTGCAAGTTTATGCAGCGATTTAGCCGGGTGCAGTACAATATTCCTGACGTTCACCCTGCCGCTGTTATTAGCGCGTTTCACCAGAACGTGCGTAACCGCAGAATGCGGGAAGAGCTGGCAATGAACAAAGTCAGGAGTATTGCCGAGCTTTACGCTTTGGCCGACAAGTGCGCCCGAGCTGAAGAGGGGAGGAAACTCCCTGGCGAGGCTGTTGGCGCGGGGAGCGAATCAGAAGATGAAGACGCTGCAACCCCATCAAGGAAAGGCCGGCGGCGGAACAAGAAGCGCAAAGGCAAGGCCGTGCTTGCTGTCGAGGAATCCGGCAACCCCGGTGCCGCCAAGAAGGCCAAGGTTGACGACCCCGGCAAGGAACTTGCCGGGTGCTCCTCATGCCAGGCCTTGGTGGCTGCCGACAAGTCAGAAAACTCCGGCAAGCAGTACTACAAGATCCATCGCACCAAGGGTCACAATCTCCAAAACAGCCGGCAAGTTGAATAGCTTGTCGAGAAGCAGAGGGCTGAGTATGAAAGTCGAGATAAGGAGAAGGCCCATGACGGTGCTGAGGGGTCTGGCAAGAAGCGCGGTGGCCGAGGGGGTCGCCGCAGCAAGGCCAAGCAACAGAGGGAGAGGCCCGCTCGAGGCCGAGACAAAGAAGAAGATGATGATGAAGAAGAAGATGAGTCCAGTGAGCAAGAATTCCAGAAAGCTACAGAGGCCATGTGTATCGACGGGGGCGCCTCGTTGCATTCTTCTCACCGTCAGCTCAAACAGTGGGTGCGAGAAGTCAATGCAACAGAGCCATCACCGGATGCACGTAAGCCCCTGAAGTGGTCCAACACGCCTATCATTTTTGACGCCGAGGATCACCCTGATCGCACAACCGCGGTCGGGTGCTTGCCATTGTTGGTCTCACCAACAATCCGCAACCTCAAGGTGACGAAAATGCTAGTTGACGGTGGGGCCGGGCTGAACCTAATCTCACCGGATGTGCTCAAGAGGCTCCAAATTCCTGATGAAGATCTCGAAGAAACGGGCATGTTTCAAGGGGTCAATCCAGGAAGAACCCAGCCAAAGGGCAAGATTACGCTACCGGTGACATTTGGTAGCGAGCTCAACTACAGAACAGAGAAGGTAGTGTTTGATGTCGCCAAGATCCCCATGTCATATAATGGGATCCTTGGCCGCCTAGCGCTGGCTAAGTTCATGGCGGCATCACACTATGGGTATAATGTGCTAACGATGCCCGGGCCATTGAGTGTCATCACTATCCACTACGACAAAAAGGATGCGCTCATCCGTGCCGACCAACTCTACCGGGAAGCAGTTACAGCACCTGCCGTCAAGGCATCTGCTCCTGCCGCTGGAACTCCCGAGGGGAAGAAGAAGACCGGCAAGAATCTTGGCACAAACTCTGGCAAGCGCACCTCCTCGGAGTGCTGCGCTTCTGTTGAGGATGCACCAGAAAGTTCCACCGGCAAGAACAAGAAATCCAAGGCTGCTCCACCAGAGACCAAGAAGGTGCCCGTCAGGGAGGACGGAACGGGAGGAACTTTCACCATAAGTTCCACCCTAGATGACAAATAGGAAAGTGCGCTCATTGCCTTCCTGCGGGCGAATGTCGACGTGTTTGCATGGCAACCGTCTGACATCCCCGGTGTTCCCAGGGAGGTAATTGAGCACCACCTTGCTGTCTATCCTCACGCGCAGCCCGTCAAGCAGAGAGTCAGGAAGCAAGCCTTGGAGCAGCAAGAATTCATTACTGAAGAAATCAGGAAGCTGGAAGCGGCAGGATTGGTCAGAGGAGTGCTCCACCCAACGTGGTTGGCCAATCCGGTCGTAGTGCGCATGGCGAATGGGAAGTGGAGGCTGTGTATTGATTATACAGACATCAATAAAGCCTGTCCAAAAGATCCCTTTCCCTTGCCGCGCATCGACCAGATTGTGGACTCCACTGCTGGATGTGACCTACTGTCTTTCCTTAATGCCTACTCAGGGTATCATCAGATCTTCATGGCAAAAGAAGATGAAGAAAAGACCACATTTATCACCCCATGTGGTACGTATTGTTTTATACGAATGCCTTTCGGGTTGAAAAGTGCTGGTTCCACATTTGCCAGAGCGGTCCAAATTGGTTTTGAGCCTCAACTCCATAGAAATATGGAGGCATACATGGATGACATAGTGGTCAAAACCAAGGACAAAGCGACGCTCATACAAGATCTAGAAGAAACATTTGCAAATCTGCGCAAGATCAACTTAAAGCTCAATCCTGAGAAGTGCGTGTTTGGTGTTCCTTCCGGCAAGCTTCTCGGATTCTTTGTATCTCAACGGGGAATCAAAGCGAACCCCGACAAGATCAAAGCTATTGAGCAGATTGAAGCACCAAGACGCGTCAAGGATGTCCGTCGTCTTGCTGGCTGTGTTGCTGCTCTAAGCAGGTTTATTTCCAAATCTGCTGAGCGCGCCCTGCCCTTTTTCAAAATTTTGAAGAAGGCAGGTCCAATGAAATGGACTCCGGAGGCGGAGGCTGCACTGCAAGATTTGAAGAAATACCTTTCTTCTCCGCCGACGCTAGTCGCGCCTAAACCATGAGAGCCATTGTTGCTATATTTGGCAGCAACAAATCAAGTGGTTAGTGCTACGTTAGTGGCGCAAAGAGAAGCTGATGAGGAAGCAACACCAGCGGCAGGACCATCAAGCGACGCGGCAGGATCTTCCCCGGCAAGGGTTGATCCCGGCAAGACAGGATCTGTGCAGTTAGAAGAATCATTGCAGAAGAAAAAGGTGGTGCAGCGCCCAGTTTATTTTGTTAGCTCTCTTTTGCAAGGAGCTAGGTCAAGATATTCTGGCGTGCAGAAGTTGCTTTTCGGCCTCCTTACGGCCTCGAGGAAGCTGCGCCATTATTTTCAAGCACATGAAATCACCGTCGTCACTCGCTTCCCGTTGCAACGGATTTTGCGAAATCCAGAAGCAACCGGCAGGATTGTGGAGTGGGCGTTGGAGTTGTCGAGCTTTGGCCTCAAGTTTGAAAGCACTTCAACAATTCAGAGCAGGGCCTTGGCAGAGTTCATTGCGGAGTGGACCCCAACGCCAGACGAAGAGGTTCAAGAAACAACTCTCCCCGGCAAGGAAATCGATCAGGAATGGGGTATGTACTTTGACGGGGCTTTTTTGCTGCAAGGCGCCGGTGCCGGCGTGCTGCTTGTCGCACCCACCGGAGAGCACCTCAAGTACGTGATCCAAATGCATTTTCCCCGAGAGAGTTCGACGAACAACACTGTGGAGTACAAGGGCTTGCTTGCCGGTCTCAGGATCACGGCAGACCTTGGTATCAAGAAGCTCGTCATCAGAGGCGATTCGCAGCTTGTCATCAGGCAAGTTAACAAGAGCTATTAGAGTCCATTAATGCAAGCCTACGTGGATGAAGTGAGAAAAATGGAAGAGCACTTTGACGGTCTGCAAATGAAGCACATCCCTCGTGCCGAGAACAGTATTGCTGACGACCTGTCAAAGCCCGCCGCCCTCAAGTTGCCTGTGGAACCAGGAACTTTTGTGCTCCATTTGACTCAACTATCCGTGGCGCCATCAATGCGGCAAGAAAAGAGAAGAAAGTTGAATTCTGGATAGTACTTTCCGGCAGAGCTCTCCGGAGCTACCGACAAGGAACCTGCCGGGATCAACGACAAACCTGCCGGGGAACGACAGGCTCCGGCGGAACCTCACGCTTTCGCTGTCGAGACAAATGTTCCCCCGGCGGAGGAGATGCCTTTAGTCCTAGCTGCCGAGCCCCAGGCTCCAGTATGGGCGCAGCACATTGTCCATTTCCTTCAGACAGGAGAACTCCCGGAGGAACAGGAAGAAGCGGAAAAAGTAGCCCGTCGGTCTGTTATGTACAAGTTCGTCGATGACGTTCTGTATAGAAAGAGACCGAACGGTGTGAAATTGAAGTGCATTCCTCGGGAGGATGGACTAGAGCTGTTGGCGGAAATACATGGAGGCATATGTGGCTCTCACATAGGATCAAGAGCACTTGTCGGGAAAGCATTCCGGCAAGGTTTCTTTTGGCCCACCGCTCTCCAGGATGCAACTACACTAGTAACCAAGTGTGAAGCGTGCCAGTTTCATTCGAAGAAATTGCATCAGCCAGCTCAAGCTCTTCAGACGATCCCTCTCTCCTAGCAATTTTTGGTCTGGGGGCTCGACATACTGGGCCCTTTCCCCCGTGCTACCGGGGGCTTTGAGTACTTGTACGTTGCTATCGACAAGTTCACAAAGTGGCCGGAGGTGGAAGCAGTGAGGAAGGTGACAGCACAATCAGCCATCAAGTTCTTCAAAGGGATAGTTTGTTGTTTCGGTGTGCCCAACAGGATCATCACCGACAACGGCACGCAATTCACAAGTCACACCTTCATGCAGTACGTCCAAGACCTTGATGGCAAAATTTGTTTTGCCTCTGTTGCTCACCCAAGAAGCAACGGTCAAGCGAAGAGGGCCAATGCTGAAGTGCTGCGCGGTCTCAGGACCAGAACCTTTGACAGGCTGAGAAAGTGCGGAAGATGCTGGATTGATGAATTGCCGGCGGTTCTTTGGTCAATCAGAACGACACCAAATCGAGCCACCGGCTAGACACCCTTCGCTCTGGTCTACGGAGCGGAAGCAGTTCTCCCCACGAAACTCACGTACGGATCACCTCGAGTGCTCGCTTATGATGAGCTTGAGCAAGAGCAACTGCGGCAAGATGACGCTGTGCTCCTTGAGGAGAATCGTCTTCAGACTGCTGTGTGAGCTGCACGCTACCAGCAAGCTTTGCGCCGCTACCATAGCCGTAAAGTTCATTCCCGAAGCCTTAAGGAAGGCGACCTTGTTCTTCGGCGGATTCAGTCCGCCAAGAATTCAAACAAGTCGACGCCGAAGTGGGAAGGCCCTTATCGGGTAGTACGAGTCAACAGGCCTGGTGCTGTCCGCTTGGAGACCAAAGATGGCGTTCCAGTGAGCAATTCCTGGAATATCGAACATCTTCGAAAGTTCTACCCATAAGGCGCGGTTGCCGGGGGCCCCCGGCAACCCCCTTTTTTTTGTACAAGTCTTGTCGGCAAGGCATGTAATCCTTTGTACAAAGCCAGGCGCAGACCCTGAGCCCAGATGACTAAGTTTAAGTGTTGTGCAGTTCCTTATTGATTTTCATGTTTATATATACATATATGCATGTTTGTCTAAGAAGTTGTATGACACTTTCTCCCGGTAAGTTCTAACGAACCGCCAAGGTTTCATATCTTTATTTTCTCTTCTTTCGTTTTCTCAAAAGACAGAAGGGTTCCTCGCGTGCACGTTTGCCGGGGGGGGGGGGAAGGAGGATATGGGTACCAGTTGGCGACGTTCAGAATTGACGCTTACCTGAGGAAGGACAGCGACAGAAAGCTAAGTTCTAAAACTTAGGGCAAGTTTCCTTTATTGAAAAGTTATTTTCCTTGGACGATTTTGACTTTTGTATGGAAAACCTGCACGCGAAGGAACCCTTGTTGTAATCGGTTGCGCCCTTATTTTGTTTCGAGTCCGCTCAACGATTTAAGTGGCTGCACTAAGAATGCCAAGGAGTCTTGCCGGCCGCTGCACCTCCAGCAGGCTGCTGAAGTCCCGCACCCAGCGCTCGCGGCAGGTTGCGCGCCGGCAAGTTTTTCAGTAAGCGTAGGGTGAACTCCATACATAAAGGAATCATACAAGGGAGATAGCATGCATGTACCCAAACATAAGCAAGTTATATTACATTAATAAGTTGCCGCAGTTCTAACTTAAGACTTAATTGTCTTTGGCATGGAATGGCGACGGCAAGAAGAGGTGGAGCAGCTAATCTCTGCGCTGGCCTTCGACCCTTTTGATTGAATCCACCTTCTCAAGGATGGGCGCGACAAGCTCCTCAAGTGCCTTGAGGTCTGCGTCCTTTGGCAGACGGCCGAGCACGTTGGTGAGGTCGATGCCATGATTATTGTGCACCACCTTGATGAGTACCTTGCGAAGGATGGCCCGGCAAAGCTGGCGGGATTCATTGGCCAGTTGGGTCGCCCGGTTAGACTGAAGCAGCTTCAGAGCATCAATGATGCTTTCGAAGAACATCGTCAACCTGGCACTCGAGGATATTCTTTCTTCGGAGGAATACCTGAAGTTTGACAGGCCCATGGATGATAATTGTGCCGTGAGTTTCTCCGCAGCATCAATGAGGCGTCCAGTCCAGATTTTCACCCCCTTTTCGTAATCAACTTGAGCGGCGGCAGCGCTCTTGAGCAGGTTCCTCTCTTCCTGGAGGTCTTTGCACAGGGCCTTCTCGTGGGCCCTGCCGTCCTTGAGAGACTTCTCCAACGTGGTCAGCTTCAGCCTCAGATCGGCAATAGCATCATTTGCTGAGGAGAGCTGCTTGGTCTTGTTAGACATGGCAACTTGCATCTCCGCCAGGGTGTGGAGGGTTTTTTCCATGTCACCTTTGAGCGTCGAGAGCTCCTTGCCGTGTTCTTCAAGATCCACTTCCAGTTTCTTGACTTTGTCGCTCAGCTCATTCTTGACGTCCTCTGCAGCCTCGGCAGCATCGACGGCCTCCTTGAGCTTGCTGGCATGATCTACAGTTAGAGCTTCGAGCGCCTCCTTGTGCTTCTGCTCCAGCTCCTGGGTTCGTCGCGCGACAAGCTTATCGATATCTTCATCTTTGCTGCGAAGCTTGGCGGCGAGCGCCTGCTCACGTGCGGCAAGGTCTTCCTCATGAGCATCTTCAGCAGCAATTCTTTGCGTAGCTTCCTCTTGCGCCTTCTCCATGTTGGATTGTTTCAAGAGGATCTCTGTCCAGTTTTGGCTCACTTGTTCCCGGCTGGCAGTCAACTCTTGGAGGGCCTCGGCGTACCAGACTTGCATTTGTTCGACGCGCCTCTGAAAATCTGCTTCAGCCGCCTCGACAACTGCCATTCTGGAATCTGCTTTCTCTTTCCGAGAACGGTGAAGTGCCTAGAGCTTGCGGAAATTTTCGCCCATGGCCTGAAGGAGCTGATCCTCTTCAGATTTGCCACTGCTGGCGCTTGGATTATCAACAATCTCAAGCCCGACAGCGGCGATGATTTCTTCATCAAAGACTTCCCCTTCGGCCGGTGCCCCAATGCTTGCCGTCCCCGGCAAGTTGACAAACAGGTTCTCGCCAACTTTGAGATATTTGCTGGATGAGGGGACTTCGGATGTTGACGGTTGATCCTCAGCAACCGCTTCACCAGCAGCAGGGGGCTCCGTGGCCGGCGCAGCGCCTGGCGCTCCTGCGGCAGGAATGCCGTCAGTACGGTCACCAGCCTCCTTGCCGCCCTCTTTAGTAGACTCCTTGGCGGGTTCCTCCTGTGCAGTCTTGGCGGCCTCATTGGCAAAAGCACCGCCGGCTTCTACAGTGGCATCCATGGCGGCCTCGCTGGCAGCGATTTTGTCGGCTTCGGCGGCAACATCCCTGGCGGTCTCCTCGATGACAACGTCGATGTCCATGTGTTCCATCTCAGGGAATTCTAAAGGACAAGGGAGAGACAGAATGAGATCAAGATTGAAGTTCAAGAAGTCAAAAGAAAGAGAGATAAAGGAAGGAATAGCAAGCGCACTGAGGCAATTGGTTACCTGCATCGGGCTGTCGAGAGGTGGCCTCGCCCCTCCCGGCAACCTCGGTTGCCGGGGGTAGGATGCCAGTATCCGTGGTTGTCGGCTCCTCCTCAACCAAGACAAGCTCGTCGGTGTGATCTCTTGCCGGGGATGCGCTTGTGGGCGATGTGGTTGACAGAGGTGGCGCAACGAGGGTATCTCCTGATAACTCCCTTTGTTACCGTCCTTCTCCTGCAAGCCCAAAGATATCAGCGGCAAGGATAGGAACCTCAGCATTCCCCAACGGAAAAAGAGTAATGAACTTACGCTGGGGGCTGCGTCGAGGACTAAGATCTGGGCTGATGGTAGTAGTTTCCGGCGCGCTCATGAAGCCTGCCCGGGGCTCGTCGCCCGTGGAAGTCTTTGCCCTCTTCGCCATCCTCTCCGTCAAGGTTTCTGCATCACTGCAGAGACAATACAAGCAAGTCAATAAGATTGATCCAGGATTTGGAAGATAAAGGCTGTGGCAAGATACTCACTCTTCCTCTTCTCACTCCGGACTGAAGCCGGAGATGTCGAAATCGACCTCTGTTGCAGTGTCTGTGTGGGGAGGAGGAGGAGGGGTCCTAGGTCGCTTGGCTGTAGCAGGCGCGGGGGGTTGGCGTGTTTCCGCCACCTCAGCCTTCGGTGCAGTAGTGCGAGACACCCCTGCCGCCTCAGCAGTTGCCGCTGGTGTGGGTCTCGCACGCCATGCAGGTTGCTATCGAGCTCCTTGCCGCGGCGCAGTCTTGCCGGCCGCTTCCTTGCCGGGAGCCTCGCTGCTCGAGGAAGGATGGCTTGCCGGGATGCCAGATGCAGCCTTTCAAAGAACACGCTTTGTCTTCTTCGGGGCTGGAAGCTCTTCTTGCGGTTCTTCTTCGGCCGCGTCTTCGTCGGACAAGCTCTCAGCAGCTGTGCTGCTCTGTCCCCCGGCAGCCTTGTCCTTCCCGACAGGATTTTCTTCCACCATTACCTCTGCGTCACTGGTTTCCCATTCTGTGAAGCCGGCGCTGCCAGCCTCCGCGGCAAGATTCGCCTCCTTCGCCCTAGTGGCAATGTATGCCACTTCTTCATCGGTGGTGGCTCGAATGAGGTCTGCTTCTTCCCGGACGGTTCTCTCCATCAAGTTATCAAAGAACTTTTGTGCCTCTTCCTCGGATGGCTCGACCCAAGTTGCGTCAAGACCATGGGCGTTGAACAGTGGCATGGTGGCGATAATCGACCCCAG
This sequence comes from Thinopyrum elongatum, assembly GCA_011799875.1. Lineage (NCBI taxonomy): Eukaryota > Viridiplantae > Streptophyta > Magnoliopsida > Poales > Poaceae > Thinopyrum > Thinopyrum elongatum. The sequence continues at coordinate 484,666,230 of CM022300.1, read as the reverse complement.
GGCAGAGTTGTTGCACAGAGGGACAATTCTTGCCGACAACCGATGCTTGTTGTCGCGCTGGAATAGCCTTTGACGGAGAGCGCCAAGTTGCATAGCAGTCAAATTGTTGTTCAATCCGGGGCGCAGTCTCATGACGTCTGCTACGTTTCGGTATTCCCAAGCTGGTCTCCCTTTATTCTACAAGGGAGCAATGCGGCGGCGGAGGAAATCGAAGCCAATCATCTCCATTGTTAGCCCGACAGCTTTCATGCGAAGGATCCTGGTGGTGACGATTGTGAGTTTTTCATCTTCAGCAGCAAGATCGCTCCAGCCACTGCCGCGGACCGCTTTCTGCTGTCGAGGCAGACAGAACGGATGGGGATCTGCTTCCTTGATCCAGCACCACTCAGCCCGCCATTCGTCCCACTTCTTGCGGTAAACCCCTTCTGGGTATATTTCCTTATTCCAAGCCCTTGGAATCCAGGCGATAGAACCAGAGAGGGCCTCCCCTTTTTGGATACGAGGGAAAAAGTAGTGGCGGAAAAGGGTAGTATTGGGAACCACTCCAGCAAAATTTTCACAAAGATGAGCAAAGATGGACATGCACAGTACCGCATTCGGCGTGAAATCAAGAAGATGGAAGCCGTATGTGTACATAATGTCGTTGAAGAAGTCAGAAAATGGGGGACAGAGCCCGCAATAGAAATAAGCAGCAAAGAAGGGATATCTGTCTGACCCGCTCTTGGAGCAAGAACCTGGAATCACGCGAGTGGCGGGGTGAGCCTGCGTCTCTCTCGCCCACATACACTGATACTGCCCCTTCAGAGCTTTCGCATCAAGCGACGGGGCGAAGACGACGTGCTTCTTCCGCATCTTCGCCAGCTCGCTCTCCGAGACATCGGCTTTCGTCTCCTTGCCCTTGCCTTTGCCGGCCTTGGGTGGCATGACGGATGCAGAGGCGGAAGCCGGGGATGGAGCGGGCATGGAGGCGACTGGCGGATGAGGGAAAGCTTTGCTCTGAGCTCGAGAGAAGGAAGGCAGTGGCGGCGGCCAGATTGAGAAGAAGAGGGAGGCAAATAAGCTATGCCTTTTGCAGTTTCCCTTTTTATGGGGAAGGTGTGAGGCCGCCTCTTTTACTCCGCAATGTGAATGCGCCTCTGCAGGCGCGTTGCAGTTGCAGCCTTTGACGCATGCTTCCCACGTCGCGCGTTCAGCGCGCGTAGTGGGGGGCACAGTAAATGGGATATTTACGAGCAGTTAATTCCCTACCTCGTGTGCCCGTGCACTGTTTGGGCCTAGCCCAACAACGCCTCGCACTCGTGTGTGGCCTAGGCCCGGGGCCTCCTGTCGGTGTACTAAGTATTGGGCAATTAGTACCCCGTACTTGTGCACGGGCAGTTGTAGCCATACTCGCGGCAAGACTTGTCGGGGAACAGTTCGAGGTTGACTCAGGCTACCAAAGAAATTCTCAAGTCAAAGATCTGAGGATCAGCAGATAAGAAGAGTTAGAACCCGAAAGCCAGCTTCCCCGGCAAGATCTTGCCGTGGTGGCCTGCGAAGCCCGGCAAGATTCGGCGCCCGGCAAGGTTCGGCGCCCGGCAAGATGCTGTTGCTGTGCCACCGCTCTGGCACAGCAACAAGCCCGACATTCTGGGTCCTTCTTTGGATGCGTGGCAACACGCCAGTGGAGGAGAGCTTAAGCGGTGCTGATGGGATGGCCCCTTTTTCCATCCCCAAGAAAGTGAGGACACCTAAACGGACACCTCACGGTGCATTAAATGCGTTCGTCCTAACCCGTCAGTGGTTAGGTATGATAACCCTGTAGCTACTTTACACCTCAATGTATATACATTTTGCCACTGTGGTGACCCCTTTGAGCATATAAAAGGAGGCCCAAGGCAACTGCTACAGGGGGAGGAGAAGATCTTTTAGCCCATTCTGCATGCGTAGCTACTCTTTGAACGTACTGTTCATTGCGAGCGCTCCTGGAGCCTGGGCTCAAGAACACTCTTAATTAAACAAGGCAGGAGTAGGGTTTTACGCTGATCAGCGGCCCGAACCTGGGTAAAATCGCCCCGCGTCGATCGTTGGTTCTGCTCTTTCTGCATACCTCTCTCCCTGCCTAATCGTAAAGGGGTCCTTTGGGATCCCGTAGGTGTCGCACGCCGACAGTTTAGTTTGGCCACGACGATGGCAGGTGTCACGAGGTGACACAGGGGCCACCCAGGGCAGGACTCCGGGGGAGGATGAATGCCGGTGGTACGATGGGAGAGTCACGGGTCAGGCGGGTTTCGTTGGAGCAGCACTGGTCCACCCGAATGGGATAACGAGGCCAGGTGCTCCATGGTGTGGGTAAAGTGCGCAACCTCTGCAGAGTGAAAAGTCTATTCGAATAGCCGCGTCCACGGTATTGGACAGTCCGTCCAGGCCTCACTAGGTGGTCAACCGTAACAGTGATAATAATGATGGAAGAACTCGTCGTATGATCGGAAGTACTCGATGAGCTATGAGTATTCCGAGGGTTGTGGGACAACCCGGAAGAGAGTTAGTTGATAACCGGTGACAGTAAGTGAATCACTTAAGAATTTAACATGTTGATTGCCTTGCTATTGTTTGCTGCATCACTTGGTTGTCATGAGCTTGCGAGTACATTCAAAGTACTCACCTGGCGTATCATGCTAGATGCAGGAGAAGCCGAGGACGGAGGTCCCGATGGTTCATGCTACACTAACTAGGCTGTGTCCCAGCAGTGTCCCTGTGGATGGAGTTTCCGCTATGTTCCGCTACGCCGTAGAATTTTCCTAGTAGTTCCGTGGCCCTGCTATGTTTCATAAATAATGTAGATATTGTCATAAGCACCGGGTGTGCTTTTGGCCTCGCTATCTATGTAAAATATGAGCTTGTACCCGAAGCTTATCAATAAAGATCAGTTCTGTTTCGGTGCCAAGTTGTTGTGTGTTTCCAGAAGACATGATCTCTGGGTTGGAAACACTGGTAATCCGGTTCTCTGAGCCGGGGTGCCACACCCGTGGCGTGGTGGGTTGTGTTCACCTCGAGGCCCATCTTCGAGTGAAACCGACGCCAAAAAATCCTATAAATACAGAAACCCCCAGAACTAACCCTAGATGTGAAGTTCCACCACCGCAAGCCTCTGTAGCCACGAAAAACCAATCTAGACCCTGTTCCAGCACTCCGCCGGAGGGGGAAATCATCACCAGTGGCCATCTTCATCATCCCGACGGCCACCATGATAAGGAGGGAGTAGTCCACCCTCAGGGCTGAGGGTTTGTACCAGTAGCTATTTGTTTAATATCTCTCTCTCTCGTGTTCTTGAGATGGCACTATCTTGATGTATCGCGGGCTTTGTTAATATAGTTGGATCATATGGTGTTTCTCCCTCTCTATCTTGTTGTGATGAATTGAGTTTTCCCTTTGATATTTCGTTCTTATCGGATTGAATATTTTTATGGATTTGAGAGCACTTGATATATGTCTTGCATGTGAATACCTGTGGTGACAATGGGTATTATATTGATTCACTTGATATATGTTTTGGCACTCAACTCGCGGATTCCCGAGGTGACAATGGGGTAATCTATGCATAGGGGTTGATGCACGTTTTCATCCTACTTTCTCTGGTAGAAATCTTGGAGCACTCTTTGAGGATCTTTGTGTTGGATTGAGTATTATGAATCTGAATTTGCTTTGGTGTTATTCTAGTACGAACTCTTGATAGATCGATCGGAAAGAATAACTTGGTATTATTTTAGTACGAACTCTAGATAGATCTATCGGAAAGAATAACTTGGTGTTATTTTATTACGATATCTTGGATAGATCGATCAGAAAGAATAGCTACAAACAATTTCTTCTTATGTTCTCCGCTAGATAAGAACTTTGGAGTGATTCATCATCGCACTTTGAGGGATGGTTATATGATCCAATTAGATTAGCATTGTTGAGAGATTGCACTAGCGAAAGTACGGACCCTAGGCCTCAGTTTCAAGCAATGCAATACCGTTTGTGCTCTATTTTATAAATTGCTACCTTGCTGTTTTTTATTGTTCCTATTATAAAAATCCATATCTACTATCATTACTACGCTTTTATTACCATCGCTTCGCCAAACTAGTGCACCTATACAAATTATCATTGTATTTGGTGTGTTGGGGACACAAGAGACTTTTTGTTATTTGGTTGCAGGGTTGTTTGAGAGAGACCATCTTCATCCTACGCCTCCCATAGATTGATAAACCTTAGGTCATCCACTTGAGGGAAAATTGCTACTGTCCTACAAAAATCTACGCTTGGAGGCCCAACACAAGTCTACAAGAACAAGTTGTGTAGTAGACATCAAGCTCTTTTCTGGCGTCGTTGCCGCGGTGGTGAGTGCTTGAAGGTATATCTTTAGATCTTGCAATCTAATCTTTTAGTTTCTTGTTTATCACTAGTTTGGTTTATAAAAGAAAATTAAAAAATGGAATTGAGGTGGCCTCATATTGTGCATCTTTATCATGTCTTTGTTGAAAATGATGGATCAAAAAATTGTGCTCAATTGATAGAAGAAGAATTCAACAAAATGTTTGGCACAAAATCCATGAATGGTGAGCATGATTGCAATGTTGTTAGTATGAATTCTTTGAATATCCATGATGCTAATGATATGCAAAGCCATAAGCTTGGGGATGTTATGTTTGATGAAGATGATCTTTTTAGTCCCCCTACTTTTGATGAGAGAATTTATTATGAAAGCATGCCTCCTATTTATGTTGATTATATTGATGAAAGTGGATTTGGAGAGGCCGTGACTTTATTTAGTGATGAATCCAGTATTTTGAAAGAGGTTGCAATTGATTATGACAACAAAGTTCCTATATATGATGATTATGGTGATGACATGTATGCTATAAAGAATAATGATAACCATGAAACTTGTCATCATGATTTTAATTTTCAATCACATGATAGTTATTTTGTTGAATTTGCTCCCACTACTATTCATGAGAATAAATTTGCTTATGTGGAGAGTAATAAAATTTCTTTGCTTATGCATCATGAAAAGAGTGCTTTATGTGATAGTTATATTGTTGAATTCATTCATGATGCTACTGAAAATTATTATGAGAGGGGAAGATATGCTCATATATATTTCAACAATATCAAGTTTCCTCTCTTTATGTTGAAAGTTTGGAAGTTGCACTTGTTTTGCCTTCCTATGCTAGTTGATTCTTATTCCCATAAATTGTTTACTCACAAAATCCCTATGCATAGGAAGTGGGTTAGGCTTAAGTGTTCTTGCCATGTGATTCATGATGCTCTTTTTCATGTTTCAATTCATTACTTCTATGTGAGCATCATTGAAATCGTCATGCCTAGCTAAAAAGGCATTAAAGAAAAGCGCTTGTTGGGAGACAATCCAATATTTATACCTACTGTTTTTGTGTGTTCACATGATTAGGCTACTGTAGTAATCATGTTTTATAGCTTTTATTTCAATAAAGTGCCAAGTAAAGCCTTTGGGATAGTGTGGATGATAGTTGACTTGATTCTGTGCAAAACAGAAACTTTTGCACCCAGTAACAGAATTGTTTAAATTCACTGGAGCTTCAACAAACTCTGAATTTTTTACAGATGTTGGGTATACAAATTTTCTATGTTTTCCTAAAGTTTCAGAATTTTTGGAGTTACAGAAGTATGACCTTACTTCAGATCTTTACGTACTGTTCTGTTTTTGACAGATTCTGTTTTCAATGCATAGTTTGCTTGTTTTATGGTTTCTATGGCTTATATTGCTTAATATAAATTGTGGAAATTGTAGAGTACAGTAGGCATTGTGTGAGAACAATTATGAATCTTGTCTTTGACAATACCAAAGTGAATGATTTGTATTTATCATACTAACCCATCTCACGAAGTTCCGTTAAGTTTTGTGTGATTGAAGTTTTCAAGTTTTGGGTGAGCTATCGATATGAGAAGAATAAGGAGTGACAAGACCCTAAGCTTGGGGATTCCCAAGGCACCCCAAGGTAATATTCAAGGAAGATTTAAGCAACTAAGCTTGGGGATGCCCCGGAAGGCATCCCCTCTTTCGTCTCCGACATTATCGGTAACCTCACTTGGAGCTATAGTTTTATTCATCACATGATATGTGTTTTGCTTGGAGCGTCATTTTATTTTATTTGTGTTTGCTTGCTGCTATTTATAATAATGTTTTGAATCTTTCATTTTAATAAAAATGTCAAGGATAGCCTTTACCATGCTTATTTTGCAAGTCTATTTGTTGCTGTTTCAAAACAGAAAGTTTAGCGCTGTTGTAAAAATTCCCGAGAAAAGTCAGGATATGATAAAATGTTGGAACTTTTTGCACAATAAGCTCTGATAAATTTTCTACAGTGTTCTAAATTTTCAGAATTTTTGGTGTTAGAAAAGTATGAATACTCTTGTATCCTTTACAGACTCTCCTGTTTTGACAGATTGCTGTTATGTTTGCATTGTTTGCATATGTTTGCTTGTTTAATGATTCTATTTGAGGATAGGACTATTAAATATGTAGAGGCATTTAGTATGCAATGTTAAATAATAATTTTAGTGATTTGCTACAGTGGGGAATGATAAGGTTTTTGCATTGATTTATACTAATTTATCTCACGAGTTCTTGTTAAGTTTTGTGTGGATGAAGTTTTTAAGAATTAGGGAAACCGTGATATGAGAGGAATTAAGGAGACACAAGAGCTCAAGCTTGGGAATGCCCAAGGCATCCCAAGATAATATTTCAAGAAGTCTCAAGCATCTAAGCTTGGGGATGCCCCGGTGGGCATCCCACCTTTCTTCTTCAACAATTATCGGTTAGTATCGGTTGAGCCTAAGTTTTTGCTTCTTCACATGAGTTGTGCTATTCTTGGAATGTCATTTTGTTTTGTTTTGATTGTTGTTTTAATTAAATACTTAGATCTAAAAGTTTTAAATAAGAGAAATTCCTCAATTAGCTACCCATTTACTTAACTACTCGCTTGATCATCACTTATATCTTTTTGGAGTAGCTTGTCGTTTACTCTTGTGCTTCACTTATATCCTATGAGTAAATTGTTGAATGAATTGAATATCATGAAGTTGAAATTATATCATGCCTAGTGGTAGCTTCACATTGGGTTTAGAAAGTGAAATCTTTTGAAGCTTGACAATCACAATATTGGTCATACAAGCAATTCATGAATGATTAGTATAAGAAAGAGAACTTTCACATACAAATATATTATCTTGGACATCTTCTATGATTATGAATACCCATTAATTATTTTCAAACTTGAGCAAATTAGTTGAATTTTGACAAGGAAGACAACGTAATGAGTTATGGTTGTGTATATTTGCATAGAAGTTATATTGTTATGGATCCTCCAAAATGTGGTGTTTGCTTAGGATCTTTTGCTAGTCAAAAATTTGTACTAAGTAGATATACTACTTGTGCATCCAAAAACCCTTAAACCCAGTTTCTTGCCATGAGTGTCCACCATACCTACCTATGGATTGAATAAGATCCTTCAAGTAAGTTGTCATCGGTGCATAAAGCAATAGAAATTGCTCCTAAATATGTTTGATCTTTTATTATAAAAGAAAATTGAGCGTTGTACGAACTTGTGATGGCAAAGTAATAAAAGCGACGGACTGCATAATAAAGGTTGATATCATAAGGGGCAATATAACGTGTCGTTCCTTTGCATTAAGAGTTTGGGCATCCAAATAAAAAGCGCATGACAACCTTTGCTTCCCTCTGCGAAGGGCCTATCTTTTAATTTTCGGTATTTACTTTTATGCAAGAGTCAATAGAATGCATTCTCATTTCAACCTCAATTATTCTCTAGTTGGCAAGCATCATGTGATGGGGAAAGATCTAGGCACATATGACCAGTCAAATATATTTGATCATGATTTATTATTGTTGACAATTATCTCTATGATAAATGAGCTGGGAGGCGAAATATTAAGCAACTATCTTTCTCTATGTTCGATGGATGCCATTTGTTCTAAGAATATGCTTTGAGTACTAGCAATCATAGAAGACTATATGATGATTGAGTATGTGGAGCTCTTACTTAGAGTCTATTGAATAAGTTGAATTGCAATTGTTTGGTGACTAAGAATATAGGTTGTTGAGTTTCAAGAGAATTCATTGTTTGAACATTAACATGTGAATTGGTTGCTACTTTAACATAAGAAGTTTTATGAGAAAGAATTGATTTTATGATGCTAGGAAGAGTGATTGAAATTATCATTGATCAAACTTATGCACTTTGCTAGTATTCACACTTCATAAATTATTTCTTTTATCATTTACCTACTCGAGGACGAGTAGTAATTAAGCTTGGGGATGCTGATACGTCTCCAACGTATCTATAATTTATGAAGTATTCATGCCATGTTTACAACAATTTTATATGGTTTTGGTATGATTTGCATGGAACTAACCCGGACTGACGCTGTTTTCAGCAGAACTACCGTGGTGTTTTTTTTTGCAGAAATGAAAATTCTCCAAATGAGCTGAAACTTTTTGATGGTTTTTTTTGGAACAAAAGAAACCCCCGAAGCTTCGTGGGAGGGCCAGAAGAGCCACGAGGAGGGCATAACCCACCAGGGCGCGCCTGGAGCCCAACCCGTGGCGTGGTGGGTTGTGCTCACCTCGAGGCCCATCTTCGCGTGAAACCGACACATAAAATCCTATAAATACAGAATTCCCCAGAAATAACCCTAGATGAGAAGTTCCGCCGCTGCAAGCCTCTGTAGCCACAAAAAACCAATCTAGACCCTGTTCCGGCACTCTGCCGGGGGGGGGGTGGGTGGGGAATCATCACCGGTGGCCATCTTCATCATCCCGGCGGCAACCATGATGAGGAGGGAGTAGTCCACCCTCGGGGCTGAGGATTTGTACCAGTAGCTATTTGTTTAATTTCTCTCTCTCTCTCTCGTGTACTTGAGATGGCACGATCTTGATGTTTCGCAGGCTTTGTTTATATAGTTGGATCATATGGTGTTTCTCCCTCTCAGTCTTGTTGTGATGAATTGAGTTTTCCCTTTGAGATTTTGTTCTTATCGGATTGAATATTTTTTATGGATTTGAGAGCACTTGATATATGTCTTGCATGTGAATACCCGTGGTGACAATGGGGTATTATATTGATTCACTTGATATATGTTTTGGCACTCAACTCGCGGATTCCCGAGGTGACATTGGGGTAATCTATGCATAGGGGTTCATGCACGTTTTCATCCGACTTTCTCTTGCAGAAATCTTGGGGCACTCTTTGAGGTTCTTTGTGTTGGATTGAGTATTATGAATCTGAATTTGCTTTGGTGTTATTATAGTACGAACTCTTGATAGATCGATCGGAAAGAGTAACTTGGTATTATTTTAGTACGAACTCTTGATAGATCGATCGGAAAGAATAACTTGGTGTTATTTTAGTACGAACTCTTGGATAGATCGACCGGAAAGAATAGCGACAAACAATTTCTTCTTATGTTCTCCGCTAGATAAGAACTTTGGAGTGATTCTTCATCGCACTTTGAGGGATGGTTATATGATCCAATTAGATTAGCATGGTTGAGAGATTGCACTAGCGAAAGTACGGACTCTAGGGAATCCTGGTGACCTGCCTTATGAGGTGGGGTGTCCAGCGTTTACCCGTGAGCTGCGGCGAGTCCAGTGGCCCAACTCCCGAACATTTAAGCCGGAGGTCCCGGAGAAATACGACGGCAAGACTCACCCGTCAGAGTTCCTGAGCATCTACACCATCACGATGCAGGCTGCCGGAGCTCGAGACGTCAAGATACCTACCAACTACTTCCCATTGGTGCTTAAGCCCAACGTTAGGTCATGGTTGATGCATCTGCCAGAGAATTCCATTTCTTCCTGGTCAGACCTGTGTCATCAGTTTGTTGGCACCTTTGTCGGAGGCCACCAAGCTCCTGGCCAGGCAAGTGATTTACATCTCATCCCCCATAAGGAGGGTGAGCCCTTGCGAAAGTACATACAGAGGTTCAGCCGCGTACATTACAATATCCCAGATGTTCATCCTGCAGCTGTTATTAGCGCGTTTCATCAGAACGTGCGCAACCGCAAGATGCGAGAGGAGCTGGCGATGACCAAAGTCAGGGATGTTGCTGAGCTCTATGCTCTGGCCGATAAGTGTGCTCGGGCTGAAGAGGGAAGGAGGCTCCCCGGCGAAGATGCCAACGCAGGGATCGATTCTGAAGGAGAAGACGCCGCCGCCCTGACGAGGAAAGGTCAACGGCGTAACAGGAAGCGTAAAGGCAAGGCTGTGCTTGTTGCCGAGGAATCCGGCAACCCCGGCGCCACCAAGAAGGTCAAGGTTGATGGCCCCGGCAAGGATGTTGCCGGGTGTCCCTCCTGTCAGGCCTTGGCGCCTGCCGACAAGCCAGAGGGCTCCGACAAGCAATATTGCAAGATCCATCGCACCAAGGGCCATGATCTCCAGAACTGCCGGCAAGTCGAACAGCTTATCGAAAGGCAGAAAGCTGAGTATGAAAGGCGAGATAAAGAGAGAGCCCAATATGGTGCTGAGGGGTCTGGCAAGAAACACGGTGGCCGAGGAGGTCGCTGCGGCAAGGCTAAGCAACAGAAGGAGAGGCCCGCTCGAGGCTGCGACAAAGAAGAGGGGGGTGACGATGACAACGAAGAAGACGACGACTCCAGCGAGCATGAGTTTCAAAAAGCTACAGAAGCTGTGTGCCTTGACGGAGGCGCCTCGCTGCATTCTTCTCACCGCCAACTTAAACAGTGGGTGCGAGAGATTAATGTGGCGGAGCCGTCGTTCGATGCTCGGAATCCTCTGAAATGGTCCAACACGCCTATCATTTTTGACATTGAGGATCACCCTGATCGCACAACCGCGGTCGGGTGTTTGCCATTGTTGGTTTCACCAACGATTCATAACCTCAAGGTGATAAAAATGCTAGTTGACGGTGGGGCCAGTTTGAATCTGATCTCGCCTAGCGTGATCAAGAGATTGCAAATTCCTGACGAAGATCTCCAGGTAACGGGCACGTTTCAAGGGATTAACCCAGGAAGGAGCCAACCAAAGGGCAAGATCACGTTGCCGGTGACGTTTGGCAGTGAGCTAAACTATAGAACAGAAAAGATTGTTTTCGACGTCGCCAAGATTCCGTTGCCATATAACGGGATTCTCGGCCGCCCAGCGCTGGCCAAGTTCATGGCGGCCTCGCACTATGCTTACAACGTATTGAAGATGCCCGGGCCGATGAGCGTCATCACTGTCAACTCCGACAAGAGGGATGCGCTTATATGCGCCGACCAACTCTACCGGGGGGCAGTTGCAGCATCTACCGCCAAGGCACTTGCTCCTACCGCTGAAGCTCCTGGGGGGAAGGAGAAGAAGACTGGCAAGACCTCTAGCACACACTCCGGCAAGCGCACCTCCTCGGAGTGCTGCACTCCCGTCGAGGATGTGCCGGAGAGCTCCACCGGCAAGAGCAGGAAATCCAGAGCAGCTCCACCAGAAACCAAGAAGGTGCCTGTCAAGGAGGATGGTACAGGAGGAACTTTCACCATAAGTTCCACCCTCGATGTCAAATAGGAAAGCGTGCTCGTTGCTTTCCTGCAGGCGAATATCGATGTGTTTGCATGGCAACCATCTGATATCCCCGGTGTTCCCAGGGAAGTAATTGAGCACCACCTTGCTATCTGTCCTCATGCGCGGCCCGTCAAGAAAAAGGTTAGGAAGCAGTCTTTGGAACGGCAAGAATTTATTGCCGAGGAAATCAGGAAGTTGGAAGCGGCAGGTTTGGTCAAAGGAGTGCTCCATCCGACGTGGTTGGCCAATCCAGTTGTACTGCGCAAGGCGAATGGAAAATGGAGGCTGTGTATTGACTATACAGATATCAATAAAGCATGTCCAAAAGATCCTTTCCCCTTGCCGCGCATCGACCAGATTGTGGACTCCCCTGCCGGTTGCGGTCTGCTGTCATTTCTCGACGCCTATTCAGGGTACCATCAGATTTTCATGGCAAAGGAAGATGAAGAGAAAACCGCATTTATCACCCCATGTGGTGTGTATTGTTTCTTACGTATGCCCTTCAGGTTGAAAAGTGCTAGTTCAACGTTTGCAAGAGTGGTCCAGATTGGTTTTGAGCCCCAGCTACATAGAAATATGGAAGTTTATATGGATGACATAGTGGTTAAAACCAAGGACAAAGCAACGCTCATACAAGATTTGGAAGAGACATTTGCAAATCTGCGCAAGATCAATCTGAAGCTCAATCCCGAGAAGTGTGTGTTTGGCCTTCCATCCGGCAAGCTTCTCGGGTTCTTTGTATCTTAGCGTGGGATCGAAGCAAATCCTAACAAGATCAAGGCGATTGAGCGGATTGAAGCACCAAGACGCGTCAAAGATGTGCATCGACTTGCCGGCTGCATTGCTGCTCTGAGCAGGTTCATCTCCAAATCTGCTAAGCGCGCACTGCCCTTTTTCAAGATCTTGAAGAAGGCAGGTCCAATGAAATGGACTCCGGAAGCGGAGGCAGTGCTGCAGGATTTGAACTCTCCTCTCCGCCGATACTAGTCGCACCTAAACCACGAGAGCCATTGCTGCTATACCTAGCGGCAACAAATCAAGTGGTTAGTGCTGCGTTGGTAGCACAGAGAGAAGCTGATGAAGAAGCAGCGGCAACGGCAAGCCTGACAAGCGACGGGCTGGGGGCTTCTCCGGCAAGGTCTGGTGCCGACAAGGTAGGGTTTGCAGACATGAATGAAGCAGCGCAGAGGAATAGGATGGTGCAGCGCCCAGTTTATTTTGTCAGTTCCCTTTTGCAGGGGGCTAGGTCAAGGTATTCTGGTGTGCAGAAATTGCTCTTCGGCCTCCTTATGGCCTCGAGGAAGCTGCGCCATTATTTCCAAGCACATGAGATTACTGTCATCACTCGCTTTCCGTTGCAGCGGATTTTACGGAATTCAGATGCGGCCGGCAAGATTGTGGAGTGGGCGTTGGAATTGTCAAGCTTTAATCTCAAGTTTGAAAGCACTTCAACAATTCAGAGCAGAGCCTTGGTGGAGTTCATTGCAGAATGGACCCCAACGCCAGACGAGGAAAGTCAAGAGACAACTCTTCCTGGCAAGGAAATAGATTGAGAATGGATTATGTATTTTGACGGGGCTTTCTTGCTGCAAGGCGCCGGTGCTGGCGTGCTGCTTGTCGCACCCACCGGAGAGCACCTCAAATATGTAATTCAAATGCACTTTCCCTGGGAGAGATCAACAAACACTGCTGAATACGAAGGGCTGCTTACCGGTCTCAGGATCGCGGCGGATCTTGGAATCAAGAAGCTCATCGTCAGAGGTGATTCACAGCTTGTCGTCAAGCAGGTAAAGAAAGATTATCAGAACCCATTGATGGAAGCATATGTAAATGAAGTGAGGAAATTGGAAGAGCGCTTTGACGGTCTACAGACAGAGCATGTTCCTCGAGCGGAGAACGACATTGCTGACGACCTGTCAAAGCGTGCTGCCCTTAAGTTACCTGTTGAACCAGATACTTTTGTGCTCCGATTAACTCAGCCATCAGTAACACCATCAGCAGGGCAGCATAAGCGAAGGAAGTTGAGTTCCGGCCATTATTTTCCTTCAGAGCTCCCAGGAGCCGCCGGAAAGGAAGTTGCCGGGAACAACGGCAAGCTTGCCGGGGAGCAATAGGCTCCGGCGAGGCCTTAGGTCCTTGCCGTCAAGACAAACGCTCCCGTGGCAGAAGATATGCCTTTAGTCCTTGCTGTCGAGCCTCAGGCTCCGGCATGGGCACAGCACATCGTCCAATTCCTCCAAACAGGGGAACTCCCCGAAGGGCAGGAAGAAGCGGAGAAAGTAGCCTGTCGGTCTAGTATGTACCAGTTCGTAGATGATGTACTGTACAGTAAAAGACCGAACGTCGTGAAATTGAAGTGTATTCCTCGGGAAGATGGACTGGAACTGTTGGCAGAGATACATGGAGGCATATGTGGCTCCCACATAGGTTCAAGGGCTCTTGTCGGTAAGGCATTCCGGCAAGGTTTCTTTTGGCCCACTGCCCTCCAGGATGCAACTGCACTAGTATCCAAGTGTGAAGCGTGCCAGTTTCATTCGAAGAAATTGCATCAGCCAGCTCAGGCTCTTCAGACAATCCCTCTTTCCTGGCCATTTTCGGTCTGGGGGCTCGACATATTGGGCCCTTTTCCCTGTGCTACCAGGGGATTTGAGTACTTGTACATTGCAGTCGACAAGTTCACAAAGTGGCCGAAAGTGGAAGCAGTGAGAAAGGTGACAGCACAATCAGCCGTCAAGTTCTTCAAAGGACTAGTTTGCCGTTTTGGTGTGCCAAACAGGATCATCACCGACAACGGCACATAGTTCATGAGCCACACCTTCATGCAATACGTCCAAGACCTTGGCAGCAAAATCTGTTTTGCTTCTGTTGCTCATCCGAGAAGCAATGGTCAAGCAGAAAGGGCAAATGCTGAAGTGTTGCGAGGGCTCAAGACAAGGACTTTTGATAAGCTGAAAAAGTATGGAAGACGCTGGATTGATGACTTGCTGGTGGTTCTTTGGTCAATCAGAATGACACCAAATTGAGCCACTGGCCAGACACCCTTCTCCCAAGTGTATGGGGCAGAAGCAGTTCTCCCCATAGAACTCATATACGGGTCACCTCGAGTGCTCGCTTATGATGAGCTTGAGCAAGAGCAGTTGCGACAAGATGATGCCATGCTCCTTGAGGAAGATCGTCTTCAGGCTGCTGTGCGAGCTGCACGCTACCAGCAAGCTTTGCGCCGCTACCATAGCTGCAAGGTTCACACCCGAAGTCTTGAGGAAGGCGACCTTGTTCTTCGGCGCATTCAGTCCGCCAAGAATTCCAACAAGTTGACGCCGAAGTGAGAAGGCCCTTATCGGGTAGTACAAGTCACCAGGCATGGCGCTGTCCGCTTGGAGACCGAGGATGGCATTCCATTGAGCAATTCCTAGAATATCGAACATCTTCGTAAGTTCTATCCATAAGGCGCGGTTGCCGTGTCTCCCGGCAACCACCTTTTCTACAAGTCTTGCCGGCGAGGCATGTGATCCTTTGTACAAAGCCAGGCACAGACCCTGTGCGTAGTTGAATAAACTTAAGTGTTTTACAATTCCTGTTGATTTTCATGTTATTCTATATGCATGCTTGTCTGAGATATTGTATTACACTTGCTTCCGGTAAGCGTTAATGAACCGCCAAGGTTCCATATCTTTGTTTTCTCTTCTTTCTTTTTCTTAAAAGATGGAAGGTTCCCTCGCGTGCAAGTTTGCCGTGGGGAGTGATGGTATGGATACCAACAGGCGAAGTTCAGGGTTGACATCTTGCCGGAAGGAGCACAGCAACTGATTACGCACAAAAGTTGCAAAGATTTAAGTACGCACAAAAGTTGCGAAGATTTAAGGACCAACGTAATAATAACACGCTCATTTTTCTTTTGAGCAGTAACTCGCTAATTAGCTAATTTTATATATAATAAAATGTCCAGCTCCTGTTTATTTTTTGATACTAGTTGCACCATCTAACCTATCATTATATTTACAACAAGCCCAGCAAATTCATGTAATTCTAGAAAGTGCAAATTTGCTGTGCTTTCTTAGAAAAATTAAATGGGCCGCATTGACGCTACATTATTTGTTCACCCAGCCCAGCAAATTGACTGTAAATTCTAGAAAACATGGGTTAAATATGTTTATCTCTCTCTCAAAAAAAGGGTTTAAATATGTTCCGCATTTTTGTACGCTCACATGTGGGCCAATAGGTTGAAGCCTACGCAAGGCGTTGTCAACTTAGTCAACAAATGATTCTGACATCCACAGCCATTGGATTTATATCCAACGGCTGGCATGCATTTTCAATCTCTTGTCCTCTTCCTCCAGCGCCGCCGGGACCGCCTGCTCTGGCCTCTGGCGGCTAGTGGCTCTTCTTAGCATGCATCGCTATGAAGCGACACCCCACCGCCGGCCAGGCTATCCCTACCCCTCCACACCTCCTGTTATTCTCCACCGACTGCAGCCCACGCCGCACCAACGCCAGTTAACCCTCGTACTCCTCTCCGTCTGCGACTCCACTACCGTGCCTTCCCATCTCCATCTTGTTCCCGTCTGGGGTCTTTCCGTCGTCCACCGCCTTGGCACGCTCAGTGCTGCGTAGTCAACAAACGGGAGTCATCGGAGGAGGACAGTACATGGAGAGGCTGACAGTGGAGACGCACCTGCTCATGGATGCACGCATGCAACTGGCTCCTTATTAGGTGATTAAAATATTATTCCTCCCCCTGACAGCTTGGACCCACCAGCTACATCTTCACACGCAAGGAAGTACGTCCTTATTACGTGCAAAAAATGTTTCCTCTCCCGAAGAGCTGGGACCCAGCATCTACATCATCGCACGCAAGGAAGTGCCTCCTTATTATGGGCAAAAAAAATATTCCTCCCCTTGACAGCTAGGACCCACCAGCTAGATCTTTGCACGCAAGGAGTCTGACATGTGGGCCATTAGGTCGCCTACGGAAGGCATTGTTAAAACAAAATGATTCTGACATCTGTAGTCATTGGATGTACATCCAATGGCCGCCGGCATGCATGTTCAATCTCTCATCTTCTTCCTCCAGCGCCTGTGGGACATTCTGCTCCCGCCTCTGGCGGCCCGCGGCGCTGCTTCACACTGTGAGAACCCGGAAATTATTTCCAGACCCTCTTGTGTATATTTGTCAATCCAAGATCAACTTGACAACACAGCGAAATGGTATCATTGCAGAACATTAAAACAAGTATAAGTTTAATAATTCTTGCCACAAGGCATACATAGTGAAATGTCTCATGACATTTATTACAATCAGAAACACAACGGAATATATAAATACGTAGCGACTCCATCTCAGCCACAGGCAGTCGATTTAGTCCATGTGACCTCACTCCTCACGATCATCATAATAGTCGTAGTCAACGCCCTCATCTTCATAGACCTCTGTTGTTCAACAAAAGTATTGCCATGAGTACATTACGTACTCAACATGCCTCCCATGGGGAAGGACCTAATAGCTACATGTGGCTTCATAGGAAGGCTGAATGGCTCATTGCATAAAAGCAAATCTTGTTTGAAATAACATAGTAAATGGACGATAGCAGTTTTAGACAAAAAATGTTTTATCTCAGAATAACTTCCATCAAAGTGAGGATCCTCGATCAACTCATGTCCTTCATAGGTTCCAAGAATAGGGGCAAAGAGGGAATAAGTAAGATAGGTCCCGTATGTCAAGAAAGATTCATGTGTCGTCCATGACCGTGGACACGGCTATTCGAATAGTTTTACACTCTGCAGAGGTCGTACATTTTACCCACACGACACAATCCCGAGTTGTTGCCACCAGTGGCCACTGGTATACTACTCCATTTGGTGTACCGGCAGGGGAATTGTGACGAGGTCTTTCATTAGACCACACTTACTGTGCCAATCCCACTAGGTTTCAACACGGAAGTAACAGCAGTTCACAGTCCGAGCCCCCTTTTGTTCCGAGGACACTCCTCGGAAGGCAGCTATCCCATCTGCGGTACGGTGATGACGACAATAAGAGTGAACTAACTAATCAACCAAGCCAGTGTCCATATAGCATGTGGTTGTACTGTTAACACAATCTTCAAATCTAAGACTTATTAGGCCTCATGCGGCACGGATGACTGATTGCCCCCTTCAACTTATGAAGGGCAGCCAATCGCTCCTTCAATTCCGTATTCAGCTGTCGCTTGCGCCAGTATTCAAATGGTAAGCTTCACCCAGAGTAGAAGAGAAGGTTAACAAGGGCCAATTGGCCTAGTTTAACGATAAGTTCCAACTGTCAATGACTCAGAGGTCATTCAACAAAGCAACTATAGGGTGATAAGCATGGCTAAGCACTTCTACTCTACCATAACTATATACTTCTACTCAGCTGTCAAGTAAATAGGTGACAAGTGGATCAGGGTAATGTGTCAATCGACACGCTAGCTACGAGAATTAAAATAGCATGCATATAGTAACCATAAAACACAATGCAATTTTGTAAACCATAGGATAAGTATGATCAAAGAAGGAGGCATGCCTTCGTTGTCGAGTCCCCCATTTCCTTCTTCCTCGTAGTGCTCCTCTCCCGTACCGTCGCCTCCTACTCATAGTAACGGCGGAGCAAAATAAATAACAAGCATAACATCCAAATAACATCCAAATGAAATAACAATATAGGAAGGATTGGTAGAAAGATCTGGATGGATATGGAGATTTGAAAGGAGGTAGATCGGTTGAAGATGAGTAGAGGAATTGAACAGATTGACTGGGTATAGGTTTATCAAGACTAAGCAAAACTCGGCCATCATGTCTAACGTGCTAAATAGCAATATGCTAACTGAACTTTATTAGTGCCAAGTACAAGTACTTCAGGCTAACTGAAAAGGAAAGACAAAATAATGACTGACATAACATAAACACAAAACAATAACTATCCTATGCATTTGAACGACACGACTCAACATAACATGGCAATACAATATTTACCCGCAAATCAATATTTAGATAACATCTAAATATTCATATTTGTTAATAGCATTTTAACAAAACACCAACTATTGTAGTTGACGACAAGTATCGTAAATGCCAACCAAGCTATACAACTTCATGACTAAACTAGATAAACTACATGACATCAAACGATAATATGATTTTAAAATGATTCCAAAACATTATATGCACAAACCATGTGGCATAAAAATTAATCTAAAATACATATGTAACAAAAGGATCAAATAATCTAGTGATAGCATCATCAATCATTTGCAAAATGACAACACTCATATGTTATGCCTCACAACATATCCCGATAAAAATAATAATTAAACAACAATAAAATAATTGTATCGGAATTAAACTAAAACATGAATATTTCTACACATGGCAATATTGTCCCCACGGTATGCACGCACATGACTATGTACGATAAAAAATAAGCCGAAATAAATTCTACGACATTCTAAATAATCCTAGAATCACAACAATAATTAGGACATACCCTAAGCATGCTACACTATAAAAAAATACAACTAATTACGCATGATTACTTACACAAAACATCATACGCACTTGATAAAAAAAATAACACAATTCAACACCTACTCAATGAAAACAAAACAATCAACTCGCTCCTAGCATCATCAAAATCTTCTTAGGGGTTTAGGTTTGGATTTGAGTCACCAATCACTAGTCGGAGAGGGAGTCGTTGAAGAGAAAATGAACGTGTTACGTTGCGCGTCGTCGTCGTTGAACTCCGGTGATGAAGAGACGATGGTGCGTAACGCTCCTGGTGATGATGGAACACCGGGAGGCGGACGGACACGACGAACGATCAACGGGTGACGACAACGTCGGTCCAAAAGGGTGGCAGCGGCACGGCGTCGTTATGCGTGTGGCCAACAACAACCAATGGACGGGAAAGGATGTCTACGAGGTAGGCTTTGGCGAGGGGATTCTGTTGGTGGGAGGAATTAGATTGGGATGCTCACCTTAGGCGATGGTAGGCGAAGAGCAATGCAGATGGGGTTGTGTTGCGGGGTGAATTGCGAGAGTTTGGAAAGGAATTGGAGAACAAGAGGAGAGGGATTTTATAGAGGAGCTCCGGGAGCACCAAGTGACGCGAACGGATGTGGAAACGGTGGTGTGTAGGGAGAGATCAAGGGATGAACGCCAATGGTAGCTGTTCTGTCCACTAGTTGCTCACGGGAGATTAAGGTAATCGTGGGCAGAATAAATTACCTGAATGAATTCATGGTTGAGTGGGGAGTAATTCTCATCTAGAAGACAAGTTGAAACGGTGAAGCAAATTGAGGGGACAAAGGGAAGAAGAGGCGGCGGCCATGGCGTTTCTTCTCTGTGTAAGTGTACAGGTACATGCATGTGCGTGCAGGAGGAAGGAGGAGGGGAGCTCCTATACGGCGCTGCAGGCGAACGTAGAAAGCTCGCAGAAAGAGAGGGGGGGGGGGGATTACGCACAAGTGCCACTAGCCACACGAGCTACTTATGGTTTGTGATTAGTAACAGAGGAAAATGTATAATAACAAGGCCGCATCGCTATTTATATTGAACATAACCATTCATCTATTGTACCACTTAATTTTTTGAATTATTTGGAAAAAAGATCGTGATTTTCAAAAAAGTTCTTCATTTTGGAAGAAAAAGTTCACAAACCTGAAAAAAGTTCATTGGTTTTCAAAAAAAAGTTCATCAATTTTGCAATAAAGTACATCAAATTTGAAAAAAGTTCACAGATTTTTCGAAGAAAAAAATTTAATTTGGAAAATGTTCATCAAATTTGAGAAAGGTTCATCAATTCTGATAAAAAGTTCAGCAGTTCTGAAATATGTTCATCAAATTTGAAAAAAAAATAACCAAAATTTTCAAAAAAGTTCATCGATTTTTGAAAATAGTTTATCAAATTTGAAATAAAAGTTCATCGAACTAGAAAAAAGTTCACCGATTTTACAAAAAGTTCAACGAATTTAAAAAAAGTTCAAAGATTTTGAAAAAAGTTCATCGAATTTTAAAAAGTTCATCAATTTGAAAAAGTTCATCGAATTTGAACAAAAATCATCGAATTCAGAAAAAGTTCATCGAATTTTTAAAAAGTTCATGTAATCTGAAAAAAGTTCATCGATTTTGAAAAAAATCATCAAACATGAATAATCGTTCATCGAATTTGAAAAACATTCATCGAATCACAAAAAAGTTCACCGATTTTTAAAAACATGAAATTCTTTAAAAAATCACGCTTTTAAAAAAACAAAAAAGGAAAGAAAAAGGAAAAACCGAATAAAACCGTCCGTAAACTAAATCGCGAACCGGGGGAAACCGGTTTGGGAAGCTTCTGGAAGCTTCCCAAAATCGAGCTTTCGCGAACTAGAAGAAACGAAATAAAAATGCGCGAGTGAAATATCTAGGCACAGAAGGGCGATGGCGCGGTGGTTAGAGCACAACGATCGTAACAAGCCCATCGTGTCTTCGATTCCGAGTTCTATCACCTTCACCTTTTTTAACATTTCTACAAAACAAGAAAGAACTAGAATGGGCCGGCCCAGCTTAGACTGCTGCAGGCGCCCGTTTGCAAATTGCACTGTAACGGGCGCTTGCAGCGCCAAATAGGATTCACCAAGGAGGAGAGCCGAGACGCCCGCTAGCTCACTCGGCTGGGCCGCTGGCCTGCTGGCTAGGCCTTGGGCCAAGTTTCTTTGGTGGCTGGACACTTAGAATGGAGAAAAAAATACAGAGAAGAGATGGCCCAGTGCATACGTGAAATAGGCCAACAATGGCTAGGCTAGGATGCACGTATTGGTTCAAGGACCAATAAAGAAAGAGAAATGAAAAGAGAGAGAAGGAAAAGAAAAATAATATAAAATAATATTGATTTCTTTTATTAGGATTGCTACAAGAGGAACAACAACAAAAGACAACTCAAAAGTCTTCAAAAAAAATATCGAAGAAATCCCAGTAAAAAAATAGGCAAGAAGAATTTAAATGAAATACTACGAACGAATAAATCGACTCAGGATATTATGGAAATTATTTTCCACCTGACATGTGCTAAATTAATTCCAAACAAATTGGTATTAATTTGAGTAAACTCCAAAACAAAATAGATAATAATATATGAATATGTTGCAACATCCTTCGCTTTAAAAAAATTTGAACTCTCAAAAAATCAGGATGTTACAACTCTACCCCCTTAAAAGGAATCTCGACCCCGAGATTTAGAGCTAAGAGAAAAGATTTGGGAACTCCTCCCTGAGGTCGTCTTCTCGCCCCCAAGTTGCTTCCTTCTCGGTGTGATTGCTCTCTACACCTTGCAAAGTTTGATCACCTTTCTCCTAGTTGTACGCAACTGCTCATCAAGAATCTTGATAGGATATTCTTCATACATCAAATCATCCTTGACCTCAATGTTGTCCAGTGAAGTCTTCTGCACCTCTTCCTCGGGTTTGTTAAAACATTTCTTCAACTGTGACACATGGAAAACATTGTGCACATTTGACAACTTCTCTGGGAGTGCCAACTGATAGGCTATCTCTCCACGTCGAGCGGTAATCCCAAACGGACCAATGTATCGGGGCACTAGCTTACCCTTGATCCCAAATCGACGCATCTCCTATCTTGAATGATATGTCATGGCAACGCTTATCTGAATAAGACTTCTGTCTAGACTGGGCCGCCTTCAACCTTTCTTGAATCATTTTCACTTGCTTGTCCGCCTCTTCCAATGTGTCGGGACCAAACACCTGATTTTCTCCTACTTCATGCCAGTCAAGAGGTGTACTACACTTCTGTCCATATAAAGCCTCAAATGGAGCCATCTTTATACTAGCTTGATAACCGTTGTTATAAGAAAACTCAGCATAAGGAAGACTCTTATCCCAACTACGCTGATATGTCAAAGCATAAGCTCGAAGCATGTCTTCAAGAATTTGGTTTACCCGCTCAGTCTATCCATCAGTCTGTGGGTGATATGCTGTACTGAAATCCAACTGAGTTCCCAGAACCTCATGTATTTTCTTCCAGAACCTTCACGTAAACTGAGTACCTCGATCTGACACTATCCTCTTAGGATCTCCATGTGCACAAATGATTCTTGCCATATATAACTCTGCGAGCTTCTCTCCACCATAGGTAGTCTTTACTTGAATGAAATGAGCTGACTTTGTCAATTTGTCCACTATGACCCAAATAGAATCAAATCCAGAAGATGTCCTTGGAAGGCCTGTGATAAAGTCCATTCCAATCTCTTCCCATTTCCACGCTGGAACCTTAAGTGGTTGAAGTAGTCCTGCGGGCTTCTGATGCTCCGCCTTGACCATTCGACATACATCACACTGGGAAACATACTCGGCAATTTCTCGCTTCATACTAGACCACCAAAACTACCCCGAAGATCATTATACATCTTCATACTTCCAGGGTGTATTGAGTATGCTGACTCATGAGCTTCCTTCATGATCGTGTCCTTGATCTCCTTTTGGTCTGGCACCAACAAAACGGTCTCGAAACCATATGCTTCCACTCTCATCTTCTCTATAGTCGGGTGCTTCGTCCAATTTGATTTTCTCTCGAATCTCTTCAATGCCCTTGTCATCTTTCTGTGCTTCTCACACTTGATCTTGGAGAGTAAACTTAACCTCTAACATTTCACCATTTTTTGCGAGGCTCACATACAGATTCATCTTTCAAATTTCCTCATAAAGTTCTGGCACTTCCTTCTGAATCATCACATTGTTGACATAAACTTTCCTGCTCAGTGCATCAGCTACGACATTGGCTTTACCAGGATGGTAGTTAATGTTCAGATTATAGTCCTTGATCAAATCTAGCCACCTTCTCTGTCTGAGATTCAAAACCGGTTGTGTGAAAATGTACTTCAAACTCTTATGATCCGAGTATATCTCACACCTATTTCCGATAAGGTAGTGCCTCCAAGTTTTCAAGGCATGCACTATGGCAGCTAATTCCAAATCATGTGTGGGATAGTTAACCTCATGAGGCCGTAACTGTCTCAATGAATACGCTACAACTTTCCCTTGTTGCATAAGCACGCATCCCAAACCTTGCTAAGAAGCATCACAATAAACCTCAAAATCTTGCTGAATATCTGGCAATACCAATACTGGACCAGTTGTCAACCTCCTCTTGAGTTCTTGGAAACTCGCTTCACAAGCTTCTGACCACTCGAACTTTTTATCCTTCTTTAACAACTGAGTCATAGGTCTTGCTATTCGGGAAAAATCTTCAATGAACCGAAGGTAATACCCGGCTAGTCCAAGGAAACTGCGTATCTCTGACACATTCTTGGTGTGCTTCCAACTGAGTACTTCTTCCACTTTTTCTGGATCCATGGCAACTCCTTCGGCTGAGATGACATGTCCTAGAAAGTCCACTTGTTTCAACCAGAATTCGCACTTACTGAATTTGGCATAGAGTTGATGAGCCCTTAGCCTCTCCAATACCACTCGAAGGTGTTTCTCGTGCTCTTCTTCACTCTGGGAATAGATCAAAACATCGTTGATGAACACTACAACAAACTTATCCAGGCAATCCATGAATACGCTGTTCATGAGATACATGAAGTAAGCTGGTGCATTTGTGAGTCCAAATGACATTACCAAAAACTCATAGAGACCATATCGAGTAACAAAGGCGGTCTTTGGAACATCTTGCGGGCGAATCTTCAACTGGTGGTATCCTGATTGGAGATCTATTTTGGAAAACACACATGCTCCCTTCAACTATTCAAACAAGTCATTAATCGTTGGCAAGGGATACTTATTCTTAATAGTTGCTGCATTTAGCGCTCGGTAATCCACACACATGCGCATGCTACCATCTTTCTTTTTCACAAATAGTACATGTGCGCCCCATGGTGATGTGCTCGGCCTAATTTAACCCTTCTCTTCTAACTCCTGAATTTGCTTCTTCAACTCAGCTAATTCATTCGCTGTCATCTTATAAGGTCTCTTTGCAATAGGAGCGGTGCCCGGTATTAACTCAATGACAAACTCAATCTCACGGCCTGGTGGCAATCCAGGCAATTCATCCGGAAAGACATCTGGATATTCCTTCACAACTCGAACATCCTCTAGAGTTAACTCCTTCACTTTGTTCAGCATGCAATCAACCTCGGGTTGAGGGGCAATCCAAGCTTGGTATTCCACAACGGCCCCTTCAGTGCTTGTTAAAGTAACAGAGGTACCAGCACAATCTATTAGTGCCTTGTGATTCCTTAACCAATCCATACCCAAAATCACATCCAAACCTATGGAGTCTAATAAGATAAGGTTTGCTAGAAACTCCACCCCTTCTATGTGAATAACCACCTTTGGGCATCCCAAACTTGCCCTTAAGGTACCCCCAGGTGATTGTATCATCCAAACCCGACTCATACCCTTAGTTGGAAATAGGTGTTTTTCAGCAAAGCTTTTGGAAATGAACGAATGAGAAGCTCCAGAATAAAAAAGCACTAAACCATAATGTGAATTGATCGGAAACATACCAAGAACAACATCTGGTGCCTCTTGAGCTTGCTCGATGGTGACATGATTGACCCTGCCACATCCTGGTGCATGAGGTGCATTCCCGGGTGTATTAAGAATGCCTCGACCACGTCCTGCTGCGGGTGTCTTGATGGTAGAACCCAAGTTGAACTTCACTGGAGTAGGATCGGTGTTCTTGTTGGGACATGCAACAGCAAAGTGACCCTCTTGCCCACAACTGAAGCTTGCCTTTCCAGCTGTATTAGCATGATTACCTCCCACTTCAGCTCGTGGAGTCTTATATGCATTGGGCTGATAGGTGTTGTTGGGCCTTGATGGCTTGACATACTGTGCATGATAGCCAGGATGATGACCAATCTTCTGTCGGGAGCTACCTGCCCCATGGTGACTCTGTGGTGCTCTACGCTTGCGGTGCTCCTCTAACTCCCTCCTAGAGTTCTCCTGGAGTATAGCCTTATTGACAAGTGCTTGAAAGGTAAGGAAATCATGAGATACCAGTCTGTCCTTCAACCCAGGGTTCAGCCCCTTCAAAAACTTGACAGTCTTGTTAGCTTCAGTTGGAATATCTGCCCTTCCATAACATGCCAGCTGCGTGAAACGACTCAGATATTCAGGCACTGTCATCTTTCCTTGAGTAAGAGCTCGAAACTCATCTCTCTTCAGCTCCATGATGCCCGCAGGAATATGTGCGGTGCGGAAAGCTTCTGCAAACTCATTCCAAGTGATAGTTTGAGCATCCTCATGGGCTTCACAATAATTCTCCCACCAATCTACAGCCACACCCTTGAGCTGGTGTGCCGCAAACTTGACACAATTTTCCGTGGTGCAATCGGCCAAGTTGAGTGTCTTCCTGATGTCCTTCAACCAATCATCAGCATCAAGTGGGTCTGATGATCCCTCAAAAGTTGGCGGTTTTGCTCTCATGAACTCAGCAAATCCTGACTGTGGTGGTTGACCCTGATTCTGGTTCGCAGCGTTGGCTGCAAGCTGCTAAAGTATCTGGGTTTGCATCAACATCATTTGTGCCATATTGGGTGGCGGCGGTGGTGGTGGCACATCCTCTCCTTCAGAGTCAGAGTCCGTCTTATGGACAAGTCCCTCCACAAAGTTTTCTTCAAAGACATGTTCCTCAAAGCCTGGTCCACGACCATGTCCACGTCCACATCCACGACCACGTCCGCGTGATCTGTGACCATGACCTCCACGGTTAGCTTCCATCCTGTTGGCCTCCCGGTGTTAGAATAGAAGAGAGGGAAATATCTAACCCATAAACCCAATATGCTAGCAAAAGAACAAGTAAAACAAGCAACTGAACTGCAAAAAAATCCAATTAAAACACTCTATAACAAAAATACTAGATAACATAGTAGCTATGCCACATATATCGGTATAGTCTACCATGGACATAGCAAACTTGAAAATAACTAACGTTCACTCGCATCATCATAGATATCACTCATGGTTCCTATAGTCCATCTACTCGGTGAGATATCCATCGTACTGGTGGGTAGGTGATGGTGCAAAGCGAAGCCCAGACGGTGGCGATGCGGTCCCCTCTGGCATAGTAGGAACCCTCTCCTCAGGCTCAGTCTCCTCCTCCTCGGTGTCGTCGAGCTACTGCTCGCGAGTCGGTGGTGCTGGAAGTGCAAGCGTTGCTGAAGGTGCAATGGCGCGATGTGTCAGGCGACGCTTCTTCGCTAGGACGCTCTTCTTCTTCTGCGTAATCTTGATGTGTGGATGAAGCCTCTATCGTGGAGGAGGTGTAGGGTCCTCTGGTGGTATCTCCTGCTGGTCACCATTCTCCATGGCAAGCATAGCGTTCGTTGCGATGATACCCTCTCTTCAACTGCCTTAGCGGCCTCCCGTGCTTCATGGGCAGCGGCTAAGGAAGTGTTCGCCTCCACCAATCTCTCCTCAAGTGTCTCCACATGCTCCTGGTAAAACTCTAAGCGCTGACGGTTCTCCTCTAGCATAGTCGTAGTCATAGCAAGGTTTTGCTCAAGTCCAAAGATAAGTGAAGCCATACGAATGATCGTGGGATCATGCTCCTCCATGTACTCCAAGTTCTACTGAACCGCTCCGTCCTTGATACGGAAAGTGAATTACCGGAATGGGGTGTGCCTTAGTTCGTCCTGGTGAAGTCCGGCTATCTGACCCAGAGCCGGGGAAGACTCGGCAGTGGTTGCCCACGCGGTGGGGAGTACGAGTGTTTACTGATTCAGCTGCCGTTGCCAAAAAATAATAGGAGGTGTGGGTGAGTAGAGGAATGGCCTGGCTAGCGATGGAGTAGGGTGGGGCGGTGCAGCCTGCGCGGCAGCACAGCCGGCCACAGGAGGAGGGAGCAGGCAGTCCTGCCAGCGATGGTTTGAGCGGCTGGAGCAGGAAGAGCAGAGATTGAAGAAGCACGGCGGCCGTTGGATGGACATCCAACAGTCACTGCTCTCGTGTGTTGACTAAGTTGACACGGCCTTGCGTGCGCGTCAACCTTTTTTTTAGGAAAGCGCACGCGTCAACCTATAGTAGGCGCACAAGTCAGCCTCAAATCTGTGGAAAACAGCATACAGCCCATCTGCCATTATTTCTAATAATTTACAGCCCATTTGCTAATTCTTAAGGATTTTTTTGGAGCCCATATTCTTTTTGTTAGCATTACAGCCCATATTGTGGTCACGGTTAAAAATTTCTATGAAATTTTACATATTTCGGTGCGGTCCGAACTGTTTTTAATCCCAAAATTTTGAGTCATGTTCAAACTAATTTAAAAACAATAAATTTATATCAATTTAAAATCCAACATAATTTTCCCGGCAAAAAAAATTAAATTCGAAATGTCGAAATCTTAAAAAAAGATATTTGAAACTAATTGCCGGTTTGCTGTGTTTATAAATTTATATCCCATTTCTTACTACTTCATTTTCTGGGCAAGCAAATACATCGCTCTCGTCTTAGATTTGCAGCCCAGCAGGGCTGAGAAAGCAAGTAGGCCTTCGTTGGGTATTTCTTTAAAAAAAGTAGAACTAGGCTAGCAATTTTCAGCAATAAAAAAGCACAACTGGGCTCATCATGTGGTAAACTTAAAATAGAACCCTGGCTAGATGGGCCACAACCCCTGCATAGCCCCGTTGTTACCCTGATCCGTCTCTAAAACAAGTATAAATAACAACTGCTTGTTCCTAAAAAAAAGTAAATAACAACTGCGCGACCTGTTGTGTCCCTGGTGTCAGCCACTCGTTGTGTAATTCTCTCGTTTATTGACTACGTTGACAATGGCGTGGGCCCCAGATGTCCAACCATTAAGAGGAACCATTTTTTTGGGCTTGTAATAAGAAGGCACTTGCTTGCGTTCTGCCATGAACCCTGGTGGGTCCCTACTATCATTCTCTCCACGTACAGTCATCTCCTTGTTCCTCTCGATTGTTGACGACGTTGACAATGCCAGACGGCGGCGCACCACAAATGGCGAGCGAACCAAGGCAAAGGATGATAGCGAGGCCTCGGACGGAATGAACAGGAGCCGTGGAAGATGCGCCAGTCTATTCACAGGCGGAGGGGAGTACAAGGGTTGACAGGTTCGGGTGCGGGTGCGTGTTGGGGCTGACATCGCCGGAGAATAACAGGACGTGTGGGGGAATAGAGGGAGGGACTGGCCAATGTTTGAGGGTACGGTAGGGCGATGGAGGCGCAGCCAGCCGTGGGAGGCGGGAGCAGGCGGAACTGACGGGGTGGTTTGGTTTGGGCGGCTGGAGGAAGAAGACAAGAGATAGAAGATACACGACAAATGTTGGATGTCAATCCAACGGCTGGTAGGCAGAATCGTTTGTTGAGTAGTAATTAAGTCGACACCACCTTGGATAGGCTTTTTCCTCGTGGGTCCCAAATGTCAGAATCCAAATCTGTCACGGTCATGCAACCTTTCTTATGAAAATTTACAGCCCATTTGGTGTGCTAATTCAAAATAAGTTTGTGGGTGCTGGTGGGGGCTAATCACTTGGGTTCTGTAATGCACAGTGAGCTCAAGCAGCTGGCGAGAGTGATGTTATTTCCCTTGGTTGGGATTTGTTACAATATTTCACCCTTAATTAAACAAATGGCAAGCCATTTTCCTTGTTTCAAAGGAAATATGACAGTCACAGCCAAGTAGAAAAGGGCAACAACATCTAACTCCAGCTTACAAACTGTACAAAAGCACGAGGGTTAATTGTTCATCAGGTTTAGACAAAAACCATATTGAAAAGGGCAACAACATCTAACTCCAGCACTGTTTTCAGCAGTCACAGTCAAATGGATCGGTCAGGTCCATAGAATGAACATCCTGGGTCGTAAAATTTACTAGATTATGACCACAAGATGTTGTAAATAGAAGCCCTGCATGTTCAGAAGCCCTTTTTTCCACCTGAAACTCCTTTTTTCGCTCTTCGACATACCCATCCGTCAAAACCATGCTGCTGATAAACTTAAGCCTGATGGACAATAGTAACCTCGCATTCAACAGGAAGAATGTGACAAATCTAGTGTTTGCATGGTTGGCTACATATTGTTCCAGCGTTATTGTCTTCAATCGAATGTCATGAGAAGTGAGAAAATCCCGGTGCTTACAAATCCACCGATTGGTTATAACTTTCTTACCCCGTCCTGTTGCCTAAATAGACATGAAGATTAAAAACAGTTAAGGTCTAAAAAAAAGAGTGTCGAAAAAGCAACAGCTGAACGGTTAATTCTAGTACACTATATGCGGGCTTCCAATGTGCGTGAAATTATCACCTTTATATACAGCTTCTCCAGACATGGAAAGCATTGCAGCAAGCCAATAATCTTGTTCAGATCAAAACTATTCATTTGGATATGTAAGATCTTGAGAGAATGCAGCACCATTGATAGGCTATCCATGGAGAAACTCTTCATCGAGCATAAAACATAATATTAGTACAAAATGTGTACTCCAAGATGATATAGAACTTATGCACAGAAATTTAAAATGTAGCTTATGATTACAAGTCTAGATGATAATATACAGTACCTGAAGAACTGTGGAGCCAAACACCATCTTGAAATGAGCACAGGGATCATGTATTACACCCAGGGTCTCCAGTTTAGGCGCAGAGACGACAGTTATTTGCGACGGTGAATAACTAGAATCAAGGATCAACCTTTGAAGTGAAGGGGCATCTTCGATGATGAGCTGCCTTCCGTCAAAAGAAATTCCAATTCTTACAAGGTTAGGTGACTTTATTTGGAGACAACCGATTCTAACTATGAAAACAAGCACCAAGCACTCCAGGGCAGGGCAACTGGAGTGGATGATGCTGTGCAATGAGGCCTCCGATATACGAACCCGCACAAGTGAAAGTTTTTTGAGAAATGGGAGTCGAAGGTTTAGTACTAGATTGTCTGGTAGGTAGCACAGCGCAAAGGTAGCGGTGTGGAGAGAGGAGGAAAATCGCGAGATGGACATCGGTGCTGAGGGCACAAGTACATGGCATTCGGTATTTGGTAGGTGATTTCCTGGGGAATAGTAGAACTCAAGCAGCTGTAGTTCTGTGAATTCAGGGGATTTCAGCCAGGCGTCCATCGTGCAGGGCATGCTATGCTTGCTCAGGTAGCATGACGGGATGCAGAGGCTTTGAACGGAGCCCTGGTGGGAGGAGATGATGGCTCTGGGGAGTTCAAAATCATTAAAGAGAGATAGATGTTGACATTCAAGATTAAGGGGCGTGGCGCGCCATAGAGGGCGCCACCGAGTTGAGAAGACTTGGGTGCGGCAGCAATCCTTGGTGGGGAGAAGCGAGATGATCTCCCCAAGGATGGCGTCCGGGAGATCGCTGATGCGGTCCACCCAAGATTCTACGGGTTCCTGGGATCTGGTGCGGGCGGGCTCGCCGCTTCTCCCCGCGCTGCCGGGTGCGGGATCTACAACAGGCGTCGCCGCTGGCGGGAGCCCCATCTTCTTGGCGCTGGGGTCAGCCGACTCCATTTTCCTCGAGGGCGTCGCGTCGAGCTCATGGATTTGAGTAGAGTAATGAATGGCGAGCCTAGTTGTAGTGCGAGTGAAGAAGAAGGGGAGCTGGGGTTTTTCTGTAGTAGTGAGGAAGAAGGGGAGCTGGGGTTTTCTGTAGGAGTGAGGTGAGGAATTTGGGGGTACGAGTGGAGCGAGCTGATGTGAGGTGGGTGGGAGTGAGGAGGAAGAAGAGCACCCATGTTTTTTTGGGGGGAAGTGTGCTGGGTAGCGCCTCTCATTAAGAAAATATATGGGCTTTTGAATTGATTTTATTATTTACTAGGGTCGATGGGCTGTTTTGTCTTGGGCCCAGAGAAACAATTACTACTATTACAGTGGAGACACTCTACAGCTACCCAGAAAAACAATTACTACTAGTACAGTGGATACACTACTGCTTCTGGCTTCTCTGAGGTCATCGAAACGTCTCCCTCTACTGAATGCCATTTTACTTTGGTTCACCGACATGCGGGCCATGCAGCGCGCGGGCCCAAATGCCATCCACCAAATTAGAAGGCGGTATGCAGGCGGAGAGTCACCCCGGTCGTATCGCGGTAGTAACGAGCCGTCATATCACAAAACCCAACCTCCCCGCAGTTTAATTTTGACGGACGAAGCAACCATCATTTCACTCTTTGCTGAATCCCCTTCTCCCTCACCGTCTTCAAGAAAGCCAACACTCGCATCTGCCATTGTTCTTCTCTCCCAAAGAAGGGAAGGTAAGCGGATCCGTGATGTTGGTATATTTTCTTTCATAAAAAAAAGAACTTTTGCCAAGCAGTTACCGATCCTCACTCTCTTTTTTGTTTCATTATCATTGCGATTGTGTTTTCCTTTCAGTTGTCTCCTAGTATTCGTCCGTTTTATGATGGACCAAGGAGAACTAGGCAAAGATCTGCCGATGTTGGAGCAAACGCGGGAGGCTGATCCCCACGTGACAGAGAGCTCCAAGAAGATGGAGGCAGCCACCGAGCCGACCCCAGATACACTCACGGCCACTACTGAGATGGTCAACGCCCCGTTTGAGGTTACAGCCCCCGTGGCCCTGCAGGAGCAGTTTTCCACCTTCGAGGATGTGTCCCCCCCCCACTGAGCTGCCCAAGGTGATTTTCTTCTTTGCCGATCTCGATTGTGGTTTTTCATCTAAGTATGTGGTGATAAATAATGCAAAATTTTATTAGCTTCGATGCCATGCTACCTTCCCTGTCATGCATACTTTTGACTCTACATAGTGGTTTAAATAACTTGTGTTTCTTATATTGGAAAGTAATTCAGAATTTGTTTCTGTTTCAATTAGAGCCCTAATGCAGACAAGGATTGTGTGGTTGTACATCTCACTCGCTATGAGGCGGATGACCTGAATATACACACTGGGAATACAAAGTTCTTAGGCTGTTGGATCCTGGAAGCCATTTGCACTTATACCAAAGTCCAGATGTATTCCAGCCTCACTGTTGTCAGGCGTGTTGTCCAGGGTGTACTGAAGCAGAAGAAGTTCAAAGCTACTCCTTCGTTTGTGAGGCATACTGTTCTTGTCAAGCTTACGCAGGAAGATGACGTGGCATGCCTCCACAAACAAGTTTATGAGTGGCAAGGCCACAAGGTTATCTTTAGGAAGGTTCACAGGATTGATCTGCTGCTGGACATCCTCGATGATGTTCATGGCAAGGTCCATCTTGTGTCCATCCCAAATTAGATCGAGGCATGAAATAGTTGCCACAGCTAGTGTTTAAAAGTAGTTTGGATTGTGTCTAATTATCCGAACCTTGCCTATTATTGAGCCCTCTGGGGCTAGTACTCTGTTTGAATCCGTCTATGGGAACTACTGCTACTTTTGTGTGCCTGTGAATCATGTGAGAACCATCCTAATTGTTGCCGAAACAGATGCGTCCTCACTAGTTTTTTCATGTAATATGGCATGGTAAGACATAAGTTGTCACGGTTTATCATACAAGCAGTGTGTATTTGATGAAATAGAGTACTTATTCAACAACTGTGCGCTGACATATACATAGGGTACGTAAAGCTGGTTAAGTACTTGTAAACACTGTTGGTGCTACCCCACTTGTAAGCAGTTGTGCAAAACACGGCACATTGGCTCAGCTCGCTTCAACACTAGAAAAGTTGGCTATCGACCAGCTAACAAGCAATAATCTGCTGTCTGACATATAAGCAACTACGTATCTTATTACAGTGGTTCATGCAGTTAACTGAGGCCACAATGTAAATTCCAGACGTTCACACGCTAGTCTAACGTTCATGTGGAACATTCACATTAAACTCAGCTTCATAAAATCCTTGAAAAGCATAAGTTAAGCAATTTTATACATCTCAATGATTCATAGAACATAACAAACATTTACTAGTCTCTACTCTTATAAAAAACAGAGTTGGTGATGATGGTGTGCCTGCCATCCTGCAATATAGGCTGTCCGATTTAAATCTGACGGATAGGAAGGAAACTATGGCAATTTTGCAAAAAGATACCCACACCCCTCTCCACATTTGCAAATAAGGCCTTCCCACGTTCATCCTTTTCTCTAACAAGATAAAATACTCATACAAATGCATCTTGATGTTCCGTGCAACGCACGGGCATCTTGCTAGTTCACAGCAAAAGACAAAGTTGTGAGAAGGTTTACAAATTAGGAAAAATCAAGCAAGGCTTCTCTGAGCAAATGGCCTCCCTAGACAGGCTTTAATTTCCTGGAGTTCACTCTGGTTTTTCTTGTTGCCGCCATCCAGGGTTAGGTTCTCTCATTCCAGAATAACCAATTATAATTGTGTTCTCAGCTGGAATGCTGAACTGAACCATGTAGTGTACTGACCATCTGAACTTCTTGTGCAGTTCCACTAAATTTAAGCGCTGCTATTTGCAGAAATAAGCAGACCACAATGCCTCTTGTCCGCACACCTGTCCCAAAAACCTTCGTGCAGCCGTGCCAGCTAGTCCTCTGTCCATGGATGAATTGGGAGAAAGTGCATTCCCGACTAGGATGCAGTTGTTTTCGCTCGTCCCTGCACTGCAATCAGTAAGTAAAACATACGAATCAGCTTCTTTTAGATTGCGTTGGTCATTCTACCTAGTTACTACCAATGTAGGAATACCTGGAATACGGGTGGTTAGACGACGACAGCTAGGAATAGCCATCTCATTTTGTGCAGTTCTACTAAAACTAAGGTGTGTACTTTTGATTGCGCAGATCGAAACGATATGGAGACAGACATCCCTGTTTGCGCAAATATGAAATACGGTTATTTAAACAGTGATAGTTATTTGCAGTGGCATATGATTAACAGCAGCATCTATTGTGTTATAATTGGCACTACATTGAAAGTATGAAAGTGCCCTTAAGTAAGAAGTAGCATCACATCACATCAACACTACCACTAGATTAACATGTAGAACAATAGCATTAGTATTACTGCCATGAGATTAGCACATGGTCAGTAAATTTGCAATCAAATTTGTGCAGTTCCACTGGGATGAAGCAATGTTAGCAGTGTGATATTTAAGTGTAACTGCAAAAACACAATTCATGGGAAATAAAGCAAGACGGAAGCACTTCATAAAATGGTGGTGGCATTGCTTCAATTTATCGACGGCACTAGACCATTACTTAATAGTGACATTAGGTGGCATTGCTTCAATTTATCGACGGCACTAGACCATTACTTAATGTTGAAATTAGGTGGCATTGCTTAATGCTTCATGTGATTTTACATTAATGGTAGCGATATGGGCGTAGGGACAGCAGGGGCATAAAGTGGTGAGGCAAATGTGGTTGCCAAGAGCGGCAAACACTCAGGCAACATGTCTGCATTTGTCCCATTTTTTATCTCCTCGGCGGCATTTTCCTATGTGAGCACAGGAAACCTAGACCTGCTCGTTCTCATTTGCGTTGTCCCCCAACACCCCTCACTTTCTTTCCTTTTTTGACCAAGAGACAGGTCCACTTCCCCCCACCCTTCGCCATCCACCACACTTTCTTTGCCTTTTCAACCAAGAGACAGGTTGGGTAGCCAGTATCTACTACTTTCCCCCGTTTCCTCTTAGAACCAAGTCCTAGATTCATGCTACAGCTTTCCCACTTTCTTCCCTGTTTGAACCAACTCTTAGATTCGACTGTATGAACTAGCTTTACCTCTAATAATAGTAAAAGTCTAGGTGGTTTTGGAACAGCCCACGGAAGTAGAAAAAGATCCACACGCAGCCACGTGGGGAGCTGGGGCAGTAGAGCAAGGCAGGTTTCGAAGGAATATATACCTGAGGGTCGTCGGGAAGTGGCAAAGACTGTGTCGGGAGGCCGCATCTTGGCCACAATACCGCAGGGACGAAGAAGGGGTCGGAGGCCCTCCTGAGCCGACCTTGTCTCGGAGAGAACGGCACATCCGCTGATCGGGACGTGCGGGTAGCTTTTGGTCTCCTCCCTCGCCGCCGACGACCGTGTGAACGATGCACCTACACCCCTGCCCCGGCTGAGGTGGTCCGGCCGGATTTGTGACCAGCCGTGAGCAGAGAGAGAGTGTGGCCACCTATGTCTTGCTTAGATCTGGAGAGCATGAGAGAGTGAAAGAGAGGAACCCTAGTAAGGCAAGCACCAAGGCTCCTGCTTATATATAGTGGAGTGATTTTGTTGTAGTAGCCGTTATTAAATTGATTACGCGTGAACCACTATTTTCATTTAAAGTTCATGTAAAAATAAAACTCGATCAATAACGTGCCACCGCTTCCAGGTCGCACTATCAAATCACCGCGTCCAGGACACACTATGTACTGTATCATTCATGTGCGGTCCCCGACCCTCCATCAACTTGAAAACTAGACTAGTCAAAATGTCAATTGGGATGCCTCTTTGTAAACAAATGCACTCCTAGCTTAAAAAAATGCGCCCATGTATTAAGCTACAGTAATCACCCTTTTGATTATGCCATGTCATCATGATCAACAGTGCTTAATCATCATTAGTATCCTATCTCTTTTCAAATTCAAACTCAAATGGAAATTCAAACTTAAAGTAAAACTAAAAGTTGTCCAAACCCAGAAACAAAAATGTTCATTAAATGGCAAATATTCCACAGACAATTCTAAAATCATAACTAACATTCACTAAATTAATTAACTGACTCAAACAGCAGTAAAACAGCACTATTTCATACCTTTTTAATTAAATAAAATCCCAAATGAAAACCTTTGGACTCAAAACCATTTTATTGCAGTGACATATAATGCACCATATTTATTTGGGCTAGTCTCATATTTCACAAAAGTTGTTTGAGTTAAAAACAAAAGACAAAAGGCAAACAAAACAGAAAAGAAAAGGGAAAATAGAAAAGAGAGAAGAAGCCCGCTGTGCCGGCCCGCCAGTGCACAGAGTTGGCCCAGCCCAACTAGCCCCCCCTCCCCCTACCCCCTGACGCCGCAGACGCGCTGTCGAACAGCTAGCGTACGCACACGCCCCCGAGCCCGGCCCCCCTCCCTCGCTGCACAACAGCGCGTCGCCCCGCTCGCCGTGGATAAAGGGCAGAGCCCCGTGCGCCCCTGGCCCCCCTGGCTCTCCCTCGCTCGCTCCCTCTCGCTCTCCCTCGCCTCCCCATCTCTCCCGAGCGCCACCGCCGACGCGCCATCGTCACCACCGCAGCCACCGGCGTTCCCGAGCTCGACGGATGTGTCTAGGTGGTGCGCCGCCGACCGCCTCTTCCTCATCGACTGGCAGCAAGAACTGAGGTGCACCGGAACTCGCGGATCGAGCCGGATTCATCTTCTCGGTCGCCGGCGATCTCCGCCGTCCCCGCGCTCCCCTGCTGCTCCAAAGCTTTCGAGGGCCTCCTTGCGCCGCTCGGTGAGCCGCCACCTCCCTCTGTTCCCTCCCCGAGCCGCGTTTTCCTTCCCTAGCTAGCTGTGCTCGCCGTCGCACCCTGGCCGCTGCGGGTCCTCCCTGTCCGGCCACTTCCGGTCGTCTCCGAGGCCGTGCTCTAGCTCTATTCGACGCGGCCTGCTCTTCTCACTTGAATACCACCGAAAAACACGCGCGCTAGCGCACCAAAATCGTAATGACGTGCACGCCCGAAAGCTACCTCCGCCAGACCTCGTCGCCGGCCTCGTTTCCGGTGACCTCAGTTCTGGACAGTGCCACCACGAGACGCGCAACCTTGCAAGCTTTCGAACGCCGCCAGAAACACCCGATTTGATGCACTACAGAGGAATTCCGAGGCCACCGGAGTTGCGCCGCCGCGTGCGGGCTCACCGGAGCTTTCTCCGGCGCCGGCGTCCGACGTGGCCAAGCGTGGGGCCCACCCTGAGACACTGCCTGTGGGCCTCGTCGTCTGTTTGACCACGTTCACTTCGGTCAACATGGGACACTGTTCCTTGCTAACACTGCCATGTGGGTCCCCCATGTCTGAAACTTAATTAGAGACTAATTGCACTGAGTTAATTAAAACACTGATTAGTTCAACCACTGACAGTAGGGCCCACATGCTAAATAAGCCATTTAGTTAAATTGATCCCTGATTAATTAGCTCAGTCACTGACCAGTGGGACCCACTGGTCAGGTTTGACTGGTCAGCCCGTCTGTTGACTGCTGACGTCACCACTATGTCATGCGGACGTCATCAGGCACTGTTCTGGATAATGTTGGTTTAGTTAATAAAAATAATTCCAGAAATTAATAAAAAATTTAGAAAATCATATCTTTTAATCCGTAACTCCCATGAAAATATTTTGTACATGAAAATTGCTCAGAACGATGAGACGAATCTGATACCGCGGTCCGTTCGTCCGCCACACGTCCCTAACTATCCGAACATGCAACCGTTCCCCTCTTTTCGTCTGTCTGAAATGCCGAACACTGGGAATACTTTCCCGGACGTTTTTCCCCTTCGCCAGGATTACCTAGCACTATGATAGAACACCGCTAGCTCTGCTTATTGACATGTCATGCACTTGTTTGCT
Source organism: Thinopyrum elongatum (assembly GCA_011799875.1). Classification (NCBI taxonomy): domain Eukaryota; kingdom Viridiplantae; phylum Streptophyta; class Magnoliopsida; order Poales; family Poaceae; genus Thinopyrum; species Thinopyrum elongatum. Next base: position 484,628,181 of record CM022300.1, on the reverse strand, counting down.
TAGTATTTACCGTTTCCTCCCCCTCTTCTCTCTCGTTAGACCCCGACGCAGTTCCCGGTACCGCCGCAGCTCCGGAGACCGACGACACCATTGACGACCTTGCCCTTGCCACCGAGCAACCAGGCAAGCCCCCCCTTTGATCATCTCGATATCGCCCATTCTAATTTCTCATGCTTGCATTAGAATTGCTGCTGCTACTGCTTTACCTATTCTGATGCATAGCCTGTTTATTGTAACCTACTGTTGATAATTACCTGCATATCCTAAACTGTCTAGTATAGGCTGGGTAGAGACCTATCAGTGATCCTACTAGTCCCGATTGCCCCGCTGGATTATCAGAAGACCCGATCAACGGGATTGAAGACCAGGCCCCGACACCGCACATCACCCCCCTTAGTTGTAACGACACTGCAGCGTTACTATCGAGTGCCGAGGGTGAAACCTCTTGTAGCACTTCTAATGTTAACTCTGTAGAGTAGCTATTTGGTCGTGGTCATCGAGGGTGATTCCTCCTTCACCACTTCCGGTAACGACGCTGTCGTGCAACACATCAAGTGTGAACCCATCGAGGGTGATTCCTCCGAGTTCACCTTGACGGATACATCGAGTGGGAATTCAACGAGGGTGATACCTCGGATTCCTCTGATGTTATGGACACACGGATACTTGGACTTTACACTGTTACTTGGATAGGCGGGTCGACCCTGAGGGGTACCCGCGTGCGCCTAAGTGGCGAGTGTTGTGACGACGGGTTGCCTGTGTGGTGCCCGAGTGAGAATACGAGGCGTGGCCGGGCATTCTTGGCCCTTGCCGCAAGTCCTCGAGACGGGGTGACGGGGTCACATCGATTGTGAGTCTCTGCTCGTTACCGCACTACCAATGTACTAACGGTTTGGATATTTGATCTGAGTTGGCCTCTGGCCCGATAGCACTAACCACCACGTGGGCATAGTATGGGTGTTCTGCATCGTAGCATTAGCCGAAAGCTCTGACAGATGTCCAGTTCAGCATTGCGGCACGGTCGGATAGTGTCGGCGACCCGAGGCGATGCTGGTATCCACCCTGTGCGCAACGACCCGGAGGGCGAGGGGCGATGGCCAAGACCCCCTTGCGCTTAGGATGTAGACCGGCGAGGACCTCTCTGCTGAGCTGTAGGTAGGGTTGCGGTGTGTCGTTTGGCTGAGGCCGGGCATGACCCGGAAAAGTGTGTCCGGCCGGAGTTAAGCGAGCATGGTGGGTAAGTTGGTGCACCCCTGCAGGGAAGAACTAATCTATGCATAGCCGGATCCTCGGTAACGGACACTCGGAGTTGTATCCCGATCGATACAGCTAGAAGATGAGATGGGACCTGGATATGAGGCTCTGGGATTGTTTCTCGCAGGGAGTTGAGAAGGGATCTCAGGACGAGGTTGATGACTGTATGGCTCTGGGATTGCTTTCTCGCAGGGAGTCGAGAAAGGATCTCTGGGTGAGGTTGATATCATTACTGCTACATTATATGGTACTGTCTACACTCTTCTAATGCTGCAAGACCTATGAAGACGCTAGTCTTCGATAGGACTAGGCCTCCTCTCTATTCTGGCATTTCTGCAGCCCAGTCCACATATACAACCTCTCTTTGAAAATGTTGCATATGTAGTGTAGATCCTTGCTTGCTGAGTACTTCTGAGTACTCACGGTTGCTTTGTTTTCCTTTTCTCCCCATATCAGTTTGTCGTGACCAAGATGACGGAGCCCCTGAGACAGCTGTCCCCACCGACGATCGCTACTACTACCCCGAGGGTGGATACTGCTACGAGTTGACTGACGACCAGGAGTAGGTTCGGAGGGTCCCAGGCAGGAGGCCTGCGCCTTTCGATCGTAGTGTTTTATTTTGCCCGCCTTTATAAATGCCTTTCTGTTTCTGTTTCATATCTGTACTCAGATATCTGATGCTTCCGCTGATGCTTGTATGCGAGCTTTTGTATTCGAGCCCTCGAGGCCCCTGGCTTGTAATATAAAGCTTGTATGACTTTATTTATGTTTTAGAGTTGTGTTGTGATATCTTCCCGTGAGTCCTTAGGCTTGATCGTGTGCATTTGCGTGTATGATTAGTGCACGATTGAGCCGGGGGCGTTACAAGTTGGTATCAGAGCCGACTACCTGTAGGAACCACCCTTTCCAACTCCTTGGCCGGAGTTGAGTCTAGAAACCGAAAAGCTAATTTACTAACTTGGCTGTGTGGCTTACGGGCCCACGTCGCCAATTGGGTGGTATTAGTATCTTTTATTCCTTGTCTATACTCTGGGACTCTGACCTCTCTTCTATTCGGGTTAAAATTTTACTAACTCCAACATTAGGTTCTCGTGATCACATCCACCCGGTGTTCTGAAAATTTCCCCCCTTCCTTCAAGATTGCCGGCCAGGTTCTGTTCGCAGGATCCTCTTATCGAGGGCACCCTGTTTTGTCACTTACAGATTCCTCGCTCCAATAGTTTTCTCCGACGTTGATGTAGCCTTTGCTATGTCTCATTGTGTACTTCCTTGCCGCGTGCCTGCGTGCCGCCTAGTTTTTCTAGCTGCATGCATTTCCGAACTCCTACCGCTGTTTGTGTCCAATTCCGAGCATCGTTCTGTATGTCTTTGATGACTACTAATATGCACCTAATGCCTTCTTGTTCATCACTCATGTTACATCGTGAATGACCTCTTACACATGCAGTTTTTCTTGCTAAACTGCCCCTGTTGATTTGGCGGGATGGCTGACGATCCCCCACCTCCACCTTATATTGCCAAAATGATGCAACAGTTTGAATTGAACCGTCAGGTTCTGACTGGGATATTGGCTCAGTTCCCAAACCAGAATGCTCATCAACAGCCTACCCCAACAACACTGCCAGAATTCATGCACCTCAATCCATCCACTTTTCGCTGCTCGACTGATCCAATGGATGCTGATGATTGGCTCCGTGACATTGCCTTCCAGATAGTCAAATACTCAGCCCGAATAGCTCAGGCTGCTGAGACTCAAATATATGTTTTGAATGCATTGAATGCTTCACCTCTTGAAGGCATCGAGAACGTTCCAGTTGTTCGTGAATTTCAAGATGTCTTTCCAGAAGAACTTCCAGGAATACCCCCTGCTAGAGCTGTCGAATTTGTCATCGACCTGAAGCCAGGCACAACTCCTATTGCGAAGCGTCCTTATAAGATGCCTCCGCAACATCTTCTCGAGCTTAAGGAAGAAATCGACATGTTACTTAAGAAAGGTTTCATCCACCCCAGTTCCTCTGCTTGGGGAGCACCTTCACTCTTCGTTAAGAAGAAGGATGGAACTAACCGATTGGTTCAGGATTATCGGCCCATTAACCAAGCCACAATCCAGAACAAATATCCGCTTCCTCGGATCAATGATTTATATGATCAACCTGCTTGATCATCGGTATTCTCAAAACTTGATTTGAGGTTGGGTTACCATCAGATCCGTGTTCGTGAAGAGGATATTCCGAAGACTGCATTTGTTACTCGTTATGGCTCCTACGAGTACACGGTCATGTCCTTCGGCTTAACCAATGCTCCAGCAACTTTCTCCCGTCTGCTGAATTACATCTTCATGGATTACCTCGACAAGTTCGTTGTGGTATATCTGTATGATATTCTAGTTTATTCGAAGAATAAATAAGAACATGCTGAACACCTCCCTCTTGTACTGGAAAGGCTCCGAGAACACCAGTTGTATGCCAAATACTCCAAATGTGAATTCTGGCTTTCTGAAGTAACTTACCTTGGTCATGTGATTTCCAAGGATGGAATTGCGGTTAACCCAGAACGAGTTCAGGCTATTCTTGATTGGACTCCTCCGAATAACGTCAAGCAAGTGAGAAGTTTTCTTGGCCTTGCAAGCTATTGCCGTCGATTTGTTGAGAATTTTTCTAAGATTGCTAAGCCTTTGACTGATCTGCTTCACAAGGGCGTTAAGTTTGAATGGACAGACAAATGTCAAGAAAGTTTCCAGACACTCAAAGACAAGCTAACATCTGCCCCAGTACTATCTCCTCCAGATTCCCGCAAAGACTTCGTGATTTATTGTGATGCATCCCGTGAAGGATTAGGCTGTGTCCTAATGCAAGAGCGTAAAGTGATTGCTTATGGCTCTCGTCAGTTGCGCCCACATGAAGAGAATTATCTGGTACATGATCTAGAACTAGCTGCTGTCATCTATGCACTGCAGTTGTGGCGACATTACCTTCTCAGTAATCGTTGCGAGATATACACGGATCATAAAAGTCTGAAGTACTTGTTCACTCAACCTTCTCTAAACCTCCGTCAGCAAAGATGGATGGAGGCCATTGTGGACTATAATTTGGGTATTTCCTATACCCCTGGCAAGGCTAACGTGATGGCTGATGCCTTAAGCCGCAAGTCCGATTGCGACAACCTCATGGTTAGGCGAGCTCAACCTCGTCTTTTTGAAGAACTGTGTAAGCTGAATCTGCGTATTGTTCCACAGTGTTCTCTTAATAACCTTGTGATACAACTAGATCTCGAGAAAGCTATTAAGAATGCGCAAGCTAAAGATGCTGAAGTTGATTTGATGAAGAAGAGTCTTCACCTAGAAAAGTACAGGGATTTCTCACTGTCTGAAGATGGAACCTTGTATTTCAGAAACCGCATTGTCGTACCTCGCTTCAAGCTTATGACCGGCAAGGTCATGAAGGAGGCACATGATACCCCGTTGTCTATTCATCCGGGTAGCACCAAGATGTATCGTGATCTCCGTCAAAGGTACTGGTGGTCTAGAATGAAGCAGGATATTGCTCGGTACGTTGCTGAATGTGATGTATGTCATCGCGTTAAAGCAGAACATCAGAAGCCTGCTAGAATTTTGCAACCACTTCCTATTCCTTTATGGAAATGGGACAAAGTGCAAATGGATTTCATTACTGGCCTTCCCAGGTCACAGAAGGGTCACGATGCTATTCTTGTCGTCGTCGACCAACTTTCTAAGGTTGCACACTTTCTGCCCGTCAAGGAAACTATCACTGCTAGTCAGTTAGCAGAGTTGTATATCTCTAGAATTGTTTCACTCCACGGTATTCCGAAGGAGATCAGTTCGGACCGTGGTGGCCTTTTCACTTCCAAGTTCTGGGAAAGTTTCCAAACAGCTATGGGAACTCATATTACCTGGAGTTCAGCTTATCATCCACAATCCCAAGGCCAAGTCGAACGAGTCAATCAAGTGCTCGAAGACATGCTTCAAGCTTGTGTTATTTCTTTCGGCAAGAAGTGGGAAGAATCTCTCCCGTATGGTGAGTTCTCGTATAATAACAGCTATCAAGCCAGCTTGAAAATGGCCCCCTTCGAAGTTCTATATGGACGTAAGTGTCGAACCCCTCTGAATTGGTCAGAAACTGGGAACGACCGCTCGTGGGTACGGATATTATTCAACACGCCGAAGAACAAGTTTGTATTGTCCGGGAAAATCTCAAGGCGGCTCAGGACCGCCAGAAGAGCAACTACTATCGCGAACGATGGGGTTTGACTTATCAACCTGGTGATCAAGCTTATCTACGTATCACCCCTATGAAGGGCACTCACCGTTTTGGAATCAAGGGCCAGCTAGCTCCACACTACATTGGTCCTTTCCACATTATTGCAAGACGTGGTCAGGTGGCATATAAATTGGAATTGCCGGCGCGATTCTCTCATATCCACGACGTCTTCCATGTGTCGCAACTTCGTAAATGCTTCAAGGAATCTCCGCACCGAGCTGTGGATCACGAGATGCTCGAATTGCATGATGATCTTTCATATAAGGAACATCCAATCCGCATCCTCGATGAATCTGAACGTCGAACCCATCAGAAGGTTACCAAGTTCCTCAAAGTGCAGTGGTTAAATCATACTCAAGATGAAGCCACTTGGGAACGCGAGGATAATCTTCATGCAGAATACCCCGAACTTTTTCCTTCTACCTCTTAATTCTCGGGACGAGAATTCTTGTTAGTAGAGGAGATTTGTAACACCCCATGTATTAAGCTATAGTAATCACCCTTTTGATTATGCCATGTCATCATGATCAACAATGCTTAATCATCATTAGTATCATATCTCTTTTCAAATTCAAATTCAAATGGAAATTCAAACTTAAAGTAAAAATAAAAGTTGTCCAAACCCAGAAACAAAAATGTTCGTTAAATGGCAAATATTCCACAGACAATTCTAAAATCATAACCAACATTCACTAAATTAATTAACTGACTAAAACAGCAGTAAAACAGCACTATTTCATACCTTTTTAATTAAATAAAATCCCAAATGAAAACCTTTGGACTCAAAACCATTTTATTGCAGTGACATATAATGCACCATATTTATTTGGGCTAGTCTCATATTTCACAAAAGTTGTTTGAGTTAAAAACAAAAGACAAAAGGCAAACAAAACAGAAAAGAAAAGGGAAAATAGAAAAGAGAGAAGAAGCCCACTGTGCCGGACCGCCAGTGCACAGAGTCGGCCCAGCCCAACTAGCCCACCCTCCCCCTACCCCCTGACTCCGCAGACGCGCTGTCGAACAGCTAGCATACGTGCACGCCCTCGAGCCCGGCACCCCTCCCTCGCTGCACGACAGCGCGTTGCCGCGCTCGCTGTGGATAAAGGGCAGAGCCCCGTGCGCCCCTGCCCCCTGGTCTCCCTCGCTCGCTCCCTCTCGCTCTCCCTCGCCTCCCCATCTCTCCCGAGCGACACCGCCGACGCGACATCGTCACCACCGCGGCCACCGGCGTTCCCGAGCTCGACGGATGTGTCTGGGTGGTGCGCCGCCGACCGCCTCTTCCTCATCGACTGACAGCAAGAACTGAGGTGCACCAGAACTCGTGGATCGAGCCGGCTTCATCTTCTTGGTCGCCGGCGATCTCCGCCGTCCCCGCGCTTCCCTGCTGCTCCAAAGCTTTCGAGGGCCTCCTTGCGCCGCTTGGTGAGCCACCACCTCCCTCTGTTCCCTCCCCGAGCCGCGTTTTCCTTCCCTAGCTAGCTATGCTTGCCGTCGCACCCTGGCCGCCGCGGGTCCTCGCTGTCCGGCCACTTCCGGTCGTCTCCGAGGCCGCGCTCTAGCTCTATTCGACGCGGCGTGCTCTTCTCACTTGAACGCGACCGAAAAACACGCGCGAAAGCGCACCGAAATTGTAATGACGTGCACGCCCGGAAGCTACCTCCACCAGACCTCGTCGCCGGCCTCGTTTCTGGCGACCTCAGTTCCGGCCAGTGCCACCACGAGACGCGCAACCTTGCAAGCTTTCGAACGCCGCCAGAAACACCCAATTTGATGCACTACAGAGGAATTCCGAGGCCACCGGAGTTGCGCCGCCGCGTGCGGGCTCGCCGGAGCTTTCTCCGGCGCCGGCCGACGTGGCCAAGCGTGGGGCCCACCCTGAGACACTGCCTATGGGCCCCGTCGTCTGTTTGACCACGTTGACTTTGGTCAACGTGGGACACTGTTCCCTGCTGACACTGCCATGTGGGTCCCCCATGTCTGAAACTTAATGAGAGACTAATTGCACTGAGTTAATTAAAACACTGATTAGTTCAGCCACTGACAGTAGGGCCCACATGCTAAATAAGCCATTTAGTTAAATTGATCCCTGATTAATTAGCTCAGTCACTGACCAGTGGGACCCACTGGTCAGGTTTGACTGGTCAGCACGTCTATCGACTGCTGACGTCCCCACTATGTCATGCGGACGTCATCAGGCACTGTTCTGGATAATGTTGGTTTAGTTAATAAAAATAATTCCAGAAATTAATAAAAACTTTAGAAAATCATATCTTTTAATCTGTAACTCTGATGAAAATATTTTGTACATGAAAATTGCTCAGAACGACGAGACGAATCCGATTTCGCGGTTCGTTCATCCGCCACACGTCCCTAACTATCCGAACATGCAACCGTTCCCCTCTTTTCGTCTGTCCGAAATGCCGGACACTGGGAATACTTTCCCGGACGTTTTTCCCCTTCGCCGGGATTACCTAGCACTACGATAGAACACCGCTAGCTCTGCTTATTGACATGTCATGCACTTGTTTGCTTAGTATTTACTGTTTCCTTCCCCTCTTCTCTCTCGTTAGACCCCGACGCAGATCCCGGTACCGCCGCAGCTCCGGAGACCGACGACACCATTGACGACCTTACCCTTGCCGCCGAGCAACCAGGAAAGCCCCCCTTTGATTATCCCGATATCGCCCATTCTAATTTCTCATGCTTGCATTAGAATTGCTGCTGCTACTGCTTTACCTATTCTGATGCATAGCCTGTTTATTGTAACCTACTGTTGATAATTACCTGCATATCCTAAACTGTCTAGTATAGGCTGGGTAGAGACCTATCAGTGATCCTACTAGTACCGATTGCCCCACTGGATTATCAGAAGACCCGATCAACGGGATTGAAGACCAGGCCCCGACACCGCACATCACCCCCCCTTAGTTGTAACAACACTGCAGCGTTACTATCGAGTGCCGAGGGTGAAACCTCTTGTAGCACTTCTGATGTTAACTCTGTAGAGTAGCTATTTGGTCGTGGTCATCGAGGGTGATTCCTCCTTCACCACTTCTGGTAACGACGCTGTCGTGCAACACATCAAGTGTGAACCCATCGAGGGTGATTCCTCCGAGTTCACCTTGACGGATGCATCGAGTGGGAATTCAACGAGGGTGATAACTCGGATTCCTCTGATGTTATGGACACACAGATACTTGGACTTTACACTGTTACTTGGATAGGCGAGTCGACCCTGAGGGGTACCCGCGTGCGCCTAAGTGGCGAGTGTTGTGAAGACGGGTTGCCTGTGTGGTGCCCGAGTGAGAATACGAGGCGTGGCCGGGCATCCTTGGCCTTTGCCGCAAGTCCTCGAGACGGGGCGACGGGGTCACATCGATTGTGAGTCTCTGCTCGTTACCGCACTACCAAGGTACTAACGGTTTGGATATTTGATCTGAGTGGGCCTCTAGCCCGATAGCACTAACCACCATGTGGGCATAGTATGGGCGTTCTGCCTCGTAGCATCAGCCGAAAGCTCTGACAGACGTCCAGTTTAGCATTGCGGCACGGTCAGATCGTGTCAGCCACCCGAGGCGATGCTGGTATCTACCCTGTGCGCAACGACCCGGAGGGCGAGGGGCAATGGCCAAGACCCCCTTGCGCTTAGGATGTAGACCGGCAGGGACCTCTCTGCTGAGCTGTAGGTAGTGTTGCGGTGTGTCATTTGGCCGAGGCCGGGCATGACCTGGAAAAGTGTGTCCGGCCGGAGTTAAGCGATCGTGGTGGGTAAGTTGGTGCACCCCTGCAGGAAAGAACTAATCTATGCATAGCCGGATCCTCGGTAACGGACACTCGGAGTTGTATCCCGATCGATACAGCTAGAAGATGAGATGGGACCTGGATATGAGGCTCTGGGATTGCTTCTCGCAGGGAGTCGAGAAGGGATCTCAGGACGAGGTTGATGACTGTATGGCTCTGGGATTGCTTTCTCGCCGGAAGTCGAGAAAGGATCTCTGGGTGAGGTTGATATCATTACTGCTACATTATATGGTACTGTCTACCCTCTTCTAATGCTGCAAGACCTCTGAAGGCGCTAGTCTTCGATAGGACTAGGCCTCCTCTCTATTCTGGCATTTCTGCAGCCCAGTCCACATATACAGCCTCTCTTTGAAAATGTTGCATATGTAGTGTAGATCCTTGCTTGCTGAGTACTTCTGAGTACTCACGGTTGCTTTGTTTTCCTTTTCTCCCCATATCAGTTTGTCGTGACCAAGATGACGGAGCCCCTGAGACAGCTGTCCCCGCCGACGATCGCTACTACTACCCCGAGGGTGGATACTGCTACGAGTTGACTGACGACCAGGAGTAGGTTCGGAGGGTCCCAGGCAGGAGGCCTGCGCCTTTCGATCGTAGTGTTTTATTTTGCCCCGCCTTTATAAAGGCCTTTCTGTTTCTGTTTCATATCTGTACTCAGATATCTGATGCTTCCGCTGACGCTTGTATGCGAGCTTTTGTATTCGAGCCCTCGAGGCCCCTGGCTTGTAATATAAAGCTTGTATGACTTTATTTATGTTTTAGAGTTGTGTTGTGATATCTTCCCGTGAGTCCTTAGGCTTGATCGTGTGCATTTGCGTGTATGATTAGTGCACGATTGAGCCGGGGGCGTCACACGCGACGTCTTTTATTTTTTAGAAGTTCTAAGGGTAGGGTGTGAAGAGCACATATGTGTGTGACGTCTACCTACAGATAGATGGTGGGTGCGAGAGGACTCGGGATAGTCATGACTCGTGAGGGTCCATGTGTGCGTGAGAGAGAGAGGGGGCACGTATCAATGCAATGCATGTGTCCATAAATCGTACCTGACAAACGTTCACCACAAGCCGTTTCCTGACGAACGCCATAAGAACCATTAGATCGGCATCCGACAGTGTCAGTTTTTCCATGGCATTTAACAGAATAGCCACTCCTCCGAAACACAAATCTTCCACGTGAGTGTTAACAACTGCCGTATGCTCCTCCCTCCGTTCCAAAATGTAGTGCATAGAGGTTTATTGAAAATTTGAACCTCGGAAACTTTTACCGAGTTTTCGTATACCAAAATGCACATATAGAATACCCAGTATATATCATTTCATTCATCTTCGAGAGGTAACTATAAAGATGGGGGAGGAGTGTACAAAGAAAGACCATCGTATCACCTGCAGCAATTTCAACCATCCTTTGGTGTGGAGGAATATCATAGGAACTCTATATGATATGATTTTTATAGGATTTTTTTCCTTTAGAGCCAATTGGTTCATAGGAATGGATTCATATACTCCACATTTCAAAGGAAAATAAACATGATATCATTTTTATAGCTTTAGAGCCACTTGGTTCATATGAATGGATTCCTATACTCCCACAATTTCAAAGGAAAATAAACATAAGCGTATATTCAATAGAAAAGTTCCTATGATGTGAACCAAATGACATCTCTTTTCTAATCCCTCCTCATAGGAATTGAGATACATGTCATCTCTAGATTCAATAGAAAAGTTCCTATGATGTGAACGAAATGACATCTCTTTTCTAATCCCTCCTCATAGGAATTGAGATACATGTCATCTCTAGATTCAATAGAAAAGTTCCTATGATGTGAACCAAATGACATCTCTTTTCCAATCCCTACTCATAGGAATTGAGATACATGTCATCTCTTTCCCTACAACTTCCATATATACATCTTCTATTCCTAAATAGCTAGTACAACCCATTAGTAGCTTTTTTCCTGGACATGCAACTATGGCACATGAACACGTCATGCATGCAAGTCATAAATCACATTGTTTTTGTACTCTATGCATGCAAGCACCACATCATCAATTTGTGCATGTTACTCATAAGTTATTTCTTGCATTAGATTTTGTATTGACAATGTATGTGTTGGTCACGTGCACACATATGTAGTTCACATTCACATTTTTGTTAGAAATGTCATTCTTTTAACTGCAATTCATTTTTTCTCTTTGTATTACATTTTCATTTTAAGCATACATTCACTTCCCATTAGTTATACATGTTTTTGGAGGAACTTTTATGCATTATTTTGAGTAGCAAATTTCACGCGGCCGCGGGTAAATCAAAATGCGGGGCCCATGCGTCATTGCCTTTCGGTCGAACCTACGTCCAAATTTTTTTGTACGTATATCTCCACTGCTCCCCGAATCCAAAATGCTGCCTCGTTTCCATAAAACCAAGAGGCCCACCCGTATTAAGGCGTCGACTCGAACTCAATCCCTCTCCCGTTTACTACGGCGTGGCCCTGCACGCCGTAGTACTCCTACAAACCCTACCCGCTGCACGCATCATCGGTTTTCTTCAAGAGGACGAGGGAGAAGCGGATTTGTAGTGGAGGCTCCTACCCTAGGGCACCCTAGGTAGCTGTCGCACGCATCATTGGTTTTCTTTTTCTTTATGCTCTTGCGCCCTAGAGTGAAATGATGGTTGCTTTGTCCATCCAACTTAATGCGGGAAAGGAGGGGCTTTGCGATTTGACACCTCATCGCTCATTTACTACTACTGTGGTGCTACAACCGAGGTGCCTCCAAGTCCAACCGCTGCTTCAAACTGTAATTTGGTGCATCGCATGTGGAACAAGATGGTGGATGAGCCACATGTCGGCCAAAGGGGTCCTGTTAAGTGTGTCACCATTTCGTGTGCAGACTGACCCTGCTGAGTTGCTATGCCAACACAATAGGAGCAGCCTACCACTTGGTTTTGCTCCTTGGTGAATCCCGACTATATTGATCTAAAAAGATACTAGTAGTATCCAGATTACTCCTTCCGTCTCGGTTTATAGGGCGTGCACCTTATGAAAACCAAATAATCCCAAAACACTTATGCGCGGTGCATTAACTCCCACCTCGCTTCTTGTTTCTTGACATATCAACCAATAAGAGATGTGGGGCGTGCATGTTTTCAATGACTCAAGACTACCAAACACGACATGCAGTGGTTAGTTCATTGCATGCAATGCTATTAATTAGCAAATAAACATCAAGTTCTCTCGTTTTCCCCTCCTTCTTGGTCACGGTGCACAACCTAAGATAACTTATTCACCTAGACGGAGGGAGTAGTAAAAATGAGGTGATTTTACCGAGCGGTGGGCGGGGGAGCATGGCCTATCATGCGGTCCCATGTGTCATGATGTACCAAGGCGATGCGCGTCCCTCTTGAGGCAGAACAATGGTAGAAGCAATACGTGGTTTTCTTGAAGGTGATGATGGCGAAGCGGATTCAGCGAAGTGTGAAATAATGGTTGCTTCGTCCGTCTGGGGGAAAGGTGCGGCATTGTGATTTGACGTCTCATTGCTCATTACTACTACTGGGCGCTATGACTGGAGTGCATCCCCCCTGCTGTTCTGCACTGTTATTTGGTGCATGACACGTCGACCCAGTTGCTATATGTCCCACATGTCGGCCAGAGGAAGTACATAATTCATGAAAGTGAGTGTCTCCACTCTTTTAGTACGACGGAGGAGTACAAGACACGGCTTGGTTTTTGCTGCTTCGCGCGATCCATCGATACAAACCCAAACTAAAAAAGGCAAGGGCTGGTCTTTTCCCGCGTGGCAGGCAGGGGAGTTTGGCATAGTCTGTTCGAGGCAACGAGGCAGGAAGGGAAACAAGCAAATAAAGGTTGAGCGACTTAGTTTTGGGAAAATCTGATTTTACGGAGTACGTACCCACTATGGAGGTAGTACTACTTACTACTCCCTCCTTTCCGGTTTATAGGGCTCATCTAAAAAAAATCGTTTTTCCGTTTTATAAGTCTCAATTCTACTAGTACTTACCATCACATGTTTGGATTTCAAGGTGCATTAAATCACCCGATGCAAGCAGTATCAAGAGAAAACTCACCAATGCATGTAGAAGTTCATGGAAATATAGTGGTCATGATTGCATTCGTTGTAATTAATGCATCGGTAAATATAACTTTTTGAGAAAAATGAGCGTACTAATTAAGTACTTGTGCAAAGTACGAAATTAATTCCACCACTCACCGTCTACCTTGGTTGGAGAGATTTTGAAATTGAGCCATAAACCGGAAAGGAGGGAGTAGTAACATAGCCTAGGGTAGCTTGCTGCACCACGGACTCTAAGGAAATTGTTGTAGTACTACTCCTATGTACTACCACTGTACTACTCCTACCACTAAAAGACATATATTTCAAACAATATGATAATCTCTCTAACCAAGGTAGGGGAGTATATGTCTAACGGAGGGAGTAGTAAAATTTTCTCCTCGTCCTGCGAGCCACCGCGCGCGTGGGTAAGGGAGCGGGCATAGGTGTAGTAAGCAAGCTTCTCCTCGTCCTGCGACTCTGCGAGCCACCACACCCGTGGGCGGGGGAGAGGGCGTAGCAAGCTTCTCCTCGTTCTATGAGTTGACGGGACACATCAAAAGTAGTACTACAGAGCATCTCCAGTGTATAGAGCCTTGCCTCTAAGGTAGGCCCCACATGGTTTGCCTCTTATCAAATGAAAAAACCACAATGTATAGAGACACTAACCAGCCTCTAAGGTGGGCCCTAGCATAAATTTAAAAAGTATTGATTAGCACCACATTTGTCCAATCAGTGCTATTTCTCTTGTACTCCTACTTTCTTATGCTTCCTATGGCTGACAAGTGGGACCAGATGGATTGTTACATTTTTAGAGGCAGCCTCTAAGGTTAGACACGATGCTAGCCAATGTTTTGTTAGAGGCAGTTAATGCAATGTATAGAGGCCTGCCTCTAAGAGGAGAGAGAGGGCTTAGAGGAAACAAAAAGCATACATTGCGGATGCCCTAAGTGCCTACTTTCCGGTCTATATGACTCAATTTGAAATCCACAATGTATCCATAATAGATGCTGAGTGGTGGAATAAATTTGTTACTTCCATAGTTCGCAAAAGTACTGAGCACGTGAGATGGTGAACGGAGGGAGTACGATACCATTAGTACTACAGCTCTTTTGGAAGGGTTGTAGTAGTCCCTCCCATTCACATGTTCACATTTCAAGATTCAATAAAAACGTTACATGCAAGGATTAAGAGAAACCTCAGCAATGCATGTACTCCCTCAATCCATATAGGGTCTAAAATGTGTTTTGGAGGCTAACTTTGACCACATGTTAGAGCAATAATATGACATCCAACTTACACAAATCTTACCATCAAATTCATACGTGGTCATTATACTGCTAACACATGCATGCGTTGCAATTAGTACGTACTCCCTCCATTCCTAAATATTTGTCTTTCTAGAGATTTCAACAAGTGACTACATACGAAGCAAAGTGAGTGAATCTACACTCTAAAATATGTCTACATACATCCATATGTTTTTAGTCCATTTGAAATGTCTAGAAAGACAAATATTTGGGAACGGAGGGAGTACATGATACAGTAGTAAACACTCACTATCTAGTAGTACTAGTATTCTACACTACTACTACTATGAGGCCATCCAATTGTGTCCCGGCAGAAGACCGTGGACACCAATTATTCGTTCATATTTAAATTTGTTTTCACATAGCAAAATATCCATGAAAACAACACATGGCAAAATTTCAAGGCGAACGAGGGATTTGAATGTGCTGGGAGGGTTGGGGCTGGAAGGGGCTGTTTGGATCTTGCCCGGGGTAGCCAAAATATTGGCGTCCCTTTTGTCCACCCGTGCCTTTGCCACCGATGAATGAGGAAGAGCTCGGGTGCTCATGCATCCTCCAGCGTGCGCGTTGGAGATGAGCTCACACGAGCTGTGCTTTTTTTGTCCCACCACACCGCCCGAGCCGGCCACAGACCGATCGGTGACCCGCAAATTACGCCATCCAACCATAGCCGCACACATTTTGACAGCAACTCAACCAACCGGACAAAATTCATGCAAACACGGTGATATTTCATATAAACAATGACGGAATTCATATAAAATACCGGATTTTCATATAAACATGATGGATCTCATTACATTCAAATCAACTAAGTGGTGCTACTCCTGAACAGCACAAGTATAATAATACCTAGCCTAAATGGTCGCCCGCAGATCCATTTGTCTTCCTCATGTCCGGCAGCACGATCACCGGACTGCCGGGAGCCCCGGAGGTATATGCTTCAGTGCAAAGGATGGCTCGCTTCCCCAACGCTCAACTAACATCGTTGGCTGATGCCCAAGATGGAGTCTGAAGGGGGCTTCTCCGCTTCCGTGAAGCCCATGCGGGGTCGACGAAGGTCCTCGCAACAGAAGGATCCGGCAAGACACCTGCTGTGTACGCCGGCGTCGCCTCGGCGGTGGCCTTCATGGGATCCAAGCGGCGGCGGCCTCCCATGTTCTACTTCTCCTCGATGATGGCGGCGGACACGGAGGAGCTGGCCACCGACTCGTCGCTCTCCACGCACTCGGCTTCTGTCTCTGCTTGCATGGCGCGGCGCGTTGGCATGGGAGTCACGGCCACAGAAACAGAAGATGCAGTCGCAAACATGGGAGGCATGGTACGAGGCGGCGGCGTGGACGACAACGACGACGCCCGTGCTCCCCACCGTGCTGGCATGGAGCAGCTCGCCGCTCCTCGTCGAGCTGGTTTGGAGCGGTGAGTTGCTGAACCACGCGCTGGCTTGGGGCGGCAACTGGCTCCGTCGGGTGAGGGGAGGGAGGTGGATCAGCAAGCTGCATAGCTCGTATCCGGCGGGCTTGGCGGGCCACCCAGCCGGCTTGGATGCCGGATAACTACTCTTCTTAAGCCATTGTAAGAGTGGAGAAAATGGTGAAGGAGGAGATAGGGGAGCGGCGGAGGTGTGCGATTCTTGGCCGGCGTCTGCCTCGTTTAAATAGGAGATTAAATAGACGGCGGACGGGAGGAGCTCGGCCGGCGTTGCGTTTAATGCCGGCCCGGTCATGAACGGACGTGTGTTCGGATTGGATTTCTCGGCTTCCACATGGGTTTCATGGAGGCGTTTGAATGCGGCAAGGAGGCGTGTTCAGCCGGGCGTGCAGTGAGCGGCGCCCTCGACTCAGACGTACGACACTGCGCCATTCTTCCATTGACGTGTGGGCTCGTTGGGTACCTGGCCTACATGTCAGTGACCCAACGCAGGCAACGCACGGCAGAGGAGCTTTTGTTGGGCCAGGGCGGTGAGAAGTGGGCATTTCATAAACCGATGATTGTTCATTGAGTGTGACGTCATCTAATTCATGTAGGTTGATAAGCCTACTATATAATGTAAGAGAATTTTAAAATTTTCATATATACGTTGATAGCCCGTTCGATACATTGTGATTCATAAAGACCGCTGCAAACATCAATGTTCTGCTTATCACAGATAAGATTTATTAATACCCGTAAGAATCCATGTCCTTAACAAAGGGTGCATGCATGTATAGGTTGAGCGTGTGTCTTGCGTCGTGTGCTGCGTGCATGCAGGCGTGCGAGTGTTGCATGTGTGCATGTGTACATTTCAGTGTTGCATGCATGTGTGTGTGCATGTGTTCGTGAGTGCATGTGTACGTGTCAGTGTTGCACGCCTGCATGCGTGCGTGTGTTCGTGCGAGTGTTGCGTGTGTGCATGTGTACGTGTGAGTATTGCATGCATGCATGCGGGCGTTGCGGGCGCGTTTGTGCGCATGTGTGATGTGTTTGTATTCACCACAGTGGCTCATGCATGCATGCAATTAAAACGGCCGGCTCAGCATATCATCACAAGGCGATCCTTGTCCGCTGTGGTTAGGGCGCGCGGGCTGCCAACCAGAGGTCTCACGACTTCGAATCCCCACCGACCACTAATTTATTACCATTTCTGTCTTTTATATACACGCTGACGGGTGGGCCCTACGGTAATGTGCGCTCGTGAATGTGGACCGTTTGAGTGGTCAATTGATCGTGTCATCAACAAATTACGGAGCTGTATGGTGAGCCAGTGACCGTATGATCACAATAAAATATATTTTATTAACACAGTACAGACTCAAGCTACCATTTCTTTCTTTCATATACGCGCTGACAGGTGGGCCCCACGGTTACGCGCGCTGATGGTGCAATACTAGTTGCGCCACGTGGAACGTTTGACTGGTCAATTGACCGTGTCATCAACAAATTACGGAGTTGTACGGGTGAGCCAGTGACTGTATAATGACGACATGTATTTTTTTAACATAGTACAGACGCAAGCGCTCATATATACATGCAAACACTCACCGCTATCAGCACACACACGCACACCCTACCCCTATGAGCACCTTCGAGAGAGTGAGCCAGCATATGATCTTGAGATTTTACGAAGTCACCATAGGTGCCTCGTTGTCGAGGGGAATGTCTCCTCCCACTGAACGCACATCGCTGGAAAATACTGAGATTAATCTAGGATAAATGCGAACACCAGGACTTTAACCCTGGTGGGCTAGGGAAACCACTGTCCTCCTAACCATCCAACCACAGGTTGGTTAGCACCACAAAATGTATATGGTGACCGTGATGATTTATTCTGAAGTCCAGTGACCATATCGTGCTTTCACTTCAAATACAATGACCGTAAGTGTCGTCAACAAAATACTGAGCACGCATCAAATACAATGTCCGTCAGTGTCATCAACAAAATACGAAGACGTATCGTGAGCTAGATACCGTATGATCACCACGAGAATGTATACGATGACCGTAATGAGCATATTCTGAAGTCCAGTGACCCTATAGTGCTTTCGCTTGAAATACAGTGACCGTCATGTGTGAATGTGTTAGGGGCATACGTTTAGATGGTCGAGAGATAGTTTGTGTGCGTACGTGAAAGCGGTGTAGAGAGAGAGGGGGTGTCCGATGGAGACAAGGAGAGATATGCCCTTTGTTTCTCTTTCCTGTGACTAATATTTTAGGAGAAAATATAAACATTCACAATGCAAAACTAATATTATTGGATGCACCACGCAATTAACTTTCATGTATAACTTTGTACTATGGTATATGCTTATTTTCTTAGTGGCCGATTGTGTGTGGGGTGTGGTGGGCACATCATTTCTAGTTGTGGTGGGTCAACGTGAGGACTCATGGGTCGGTTCCATACTGCGCCACATAGGTTGGACCGAGACGCATTATACGAAGACCCATGTGGAGGACTCGGCGTACAAGACGAAGCTACCAGAGTCGTGGAGGACTCTATCCCCACTGATGATAAGCCGACTATATATGTTTTGTAACCCAAGGCCCCGAGTATGTTATATAAGCCTGGGGGGCTAGTTCATCGATAGTATACACACACGCATAATGCCTGGTATTCACGTGTACTTTGTACACGCCCCTATCACAAATATACAGTACTAGCTAGGAGTAGGCTTTTTCCTTAACTGCAAGGGCCCGGACTTGGGTAAAACTTTGCATCGTATTACCATCCAGCCTAACAGTCAGGGATATCCTACCAAATGATCTGATGGAATCATATCTGCCAACTAGTAAGAGAGAGGTGTGGGGGGGGGGGGCAATATGTGCGAGAGAGGCCTAAAGATAATGTGCGTGCGGGAGACACGTAGGCACATATATGTGCCTATAGAGGGCTAGTAGAGACCGTGCATGTGTATATATGCATGCAAGAGAAATAGTGTTTTCCAACTGAGATTAGTGAAAAGAGTGGTACATAGTAGTAAGAAAGAGAGAGGGAGATATATAGAGAGTGTGTGCGTGAGACACCCCGGGAGAGATTGTGAGCATGTGTGAGAGAGAAATGCCGATGTATATAACGTGTGTGCACTTATGCGTCAGATAGAGAGATATATAGCGCGTGTGTGAGAACGGGCCGAGGCATAGTGCATCTACGTGTAAAAGGCAGTTCTACGCATTAAATTAAAATATAAATGGCATTATTATTTTTGGATGAGATCATGAATTTTGCAATTTGCGTATGAACGAACATCGGTCTATCAGACACCCATACTCTATTGAATTCTAGCATGTGCATGGGTTTATTTCATATTATCGATCCATAGAGTGAGAGTGGTTTGAAATCTAGACAATGCATTGCTTTTGCAATTCATATATAAACATTAATTAGTGCACTCCATGTTGTTAGTGTCAAGCACTTTATACATTTGTCACTTACATGGATACATTCCAAATTGCTAGCTACGAAATAAAATAAATGTTGAATTCAACATAAAGGGGGTTTCAAAGATTCGAATTCATAGGAAGTGCATTCATCTATTTGAATCCGAGATAATGGCATTTGTAAATCGGATCTAAAAGGGGGCATCAATCTTTGTTGTGCGTTTGAACATGCTATATATTCATATGCATGTCTAACTATTTTTTTGCAACCAAGGAGATTATATCTGGAACCATGCATGAATTGAGGTAAGTTGCATATTTTTTAATATATACTCATGTACAATGTATATTCAAATGTACCCCCTCCATTCCAAAATAATCGTAGTTTTAGGATTTTCAAGAGACAAGATTTGTGAAGTTTGACAAATCCTGAAAGTTCAATTCAAGAGAAATAAAAACGTTAATGCTTCTGCTCCCAAATATTGAACGAAGCACCAAATAAGCCTCTGGTCACCCGAAACCGCGCGAGACTAATGTTTGGTGGTAGAAAATTACTGTCCTGACTCTGACCCGTGTAGCCTATCGGCCCGATTTCCAAAGGTCTAAACCGGGGTAGGTTTGTAACTTCATCAAGATGCCAGTCTCAACCGCCTCCGAGAAGCATTCATATGCCGTGGGCACCTAAACACCCATGCGCTCGGCCGAAATCAATCCCGCCCACCATTTGAGATACCTGAGATTACTGTCCTACCCCCGACCCGCAATATGTCCGAAATTTTAGATGGGGGCAAAGTTTGTAACTTTCCCCAAATTTCAAACAAGCGCGTCCCAAACCAAAACATTGTTCCCCCTTAGTTCTCCCTCCCTCCATTTCCCCATTCATACTCCGTGGGCGCCAAAACGCCCTCTCCACCAGCCGCGAAACCCCAACCTCCTCCGCCCTCCACCCCATCGTGCCCAATCCACTGCCGCCCTCCTTCATCACGCCGGAGCCGGTACCCCGACGTCGTCGTCCAACGCAACCGCAACCGCAATGCCCTCAAGGACTTAGTAGCTGAAGCTGAGGCAGGGGTGCCTCCATGATGCCGACGCCGATGTGCACCGTACCAGAACCACTTCGACCACGCCGTTCTGCGCCTCACCGCTGCTGCTCCACTATCGCAGCCGTCCACCGCACCGGAGCTGTTCCCGCTACGCCGTCATTCACTGACTCGGATCTGGTTCCCCACCGCCGACAAACGGCCACCGCACCACACTCAACAACTTGGCCATGGGTTCGTCCAAGGCTCCATCGTCCTCCACAAGTTCTCGTTTCCAGCGAACCACAAGAAGATCGTTGGAAAAACAGAAGGAGGACATAGCATTGCCAGCAGAAAGAGGTACTCCTCTTCCCTTATTCGTGCAAATCTTACGTCTGTGCTCACACCGTATTCATCCCACGAAAGAAACTAGTTGAGCGCTTCTTACTGCACCTTCTTCGTGATACTAAATGCACAAGGTTTCCTCCCATTTACTATTTCACCTTAGCTAGAGGTCAGTCGCCCGCTTGGATTTCAATTCAGGGTTAGTTGATTCGCAATTAAAAGAAGCAGCACCCGCTTAGGCCCGTGGAGAACCTAGTCCACCTGTTCATCGGGGAAGCGGCGCATCAGTGTCTATCATAGCGGTGTGGGGCGCAGGAGCTGCTTGCGCCCGATCTGGAGGTCGGCGGGGCTTGAAGTGATGGCCGGGGGCGGTGCCAAGCACGGCGGTGCGGTGAGGTCAAGGGGAGGGCAGAGGCAGGGGACTGGGCTGGTGGTCGCTGGCGTTTCGAGGAAGATCGTCAACACTGACTTGCTGGAGGTAGATGAAGGCGATCTGCCCGTTCTTTGTACATCGGACGATGCAGAAAAATTGACTGACCTATTTGTTTTCAGTCGACTGTTATTTTCATAGGACCACACCTTGTGGTGTGCTGGAGGAGCATCTGCATTTCCCAGCCATCCCTGTGCTCATATTTCAAAATCCTAGAATCTAGTAATTTCGTGTGCCATGCATGTTGTAGAGCTATCATATGTCTCCCGTCAATTATTTCTCACCCACCTGCTATCTGCTACTTTTACACTGTACTACTTGTGCACACACTTCACCCATACTCACACTATTGTTTTTTTATGCATGGGTATTTCAGAATCTGACGCAGTGTTGATGAATACACAAAAGAAAAGACAAAAGTCACTCTAGTGTAATTCGAAGATAAGCATTAAGCGTTTCAACGCTCTAAAGGGTGTAGTGTCAGCAGATGGAGACAGTAAACGTAGCTCTGCAGTTGATGATCTCAATTGCCACACACAACCATCCTAGGTGCTTGCTTTAACTTCACGCTGTCAAATGTGGTTGCATGTTGCATATGGTGTCTAGCTTGTATTGCTTCCAATTTGGTTAAATTGCATCTGCTTACTTTACACATTATACCTTTGATAATGACATGCCTTCCTGTTTTTGATACATACTACATATGTCTATTAACCATGTTCTTACATCAAACTAATGCTCTTTTGTATCCCTCATCAATCACTTATGATGAGACAGTCACCCCAGTGGGTTACTGTGAGACGCGCTAATCGTTTAAAGAGTGCAGTGTCATCCTCCCCACATGATTCTCAAGAAACAGCAAGGCTAAATGAAGATAGTCAACGTAGCTCTCTAGTTGATGACCGCAATTCCCCTACACCACCATCGCAGGTGCTTGCTCTTACTTGGCAATGTGATATGTGGTTGCATGTTGCATATGGTGTCTACCTTGTAATGCTTCTAATTAGGGTAAATTGCATCTGCTTAGTTAACACATTATACCTGTGAATATGACATGCCTTCTTGTTTTTGGTACATACTATGTCTTTCTATTAACCATGTTCTTACATCAAATTACTTTTCTTGTGTATCCCTCATCAATCACTTCTGACAAGACACCTTCAAATTGAATGTGTAATATTGGTTGCATCTTGCATATCATTTCAAACATGTATTGCCTCTAATTTGTTGAAATGCCACTTATAATAAGACACTTCTAACTTGGTAGAGTGATTTTGGTTGGATCTTTCATATGGTGTCTAGCTTGCATTGCTTCCAATTTGTTAAAATGCCTTCTGCTTAGTGTTTTTCGTACATATTCAATCCTCCTACAATGTGGTTGCCTTACATAAAAGTTGTGTTCGTCAGTATCATGCATCAACGAATTTGGAAGAGCGAATTTCATTCCTTTTTCTTGTGTGTTTACTTGACAAGGAAAAATCCAAAAGGACGAACAAACAGAATGATGGTGGTCCTCTGGATCAACCGAAACAGATGATCTCTGCAGATTCTCCTGCTACTCCTACTGCAGTGCAAGTTCCAAATCTCATCTCCCCTACTCCACAAACCCAGGTGCTCGCTCTAACATGGCAGTGTGATATCTGGTTGCATGTTGTATATGGTGCGTAGCTTGTATTGCTCCTAATTTGTTAAATTGCATCTCCTTAGCTTACACATTATACATGTGAATATGACACGCCTTCCTGTTTTTGGTACATACTACATCTACCTATCACACCATGTTCTTACACCAAACTATTGTTCTTGTGTATCCTGCATCTATCACTTATGATGAGACAGTCACGCCTGTGGGTTAGTATGAGACGCGCTACTCTTATAAAGAGTGCAGTTTCATCCTCCCCACATGATTCTCAAGAAATAGCAAGTCGAAATGAAGATATTGAACATAGCTCTGTACTTGAAGACCGCATTTCCCCTACACCACCATCGCAGGTGCTTGCTCTAACTTCGCAGTGTGATATGTGGTTGCATGTTGCATACGGTGTCTAGCTTGTAATGCTTCTAATTAGGGTAAATTGCATCTGCTTAGTTTACACATTATACCTGTGAATATGACATGCCTTCCTATTTTTGGTACATACTACATCTATCTGTTAACCATGTTCTTACATGAAACTACCTCTCTTCTGTATCCTGCATCAATCACTTACGATGAGACACCTTTATTCATTGCATATTGCATTTTATTTCTAGCCTGTTGCCATGTATTGCTTCTAATTTGGTCAAATACATTTATGAGGCCACCCTTTTAATTTGGCAGAGTGATATTGGTTTCATCTTTCATATGGTTTCTAGCTTGCATTGCTTCTAACTAGTTCAAACACCTTGTGCTTAGTTTACACTTTACACATCATACATGTCAATATGTCATGCCGTCCTGTTTTTCATACATATTCCATCCTCCTATCATGCGGCTGCCTTACATGATAGTAGTGTTCGTCAGTATAATGCATCAATGAGTTCTGAAGAGCAAATTTTATTCCTTTTTCTTGTGGGTTTGACTTGACAAGGCAAAATCAAAAAAGAGGAAGGAAAAGAGTAAGGAAGGCGATGATGGTGGTCCTCTGCAGCAACGTGAATGGAGCATCTCTACAGATTCTCCTCGTATTGCTAGTGCATTACAAGTTCCAAGTCTCCGCTCCCCTACTCCACCATCCCAGGTGCTTGCTCTAACTTGGCAGTGTGATATCTGATTGCATGTTGCATATGGTGTCTAGCTTGTATTGCTTCTAATTAGTGTAAACTGCATCTGCTTAGCTAACACATGATACGTGTGAATATGACACGCCTTCCTGTTTTTGGTACATACTATATCTGTCTATCACACCATGTTCTTACATGAAACTACTCTTCTTGTATATTCTACATCAGTCACTTATGATGGGACACCTTTAAGTTGGCAGTGTGATATTGGTTTGCATCTTGAATATGATTTCTAGCATGTAGTGCTTCTAATTTGATGAACGCCACCTATGACGAGACAGTTTTAACTTGGCAGAGTGATATTGATTGCACCTTCCATATGGTGTCTAGCTTACAGTGCTTCTAATTTGTTGAAGTGCCTTCTGCTTAGTTACCACATCATAGGTGTGAATATGTCAAGCCTTCTAGTTTTTCGTACATAGTCCATCCTCGTGTCATGACTTTGCCTTTCATCAGAGTAGTATTCGTCAGTATCATGCATGAATGAGTTATGAAGAGCGAATTTTATTCCTTTTTCTTGTCGTTTTGACCTCACAATGCAAAATCAATAAAGCGGAAGGAAATTGGTAAGGCATCGGATGATGGTGGTCCTTCCGAGCAACTGAAACGGAGGGTCTCTACAGATTCTACTCGGCCATCCTCCCAACAAGATTTACAAGACAACGCAAGGCTAGACAGTCAACGTAGCTGTGTAGATGATGAGCACATCTCCCCTACTCCACCATCACAGGTGTTTGCTCTAACTTGGCACTATTATATGTGGTTGCATGTTGCGTATGATGTCTAGCTTGTATTGCTTCTAACTTTGTTGAATTGCATCTGCTTACTTTACACATCATGCCTGTGAATATGACACGTGTTCCTGTTTCTAGAACATATAAGATCACACCATGTTCTTACATCAGACTACTGTTCTTGCATATGCCGCCTCAGTCACTTATGATGAGGCACCTTTAAGTCGCCACTATGATATTGGCTGCGTCTTGCATATGATTTCTAGCATGTACTGCTTCTAATTTGTTGAAACGCCAGACAGTTTGAACTTGGCAGAGTGCTATTGGTTGCATCTTTCATATGGTGTCTAGCTTGCAGTGCTTCTAATTTGTTGAAATGCCTTCTGCTTAGTTACCACATCATAGGTGTGAATATGTCACGCTATCCTGTTTTTCGTACATATTCAATCCTCGTATCATGTTTTTGCCTTTCATCCAAGTAGTGTTCGTCAGTATCATGCATGAATGAGTTCTGAAGAGCGAATTTTATTCTTTTTTCTTATCGGTTTGACTTCACAATGCAAAATCAATACAGCTGAAGGAAATTAGTAAGGCAGTGGATGATGGTGGTCCTTCGAAGCAACTCAAACAGAGGGTCTCTACAGATTCTACTCCGCCATCCTCCGAACAAGATTCGCAAGACAACATAAGGCTGGACAGTTAACGTAGTTGTGTAGATAATGAGCACATCTCCCCTACTCCACCATCATAGGTGCTTGCTCTAACTTGGAACTGTTATATGTGGTTGCGTGTTCCGTATGATGTCTAGTTTGTATTGCTTCTAATTTTGTTGAATTGCATCTTCGTAGCTTACAACTTATACCTGCAAC
Organism: Thinopyrum elongatum; assembly: GCA_011799875.1. Taxonomy (NCBI): domain Eukaryota; kingdom Viridiplantae; phylum Streptophyta; class Magnoliopsida; order Poales; family Poaceae; genus Thinopyrum; species Thinopyrum elongatum. Next base: position 484,602,458 of record CM022300.1, on the reverse strand, counting down.
AATCACTTACCCATAAGACACATTTAACTTGGGAGTGTGATGTAGGTTGCATCTTGCATTGTCTTCTAGCTTGTACTACTTCTAATTTCTTGAAATGGCACTTACGACGAGACACTTTTTACCTGATAGAGTGATATTGGTTGCATGTTCATATGGTGCCTAGCTTTCATTTCTTCTAATTTTGTTGAAATGCCTTCTGCTTACTTTTTTTCATACATATTCCATCCTCCTATCGTACGTGTGAATATGCAATGATGTCTTTTTTTTGTATATATTCCATCCTCCTATCATGCGCTTGCCTTACATCAAAGTAGTGTTCGTCTGTATCATGCATCAACCAGTTATGCAGAGCTAATTTTATTCATCTTCTTGTGGTTTTGACTTCAGAAGGCAATATCAAAATAGAGGAAGGAAAAGAGTAAGTTAGGGGATATTGGTGGTCCTCGGGACCGACGCAAACAGAGACTCTCTAGATTTGCCACTGCTACTGCTAATGCAGTTAAAGTCCCAAGTCTACATGATGAGTTCATCTCTCGTACTCCACCATCGCAAGTGCTTGCTCTAAGTTGACAGTGTGATAATTGGTTTCATGTTGCATATGTTGTCTAGCCTGTATTTCTTTTATTTTGATTAAATTGCACCTATTGAGTTTATACGTTATACATGTGCATATGACATGCCTTTCTGTGTCTAGAATACACTGCATCTATCTATCATACCATGTTCTTACATCAAAGTACTGCTGTTGTGTATCCCACATCAGTCACTCATGATTAGACGCTTTTAACATGGCAGTTTGATAGTGGTTGCATCTTGCATTGATTTCTAGGTTGTACTGCTTCTATTTTTTCGAAATGCCACTTATGACAAGACACTTTTAACTTGGCAGAGTGATATTGGTTGCATCTTTCATATGGTGTCTAGCTTGCATTACTTCTATTTTCTTGAAAATCCTTCCGCTTAGTTTACACATCGTAGCTGTGAATATGTCACACCGTCCTATTTTTCTTACATATTCCATCCTCATATAGTTGTCTTATATCAAAGTATTGCTTGTCTGTATCATGCATCAATGAGTTCTGAAGAGTGATTTAATTCTTTTGTGTTGTGGGTACGGCTTGTCATGGCAAAGTTAAAATAGAGCAAGGAAAAGAATATAGTAGGGAATGGTGTTACTCGTCAGGTGCAACGGTAAAGGATCTGCCCTCGAGATTCTGCTGGTACTTATAGTGCAGTAGAAGGTCCAAGTCCACCGGCTAAATCTACAAACACAGTATCACCTTCTCCACCAGCTGCAGCATCCGCTTCAACTGTACTGGCATCTCAACGAGTTACTCGTTCATTTGCTCTGCAACTGGCCAGTTCCCAAGCTGCCTTCACACCTAACACTACTTCCGAAGCACTGCTGACACAACAGGACTTGGCAAGATCAGATGAACCTCATGAGCATCAACACCAAGACGGTACCTGACCAAGTCAAGTTGCAGTTGCATGCTCCTTTATATGTACTCTCACAATTTGATGTGCACTAACACTTTCTATATTCCTTGTTGAACTAGCACCACGGTGCAAGCGGAAATAGACATCAGGGATAATGCTTGACAGATTAACAAAATCTAAAGGAGGAAGAATGGAGATCCATTTTGATGCAGGTTTAAAAAGGCCACCTGATGCTACAGAGTTAGCCAAGTTAGTATCAAAGGCAGCCATTGCCGTTAGGTGTCATGCACGTATCCTCCCAACGTGGATCCAGTACAGGAATGAGAAAGACGATTCCTAGTTTAACACCTTCCTTGACCATTTATCCGTAAGTAATGTTATTCATCACAATTTGTAATATTGTCTTGCTCTGTCCCATACTTTCTAGCTTCCTCCTAATAAGACTCACATTCGTTTTTCAACAGATGAGGTTCAAGTTGGATCCAAAAGATGATGCAACTAAACAAGCATGCACTCATGTTTTTCAGTCTGCTCTGTGACAGTATCGGTATCACCTTAGAAAAACTCACTTTGAAGGCAAGGCTAACAATGAAATTGCCCAAACATCTCTAGTGGAATATATTACAAATGAAGACTGGACAGCCCTTGTTAAACACTGGTCTGATCCAAAGTATCAGGTAGGGTATATGTATTTAATCAGATCACATATTGAACTTGTATTTACGTATGTGCCTTACAAGTGTATCTTCTTCTAGGCTAACTGTTTGAAGAACAAGACCAACCGTTCCAAAATGAAATTCCAACAGACAACAGGATCTCGTAGCTATATTGCACACTGCGAGGCTCTTCTAAATAGCTGCTAGTTCCTTCCTTTTTTTGTGCCATATTATCCTATCTATATTGACTTGTCTCAAATACAGAGGAAAGCCCGCGCAAACCAAAAAGAACCTGAACCGAATGCAGTGCAAATCTTCAAGGATTGCCACACCAGCAAGATGAAGGGCATGAGCACACTAGTTCAAGCCGCTGTTGTAAGTCCTTACTCCTCCTGCCTTTGAACTGCTTGTTATTGTGACGTGTTCATTTAACTGCTTGGTTTGCAGCCAATGTCAGTTACTCTGTTCACTTTTATACATAGTTGTCTTAACGTATCATTTCACCTTACACAGTTTAAAAGAGATGAAGGATATTCTTTTGGTCTTGATCTGTAATCTAGTTGTGATGTTCACGTGCCCACACAATGATACAATGGCCTATTTGGTTTATATCTGTTTGCCCATGATATGAATGATGTCATACTATGTTCATCCTACTTTAAACCATGTCTCTTTATCCTTACATGTCAACGAATGTGAGGAAATAGACAATACAGTAGGCATGCTACATGGACATATGTTCTGAAAGTGATTTTATTATGTAGTTGGCACTACAATACATGCTAATGTACTACAGTAGTTCACCAAAATAAGTTATGTATAAACGTGAAACCTACTGTGTTTGTTTTTGTCTCATTAGTAACTTATCTGGCACACTAATCTACAAGTTCAAACTTTCAGCAAGCTATGGAATAAATGATTGAACAGCCACAACCACCTAAAGGTGACGAGGCTACCACAGGCACAATGTCACCTCTTGCTGCAGTGCGTCAGTATCTCTCCACTAACAGTGCAAAAAGCACCTTCCTGCGTAATTCTAGGTTGGTTGTCAAGGTAACCCCGTCCAAATCGCCTACTGAACAAAATCTTCCGGCTAGACAGAGTGATATATCTGTGCTCCAAATACAAGTCCAATCCCTAATGGATGTCGTTTCGGAAACAAGAATAGTGGTTGACAAATGTCGTCAAGATATGAATGGTTTTGAAACCAGACTATCAGACATTTGCTTCGTTGTTCAAGAGCAATGACGGAAAAAAGGGGAAGATCATGCTGCTGCATCAGATTCTACAGCCTGAAACATGAGCACTCAGGTCAAATGATCTGTGCTTCTATACATCTGATGGTGCTTTTATCTGCAAGGACTGTAAACTTTATGCCAACAGGCCTTTTGTTGTGTAGCTGGAATTCATTTTGTTGTGATACAACATTTATCATGCTGCCAAAGGCTGTAGAAATTATGACGTTATTTTTGTATAGTGTAGGTTTATCTTAGTAATGTATTCGGCCGAAAGCTTCGTAGGAGCCCAATGTGCCAACATTCGTCAGGCCCATTCCAATTGGGCTAAAAACAATTATGGGCCGTAATTGCATGTAGCCCACTAAAAATATCTGGGCCTAAATCAGCATAAGCTTTCATATTTTTGGTAGGCCTGTGCCCCTAGTGGGCCTTTAACAGGCCTAAACATAATTTGGGCCCTCGGTAACAATAGGCCATTAACATGTGTAAATATCTCGAGCCCATAAATAACATGGGCCTTTAATAGGCCGAAAGTGAGATTGGGCCCTGATTGTGCCAAATAACCCACTAGTCATTAGCAGGCCGAAATGTATGTCAGCTCGTGGTGGCCCATTTACAATGTGGATCGTTCACAGGCCAAAATTCAGATGGGCCGTAAATGCACCGACCTACTACACGGGCCTTTAACAGGCCGGAAGTTCGGCCGGGCTTGATTAGTATCAGTTTTATATGGGCCGTTAATAGGCCCGATGTGACGTTGGGCCACATATGGCCCATGGATTTCGTCTGACGTTAACAGGCCGAAAATTACAACAGGCTGAAAGTGGCCCAAATCTACAGTGGGCCTCTAACAGGCCGAATGTCAGACATGGCCGAATATGACCCAAATCCTTCAAAGTCATTTATGGGCCAAAAGTTTCAATGGCCAATAAATGGGCCCAAATGAAGCATGACCTTTAACAGGCCGAAAACACACCGGGCTGTAATTCGGCCCAACTACTTAGCGGACTATTAACGGGCCAGAAGTGACCATGGGCCGCGATGATGACAAGTTTAGAACTCGCCGTTGACGGGCCGATTTGACACTAGCCGTACGGGCCTTAACTGCGAATGGGCCGTCTGCAAGCAGGTCATTAATGGGCCAGCCCGCTAATTTTGACTGGGCCAACCTTTTTAATCTAAATATGCCGCTGTTGGGCCTTGCCACATGTCGATGTATCATAGGCACCTCATATCCATTGGGCGGTTGACATCTGTCCTTTTCGGGTGCTGACACGTGGTTGCTATAGCCAAAGATAATTTTACACGTGGAAAAGCCTCATTGGTCCCAGCTGTTAACAGGTTATCGGATCCAAACCGGAACCCGATAGCTTAACGGTGACCCGTTACGATGGATGCCATGTGTCGGTTACCCTTGACGAAAGCACTTCTATGACGCTCAATTTATCATCATGGAAGTGGACACTTCCGTGATGATAATTTTGGTAATGTCATGGAACAATTCTACGACAGCACAGGTATGACTATCTTGATTTTGTCATAAAATCATCATGGATGTACATGCATGACAGAAAATGTGACCTACTGTGACAAACACGTATCATCATAGAAGTGTATTTTTTTTGTAGTGGACGATGGTGCGTGACGCTCCTGGTGATGATGGAACACCGGGACGCGGACGGACACGACGAACGGTCAACGAGTGATGACAACGTCGGTCCAAAAGGTTGGCAGTGGCACGGCATCGTTGTGCGCGCGGCCAACAACAACCAATGGATAGGAAAAGATGTCTAGGTGGTAGGCTTTGGCGAGGGGATTCTGTTGGTGGGAGGAATTGGACTGGGTTGCTCATCTTAGGCGACGGTAGGCAAAGAAAAATGCAGACGGGGTTGTGTTGCAGGGTGAATTGTGAGAGTTTGGAAAGGAATTGGAGAACAAGAGGAGAGGGCTTTTATAGAGGAGCTTCTAGAGCACCAAGTGACGCGAACGGATGTGGAAACGGTGGTGTGTAGGGAGAGATCAAGGGATAAACGCCAATGATGGGTGTTCTGTCCATTAGTTGCTCATGGGAGATTAAGGCAATCGTGGGCAGAATAAATTACCTGAATGGATTCGTGGTTGAGTGGGGAGTAATTCTCGCATTGAAGACAAGTTAAAACGGTGAAGGAAATTGAGGGGACAAAGGGAAGAAGAGGCGGCGTCCATGGCGTTTCTTCTCTGTGTAAGGAGAGCCGAGCCGCCCGCTAGCTCACTCCGCTGGGCCGCTGGCCTGCTGGCTGGGACTTGGGCCAAGATTCTTTGGTGGCTAGACACTTAGAAAGGAGAAAAAAATACAGAGAAGAGATGGCCCAGTGCATACCAGAAATAGGCCAACAATGGCTAGGCTAGGATGCACGTATTGGTTCAAGGACTAATAAAGAAAGAGAAATGAAAAGAGAGAGAAGGAAAAGAAAATCAATATAAAAAAATATTGATTTCTTTTATTAGGATTGCTACAAGAGGAACAACAACAAAAGACAACTCAAAAGTCTTCAAATTTTTTTTCAAGAAATCCTAGTAAAAAAATAGGCAAGAAGAATTTAAATGAAATACTACGAATGAATAAATCGACTCAAGATATTATGGAAATTATTTTCCACCTGACATGTGCTAAATTAATTCCAAACAACTTGGTATTAATTTGAGTAAACTCCAAAACAAAATACATAATAATATATGAATATGTTGCAACATCCTTCGCTTTAAAAAAATTTGAACTCTCAAAAACTCAGGATGTTACAACACGCCTCGCTGCGAAGCGCTACTCCACCGCCGGCCAGGCCATCCCTCCACCCCTCCTGTTATTCTCCGCGAATGCAGCCCTAGGCCGCACTGAACCAGTCAACCCTCGTATGTCGTACTCGTCTCCGGCTGCGACTCCACTGCCGCATCTTCCCCATCTCCGGGTCGTTCCCGTCCGGGGCCTCGCTGTAGTCCACTGCCTTGCTGCGCTCGGCGCGGCGTGGTCAACAAACGAGAGTCATCGGAAGAGGACTGTACGTGGAGAGGCTGATAGCTGGTACCCACGAGGTCCATGGTTGCATGTCAATGAGTCCCACGCAATGAAAGTTCCCCCTTATTAAGCGGAAAGGAATGTTTCCTCCACCTGACAGCTGGGACCCACCAGCTACATCTTCAGACGCAAGGAAGTGCCTCCTTATTACGTGAAAAAAATATGATTCCTCCCCATGACAGCTGGGACTCACTAGCTATATCTTCGCACGCAAGGATGTGCGTCCTTATCCCCGTGATAGTTGGGACCTACCAGGTCGAAGCGTACGTGTGGTTATCTATCTGGTTGCAAACGTGTACGTACATACTGATCGATCCGTCTCTCTATAACAATGAACCGTGGACGAGTAAGTAGTGGCACGTGTCATAGTTGAGCCCCAAACGTAGCAGTTCAGGCAGTCTCTCTAAATCATGTACACGTACGTACAGCCAAAGGGCAAAAAATACGGCCACATACGTACATACGGGTGGGGTCTCAAACGTGTACTCGCGCATACGGACGGCAGCAATGGTGTCCTATTCATCGGGAGCCAACCGGCTGGGTCGAAACGGAGGAAACATCGTTGTGTTCATCGGGAGGCAACCAACTGTGTCGGAATGCATCCTATTCAACGGGAGCCAACCAGCTTGGACGAAACAGCCAAAACAGGGTCTGGCGTACCGCGGAACAGAGGAAACGGCCTTCTTTTCGACCGGCTATGGTCCTACGGGATCCAGTTCACCGGGTGGGGTCTGCCGTACCGCAAAACGGAGGAACTGGACTTCTATTCGAGCTCCTACGGTCAAAACAGGGTCCTGTTGATCGGAAGGGGCCTGACGTACTACAAAACAGAGGAAACAGACTTCTTTGGAGCACCTACGGTCGAAACGGGGTCCTGTTCATCAGGAGGGGTGTGCCTGATATGTCTCCAATGTATCTATAATTTTGCTTGTTCCATGCTGTTATATTATCATTCTTGAATGTTTTACAATCATTTTATAGCAACTTTATATCATTTTTTGGGACTAACCTATTGACATAGTGCCCAGTGCCAGTTGCTGTTTTTTGCTTGTTTTTTACTTCACAAAATATCAGTACCAAACGGAGTCCAAACGCAGCAAAACTTTTTGGAGAATTTTTTTGGACCAGAAGACACAACATGGGCCAAAGAAGTACCAGAGGGAAGGCCCGAGGTGGGCACAACCCACCTGGGCGCGCCCAGGAGCCCAGGCGCGCCCAAGGGGGTTGTGCCCCCTCGGTGACCTCCAGCACCGCCTCTTCACCCTATAAATACCCAAATATTCCAGAAACCCTAGGGGAGTCAACAAAAAATAATTCCAGCCGCCGCAAGTTCCAGAACCACGAGATCCAATCTAGACACCATCACGGAGGGGTTCATCATCCTCATTGGTGCCTCTCCAATGATGTGTGAGTAGTTCATCATAGACCTACGGGTCCGTAGGCAGTAGCTAGATGTCTTCCTCTCTCTCTTTTGATTCTCAATTCAATGGTCTCTTGGAGATCTATTTGATGTAACTCTTTTTTGCGGTGTGTTTGTTGGATACGATGAACTTTGAGTTTATGATCAGATCTATATCCATGAATATTATTTGAGTCTTCTCTTGATCTCTTATATGAATGATTATTTATAGCCTCGTATTTCTTCTTCGAATCTTTGGTTTAGTTAGGCCAACTAGATCGATTTTTCTTGCCATGGGAAGAGGTGCTTTGTGATGGGTTTGATCGTGCGGTGTTCTTTCCTAGTGACAGAAGGGGCAGCAAGACACACATATATCGTTGCTATTAAGGATAACAAGATGGGGGCTATTCCTACATGAATAGATCTTGTCTACATCATGTCATCGTTCTTATTGCATTACTCTGTTTCACCATGAACTTAATACACTAGATGCATGCTAGATAGCGGTCGATGTGTGGAGTAATAGTAGTAGATGCAGGTAGGAGTCGGTCTACTAATCTTGGACGTGATGCATATATATTGATCATTGCCTTGGATATCATCATAATTGTTCAATCTTATATCAATTGCCCAACAGTAATTTGTTTACCCACCGTGTGCTATTTTCTTGAGAGAAGCCACTAGTGAAATCTACGGCCCCCGGGTCTATTATTTATCATATTTGCTTTGAGATATATTTTAATTTGCTTTTGTTTTCAGATCTATTATTCCAAAAACCCAAAAATACATTGTTGCACTTTTTTTTTACTTATTTTATTTCGCGTTTTATCGAGATCTATTTATCCAATCTACACAATTTTTATCCTGTCAACTTGACAATTTCTGGCACCGTTACCCATAGAGGGATTGACAACCCCTCATAAGCGTCGGGTTGCAAGTATTTGTTCTTTGTGTGCAGGTACCGTTTACATAGTGTTGCTTGGTTCTCCTACTGGATTGATACCTTGGTTTCATAACTGAGGGAAATACCTACCGTAGATGTACTGCATCATCCCTTCCTCTTTGGGGAAATACCGATGTAGTTCAAGCGACATCAGTGGCATACCGTAAAATGGGACTCCACGGGATATTGTTCATCCACCGTCTACTACCTAGCTCTAGCCTCCATGGGCTACTGTTCATCCACCATCGACTTCCTCCAGCCTCCACCGACTACTATTCATCCAGCCTCCACAGGGTACTGTTCATCCTCCCCCAACCGGCTGAGGGTGCGGCGGCCTCCTTGGGGTCCTGTTCATCTAGAGGCAACCGCCTACTACCACGGGGTCCTCTTCATCCAACCCCCACCAGAAATTATTAATCCACATCCAACCAACCGGCTCGACTCACCACGTCTCGACTCGTTCTACGTATCGTGCGCGCGGTGGCAACAATAACTGTTCATCAAGAGGCAGCCCAACACTGGCTGGCTATGTCTTGCATGGGGGCTCGATCGGCTTCACTAAGCAGTAGCAGTGATCGATCGCTTGGGTTCAATTAGCAGGAGCAGCGAAGGAATCGTTCGGGTTCAGTCGGCAGCGAAGGAATCGCTCAGGTTTAGTTTACAGCCGAGGGATCGATCGCTCGGGCTCAGTAACGTAGCTACTACAATTGCTCGGGTTCAGTAAGCGAACGCGCCTCCCTCGGGTTCGGTTAGAGCGAATGCATCGCACACACACGCGCCTACGTACAAGAGAAACATGCAAACCACACTGCATCGCTCGGCCCCGACCACCCACCGTAACCAGGAACTCCCCGAAACTTTCCTCGCCCAGGCTTCTACCATGATTTATTCCATCATGGACAGCCCAAAGAATGTCATGCATGTGCGTGTCCGGTCCGCCAGGAAGAAAAGCCCAATTTCGGTCATGACTTTTTGTCATAGAAGTAGGAGCCCACCACATCTATGATGATACGTGTTTTTGTCACAATTATCGTCATAGAAGTGTCATAACCATGGCAGAAAAAGTTATCGGTTGGGCCATAATGTCACGGATGTGCCTTCTTTTTGTAGTGATAGTCTGCATACTAAGGAGTATTACGAGAAGCATTTATAACAACTAATTCTTCATCAGGAAAACTATCATCAATAGGCAGTGGGTCATCAAGAACATTTTCCATTCGAGTCAAATAATCAGCTATGGGATTCTCAACTCCCTTTCTATCAATAATATGCAAGTTAAATTCTTTTAGCAAAAGAACCCACCTAATGAGTCTAGGTTTAGCATCTTTCTTTTCCATAAGATATTTAATAGCAGCATGATCAGTGTGAACAATTACTTTAGAATCTATAATGTAAGATCTGAATTTATCACATGCAAACACAACTGCTAAAATTTCTTTCTCAGTAGTAGCATAATTTCTTTGAGCACTATCTAGAGTTTTACTAGCATAGTGGATAACATTTAATTTCTTATCAAGTATTTGTCCTAGAACATCACCAACAACATAATCACTAGCATCACACATAATTTCAAAAGGCAAGTTCCAATCAGGTGGCTGAACAATGGGTGCAGAGATTAAGGCTTTCCTAAGTATTTCAAAGGTTTCTACACAATCATCATCAAAAACAAACGGAAAATCTTTTTGCAAGAGATTAGTAAGAGGCCTAGAAATTTTAGAGAAGTCTAATGAACCTCCTATAGAAACCAGCATGAGCAAGGAAACTTCTTATACCTTTAATATATTTAGGACATGGCATTTTCTCAATTGCATCAACTTTATCTTTATCTGCTTCAATAGCTCATTCAGAAATTTCATGCCCCAAGACAATACCTTCATTAACCATAAAGTGGCACTTCTCCCAATTCAAGCCAAGATTACTTTCTTCACGTCTCTACAAAACTTGATCAAGGTTGCTTAAGCAATCATCATAAGAAGTCCCATAAATGCAAAAATCATCCATGAACACCTCAACAATCTTTTCACAAAAGTCAGAGAATATAGCAGTCATACATCTTTGAAAGGTAGCATGTGCATTGCATAAACCAAAAGGCATACATCTATAAGTTCCAAAAGGCAAGCACAAGTTTTTTTTTTCTTGATCTTCTTCTGACGTAGCTATTTGAGAGAAACCAGAATATCCATCAAGGAAACAAAAGTGTGTATGATTAGACAATCTTTCTAACATTTGATCAATAAAAGGCAAGGGTAATGATCTTTTCTAGTAGCTTTGTTCAATTTCCTAAAATCAATTACCATCCTATAACTAGTTATAATTCTTTGTGGGATAAGTTCATTTTTATCATTAGGAACAACGGTAATGCCTCCTTTCTTAGGAACACAATGAACATGACTTACCCATCTACTGTTAGCTATGGGATAAATTATAGCTGCTTTCAGAAGCTTTAATATTTTAGTTCTTACCACATCCTTCATCTTAGGATTCAATCGTCATTGATGATCAACAACTGGCTTAGGATCACGCTCCATATTAATCTTGTGTTGACATAGTGTGGGACTAATGCCCTTAAGATCATCAAGAGTATATCCAATGGCGGCACAATGCTTCTTTAGAGTTTTTAGTAATCTCTTTTCTTCATGCTCTGAAAGGCTAGCACTAATAATAATAGGATATATTTTGTTTTTAGCAAGATAAGCATATTTCAATGTATCAGGCAATTGTTTCAATCCAAACACGGGATCTCCTTTAGGTGGAGGAGGACCTCCAAGAGTTTCAACAGGTAAATTGTGCCTAAGAATAGGTGGTTGATCAAAGAAAATCTTATCTATTTCATTTCTTTCGTTCATATGCATATCATTTTCATGGTCCAGCAAATATTGTTCTAACGGATCAGTAGGAGGTACGGCAATAGAAGCAAGACCAATAATTTCAGTCTTACTAGGCAATTATTTATCATGAGGTTGTCTAAAAAGTTTACAGAAATTAAACTCATGAGATACATCACCAAAATTAACACTAACCGTTTCTTTAGTGCAATCAATCTTAGCATTAACTGTATTCAAGAAAGGTCTACCAAATATAATGGGACAAAAATCATCTTGTGGAGAACAAAGAACTAGAAAATCAGCAGGGTATTTTTTTCCACACAAGACTTCAACATCTCTAACAATCCCAATCGGTGAAATAGTATCTCTATTAGCAAGCTTAATAGTAACATCAATGTCTTCTATCTCAACAGGTGCAATATCATTCATGATCTCTTGATATAAGGTAAACGGAATAGCACTCACACTAGCACCCAAATCACATAAACCATGATAAAAATGATCTCCTATTTTAACTGAGACAACAGGCATGCCAACAACAGGCTTTTTCTTATCTTTAGTATCGGGATTAGCAATTCTAGTAGCTTCATCATAGAACTAAATAGCATGCCCATCAATATCATCGACCAAGAGATCTTTAACCATAGCAACATTAGGTTCAACTTTAATTTGTTTAGAGGGTCTAGGTGCTCTAATGTTACTTTTATTAACCACAGTTGAAACTTTAGCATGTTCCTTTATCCTAACACGAAATGGTGGTTTATCAATATAAGCGGTAGGCACAACTGGATCAACATTGCAAATGATAGTTTCATCTTTAACTATAACGGGTTCCTCAATATTTTCTTTAATAGGGGGATGATATTTAAACCACTTCTCCCTAGGCAGATCAACATGAGTAGCAAATGATTCATAAAAGGAGGCTACTATCTCAGAGTCAAGTCCATATTTAGTGCTAAACTTATGAAAAGCATCAGTATCCATAAAAGATTTAACAAAATCAAACTCAAGTATTATACCTGATTCATTACCTTTGTCGAGTTCCCAATATTTAGAGTTGCGTTTAATTCTTTTTAGAAGATCCCATCTGAATTCATTTTCTTCATAAAGGAACCAGTAGAAGAAGAATCGAGCATGATGTGATCATTATGCGCAAGCCGAGCATAAAAATTCTGTAAGGTAATTTATCTTGAGAGCTCATGATTGGGGCATGTGTACATCATGTACTTAAGGCTCCCCCAAGCTTGAGCAATGCTTTCTCCTTCATGGGGCCAAAAATTTTATATATAATTCTGATCATGATGAACCAGATGCATAGGGTAAAACTTTTGATGAAAATTCCAATTTCAATCAGTTCGAATCCCACGTTCCAATATCATCACATAGCCTATACCATGTCAATGCCTTTCCCCCCAAAGATAAAGGGAAAACCTTCTTCTAAACTCCTACTTCAGATAAACTAGCAAGCTTAAATAATACACAAACTTCATCCACATAGATTAGGTGCATATCAGGATGTATTGTTCCATCTCATGCATAAGGATTAGCTAGCAGTTTCTCTATCATACCAGAAGGAATCTCATAATAAATATTTTCAGCAGGTGCAGTAGGTTGAGGAGAAACTCTTTGTGCTTCCGTTCGAGGTGAAGATACCCCGAGGAAACCCCTCAAAGGATTGTTTTCCATAGTAACAAGTGACAACAAATTTCAGCACGTAATATAAATGTTTCCTTACCAAATTCCACTCACCAAAGGCGCTTCACTCCTAGGCAACGATGCCAGAAAATAGACTTGATGACCCACAAGTATAGGGGATCAATTGTAGTCCTTTCGATAAGTAATTGTGTCGAACCCAATGAGGAGCAGAACAAAATGACAAGTGGTTTTCCGCAAGATATTGTCTGCAAGCGCTGAAATTATCGGTAACAGATAGTTTGATAGCAAGGTAATTTGTAATGAGCAACAAGTAACAAGTGTAACAAAGGTGTAGAAACTTAGCCCAATCCTTTTTGTAGCAAAGGAAAGGCCAGAAAGGACTCTTATAATAAGCAAAGTGTTCTTGAGGACACACGGGAATTTCATCTAGCCACTTTCATCATGTTTGTTCGATTCATGTTTGCTACTTTGATAATTTGATATGTGGGTGGACTGGTGCTTGGGATTTGTTCTTAATTGAACAAGCCTCCCACTTATGATTAACCCCTCTCGCAAGCATCCACAACTATGAAATAAGAATTAGTATAAATCTAACCATAGCATGAAACATATAGATCCAAATCAGCCCCTTACGGGATAGCGCATAAACTAGGGTTTAAGCTTCTGTCACTCTAGCAACCCATCGTCTAATAACTACTCCACAATGCCTTCCCTTAGGTCCAAAGATGTTGAAGTGTCATGTAGTCGACATTCACATGACACCACTAAAGGAAGCAACAACATACATATCATCAAAATATCGAACGAATACCAAATTCACATGATTACTTATGACAAGACTTCTCCCATGTCCTCAAGAACAAAAGTAACTACTCATGAATCATATTCATTTCCAAGATCAGAGGGGTACTGAATATCATTAAGTATCTGAACATATAATCTTCCACCAAATAAACCAACTAGCATCAACTAAAGGATGTAATCAACACTACTATTAACCCACAAGTACCAATCTATGGTTTTGAGACAAAGACTGAATACAAGAGATGAACTAGGGTTTGAGATGAGACGGTGCTGGTGAAGTTGTTGATGAAGATTGGTCCTCCCATGATGAGAGGGTCGTTGGTGATGACGATGTCTTCGATTTTCCCCTCACGGAGGGAAGTTTCCCCGGCGGAATCGCTCCACCGGAAAGCAAAAGTGCTCCTGCCCAGGTTCCGCCTCGAGACGATGGCGCTTCATCCCAAAACCTTCCTTCGAATTTTTTTGAGGTTAAATGGCATCATATAGCAGAAGATGGGCTTCGGAGACCTGCTAGGGGGACCACAAGCTCGGGGGGCATGCCAAGGGTGGTAGGACGCGCATCCTAGGCTTGTGGCTGCCTGGTGGTTCCCCCTCTGGTAATTCTTTCACCAATAATTTTTGTATATTCCAAAATAATTCTCTGTCAATTTTCAGCTCATTTGGAGTTGTTCAGAAAAGGTGTCTCCGATATAGCCCTTTCCGGTCAAGAATTCCAGCTGGCGGCAATCTCCCTCTTCATGTGAAACTTGCAAAATAAGAGAGAACATGCATAAGAACTGTATTATAAAGTGAAATAACAGTCCATAATGCAATAAATATCAATATGAAAACATGATGCAAAATGGATGTATCGATTACCTCCCAAACTTCCTACATTGTCAAGAGGCGAGGAAGGTATTCATTCAACACCCACGATACAATATTGAAGTCTTCCTCAAGAGGACGAAGGTTGGGCGGGCAATTATCCATAGCCATTGGCCTAAAGTTGCAAGGACATTCAACATCACAGAAGGCTCAATATTTGCTTTTTGCTTCTATAGTTTCCAAATGAGATTCATCTGTCTATTTACCGTGTATGATGCTACTTTCCAAAGGTTTTCGATGTTGCATGTGAAACTTGGTGCTGTTGTGCAATGGCGTAGCTAGCTATATGCCTATATGGTGTAACTGAGTGTTGACACTATCTGATCTAATTCAATTATGAAATTCTGGTTGTCATAATATGATATGAAATATATCGTGTGTTTTATAAGATATGTCTATTTGATTACAAAATGGATTATCAATAATAGGCCAATTAGCCTGCTTATTGGGGTTTTCTATTGCAGACGGTTTCTTAGACAACACCATGGGCGATGAACTCAAACAACCCACACAGCTTCTAGAAAGTAGGCGTGTTTGATCAATGAAGAATCACATACGACTTCGGCCAGAGAACTGTTTACGTTAGGCCACCTTGCACAAACGTTTCCACATAAAAATTGTGTGTGATATACATACGAATGGAAACATTTTTCTGGGATTCACTGTGTGGGATGTACATACAAACAGAAATGATTGGGCTTGTATAATTGTCTCCGATGCCTCGCCCAATCGTACAAGAGATCATTTGGCCCCGCATGTGTGACCGAAGGACCTATCCCCGACTGTTTCTGGGTTGTGTGGGAAGGACCCTGTAGGGGCCGGTTTTTCCGGGACATAAAATCCCAGCAAATGACCCTTGTGTCATCACGAGCCCCAGGATGAATGTTCACTGGTGGACACTTCCTTGATAAAAAATTCCAAGCAATTACAAGAAATTGAGTACAAGACCATAGAGGTCCAATGAATATAACAAGGATCTCTAGTGGTGGATGACGGAAGCGACTCGTGGATCTCCAACGTTGATGGGACTTCATCCCCACAGGAACAACTGACTTGGATAACTCCTATCTCACGTGGCTGCTATCCATGAGTCCTAGGTTGTGGGGTGTCTTCGTAGTGCTCCTCTCTGAATCATGATTTGCCCAAGACAAAAGCCAGGGACAAGCCAGTGAGTACGTTTGAATGTACTCGCAAACATGATACAAAAAAGATATACCGTATGCATATGCTCATGATGAATTAAATTATAGGCATGTGCTGACTAGAAATTAAAGCATGGCATGATAAACATTCATACAGTGCGGAAGGATAAATAAATCATGTTAGTAGTAAATCAAGGAAATGAAATGGAACATCGGGCGTTGGATCATCCGAGGAATTCCAAGAAAAATGCTAGGCGGGTGTCTGAAAGCGACTCCTCAAGAGGTCTTGAAAAGAAATGCCAAACAGGTGTCTAAAAGCGACGGCTCGAGAGGTCTTGAAAATAAATGCCACAGTTGGGTGTCTGAAGCGACGCCTCATAAAGGGCTTACAAGAAAATAACAACACGAGTATCCAGGTGGACTAGCCATCCCAAGTGATACACAGAACTGAAAATAAACATGAGTATCCCGGGTAGTCTAGCCATCCAAAGAGATACTCAAGGTTGCACATAAGAGAAAAAGGTTAGTCCACAACAATATTCATGTCAACAATAATATTCATAGTGGCACCAGTAGTGACAATAATTATCCTGCAACATGAACCATGATCAATTTAATTATTCCCTCCGGAGACTAACACTAAGACCGACACTTGACCAACCCAGACTGTAGTCCTTAACCGTGAACACGACTATTCGAATAGATATAACTCTGCAGAGGGTTTACTCTTTACCCACGTGTATAGGATTTCTCTAGTCAACACCGAGACACTGATTAATTCCCATTACCGCCTTTGGGTTGAAACACACCTGACCAGCACACACCAGATTTACTTTCCGGATGCCAGGAATCACCCAAAGCATCGTTCAAGAGAAACTCTAAGGCGGGGAGACCATTGTCTCGAGTAGCATGGGATCACTATTAACACACGCGGATTACAAGGGGTGTCCCCCTCTCGGCCCAGCCGGATACACCCATGCCCCCTGACACGATGACTGGCATTGCAACCAGTACTTGGAAACCTTCATCGCGGCCTCTCTGTACGGTGTGTGCAGGGAAATGGGTTAAAAACTTACTTAACCGTACCCTACCAGTGGCGAGGACAAGTGGTAACACAAACCCAGTATGGGGGTTACCGGAGCAAGACTCGATCTATGGTCAACTCAGGAGGTTTTAGTTTTCCTGCGGTGGTTAGCACAATATAATTCCTTGGCAATACTCAACAGGTTCACTACCTGGTATGTCCCAACACTACAAAAAAATACACTTCCGTGATGATACGTGTTTGTCACAGTAGGTCCCATTTTCTATCATGCATGTACATCCATGCCGATTTTATGACAGAATCAAGATAGTGATACCAGTGCTATCGTAGAAGTGTTCCATGACAATACCAAAATTATCATCAAGGAAGTGTCCACTTCCATGACGATAAATGGCGCGTCATGGAAGTGCTTTCATCAAGGGTAACCGACATGTGGCATCCACCGTAACGGGTTGCCATTAAGCTATCGGGTTCCGGTTTGGATCCGATAACCCGTTAACAGCCTGGACCAATGGGGATTTTCCACGTGTAAAATTCTCAATGGCCAGAGGAACCACGTGTCGGCTCAGCGTTGGGGCAGATGTCATCCACTCATTAGACGGGAGGCACCTATGATAGGTCGACACGTGGCACGACCCAATAGAGGCCCACTCAGGTGAAAAGGCCATCCTATTTGACTTAGTCAAAAGGTAGCGGGCCGGCCCACGGAAAGCCTGTTAACGGCCTATTCGCATATAGCCCATTTACATCCCGCTAACTCACGGCCCGTTATGGCCTATCCGAATTGGGCCCAGTAGCGTCATCTGGGCCGTCCAATATGATTCAAGCCCATTGTAACTTCTGGCCCATGTATGGCCCATGACGTCTTTCAGCCCATACGAGGCCCTTTGAAACTCTGGGCCATTAAAGGCCTGTGGTGAAACTGGCCTACGATGAACAGTGTATCGCTTTACACCCATTAACGGCCCATTATTCCATTGGGCCGTTTCTAGCCCGTGTTACCATTTAGCCTTCTAAGGGCCCATTTATTCTTGGGCTCATTTCCAGCATTCGGTTACTTACGGTCCATTACTGGCCTATTCCGCTTGTGGGCCAAATTCAGCCCGTGGTTATAGTCGGCCGGTTTATGGCCCGTTAACCCGTTGGGCTGTTTTCATAGTGTCATCAAATACGGCCCATTAACGACCCGTGATGCCTATTGATAGAATTAAGCACGTTATACATTTCGGCCTATTAACGGCCCGTTATGGTCGGGCCATAAACACACGATTTCCACTCTAGCCCGTTTACGGCCCATTTTGCGGACCGTTATTGATTATACGGCCCGTCGAGGGCCCATGGATCCTACGGCTCATAGGAGGCCCATGGTCACTACAGCAGGTAGCTGGACCATGGTTACAATGGTTCGTATGTTGCCCATGGTTATTGTGGCCTAGTTATAAAAAATAGGTTATTGTGGCCACTAGAAAAACGTGGAAAAAGAGCTACAGTGACTACAAGCAAACAACTAAACAAGACAATAAGGAAATAAATAAGCAAGCAACTAATGCTAGGCTATTGCGGTTATTACACATATTACATCCAATGGGCATCAAAGTTCACCACCAGTGCAAATATAGGGAACAAAGCAGCATATCACATCCACTGGGCATCAAAGTTGGCGACCAGTGCAAATAAACGCCGCAGCAAAACAAGTCCAGAACTGAAACCACTTCAGAAGAGCTCAAGAAACAATATCCTGGGTACCCAGCATGCTGGCCAGATGCTTAGCAAGCTTATTAACTTTCTCTTGTTTGGCGCTTAAATCCTCCAGCGCTTGCTGTTGCACCCGAAAGTATGCATCTGAATTCTGTAGGGACTTCCCCAGTCCTTCGGCTTCGTGTCGCAGCACATCTGATTGATGTCTTTCAACTTGAAGTTGAGACTCAAGAAGACGAACTGATTCAGGCAGCGAGTTCAATGAGCTTGTGCCAGCAGTAGTGGCCAGTAACTTGAACACTACATCAAGACAGGACTTTGGGGTTGTCTCACTGTCGTCAATATAGTTTTTATCAGCTTTCTTGTAGACCAATAGGGACGTCTCACTATCTTGAACCTTATCTGCATTACTTCCTTTACCATTGCATAACAGGGTACTCTTCTCCAATATTTTGTCCACATTCTAAAAGAGAAACAAGCATACACATCACAGGTTTACCATGTTGTATATGAAACTCATTTTGGTAAATCAGTTCAGTAGTAAAGTGGACAGGATAACAACATGAAACAAACATATATCTATGTACCATGGTCACTGTATGGTCTATATCATTATAGTTTTTGTTGCCAAATCAAGATAGAGACACAGTTCAAATAATATATGTTTAAGACAAACCAGCATAGACAGAATATAAGTGTGGGAAACTACACAGCAATAACAACACTTGTAATGTGCATGACATGAGAACATAACTGTTTATTCAATTGAAACTAAAATCAACATAGAGCAAGTTACAACAGCAAACCAGTTAAAGAAACAGGTTTAAAGCATACCTGTTGCGCCATTGGAGTTTCAATTCCATCCTTCAAATTTGAAAATAGTTGGTATGAGTAAATACAGTGAATCAAGAGCAAAGGAGTATGAACCATAGCTACAGAACCTGACCTAGAACAATTCTTCTTCTGCTTTAAGCATTGAGTTGGGGTTCAGAGTGGTGGTCCTCGTGCTTTGGGCACTGGAGTTGCCTTACTAACTGCTCATGTTTGGGTGCTCTGTGGTGGAGACAGTGTTGTTTCAACTGGAACTGGGTTACTATCTGCTGGGGTTGAGGTTAGAAGGGGTGCAGCTAGTTCTCTGTCCAACTGGGTAGGGGTATAATCTGCGAGAGTCTGGGTTATGTGTGGTGGGGCTGGTTCTTGGGCAAGTACAACCGTGGTTCTATCTGCATCGACTGGTAGCACTTTCTTTTCTGAAGACCGTGATGTTACTCCCTTATATACTGCCATCACCCCCTACAATTCAAATGGCTGATAAACAAGAAAAGTAATTGAATGTACATACATTGTATGATAGACAGGTGCAATGGATAGTGGGGAATAAAAGAGGGCATGAAATAATTCACATTTATGTTGTCTAACCAAACAGGATAGCATGACACAATTTCACATATATGATGGCTAAATAAACAGGATAGCATGACACAATTTCACATATATGATGGCTAACTAAACAGGATAGAAAGACATAATTCAAAATATGATGACTATGTAAACAGGATGACATGATATAACTATACGATGTGTTTATTAAATAGGTTGGCATGCCATAATTCACATACATGCCGCCTATGGAAACATGATAGCATGATATAATTCACGGATAGAATGACATAATTCAAAATATGATGACTGTAAACACTAAAAAGGATGAGATGATATAACTATATGATGTCTTTATTAAATGGGTTGGCATGCCATAATTCAGATAGATGCTGTCTATGTAAACATGATGGCGTGATATAATTCAAATATATGATTTACATACTAAGCAAGTAAGCAGACGGCAATCACATATATGATGTAAAAACTAAGCAATGCAAGATAACATATGCATGATATGAGTAATATAACCGTGCCAAGTTTGAGCATAGACCTCAGGGGGGAAATAGGACTGGCCATCTGTCTCTGAATCCTCCTCTGAGGAGCTATCTGTAACCAGCAAGATGTCTGCTTCAGCAGGAAGCATTATCTACTCTGAAGACCTTGTTTTCACTCCAGATACTTCCATGACCGCTTCAAATGGCTGATGCACAGGAAGAGTAGTTGAATATACAAACATTGTCGACAAATGGAATACGTAATACAAAAAAAGGATAGCATGATATAATTCACAAATATGATGATTGGCTAAACAACATGGCATTGCATAATTCACATATATAATGCCTTGCAACAAGATAGCATTGCATAATTCACACATATAATGTCTTGCAACAAGATGGCATTGCATAATTCACATATATGGTAATTAGACACTAAATAGGTGGCATTCATACAAAATGTCTAAACTAAGCAAATGACATAGCAATGCAAGACACCATACGCACGATATGAGCAACATAACCTTGCCAAGTTAGAGCATACACCTCGGGGGGGGGGGGAATAGGACTGGTCATCTGTCTCTGAATCCTCCTTTGAGGAGCTATCCGTAACCAGCGCGATATGCGCTTCGTCAGATAGCATAGTCTGCTCTGAAGACCTTGTTTTCACTCCAGATTTTTCCATCACCATGTCAAATGGCTAATGCACACGAAGAGTAGTTGAATGTACTAACATTGTTGACAAATGTAATACGTAATGAAAAAAAAGGATGGCATGATATAATTCATATATAAGATGACTAGCTAAGCAGGATGTCATTGCAAAATTCACATATATGATGCCTAGCTAAACAAGATGGCGTTGCATAATTCACATATATGATACAGAAACTAAACAGATGTCATTCACACAAAGCATGTCTAAACTAAACAGATGACATATTTGATGTATAACGTAAGCAATGCAAGGCACCATATGCATGATATGACCGACATCAGCATGCCAACTTAGAGCGAAGACCTCAGGAGGTAAATAGGAGTGGTCAGCTCCTTCTAAATCCCCCTCAGAACAGTTATCTTCCTCTTGATTACAATCTGAAATGGGTGGAGGGGGGCTGCCTTTGCGCCCACCATGGAGCGACGTCTGCATGAAATTTTATTGCCACGCAAGGCTCGTCTCTTTTTCTCTACATGTTCAGTTCCATTATGTACAATAACTGACATGCATAGGAATAAAACATAGTGATATTATGTAAGGAGTGCATGCAGAAATCCAGAGTGATGGTAGCAACCTGTGGATAGACCCAAAACCAATGATAGCAGGAAGGTAATGGCTTCAGTTAAAAAATACAGATAATGGCTTCTTTACTGTTTGTTTCCCACCCAACATGAAACTCATAGTAGACACCAGAGATTAACCAGATAGTAGACATATACTATTGATTGCGGCCCCGATATGTACCCCACAACCATTTAAAAACTCAAGTTTGAGCATTAGTTTGGAGCTGACTCAGTGTTTAATCGGTGAACAGGACGATAAAGTAGCATGTAATATTAAGCGATGCATAACGTAAGCAGACACGAAAGAGTGCGACCTCTCTTGCGGACCTGTGTAGTCCTCGAGGTCATATGCTTAGTTGATAATGGTAATGCAGTTGTCGTGGCTGCCGGTGGCGGGGAAGAAGATCTGAGGCAGCAAAAGACAGTCTGGAGGGCGGATCCCTGCTGTGGTGGACCCTTCTGTCGTTGGAGCAGCTGAGCTGGGGTGGACGACGGTGCAATAGGAGCGGGACAAACCACACAAGGTTTTCTTTGACAACTATCTGTAAGAGAAGTAATTCTGTAAGGGCTCGTTTGAATTGGAGGAATCTAACAATGCAGGGATAGGAAATACACAGTAATAGGATAGGAATGCATGTGCAAAACAGAGAATTTAAAATCACAGGATTTCTATCAATCTGGGTGTTTGGTTCACAGGAATGCAAAGAAGCATGGTCAAATTAAGTCAAACCATAAGAAAATGTACAGTTATAATGCTATTATGCTACTATCACTTAATCTTGTTCTTAATGAATAGGAATTTGAAAAGGAGGGCCAACTGGATATTAAAATTCCTATGGTTTTTCTTTGAAAGAGGCACTAAAGGAACAAATCCTACAGTTTTCCTCTGCTCCATTCCATTGAACCAAATGCATTAATAGTAGTACCATAGGAAACTTTCCAATTCCTATGTTTTCCTTCACTTTTCCTTTCAACCACTGGCAATTCTAGTAGGCAGGCTTGAACAGGCAAAATCCTACACTCCAAAAATGTTTTTGTGCTACTTGTACTACTTTGGACCCAGAACACTGCCCTACTAACTCAACTCCCAGGCCCATCTACACATGCACAGCTCAAACCCACAGAAATAAATAATGATGGCTTTCGAGAGAGTCCATCACAGATAGCTAAGTTGCCTGGTACCTCACTGCTTGTTATATAGGAGAAAGTAATCGTATTTCATGTTACTACATGTGCTTAGTGGACAATATATATAACATGTCGAGTAAAAAAGAGATGCAACAAGTGTACAACCTCTTTGGTGAAGCCATGTCGATCTCAGCATCATTGGGTTGGTCGTTGAGGATGCTGCGGCTGATGTGGCAGTTGGAGGAGGGGAAGAAGATCTTAGCTGCCTAGAGATGGAGCCAAGGGTACTGCTCCGCTGTGATGGAGGGTTTCGTTGTTGGAGCAGCTCCGATGAGGTGTACGACGGCGAGGTTGAAGCAGGACAAGAGAGACAACGTTAACCTGAGGTGGTATTCTAATAGCATCTCCGATAGATGATGTAAAATACATAACCAAAAAGTGCTAGATGTAAAATACATCAGCCGCTCATCTCTCAACTTAACTGTCGAAACTGTACTTAACTGTCGAAACTGAATTTTACTGTTGAAACTGAATTTTGCTGTCGAAACTGAATTTTACTGTCGAAACTGAATTTTACTGTCAAAACTGAACGCACTAGTAGCAGAAAAGCAGTGCACTAATAGTTTTGGCCACTCGAGCACTAGTGGCAGAGTAGCAGTGACCTAAATCGGTAGCCGCTCCAGCAGGGACTGTACTACCAGAGAGCAGCCGGGGCAGAGCAGCAGCAGCGCCCAAAGCAGAAGCGCGTGCGAGAGCTGAGGCAGCTGGTCATGTAGCAGCATCTCGGGTAGCAGCAGCAGGAGCTCGAGCGAGAGCCGGAGCTACTGCTCATGCAGCAGCAGTGCGAGCAAGAGTAGACTAGCAGCGCAAGAAAGAGCAAGAGCAAGAGCAGCAGCACGAGCAAGAGCCAGAGCAGACCAGGCAGGGGACCGAGAGCAAGAGCAAGAGCAGCAGCGCGAGCAAGAGCCAGAGCTGACCAGGCAGGGGACCAAGAGCAAGAGTAGAGCAGCAGCGAGAGCGACAGCTGAAGCAGCAGTAGCAGGGCCAGCGAGAGCCGGAGCAGCAGCAGCAGCTCCGACTGATGTGGGCGTCGCTTCCGATGGAGCGACGCCCTGGAGGAAGTGGCCGGCGACGCCGCCGTAGATGGAGCCGCACCATGGCGGCTCGGGACCGAGCTCTGGCAGCACCGTGAGATCGAATCAAGAAGAAAATGCAGCGATTAGTGTAGAAACTCTTTGGTGGCGCCGATTAGGCCTCAGCTTCATCCGAGGAATCGGTGATGGTGCTGCTCTTTCGGTGGTGCAGGTGAAGACAGCGCTGTGGGAATGGAGGTGGCGTGAAAGACAAGGCGAACGTCGGGGCAGCTCCTTGGAGGTGGAGGACGGGGTGGCTGAACCGGCGGGACGATGAGATCGACAACGGATCCTCATCCGGTGCGGTGGATGAGGGACGTTGAGCTATTGCGGTGGACGATGTCGTCAGGGAAGAGGCTCGGCTGGGTGGCGGTGTGGGGCTTCTTGGGTTTTTGCGGCCTCGGTGTACGAATGGGGGGGGGAGCGGAGGAGGAGGGGAGGGGGGGAGCCAGGCTTACCGGGACGCGCTTGTCTGAAATGTGGGGTAAGTTACGAAAGTTGCTGCACCGATTTGAACTAGGTGGTTCTTTCGGTTCAGGGGTATCACGGGAATTTCGCGTGTCAGGATTTCGCAGGAGGTAGGAGTTTTCCCGCGTGTTGTAATTTTGGGATAGCAAGGCGCGGGTTGAGATGGAGTGAATTTTAGGAGCACAACGAGACAAAGAGATATCTTAAAATTTCGGGATAACAAGGCACGGGTTGAAATTTCCAGACAAGCCTAACGTGTATACTATATCAAATCAATTCGCACTTCCCTCGACGAAAAAACGAAAAAGAAATCGATTCGCACCACACAAGAGAGTCTAGTCCCGTGTACTGTACCAAATTAATTCGCACTACAAATGCCATTCAAAACTTTGAATCCATGTTATGTTCAATTAAAATATTTCGCTACCTGTATAATGCATGCAACCTGCTACTCACACTACAGGAATCAGCTTCTTTGCCGTCTGCCATGGCAGACGGCAAAGGCATGAATGGCGGTCGGCAAAGCTCTTTGCCGACTGCTAGCTGTCGGCAAACAGTCCGGCTCAATTCCTGCCGGTAAAGGCCTTCTTTGCCGTCTGCTTCAGAGAAGCGGACGACAAAGGTTTATGCCGTCAGCCGTTTGCGGCCAGCAGACGGCAAAGAGCATAGACGGCAGTGAGGTGAGGTGGGAGCCGTTAGGGGTTAACGGCGTGCTTTGCCGTCAGCCGGCAGACGGCAAAGAGGCTAAGGTCTTTGCCGTCTGCTGGCAGACGGCAAAGAGCCCAAATAGGAGTCACTGGGAAGCTGCCACGTGGCCTTATTTGCCGTCTGCTAGCTGTCGGCAAAGGGATTTGAATCTTTGCCGTCTCCAGACCAGTCGGCAAAGACTTAGCCTCTTTGCCGTCTGCCAGCTGACGGCAAAATGCCCAAATAGGCAAACCAGTGTTCCCAGGTTGCACAGGTAGCTGCCACGTGGCCTTCTTTGCCAACTGCTAGCTGTCGGCAAAGCCTTTGCCGACTGCTAGCAGACGGCAAAGCTCTTTGCCGTCTGCTAGCAGACGGCAAAGAGCCTATATAACCCTGTTTTTAATTGAATTCATTCAATTTGACAGAAATTCATAGATATACACAGATAATACATATATACACAACAAGCATATCCAACAATATATTTCCACAAGTCCAACATATATCCATATGACATAAGAAGTTTCCAACAACATATCCAAGTGACATACACATCCAACAAGTTCCCAAACATGTTTTCATAAACAAAAGGAAGCCAAGGAGAATATATGAGTCGTCATGCAAGCTCCTATCTCAAGCAAATGCAAATTGGGAAAGATGATAAAGTAGAAGAAGAAGAAGAAGAGGAAAGAAGAAAAGAAGAAGAAAAGAAGAAGAGAAAATAGAAGAAGATTTTTATTCTCTTTCTCTCTCCTCCCCCTCTTCTTTATCTTCTTCTTTTCCAACAAATGTAGTTAAAAAAGCCAATTTAGAGCTAAGCTAGGTAAATAGGTCATTTTGGAGATAAGCTAAGTTCAATGTATCATATTGGAGCTAACCATGTAAACTGGTCATTTGGAGTAAGCTAAGTTAAATGGATCATATTGAAGCTAACCTAGGTAAACTTGGTCATTTTTGAGGCTAACCTACGTAAAAATGTCATTTTTTGCTATGCTAGGTAAAAATGCTAAGGTGTAGGTCAATTAGACTAACTTAGGTAAATAGGTCATTTTGGAGCTAACGCGGGTAAAATGGATCATATTGTAGCTAACTTAGGTAAACTTGGTCTTTTTGGAGCTAACGTAGGTTAAATGGATATATTGGAGCTAACATAGGTAAACTTGGTCATTTTGGAGCTAACCTGGCTAATTAGGCCATTTTTGACATCACTAAGCTTATTGTGTCATTTTAGAGGACAACAAGCTAAGTATATGACATTTATGAGGTTAGCAAGGTTATTTTTGCCATTTACGAATAAAAACAAGTAAGAGGAGGAAAAGAAGAAGAAGAAGAAGAAGAATAAGAAAAGAAGAAGAAGAAGAAAAGAAGAGAAATGTTCTTCTTCTTCTTCTTATTTATTTCTTCTTCTTTCTCGTGTCTCGTCTTCTTCTTTTATATTCGCTTCCTTTTCTCCTTATATTCCGATTGTCTTATCTATATGTCATTTGTGGACTAAATAGGGTAAAATTGTCATAAATGGGCTAAATAGGCTAAGCAAAGAGGAAGGAAAAGAAGAAGAGAATAATAATAATAATAAGAAAAGAATAATAATAAGAAAAGAAGAAGAAATAAGAAAAGAAGAAGAAATGTTCTTCTTCTTCTTCTCTTTTCTATTCTTCTCTTATCTTCTATTCTTTCCTTACTTTTCTTTCCTATTCCTTGATTTTCTTATCTTATTATGTCATTTGTGGACTAAATGGCTAAATTATGTCATAAATGGACAAAAGGTAAATAAGAGGAGGAGGAGAAGAAGAAAGAAGAAGAAGAAGAAGAAGAAGAAGAAGAAGAAAAGAAGAAGAAAGAAGAAGAAGAAAAAGAAGAAGAAGAGTTCTTCTTATTCTTTCTATATTCTCTCTTCTTATTCTTTCTCTCTGTCTTTTTTCTTCCTATTCCTTGATTTTCTCATCTTATTATGGCATTTGTGGACTAAATAGGTAAAATGTCATAAATGGACTAAATAGGATAATAAGAAGAAAAATACCGTTATCACGGAGTGTGAAGGACCGGTCGGGGCTGCGCCAGTGCCAGACTGAGGTGAAGGGCCGGTCAGGGTTCCACCAAGGCCAGACGGAGAAGCATCGGTTGATGCTTGTCGGGAAGCATTCTACCCAAAGATCATTTCCAATGTCTCGTTAGCATGATGCACAAAATGTGAATACTAGAAACTAACGACCATTCAAATAAACTCACCGTGGCGCCGGAGCAATTGTGGCATCGGCGGGGGAGGGGTCTGACCGCTTCTCGCGCACATGGCTACAACATTTGGTTCTCACGAGTTAGTCAATTAGTTAGAATGGAACAAACATTAGTGGCATGATTTGGCTAATATGCAGGAAGAAACGTACCCCCAAGATGGATAGGGCCCGGTTTGAGCATGTTCCGGTTCCCTCCCTACAACACCTGGCCGTCCCTCCTCCAGCTCCCTCTCCCTTCCTCCGCGCTCTCTTGCCACCTCCAAAAGCGTCGCGTGTTTGCTATCCTCTTTCTCAAGAGCTGACTGAAACACACCATCCTCGTTAGCATTGTAATCATCGAACGGACGCACACCACAATGTAAGGGATAGGAAAGGTATCCGACGTCTGATTAAACTACACCTGACATGGGAGCTCCGATGGCCGTGCACGAGGGCATATTCTCAGGATCAGAGCTTACTCGGGCGCTTCTTGACTGTGGAGAGTCTTAGGACAACGTATCAGTCCATCACCAATGGCTATCGAGCCATGGGACCTCCCACCACCAGATATCATAACCAGCTCTGTATCAAAAGGATCCTGGCTCGGGTTAAAGTCCTCCCCTTTCCTTGCCTTCCCCTCGTCTCTGTACCTCACGAGCTTGTTGCGGGAGGAGATGTTGGTGAAGGTCTCTGGATGATCTAGGTCAGACTCCGAGAATGCCTTGGCCTTCTTGTACGGGGCACTATGGGCCATGCCATAGAGGTCGAACAGACTTGGCACGGGCTTCTTGTTGTGGTGCGACTGAGAGAGAGGAACAAAATATTAGTCAAGGGCTCAAGCTAGCATGAAGATTGAAATTGCTATGTAAATAAGGTCATTTTGGAGCTAAGTAAGGTTATTATGTCATTTTTGAGGAAAAAAAAGCTAAGTTTAGGTCATTTTGGAGGTAACCAAGATTATTATGCCCATGAATGCTATCATGTAGAATGAAATTGCATGAATCATGAAGCAAACCACATACCCAGTGACCCCCGTACTCAAACAGGTCGGAGCTCCCTTGATGGTGTGGCACACCAACCATTTGGGCACGCTTATCCTTGGCCCTTTGGTGTTCGACTAGCCATTTGGGAGAGCACCACTCATCCACCAACGCCTCCCAACAGTCCATCCTATCCGCACACCATCTCGGGGGCACCTAAGTTAGTCAAGAGAAATTTCAGCGCTACGCCTACGAATCAAATCAAGAGAACTAAGTTCAAGGCCTTAAGAATAGGTAATTACCAGCATGTACTTCTCCTTAGTCAGAAACTTGCCGCGACACTTCTTCTTCGCCCTCCTAATACCCTTCGAGGCGTAGTAGTCTCGAACGGCCTGCAGCCGAGCCTCGTGCCGTAAGTTCTTAAGTAGGCGCTTACACTCGACTTCGACAACCGAAGCCGCAGCCTCCTGCTCTCCATCTGAAATCCTGTAGAAGGTCTGCAGTCAAACAAGACAACGCTGATTAGTAAAATCACTACGTACTGTTGATCTTTAATTCTGTAAAGGAGAAATTACCCAGAACCGACGGAACACAATGTCGGCCACCGTCTCGCACTCGACACCGGCGACCATCTCCCCCGGCGGGGCCGGGGCAGCCTCGTACAACTCCCAGCTAAGTGCTAGCTGTGGAACCTGACCCTCACCGGGCAACGTGACCCACCCAGGGAAGTGCTGCCGGCAAAGCACACCAAGGACCTGGTTGGGCCTGCGGACACCACGGGGGTGTACCCAGCCCCTGCAGTATGTCAAGGCCAATGCATTAGATATTAATTTGAAGAAACATGAAGGCAAAAGGTTAAAAAAGAGTAAATTCACTTACTTCAACCCATTAGGCTGTATCAACCACCTCTGGTCGGGGGTCGTCGGCACGGGCGGGAGCTTT